>JBAMHW010000018.1:5735021-5752153 GCA_037177495.1 Rhadinocentrus ornatus
GTGTATCTTTGTAAAACCAATTGCCTGAAAAGCAACTGGCTGAGTGTGTGGAGGCAAGTAATTTTTTTCTTACTTGTATAAATTCTCCACACCTTCAAGCAGAAACTAGACATTGTTGGACTTTTATCCTTGGATTTTTCCTGTTTTTAACACCCATTCAAACCTCATGTGATCCATCTTGCATCAGCATTTTCTAAACACATTTTTATGTATTGATACATATATATAGACAAATTTACAAAAACTAAAAAAAAGACAAAAGCTTCACCTGTCAGATGCTTTATGCTCTGTTTTATATTTATTTTAGACAATGGGGTTTTATAGAACTGTTAGAATTTATTTTTAAAGAAAAACATTTTTTTAAATGAAGCTTTAGGTCTAAATGAGTTAACAGGTGTGTGAGACTTACTGTGCCTGAAGCATATTCACACGTTTTATCGCATGGTCAATCCCAGCTTTTCAAAGTTGAACTGGGAGTCCAGGACTGCTAATATAAAATTTCTGAACCTCTACTGGTCCCCAATGACCACTAGAAGATATCTGTCCTTGCTTCTAGGAAACCAAGACAGCTAAACCGGCACATGACAATGCAACCCCTGGAACATGGGAGTAAATCCAAAGACAAAGAAGCTGTGGACCGTAACAAAGACTAAGCACAGGCCACATTATGGAGGGTACCTGTGAAAAGAATAATACACTAGTCTCTAATTTCAAGTGTACTGCTATTATTCTGATGTGTTAGTGTTCTGTAACATCTTTATGCTGTATTTTTAATACACTTTGTGTAACAGTGAAAGGGTTTTAATTCTGGTAAATCAACACTAGCGACGTTATAGATGACACACTCTCATTAATCAAGAATGCCAAAAAGTTTCTTTAATCAACATGTTGTTAGTCTTTGTAAGTACAGAAAATCCACAATAGGATGAGGAGAACAAAGTCAAGGGAAATCAAAGGTCAACAAATGCCTTCACTCACCCCACCACACGTATCATTCAGATTAGATTTAGCTTCTTAAAAAGTGGCAGGAAAGCAGCACATGCTGGGGGGCAAAGTGGGGACACAGGGCTCATACAACAAGGCTTAATGAGGTCCATATCGTGGTGGAGTTTACCCAGAGACTTGACAAAATTTCTTTTCATGTGCCTGTGGTGACATCTGGTTGTCATGACCACTGACAGGCGTTAGACTGAACATAAAAAAAGAGACGTATGGATAGCAGGAAGAGGAGGACAGAAATAGATGGTGAGAAGGTGACCCTGCCCCCAGCAGTCTGTTACACCACAGATCAGCGTGACGCTGGTCACTGGATGCCATGATCCTTCAGCGTTTTTTCTTCTTGATGCTTTGTTCCTTATCTTTTGTCTTGAGCCATCAATCGGAACTGAGGGATACTGAACTTCACTGTATCAAAAAAAAAAATTTTTTTTAAGTGTTTGATGCCAGAAAAACACAAAGAAAGTTGGGAAAGAGATGAAAAGGGTAAAGGTTTATGAAATACACAATTTAATACACACCTTTTTGAAAAACTCTACAAGAAGGTGAGGGTGTCAGAATTAGATATAAAAGGGGCATCCACCTTATACTTCATAAAACAGCTAAAAAATGTAAGATCATAAAAACAACTTTATTCTTTTTAACATCTGCAGAGCAGAATACAGCAAAAAGATTCAACGTGTCTGACGAAATCTCACTGTGTAAAGGACAGGGACAGAAACCACTACTGATGCACACAAATTTGGAGCCTTCGGGCAGCACTACAAAAGCAGCCATCATGCCTCAGGAGCTTGAGAATAACTTAGAAAACCCTTTTCACTCACAGTCTGCTTGTATGTAGAAATGTAACAAACTATTTTAATCAAGTCAAATATCCACTCAGGCACAAACTAAGACAACACACGTCTTCTGTGTTCAGATAAATCTAGATTAAAGCTGGACTGTCAAGCTCTGTTTACAAACATAATCATAAAAAAGCACAAACTTGAATTTAAAGGAACATGTGCTACAGTCTGGGTATGATTTTCATTCTGCACTTTTAAGATCTGTGTGGCTTCATAGGTATGTGTGCTTGACTGGCCTTCCACCAAAAGTGCAAAAACTTATTTTAATCAGTTGCCAAATTATCAAAAAGTCTAATTAAAAGATAAAGTGATGCAGCAAAGTCTTACATGAAATTTTCTTTCTTTTTAACAGCAGGTTTTAGCACAGCATTGATAACAAACACAGGGAGACGACCACATGTGAGTTGTAGCATTTGGCTTTTCCTCAACATGACCTTGGCCTGTATCTCTGCTTTTTATCTGTTTATAAACAGAAGTGCTTCCTGACTCTCCTCTCTCATCTCCCCACTGATCCCTTCACTCGCTTTTCCCCTAGTTTTGTTTTCCACTGCTTAAACTTTAGATCTGCTTAAGCGGCCAGACAAGTGAGCAGCGCAGGAGGCTGAAGACAGTCTGGCTTAATGAAGATAACCATGTTTACTACGTAACAGTCTTGGCTTGTCTGTGTGAGGGGAGCGGCGTGAGTCACACAGACCAGAGCGAGCGAGGGAGGCCAGTTTAATGGGAGTAACAGGAAGTAATGAATGCAATATGTAAAGGGCACTTTCTGATGGTGAATTGATTTTGGTTTCTGCTGAACAGAAATATTGGCTGATATTTTCAGGAAGAACTTAGCATTTGTCTATGTTTATGTATTTTTAATGGGAAGCAGCTCCAGTATTGCAACAAAAGTAAAATCCTAATTCTGTGTAATAATGGAAAAAAAATAGATGTAGCGAACTCACTACGTCAGGGGAAACCCAGCACGGCAACCACCACAACTCAGTTCAGTTTAGCAAACTTTATTTGGTGCACCAACACAGGCAGCTGTCTCTCCTCGTAATTCCCCGAGACCCAGCACGCTACTGCAGATAAAGAGTTCAGGATTAGACATGCGTTGCAGCTGTGCCAATCTGCGTTACCTGCTGCTCCCGGTGTCACCGCCTCACTCTCCTTCCCACAGCTGAGCCAGGACCACGTCCACCGCTACAATAGAATACAATGATTTGTAAATCTCATCAACCCATATCCCAAGTAGAATAAAAACAGCATATCAGATGCTGGAACTGAGAGGTTTTACTATTTTAAGAAACATATTAGCTCACGTTGAATTTCATGGCAGCAAAACATCTGTAAAAAGATGGAATACCATTGTGTAGCATCCTCTCTTCTTTTATAACAACTGTCTTTAAATGTCAGGGAAGCCAAATGTTTCTATTGGTGAAAGGTCTGGAGTTCACCCGCCAGACTTTTCTCCTATGAAGCCACTCTGTTGTGATGAATGCCGGATGTGGTTCAGCATTGTCTTGCTGAAATCTGCAAGGCCTTCCCTGAAACAGACGTTGTCTGGATGGGAGCAGATGATGCTCTAAAACCTCCATGTACTTTTCAGCATTGATAGAGCTTCACAGATGTGGAAGCTGCCCACGCCATAGGCACTAAAGCAACCACATACCATCAGAGATGCAGCTTTTCACCTGATAACAAGCTGGATGCTCCCTCGCCTCTTTAGTCTGCAGGACCACAGAAGTTTCCACTTTTCCTCAGACCATTTTAATTGAGCTTTGGTCCAGAGAAGATGCCGATGTTTCTGGCTCCTGTTCACATATAGCCTCTTCTTCTGCACGATAATGCTTTAAGCTGCATTTGTGGATTTCAGGGGGAACTATGTTCACAGACAGGGATTTCTGGAAGTCTTCCTGAGTTCAAGCATTGGGTTCCAGTAGAGGGTCATGTCTGTTTTTTAATGCAGTGCTGCTTAAGGTCCCCAAGATATCCAGGATCCAGATTTGACCTTTAGCCTTGGCCCGTGCGCACAGGGATTCCTTCTAATTCTCTGAATCTTACGCTGATGTTATACAATGTGAATGGTAGGATCTTCAAAATCTTGCCAAATATAACATTTTTCTGAAAACTTTATAGATAGTTTGTCTCATATTGGTGAACCTCTGTCCATCTGTACATCTGAGAGACTCTCTGAAATGCTCTTTTTATACCCAGTTATGTTACTGACCTGTTGCCAATTAACCTGATTAGTTGATTTGTGCCAATGCCTTTTCTAGCCTTTTTGTTGCACATGTTCCAACTTTTTAGAGATGTTTTCAACAACATCTGAAAAGTTATGGATGTTTTCTTGGGAATAAAATAATAGTTCATGAGATGTGAAAGTAATTGCTTTCTGTTTTTATTTACATTTTAGACAGTCCCAACGTTTTGGAATTGGGATTGAAAAGATTTTTTCTTCAATGTTACCATGATTATGGATAGAGAAAAGTACTGGTGGCATAAAAGTCTTTACCTGATACAAAACAACAAGGAGGTAAGATACGTCTGTTTGCAAAAACTGCGCATGCTTTAGTAAAATTAATTTCTGTGGATTTTAAATGCCAGTAACAAAAACCAAACATCAGCCAGTTTCTTTCTCTCCGAGCCATCCAGTGTCAGCTGAACAGAAATGAGAAATGAGTCCCCTCCCTCGCACATCGCTCCCGCCCCTTCCCAGAAACAGAGCTTTTTGTCCCACATTTAATGTTTTCATTAGGAAACTGGGCGCAACCAAGTGAAGGAGGGAAGGATTATACACTGAACACACACAGAAAAAGAGTTTTGGATGAGAAGAAACGTAAAACTCTTTTTCTTTTTCTCTTTTTCGTCTGGTTTCAAATAAAAAGACGACACCAGAACTCTTTTTCTGTTTCTTCTCCACAGTTCTTTGGCTTCCCCTCTTCATCATGACCCGTCCCACCAGATCTGCGATTGGACTCCTCCTCATCCTGATTGGATACGCAACAGCAGGTAAGGGATGGAGTTGGGGGCTACAGGCCAGACAGGTAGAAGCTGGGAAGACACAGCTGGAGAGGAAGCCAAGCTGATCCGTGTTCAGGGTGTTACTAGAGGAAGATTTGCAGATCAGAGCAGTGCAGATGCTTCTCATGTTAAATCACAACAACTCGTGTTTGTGGCATAAAATAACACACTTATAGTATTTCAAGTGTGTATAGATTGTGACCGACTGTACATCAAGCTGTGTGTGTGTTCAGGGCTTCGCCAGCACATCTGCTACTAATATAGCAGCAGCTCAGGGTACATTTATTCTAACATACTCTCAGTATAGTTTCTGACATCACCTCATCTATTGTGTTCAACCCTGTTTATCAGTGTTGCTATAATCTAGTGGAAAATTCACAAAAATGTGGGCCAATCCTCCAGAGGCAGAGGCCTCGAGTGTGAATTACGCTGACTTCATCCTGCAAGAATGGCCGACTGAAGGAGGCACTCAGAGCGAGCACACGTTAACTTACACAAAAATCCTTGTTATATTTTTAAAGCCTTTATTTCTTTCAGGAAGGATAAAGATGCCATTTATGTTTGAAACAATTAACAACAACAAAAAAACACAAATTAGAAGAAGAGAAACTGAGTTTTTAATAGTTAGGAGAATTTATATGAGTGTTTTGTTCAGGCTGAAGCACATGAGAGAGTTAAAGTTAAACAGGTGAGGTGTCAGCTGGTACCAGTTTCTATCCCTGTTTCTTCCTATTAAGAATAGTATGGGGACTGGAGCTGATCCCAGCTGTGATTGGGGTACACTACTCACAGGGTTTACAAATTATCCACTGACCTGTATTAATGCATGTAATTAATGCAAAATTAGAGGGTGTAAATCCCAAGTTTGATCACGATACCATATATCAATTCAATGAGTGATGATTCAACATTTATATATAAGATTTCAGTTCAGGAGCCAGCGATCAATTTAACACAATCACTTTCATTTATATCAAACCATTAATCACCCCCTTGGAGAATACTCCACACAGCACAAAGGATATTTTTTTTAATCTACAAAGCTAACCACCTCTACTCCGGGCCGCTCAGCTTCAGTATCAGCTCATCAAGCAGTTGAAGTGTCAGCTGACGTGTGAGAAATGAAAGCAGCTTTGAGCTGTGAGCAGCTGAAGGGTTTCTAACTGCTGACTGCAGCTGAAACTGTCTTCTTGCCAGATTAATCAAAACGTATTTCTCAGCTGATTTTGTGACTGTAGAAGCAGCAGAGATGAAAGTTGGGAAAGTAAATTATGTAAAAGATCCAGGTGCCAGGTGATGTGTAAGTTCTGCAAAGCAGATCGAGCCTGTGGTAGTAAGCGAAGTGCTTCTGTCGGTGTGTATGAAGCTTTAAGCAGCACCAGTTTTCAGTTTTGCACATGAATTACATCCTTGTAGTGAATCAGGTCAGATTTTATGGGATTTCTCGACCACCCGCAACAGTTTTGGGCTCACGTGTGCAGGACAAAGTTAACTTTGTTTGGTAATACAGTAACGCATCCCGCCCTTCAGGCACATTAAACACATGTGCAGTTTATTGCACAGAGCTCTGTCAGACTCGCTGATTGAGAACTTCGCCACCAACTCTCTCTTTGCAGGAAACTTTAGCATCCTGAAGAGCAGGCAGCAGTTTGGACACACTGACACTGAGATGAGAGAGCAGCTGTGGTTTGGAGGGATTTATTAAAACCTCAACATTTACACAAATGAACATCCTGTTTTTAAGTCTAGACCCAGTGCAGACTTCTGATAAACCATCCGTCAATGTCAAATCAGCCCAGGCAGGATTTGCCAAGTTGTCATACCTGACATGATCTCGACACACCCCGTCTGTGGGGCGCACGCAGAGGCAAAGATCTGCTCCATCCACTCCCCCAGAAAATCCCTCGTTCTTGGCCTGCTTCCTGCATGATCTTAACCTGGCATCCGTCTAGCCGACATAATGGAGCCTGTAAAATGTTTTCAAGGGATATCGTAGGAAAATCAGGGCAGCTCGCAGCACATTGTTCAGAAAGAGATAGTCATATAATTATTGGCCAAGTCTACTGATTATTGATTGCTTAAGAAAAAGGTTTTAGGGGTCTGTGGACCGAACAACGTGTGATCATTAAATGATTATAGGATCTAATCTTTTTGTTTAACATTAGATGTGAATATGGTCATATAAAAAGTAAGAAAGCAGCTGCTACAAAGGGTTACAGAGACTTTTTGTGGGGTATTTTTGTGTGTTGATGTTCTAAAATGGATTTTTCCACAAACTCTGTGTGCCAAAAAGGGGGAGAAAAACACCCCAGAGAGGGCAAAACCTGGAAGAGAAAAACATCAGATTGTAGGAAATTAATACAGGAATTTTTTTTTTTTTTTTTTTATTTATTTAAAACTTGAAGTCATGATGTTCAACTGACTATTCAACATAAAAAGAGTAAAATCAGAATGTTTCTCTCCTTCACAGTCCCACGTGTCTGTGGTTTACAAAACTGTGGGAAGGTTTATGAACTGAGAGTGCTGGTTTACACATGTCTTTTTCCATCACGCGACCCTATGTGGGCTCTGAAGGAAGTAGCACCAAGTGTATCGAGATGATGCACAAAACTACCGCCGAGAAAAGATTTCACTGATGGACGATAGTTTTAAACATTAAAATCTTTCAGACCAGAAAGTTTATTTAGGGATCATGTGCACTAGTTTGTTGGAAGTTTAAAAATAAATGAATGTGTTAGAAAAAGTTGAGAAAAAACTGATGACAAGGCACGAGTTTGGCGGATGTGTCTCTGCGTCAGGATGGAGACATTTTAATAATCGTTGGTAAATTGATCAAACTCTGCCTTTTTTCATGTTTTTTTTTTCTTTTTATAATCCAGTACGGAGTGGGTTTATATTTAATCCACCATGTTTAGTTTTAATAGATCAAACTGCTACTGAGATGTAACCCCAGAGGCGTATCCAGATTATTTCTAAGATGGTCAATCAATAGTTATGACTGTTTACAGTGTCCAGCAGGACCATTACCTTTGGTTAGAATCAGTGTGATACAGGTATTCTTGGGTGTCTGGAAACCATTAAACAGGTCTGAGCCCTTTGTAACATCAAAAGAAAAACTCTTTTTACAGAATTGAAAGAATAAGATGAACTCTGAAAAGAACCATTTGGTATTAAAAATGCAAAACGTCCTTCATCTCACAGAGGAAAGAAAAGCTTAAAGCATGACTGCATTGCAGAGTAAACACAGAAAAAGACAAATGATCAACACAAGTGCAGCTGTTTGTGTAGCTGCTGGCTGAAGAGCGTCACCTACCAAACCCATAAACCCCACTCCCACGGTCTCATGTCCGCCCATATGTCACATACTGGTAAAGCCTCTTATATATAACATTGGCTCTATTGACGCGCCCCCCATCGACAGTTAGGTTAGCATCCATCTTGTGGCCTAACTTTTTTCTGACATCTCTCCAGACATTAAAAGACAGTCTTTTCTTGACTCTTCTTCTGTCCCTTTCTTCCTTTCCTCTCTTCCTCCGATAATCTCTTCTTGTTTATACCTGCTTGCTAGCGGGTGACGCTGTGCGTAAAGCTGCAAAGCGGTCCGGATGAAAACGTTGTACAGTGTGGTTTCTCAGCATCAGGATGCTGCTGGGCAGCTCCAGGAATGAACAGATGGCATCAAACGAGTCTGGAACAAGACGTTTTAAGTCAGAAAGTTGCGTAATGCCTCTTTAAACCAGAACATACAGATTTATATTCTATTATTATAATATTCAACTCAACTTTATTTATATAACACTTTATCAGACTCATGAGCAACCCAAAGTGCTTTAGAGAGTAAAAATGAAAGTGAAATTTAAACTGAAATAAAGCAATAATGGTAAAAAAATGGACAATCATTAAAAACAAGTTGCAATAATAAATAATATATTGATAAAAAGCAAGAAGACCCATCCCATCTCAACAAAGTTGATGAGCTACCAATCAGAACTGTGTTAATTAATGAAAATTGTCTGAAGATCTTCCCTTCTAACTTTGGAGGACAAATCTCCTGCTTGTTTCATTGACACCATCTGCAAACTAAGCCTGTTTCACAAACGCTTAGCTATTACCATTTCAGACATGAATTTTCCACATTGTTTTATTAGTGAATCAGAGGTAGAATTTTTTTTAAAGGTTCAGACTACATGCTATCAGTGCTAGTGGCTGCTGCCACTAAGACGTGTCAGAGATTGGATGCCTGGAGTCCTGCGAATGAATGCAACCTTCTCCTCAAATAGTCTGGCTTCAAAGAGCCAGATAATTGGAAACATAACTGTGAGAAAGAAACGGCTGGAACAATGCACATGGCCTACCCGCCCCTGCTGAAGTGAATTTACACCAAGGACTTGTGAAGTCTAAAATGAGAAGATTCAAAACATGTTTTTCATTTTCGACCCCATAAGAATGACAGTCGAAATAAGTGACAATTTTTTAATGGAGTCCCACCCTTACTTCTTTTAAAACTGAAACCAAAAAACTAACACAATTCACATTAGCAATGTATTAACACAGGGGCAGAGCTAGAGGGGGGAAATCTTATTGGACATTCAATACATGCATGGCTCATCAATGTCACGACACCAGAGTGGTTTCCTAATAACACATCCTTTAATAATCCTGACATTTGGCTGCACACTTCTAGAAGAGTTCTTGTCCCTGTGTCAGCACAACTACCAATGTTCTGTAAGGCTATTAATCTGATGTTAGCATGAAGTTGTGTAGCAGTGCTAATTAAGTTATATGGCCTTACTAGTTTAGTTTAAAGATAAAGTAGGGAAAACATGTCATATTCAATATTATCTAAATTAGCACTGGGTAAGGTAGAGCTACATGATCCAGTTTAATTTAAACAGGAGGCTAGCAAGGCAGCTAGATGGGTTAAAGTGGCATAAAAATGTGGAGAAATAAAGGCTGAAAATAGTTTTGTTTTATATAGGAAGATATAAGATTGAGGAGAGAGGAAGATATTTCTAATTTTTTGTAAAAAGTAAGGACACAGACCAAGCCAAGACAGACCTCATCCCCATCAGCAGTCCTGACAGCTTCCAACATGGAGCCAGGCCATGTCATTGTGGTCAGACATGAGGATGCAGTCCACCACCACCAGACAGCAAACCAGAACTGATCCCCTACTACCACATCAAGCTCCACTGCACCCCAAAATAACCAACTTACCTTTTTATGGACCTTTAGCAAATATTTCCACTTGGTGATCCAGAATATTAATGTAAAGATGTTTATTAATGTTTATTATTATCTCATGTCTCTCGAATGTGACCACAGGTATCACAGCAGTGTGTGTGTTTCATAGTTGAAGACACCCCCTGATAAAGTCTTGCTCACCCTCTGGCCACCCCATGTATAAACATCTAGCTCCTCCATTGTGATAAAATCATGTCTGTAAGCTAAACAAGCAGCTTCAGGCAGAGTTGGTTCATTTTGTTTAGCACAAACACTGGAAGTGTGAGGAAATAACGTGGCTCAGTTGAGGGGTCACAGATGAGTCAGCATCTTGCTCACCCTCTGGCCACCCCATGTATAAACATCTAGCTCCTCCATTGTGATAAAATCATGTCTGTAAGCTAAACAAGCAGCTTCAGGCAGAGTTGGTTCATTTTGTTTAGCACAAACACTGGAAGTGTGAGGAAATAACGTGGCTCAGTTGAGGGGTCACAGATGAGTCAGCATTCACCTCTAAGGTTGTTCAGGCAGAGCAAGAAGTGAATTTTCACCTCTAAACAGCCAGCTATACTAGCTAGCAAGATAGCTAGCATAGACATGCCAAGAATGCGTGAAGGAGTGTGTCTCTGTGCTTTAGCTCAGCCTCTGAATAAACTCTCCACAGCAGAAGCTCCGTCCATGAAGCCGGATTTCACTCCGTCTGACGTTTTCTTCGGGACTCTGTAGTCTTCTTTTCTAAAAATATTCTGAGGTGCAAGGATCACTTGAATGAGGAATCCTGGTACCAACATGTCATGACAGAGGATTTGGTGAACTCTATACAATAATGATCTCTATGGCTGCAGACTAGAGCAAAAGCTTCATCCAGAAAAACCTTTCAAAAGTTCACTCGAACAAAGAAGAAAGCTTTTGATATCAGTTCTTTAGCTGGATGAAATGAAAATGTGGTATGTGACTTTTTGTTTATTCAGTGTAGGAAGATTTCAGCCCCAAGAAGACAATCCCCATGGTGAAGCACAGCATCAGCATGAGGATAAGTGCATTAAGATTTAGGAAGGAAGCTTCAAGCAGTCTGCAGATAAACAGAGCTTTGCAGCATAAGAAGATTATTTAATAAATACAAACAAAATGCTCAAGAAGTAGTTAACAAGGTACAATATTGGTAGTTTGGAGAGGCTCAGGCAGAGGTAAGATCTGAAATACCATGTCGATAGCAAGAAGAAATCTCATACCTGGAGACTGATGCAAAAATACACGTTGATTGCTGGGATAGTAAATAAAAAAGGTCACTAACTTTATTAGTGACAGACAGAATAAATAATTTTGGATTTCTGGATGTTTTGTAATAAAGCAAACAAAGAACATTTCATAAATCAATACAAATTAAAATCTTTCATAGACATAAAAATAGATATAACATAGACATGACAGATTTTATATTCTTGTACCTGATTGCCATGTTGTGTCAGTACTCGTTTTGCCAAGAGGAGTTTTATGGACATAAGATTTCCTGTGATACTTTAGTGTAAGTTTTGGAGCCCTTCGCTCTGCCTGCCCTGGATGACCGGCAGCAGTTGATCTTGGCCCGCTTGCAGTCGCAGGGTGCTCTGGCTGGGGCCCTTCTCTGCCCTTCTCTGACCTTTTTTTGCTCCTATGTGACCTGTATCTGATCTTTTCATAACAGTCTGAACGACACAGATACGATTTTTTAACATGCAACCGAGACCACTTAGATATGTGGTCCTAAATCCCATACGTGTCTGATCTTTTGCCGTACGACTCCAGTCGGCCAGGTCGCATTGATCCGACCCACACGTCATTGAAACACAGTGCTTCTTAGAGGCACTCACAAATCTATAAGGTTCTGCTTATCATACAAAAATTGTTTATAAACTCCTTATCTGTAAATGCGCTCACATCACTCTCCCACCACTCCTGGCTGCAACTCTGTACCCACACGTTTCTCTGTACAGACGTTGCTGCCACTGCTCCACAAACTGCCATGGCTAAAAATCTGGCTCTACTCTTTTGTAATATCCTCCTTAAAACGATGTCATTGAAAATATACTGACTACGGTTGGACAATAACTTTAAAATGACAACATATGCTCCAGTTACGCACGCACACGGTCATAAGGTTCATACAGGAGATCACATACAAGTCGCTTTTAATTGGAAATGTGAACGGACTCAAAAGAATACTCTGATTTCACAAAAAAATAGGTACTGAGCATTATGCCCTGCAGTGTAAACGTAGCCTAGAGTGTGATTTTGTGACGTTGTTCATTTAACTTTGGTTCTATCAAAGGACAGGACTCAACCAGAATACATTATTTATTGTGAGAATCTCACTTTTTAAAACCTAAAACCAAGCATGGTTTCAGCACAGGGTGGAGCAGGGGGTCCGCGGCATTTTAGTGTATGTCCCCAAAGAAAAAACGTTGGGAACCACTGCACTAAGATATTTTGTTTAGGTTTTTTTGGTGTACATATCTGGTACTTTGGTTGTTTTTGTGATATATGTTTGTTTTTTGTAATTATTTTCCCCATTGCTTTTTGTCTCTTATAGGAACTGATGATTGTCAGCTTTGTTTTCCTGTAAAAGCTGTAAGAAATTGCTGTGTTTCTGTACAGGTGTAGCAGTTGGTTGTCTGGTGTTAGGTTGGATTGAAGGGTCGTTGCCTTCTATTTGTTGTGTATTTGTCTCCACTTTCTTTTTTTCTAATTTGTTTTTTACTTCTGTTCACTATTTTTTCTTTTTCTGTCCCATCCGTTCAGCTCCAGCAAGAATACATAAATTCCATCATTAAAATAAAATAATAATAATAAATTACTGTAAAAAAACAGCTTTTAATTCTTGTTCCTTAACTCTCTTTACAGCACCAGACTCTGACCTGTGGCCTCAGGTGGTGCGTTCAAGCCCCTGTCAGGAGCACACAAATCTTCACAAGCGCCTGGATGTGGTGGAGAAGGTGTGTCTTGAAAACAGACCTTGGATTCAGCCTTCAGTGATTTGAAACCACCATAATGGACTTTTTGTCTCATTCTGTGCTGACAAAATTGCTAAACAATCCTCAGAATCTCTTTTACAAAGCTAGGGCTCTCATCCCTGCATCAAGTCTTAATTATTGTGTGTGTGTATGTATATATATATATATACACAAAGAACATGTTTTCCCAATGAGTTACTACAGTGTTCTACTTTCATCTCATCTGACAACCCCCCAAACACTAACCCTACTTTACGAGCAGTTTTGGGCTCCTGCTTTATTCATATGTTTGTATTATTCATAAGTGATGATTCTATTATTCATATTACAACTGATTAATGTATTATTCATATGTCAACCACATACACATGCCTTCTGTCTCCTGCAGAGGGTGGAAAATGCAGTTGAAAAGTTGGAGTCTGAGCTGGATGCTCTTCTAGATGCTATAGATGCCCCACAATGGCGCCCCCTGTTGGAAGAAACAGGAGAGACAACTGTTGACATCCTGCAGGATCCAGAGGAAAAGGGCCAGTCCTGAAACAAGGAACCGTGAAGAGAGGAAGAGGACCTGAACTTTTTTTTTTTTTTTTTTTTTACAAACTGTGCTTGTTCATATATTCAGCATTTCTATATAAAGTATCTATCTTTAAAAAGGGCAGACTTTTACACAAAGCCAAGCTGCTCTGCATTATTTACTCTCAGTAATCCTTTCACAGCCTCATCTCGTTCCCAGTCAGTCCTACATTCCTCTTCCTGCAGTCATGTGTACACTGCTATTTAGAGATGAATTCACATGATCTTTGCTACTCTCCACCGTATGCAAACAAACCTTCAGAGCTGTAACCGGGTTTATAAATGACACAAGCACCGGATTACTGTAGGGAGATTTATTTCATTATCAAAGCAATTAAAGCAGCATGTTTTTAACACACAGAGCAGTTTCAGTTGGTACAGAAACAAGGCTTTTCACTGATTCTCTGTAAAAATCCTGCAGCACAAGAACATTTTGCAAACAAGGATTACTAGGAGGAAATGAGTGGCATAGATCACGTCTTCTTGTTTTTTGTTTTCTCTTGACAGGGCACTGAGTTTCCGACTGTATCCACAGAGCTACGAGCATCACTCAGAATATGGTAGTAGAAAAAATTCTTAGCATTACGTCTTTATTCAAACACCTAACGGCATCCAGAACATTAACACACAAAGAAACACGTTAGGTTTGCAAGCACTGTCCAATTAGGAATGATCGCTAATATCGAGGAAGAAATGCCAAAACTGTAGATTAGTACTGTAACTTAGAGAAGCTAAACTTAAATCAACTGGCAAAAATCCACTTTTTTTGTCACTTACAAATGATTAACATGTAATTACATCTATGCTTCAGGCCTGTGTTGGTACTAATGTTGTGGCGATCGATTCAATGAATCTGAGAAATAGCCAAACTTTCTACTCCACAAATGGAGATGTTAATTTTTATGTCTTTAGTTGTGCAGCAGTTTCTGTGTTGGGGTGAGGAGATAACTTGCCCCCAATTCCAAATATTCTTTCTTTGCTGCACAGACAAAAATGCAACACTTATATCCACAACAGAGCATTAAACACGACAGCTGACCTCATTCCACTCACCCACTAGGGTACGAGGCTTTATATTTGAAAAAAGCATGATGCCAAAAGGTACTGCATATCACCTAAAAATATCATGCCATCCATGTAACACTAGGATTACAAGATTTGTACAGTTTAGGATTCACAAAACTCACTGTCCAGAAATAGTCACGCAGGCCAGTTATAATCTGATTTTGGACTGTGTCAATAATCAGGTGAGGTGTGCTATTACCCAAAAAGCTTGTGCATGCACAAATTAGCCATTAGGACTCAAGCTCCAGGCTTTGGCAAAAAAAACAGGCTTATATTGTTAAGGTACATGCAGAAAAGATAAAGCACGGCTCAACACTATTAAATTCAGCACATACTTTGGCGGACCTGGAAGATGCCACTTTATGTCCCTTATACAAAGCTTCTAAATCTAATAATTTCATATAGTGTAAAGAAATGGTTCCACACTTTGGGAAATACACTTATTTGTTTTTCTTTTGGGAATAATTTGGAGAAGATTTATACCAGTCTCATGTCTGTGTATTTATTTTGAAGCTGGAAGACCACTACTGCTAGGTCTCTTTATAAATTTATATATTTACTGTGTTTTAGCAACCATCACACATCTAACCCTAAAGAAAAACAACAATCGATCAATGTTGAAACAATGTACACATCCTCATAGGGAGGTTGTTAGGGTGAGCGTTTTGGGCAATATTCTGTCATGTAAAATCAGCTTTAACGCCTCCATAGCAGTCCCCAGCACAGAGCCAATCTTTTATCATTAGCCAGCATAGTTGCAGCAGGGTCTGTCTTGGTCTGAATAACAAACATTGGGTTATCAGAGGGTGTCTGAAAGGCTTTGCGCAACACTGGAAACTAAAATAGACATGGAATAAAGACAGACATTGTTTTCACCAACGGGTCTGGCTTGGTACACAGTTTTATGCATTTCCTCAGACAAAACATAGGAAGGATGTCAGAATATCTGATCTGACCCATCCCACATTTTTGGGTTCTTTCCATTTGGATCCCAATCCTACCGATACAACCCAAATTGGTGGAGTTTGACACATTGCATCCGTTGATTGGTTGAATCAGGGCTTAATTTGAGCCGGATCTAGCCGGAACGCATTCCGGCACCTCCGACGTTGGATCCGGAACCTATTTTATTGGATCCGCCACCCGCTGTCACTATTAAAAAATCGCCTAAATAATATATATATATATATAAATGTTTGTTTTGTGTTTAGAATAGTTTTCTGTTTTGCTACTGTATATTCCCCGTTAAGGTTACACAAAAAAATCTTGTGTTTGCATAATTTAGAGGTATTCTAAGGTGAATTTTAGGCTACAGAAACGGAGGGAGGGAGAGGATCAGGTTACACTGGAAAGCAGCTTTCACTCAGACGGAAAAACCGTATAGTCCGAAGAATACTATTGCTGTTAATAAAAGAAATGTTACAGTTTCGGCCTAGTTTTCATTTTGTTTTATCTTTTTACATTTCGCACCCGGTAAACGCTGATGTGGTGGTCATGTTTTTTTTTTTTTTTCTTTTGTTTTTTTTTTGTCAGGCCAGCGTTCGGAAATTAAAATAAATATTGCCCTGTTATGCACACTGTGATGTTTGGATTTACTTAAAGGGGTTAGTTCCTTGGCCGAGTTTATGTGAGTGTATCTGTGTGTGTGTGTTCCATTACTTCGAGCCCCCCTTTTAAATCGCTGGAACCACCGCCCCTCTGCGTTCCGGGACCTCCCGCTTTACAAATTAAGAACTGATGAAAATGTACCATCAACAAGCAACAACATGATGGAAACTATTAAGAAGTCAAATAAGAGTACCCCTAAATTTAATAATATACTGCTACAATGCACAATATAGCGGAGAGGCAGCTATTTTATAAATACAATTTTCAATTATCAATAGTAGCAACAAATTATAAAGTTGCAATCTCATTACCCTTTCATTAAAATTTATCTAGGCTACTAAAAGCTTTCTTAGTTGTTGGTCTTTTAAAATGGGACAAAGATTTCAAGCACATGTAACTAGCAAGAACAATAAATTCCTAATGTTCTAGGTGGCATCTAACTTCAATGATTAGCAACTATCAGGGATACGATATAGCTAGTGCAGCTTCATTACTGGCTCCCTCAGAATTTTACTAGCAACATACCTGACCATGAAAGCTCACTAAGAAAAACACCCTTTTATAAAACAAAAACAAAAAAAATAACTGCATAGAAATCCTATCCTAACATAGCTTAAATGTGTTAGCTTTAAACTTTGGATGGATCTTATTGGTCCATTTCCTGTGCAGAGGATTTCCAAGCCAAGCTAGGTTAACGTGATCAGCCTAGACTCGCTAATGAGTTTAGCCCAGCACAACACAGAGGCTAAAAGCTCCAGTTTTTGCATTGCCTGCTCATTAAAATTTACGTAGGCTACTACAGGTTTTCCTAGTTTATATATATATA
>JBAMHW010000018.1:5752287-5774489 GCA_037177495.1 Rhadinocentrus ornatus
ATACATACATATATATTAATTTTATTTTATTTCAAAATGACGGAATATCTTTATAATCCTACTCTAAATTAGCTTGTGCTAACTGTATTAGCTCACATGCTATCTCAACAAACAACTTGTTCTCTAGATTCAGTGTTTTTTAAACCCCCACATTGTTAGACAGATAGAATAACAGTAAAATAATTTTAAAAAATTTGGACACATCTTAGTGGTCCATTTTCCTGTGCTGCTGGTTTAAATTCCAATATTATTAGCCTAGCCTGGCTAATCTCTTTAGTCTAGCACAATATAGAGACTAAAAGCTGCAGTTTTTGCGTTGTATCTCATTACACTATTATCAACATTTATGTAAGCCACTGAAGACTTCCTAGCTGTAGTACTAATGGGCTAATGTGATTAGTTCAGCCTGACATTTAGCAACACACAGACACTAGAGTGGTATCAATCTTCGTGTTTAAACCTTGTTAAGACACCAATTGGGTGTATTTCGCAAGATGCTTCACCATAACTTTAAGGTCCCTTTTTGCTTGATATTGACAGTTTATACATAATCACATTATGATTGTATATAAATGATCTGTAGAAGGAAAGGACTTTATGTTATACAGAGAAAAATAAACATACATTCACACACTCAAGAGTTCCTTAGAAATGATTATGCAAATGTTAAAAAAGCTTTGGCATATTTGCCTACAAGTTGTGCCTGCACACTTGGAAAGAAGAGCAGAATGAAGCAGTGTGAAGCTTCATAGAGGTCTTCCTTAAGTTTATACGTTGAGTTCGCAGTCCCACATAAAACTGTGGTGAGTTCAATTACCTACATTGAATGTTATTTACATGGTTTTCATTTTGTTAGGCCGTAGGATTTTAAGGTGGTCTTTTGCTACATATTCCCAGGTGTTAAGACTGAGATTAACGGTACCACCTTAAATATACCGATATATCTAAGACAAAGAGTAGCTTTTCTATTTAGTCTGAAGTACCAACAGCTACAAACTAAAGCACAGCTCCAAATCAAGCTCTGCAGAGAGATGATTTTTTTTTTCTAACCAAGCACTGAAAAAGATTAAACCAAGTGCAGCACTTATCTCATATGACAACGCTAATATTTATCCCCAAAACTGAGTCTTTGCATGCTCTTGGGGTCAGAGCACGGAGCAGGGCCAAAAATGGTGCAGGTCTTCATAATCAGTGAAGATATAGAGACAAGCAAAATCTTCCAGGGTGATTGCTGTACTGATATCAGATGAATTACATTACCTTTTCATGATAAAGACGTTGGAAAAAGAAACAGCTGGTTAACACTAAGAGGAAAATCTTGACCTATGATGCATCCATGGTTACAAAATGATTTGACTAATACTGATTATCATCAACAGGCACAACTTTAAACAGGTTTACAACATGAAACTGGGCCTCATCACTTACTGTAAATGTGTCTCTGAAATGATGCTGCAACAGGAGGAAGGCGCTCCAGGAAAAAGTGAAAAACATTTGCCCCAAATTAGGGCACCGAAAGAGTGAAGTGAGGACACAGGCAATAACATAAACTGAGAACCTTGGTGTACTGAATAATTCAGTCGACCCTGTCAGATTTGGAAAAGGGAGGCTGATAAAAAAGAGGTGCATCCAATGGAACACTAACCCTCCCAAAAAGAAAAAAAGTGAACTGCTATTGCTCAGGAAGTTGGCATGCTTCTGTTTATGAATGACACCTAATAAGTGATACCTTATTTGTCATGCTATAATGTTATATTGCATAGAAGTTAGAGCTTACTCTAGGGTGGGTGGGTACAGGAGGCAGGGACTCTCTGAGAATCTGCTTCATTCATGCCTTACCAAAAGGATGCTACAGAAAGAAAAGGAGAGGGGGGCATTGTGAAAGCCATTTAGGGTCCTGCTGTGCATCAAGTCACCCCAACTGTGCAATTCCTCCGATCTAGGCTACAACAGAGGAAAGAGGTGAGAATATATCAGTCGGCATGGCACAAAACTCTGCAGTGGCCAGAGAGGCCAGCCATCGTCATTGTGAGGCGATGTGGTGCTAGCAGCTGCCGGGGGAGGAGCACACGGAGCCGCACATGCTCAGTTTGGAGGATGACTCTGGCTCTGGCTCAGGATCGGGCTGCGGTTCTGGTTCGGGAGCATCGTCGTCGGTGACACCAGCTTCTGCCTCTCCATCCCCGTCTCCGCTTGCATCGTCGCCCCCCGCCTCAGATTGACCCTCCTCCTGACGCCTTTTCAACCTCACACACATGAATAAATAGATGTTTACACACATACACAGTCTTGGAAATCAAAACTTCCTCCAATTTGTATCAATAAATTTTATTTAAGGCCTAATGAGCACATTTGGTCCTCAGAAAAGTATTCAAACTAAACATGCATGGAAAAAAGTGATAAGAGCTGAATGTAATGAGAGGCCATGACTCAATTAAATTTTGTAGTACTCTTCACTGCTGTGCATAATTCTAGATATTACGCTTTTCATTATAAATAGAAGTAGATTGTAATTATTTACAACAATTGGACATAATAAGACATTTACCACAGAGAAGGATTTTAGTAACTGTGTAGTGGCAGGATCTGGTCAATAATAAATGAGGCAATAATTGAGTGATCACTGAACCCTCTATTTACCTTACAGAGAAGAAAGCTTTACAATGATTTGTGAACTGTATAATGGTTACTTGTGATATACTGCATTTTTCTAATAACAACTACAAAATATTACAAATAAAGTATTAATCCACAGAGCAGTGGACTCTCTAAAAGCCCTCTGTCATCACCAATTTACATATCCATGTTGTGTCATTAAAGGTTGTCAAACAGGTCTGAAGTAATAAGCAATAGCTGAATGCCCTCTCATGTCAGATAGTTTAGCAAGATACATTGCACTACAGTTTTCTATGATAGCATGAATAAATTAGTGTCTCATCCCTCTTTGCCTTCAGCAGCTGATATAAGCTGTCTGTGCATGTCAGTGTTCACCCAGCGATTTTACAGAGCTGTGATGCTTCAGGGTTTCAGTGTCAGCTCCACATTCATTCGTGCAGTCATGGTTTAAGCTCAGGTAACGCAGACACTCTTCATTACAATGGAAAAGAGTGTTCAGTTTGTAATGTACCATGGTTTATTACACAGCAGGACCAAATTAAACATTGTGGACTATTACACAGTGGGTTTAATCAGGACTGATCTGATCTATCCATCCATCCATCCATCCATCCATCCATCCAACTGAATGATAGTGAATTAATCTTTCCAACCAACTGTTGGAAATCTGTTTTAATAAACAAATTAAAGAATAAATAAGTAAATAATGAACATAACAAATCTAAAATAAATAACATAATAACGCTGTACTCTCAGAAGAACCCTAATCTAACTCCCCATGTGATGTTAACGTCAACTTAGTGTTGTTGTGTTGTATATTGTTCTGTTATAAGGTCTCATTTTTCATGTGTTGCTCAATAAAAGTAAAATTATACTAAATTCTTGTGCAATTATTGAAGTAAAAGCAAATAAACAAAAAAATTAAGTTTTTTTTTTGTTGTTGCTTACAAACATTATTAGACAATGGTTCAACCAGGGGGCAAAACCACAGCCGGCAGGCATATGATTGTAGTAAAGATCCTTAATAATTTTTCTCATTTGTAACGTCCTGTGGATACCATTACTAATCACTTTAATCGTCCAACACTATCTAATATTTTAAATTTTTTATACAAACTTGTTGAACACATTATCTTCCCTTGTTTCTCAACATTAGTTGTTTGTGCTCTCCCTATTTGACAGCAGCATTGTGAGAGCATTAGTTTGAATTAGAGTTGGGTCGATACCGCTATTAGCATCAGAAATACTCGCTGATCCTGCTAAAAGTAAGGGAATCAGGATCGGCGAGTATTTCTGATACCAGGGCAATGGAGTCATAATTATTTTTTCCTGCCCAACCCCAACAGACTCTTGCGTGATGCTTGTTTTGAGTTGATAGGCGGAGAAGCAGTTGCACGTGAGTCGCTGTTGTGTCAACATTTAGCATTATGTTAGCAATTTGCCGTTATTTCTCATTAGAAGTTCCCACTAGCAAAGCAGAAATATGGGCAATATGCAGGGCTGAAGTTTCCAGGTAGCATGAATGCTGCCACACCTACCAACCTTATAAAGATTTTAGCTGCCATCACGTGAAAGAGCAGGAGCAGTTTGTTGCTTTAGAGGAAAAGCACAACGAGCGTAGCAATAAACACATGATGTGGAAGTTTTGCATTCTAAAACACCAAAATAGCTCTGTATAGGCTTCACTGCCTTTCTGTAATGTTGGCATGCTCCACAATCTTGGTCCTTTTCTTGGAAAAGGTCTCTAGTCCACCTGGAATTCTGAATAATTTCAGGCGCCTTTTGCACCGTTCTGTCATCTCTGCCATATGCAGCCACTTTTTTTTGCCTTCTGTCCCTGGTTGTCCTCAAACTGGATGCAATCATATATAATTTAGTTTTTGTTAAATAATGATAGTTTGATAGCAACATTTTAGTTATGAACACCTCTAAATAAAAATAGCAATATCTAAATTTAGATGAGTTTAAAAGGAAGAGTTTTCCCTTGCATTTATTCTAAATGGATGAGTCTTTCCTTGCAGCTTTGCAGCGTGACTGCTGAATGATAAAAAAGGAAACTCTGCTTTTAGCTCGCGTTATCGACGGTCTTCTGCTCTTGTGTTCTCTTACTTCTCACGGTTGAAGATCATGAACTCCTGCTGCACCACTTCAAGGCACTCCTGTAGGTAGTCGTTCTCCTGCAGGCAGCCGACAGACAAAACATCCCGCTTATCATCATCATCATCATCATTTTGCCATCCAACATCCTTATCATCATCAAAAACAAAAGGGAAATTAAAAAAATAAAAACGTTACACCATCTTTTATCAGTCAACAGCCTGACCTCTGAGGGGATGGAATCTTTTTTCACCTTTGTTGCTCCTTTTAAACAAGTCATGAATTGTTTGTGAACCCTCCTCAAACTGGATGTTTGGCCCAAGACAAAAATAGAAGCTCATATTTCCAAAAGCACTCGGGGCCATGAAAACTGCACGGAAGGCTTCATAATTTAATAATCTTAGTAATAATGCAGCGTGGGGGCACGCACACACAAAAACCAAGTCTCATAAACCTGCTTTTGTTAGAGGCACACACAGATCATCCTTGATAACACACGGCACACACAAACACACACACTGGCGTTAATAACACTGATGTCATGATGACTGACTGATGAGAACAGGCTGCTTCTCATAAATACAGTGAGAATAACTGTTCTGTGGTAAATAATGTCTCAATGAAGCAGAACGCCGAGCGATGAGACAAAGAGACTCCACGTCTGAATATGCAGTCCCATCTGGGTCCAGGATTTAACAAGTCTTCATTATGCTGGTAATGGAACTGAGATTTATTGTTGTTATTATTTATCTTGTGCTTCAAAATCCTTTTGTTCTGGTGTAATAGTTTCAATTAGGATAATATATTACAACAATAAGCTAATTATAATCAATATATCTTTGGGGGAGTAAGAAGTACTAAAGTCGATTGTTCTCATTATTGCTTAATTTTCTGGTTTCTCTTAATTATCCATTAATCCTTTAGACTAATAGCCCACTGTGGTTTCCAATTACAAAAAAATTCACTGACATTAAACAAAAAAAAAATTATTGAAATGATTTTTGTTGCTAAGAGACAAAAAGAGGAGGATATTAACATCAGGTCTTGTAGTTGAAGGCAGTAGCAAGCTCAACATGAAGAGAGAAACATTTAGTCTGACTCTTTTCCTTCCACTGTAAGAATTTATTTAAATTAAATTAAACTGATATCTGTTTGAAAATAAATCATTACTAATCACACACAATCACGCATATTATTCATGTTAAAGCAAAATAAGTAGTGTTTGAAATCAGAACTGCAGTCAAAAGAGTAAAACCCTAACCCCAACCCCTATATCATGCGCTAATTTACGTTAGCATAAAATAGAGAGTAAACAAAAGCTACATTAATCAAGTGCCACGCAGCGGCTGTTTTCCCTTAAGGCGGATTTATGCTTGCGTGGCGTCTGCATCCGCGTAACCGCTGTAGGCTCGGCGTAGCTCCGCCGAGGCTCGACGTGCACCTCTTCCAGACCTGATGTGCACCTCTGCTACGCAGACGGTTACGCGGACGTTCTCCCTTGTGATTGGTCAGTTTGGGATCATGTGTTGTCGGATATCTGGATCTTGTGGCTGAATTTTTGTGGTAACCACCGTTTATAAAAACAATAACCAGGGGATCAAGATGATGAGAGGCTGATCGAATTATTTATTCATTTTCTACCACAAACTAATAAAGACATTAAACCATACTGGACACCTTCATGTTAGGAGGAGAAACTGCAACATGACACCAAAACGACGCGCACCCCCTACGCTCGAGAGCGAAAGCAAACTCACCAGCGTCAGCTACGCCGTAGCCGGCAAGCATAAATCCACCTTTAGTCTCATTTAATAAATCAATTTGATAGTAATTTCATAAGTTGCAAGCAAGGACAAACACAGTCGGAAAGAGCCACACAGTGATCAGAAGTTATTCCGTCATGTAACTCTTATCTTGAAAGAAAAGCTTGACAAAGACATTGTTGATGTAGAGGACAGATTGTTTATAGCGAGATTTTAAATTATTTTTACAGAAAAAAATCCTAATTATTTAGCCTTTAATGTGGTGGGTTAATGAACAAACTGGAGGTAAACTAACTGTTCACCACAAAAAGAGAAGATGGACTCACTCTGATTGACATAATGAAATATTATCTTGCCTTTAAGCATCTGTTTCTGCATGGCTTTAACATTTTAGACTTTCTGTATTTTCTCCCATAGATGCACAGGGCTACTAGCCACTTGGGTGCCGCAAGCCTGAATACTTGCTTAGATGTATCTGTCTTTTTAAGAGAAATGTTTCATAAAATCAGTTTAGTTATGACAAAAAATATTTTGTTACTGTTGCACTGATGTTTAATGAATGTCATTGGACATCTCAGAAGCTCAGAGATCACAAACTTGTCAATCAGCGCAGGGCACAATGAAACATCTCATTTAGGATCTGTGATTGGCAGGAAGTTTAAGGGGAGGGTTGTACTGTTAATGTTTCCCTTTGTGTGCGTAAAAAGAGGAGGAGCGAGTTGGTACATGGCTGATGTTAAGTTTGTTACATACTCTGCAAGAACAGAAAACTTTGTTTTTGTTTTTAAGGTGGCAAGAAAAAGAATAAATTTACTTTAGTAAAATTAGTCCAGGTCGGGCACCCTGTTGTGCAGGGTGGTTTCAACGTCTTAATATGCCACGGATATATAATATACATGTTTACGCTCACTGCTGCTTGAATGAATATGGAGTTTAAATTTTCATGAAACAAAAGACGAAAGAGCCTTTGTCTGCAGAAAAAAAACAGTTAAGAACTTAAAACAGACAATCAGAGGAAAGCATCATTTTAGGAGGCTGGCTAACCAGTCGAGGCAGATGGCCGACCTCGCTGAATTAAAGACAAGATTCAATGCAATTTTCCCCCTGAAAAAGGTTAATTCAGCATCCCTCTTACATCCTGTCTATTCCCTAAACTCCCTTCAGCGAGCAAAAGTCTGATTTTGACTCTTGTCTTGTCTGTTGACCTCCTTCTTTTCCTTACTTCCTCTAAAAATATCCTCTTGGATATCTTTGCTGAACCAGTCATAGTCACGTTCAAAATGCCTATTGTGTTGATATCCAGTTCTGGGCACTGCTTGTCAACAATGGCACTGAGATCACGCTCAGATTTTTTTTAATGACTGTTTTTAAGCGCTTGACTTAGATTTACAAAAACTTTATTAAACATTGCAGAGCACTGGAAATTTGATTTTGTCGGAACGGCTCACAAAAAAGACATGCATGGATACTTTGCACGTCCATTATAAAGCAGTCAGTGTACTCAGCTATCACTAAAACAAAAAGCATCCTTAATAATGCTCAACTTAAAGCCTTAACATAATTTTAACCAGCAGTCTTTAAAAAATCCCACCCCATTTAGGATGGAGGAGTTTCCTTTTAACTAGGAGTCACATAAACAGCATGACAGTAATGGAATTTAATACAGGTCAGCTGTTTGTTTTTTTAAGGCAACACGTAGATTACCATCAACTATCACTATTGTAGCAGTTATTCTACTATAATTGCTGAAGGAGAAAAAAGAAAGAGTAAAAGAATATTGGCTTACAGCCAATCTAAAAATGTGCAGTTTTGACAGGAATTGCCAGACTGCAGACCAAGAAAGACCTGAGCTGCATTGTTATCTCAGGCCAGCTCAGGTTGTTCGTGTGCACCATATCAATGAGTAGGACTTCTGCAGCAGGTAATAATAGTTGCAATGTCTGGGTATTGGCATCCTCTTGGCAATCATTTGCTTTTAGCACCTACATACTGAAATTATACAAATTTGAATGTACGCAAAGTTCAAATTAACAGGGATCACGCTGTTGTATAACAGCAAATAAGCCTTTTAAAGTTATAAAAATAAGCTTTGCAATCATCAGAGGCAGGAGAATAAATGCCTTTTTACAGATCCTAACAGCTCTCAAATAGTAACAGAACAGGTTGCTACATTAAAAAGATTTTGTTTATTAATTAGTCTTATATTTTCTTATTTTAGTCTTTAATGTTCTTTACCATGTTTGTGTTTCAGTGTTTGTTTTCTTTCTGCTTTTAGGACTTAAGAGTGATTTTCTTTCCTTTACCCTCTCAAGTATTTGCTGTGAAGATTATCCAATTGCCTTAGTAAAAACACTAAGGCTGAGAATGTACTTGCTTTTTAATAACACGTAAAATGGCTGCCTCGTTTGTTTTGAGTTAGTTTGAAGCTTTGCTTAGGCACATCCTGGGATCTCAACGCTTTCGCAAGCTGCAATATGCAAGAAGCCGATTGGGGCAATTTGACCCGATGTAATGTCAAAGGGTAGAGGGTGGTAGAAATTCTGTATCATTGCAGCTGGACAGTGACAAACATGACAGTCATAGGTGGTGAGAACTATTTAGAAATTGGCATAGAGACGTGGTAAAAAGTCTGAGACCGTTACAGCCACGCAATCTCCTCTATTTCCGCCATGTTTATCGTTTACGTTCACACCCTACAAATTCAGCCACTCTATCCAGTCTGAGTTCTCTCATGGGCCCCCTAGTGGAGTCCTACATTCACATGCAAGTATGAACAATTAAGCTCTTGATAGAGCTGGTTGCTTACACGAACGCGAGGTTAAAAAGCGAGTATCTTCTTGGCCGTACAAAATATTTTAATATGCCTCTTTGATCCTTCAAATTTCTTGCATTTCTTAAATTTTTTTTTAATACAATGATATTTTCTCAGGTTTCATCCTTACAGCCCCATGAATGGTAGACACAAATTACATCAAAAGCATTTACACTTTTTTTTTTTTTGCTTTTTTCTGCTTTAAATACGAGAAACAACTGGTATTATCTCATGCTCTTCATCTCTTCTCTTCAACTTTGAAAGAGACGTTTATATTAGAGCTAAAATACAGTAAATAAACATCTAAAATACTACTGATGCCTAAAAGAGTGGAAAACGTAGTGTATAAGAATGCGTAACTCACAGACTGTGAATCCTTGCTGTTGTCTCTAGAGCGGTTCTTGGCCAGCCTCTTTTTCTTCTTGTGAAGCGGACGTGACTCAAGGATCATCTCCTCTAGCTCAAAGGTGGGGTCGCAGTGGAGACGACCTTTCTGTGGGAGGGAGATGCACACCAGATAATGAGAAAGACAAGCGGATACACACAGCTCACCCACAAAGGTTTTGTGCAGAATGCACTGCACAGAATGAAGAGCCCACAGACACTCGCATGCGGGAATTTATTGTAAGTGCACATGTGCACACATTGAAGTGGGGTTCCATAAAGAAGCTGCTTTCAGCTTCCTTTGCATTATTTAGCCGCTGCACATGTTCATTATGATCAGAAACTATGAAGGAGTGCTTGTGTGTATTTTAAAATATTCATCATATCCGATATTGAATTTCTTGACACTAACATTAGGAACAAATCCAGCCTCCATCTTCTTCTCATACACAGCATCCCAGTTAATGTCAGCAAGGTACGGAGATGTCTGCATATCAGACAGGCTGGAGAAACGGTGTTCTGGGTTCACCGTCAGTAGCTGCAAGAAAAGGACACACAAACGCACATCCTGGTGTTACTGGCTTCACCTTCTGAACTAAAATATCACCTTCACAACTTGTCTCCTTACTCACAGCCGCGCTATTCTTTCTGGGAGGTGAAATAAACTGAAGTTGAAAAATAAAACTTCATGACTTTTATCTGCGTTTTTCCATTTTACTGTGCAGTTTGAAATAACAGATTACAAAAAAAGATGTGGCGCCTGTGTGTGTGTGTGTGTGTGTGTGAAAACTCTCTAAAGTGAACATAAGAAACATTTTATACATTTTACAATTCTTCCTACTAGGGCTGGGTGATACGGCCTAAAAATAAAACCTCCAAATCTGATTTCCGATTTTTCCTTTTCCTTCTTAAAACACATTAAACTTATTTGAAACTATATAAAGCTCAAGGCTTTTGCTTACAAAATGTGTTTGTTTTATTTATATGAATGAATGACAGCAAAAAAGGTAAATAACATCATAACCTTTCCACCATATAGACAGCTTCATATCTTGCATTGACATATGCAACACAGCAGCATCTGTGATCTCTTTCCATCTGGATATATATGCACAGCTAAATTGCAGGCGAGGGTGACGGTTCACTTTAATGTATATCTTAGTCCTTTCAGTTCGTGCCAGGTCTTAGCGTGTTTTTCTGTTTCCTTTTCTCTGTACTCATATACTATTAAAACAGCTGAAAGCCTCAGAAAACTGGTCTTGTTATTCTACTGATCTACACAATGATTCTAAAAATGTGATTGAATTATTAAGACCACCTGTAAACCAGCGTTCACTAGACCATCCTCTGACAAAAAATTACTTCTGCACATTTCAGTATTTGATATCCATAAAAATAATAGTAATAATAATAATAAAAAAGGTCTGTATTGAAAAACTGTATACTTTTTTTTTTCAATTTAAGGAGTTTGACTGAACTGAGCACCTACCTACCCAGCTAGCTAGCTTAGCTGGAGTGTAGCTAACATAAGCAGTGTAAGGCTAACACTGCTAACAAACCGATAGTAGTAATTTCTGGTTTTTAGTCTTTGCTTAGGACCTACTTTTTTTGCACTGGTTTGTACTAACTGCTTCTTAACTAACACAGGGTAGCTTAATGTTAGCCATCTGCTATCCTATAATGGGTGTCTGGTTGTCCTGTAGCTTAATACATATTCTTCAAAGAAAACACCTTTAGTTAACCAAAACTTAACAAACCAACTGAACTCAGCTTCTGCACTGGAACCTTACTTTGCTTTCAATGCCTAGTAATAGTTTTACTTTAACTTTACCCCGCTAATTAGTTTAGCAAGGTTTTTAAAGCTAAGGGCTAATTAAGCAGTGTTAACTAACCCACAATGTCTGTTTGTCCTGCGTAGTTTTGTATTTTGTTTTATCCTCCAGAGGAACACTTTAATCTACTAAAACTAAAAAAAAAACAGCTGAACTCAGCTTCTTTACTTGAATCGCTCTTTATGTTTAACTTTGAGTAAAAATTCCTCCTACAGTATACTTCAATAACCCATATCTCACCATGCTAATTAGCTAAGTCCCTAGATAAGGTACACATAGCCAACTAATTTGACGGATACTTTGAGCTGCTATATCATTAAAAAGAAAGTCTAAATACATTTCTTCAATGAAGAAAACACAACTTAAGACATCTAGAAAGCACAGAGTAAGTAGCTTAATATGGCAGCAGATGTTGAGCTTTATTGCTGACACCCAGTGAAAGGTGCAACACACTTTGACAACTCCGGCAATATGTCTTACAGTGCTAATTATTATTACTATTAATTATTGTATCTTCATATTCCATCATTTTATTTTATTTTTTTTATATATTCCATATAACGTGAATTACATTGTTTTACAGTGAATGTTATGAATGTTGACCAATACGATATAATAAAAGTGTCAAAATGATTTTATTTCTTGCTGAATGCATCGTAAGTTAAAAAATGTATTAAGATTTTTTTAAATCTTAGCAAGTCAAAGACCTTGTATCTCCATTTAAACTTGACATAATTAATATAATATTTAATTTTCCAAAAAGCTGTTTTTTTAACAAGACTTTTGCATGATAGCGATGACTTATTGGTTCAAAATTATTTCATAATACTATATGTGTAAATAGTGATAAATATTACATATACATTTACTTGTATATGGAGAATATTGGGCTCCACTGAAACACTCCGAATAAATGTGTTGCCATTAGATTTTAGTATTTACTGGTAATGATTTAACAAAGGGCACTAAAAATCAAATCAGCAGCTGATTAGTTTTGAATCAAAACTGTTGCATCAATCGAAACAAATAAACACCACACAAGTAAAATCATTGTCAATTAAAGAAAGACAAAACTGGTGCTGATAAGGTTGAGGTTTGGCTTTGTTCACAGTCTGTTTCACATTTCACCTCAGGGTAAATGCTGCAAATGATAATACGTTGTGGCTTTAGTTGTCATTCTAACTCTTCCTGTGCTTCCTTTCTTCCTTTAGTCATAGGATGATTCAGTTTTCTCCTGCAGGGCAAGTTAAGTACATCTTGGTGGAGTGTACACATGGTCATTAATCAGCAGTAGAGTGGAAGAAACCATCTCTCCATCCAGAACGCTCAGTCATTCAGACAGAGCACATAGTCAGGCACCGACTAATACTCTGCCCAAAACAGAGCCATGGTTCTTCATATTTACTAGAAAAATCTCATCTTAAAACAACAACAAAAAGCAATTATTTCCAGAGGGGATGACATAATTTGTTCCCAGAGAAACTTTATTTGTTCGTGACAAAAAGGAAAATAAGGTTGGCTGTTATTGCAGACAAAATGAGCCCGAGGGAAAATGTTTAGCATTTTTATTTCTGTTTGACGCAAAGAGAATCGTCTCATCCATCTGGAACATTTTTACTTGGGAAAATATATAATATTTCGGGCCTTAAATATCAGGTTAAATTTCTCATTATGAGAAACACAGGTAGAAAAATGCCTACACTCACCATCGTCTGTCTCCCACTTGCTTGATTTCTTCACATCCTCTTTCTCAGATTCCCATCTGTCATTTTTTTCTTCTTTCCCCTCAGGGACCCAACATATCCTCCCTCCTCCTTCCAGGAGAAGTTTACCAATGCAACATCCATTCTGTCCTGCGACTTTAGTGTCAAGCTCAATATGCACCAAATATCACCTTTTTATTCCTGTCCTCCTTCTGTCCTGCTACTCTTTCCAGGGACAACCATCTGTGTCCAGGCAGCAGGTTCAGGTTAATTTTTCAGACAGATTTCACTTAATTGAAAATAACCAACTGAATGCTGCAGTGTGCAACACTTTTATTAATTTACTTCTTATTTAATGTGACATTTTCTCTACATTTGATAGAAAACTCACTGTGTCAGATTTAATAGTTTGGTAGAAATTCTTGGTGGGACAACAAAACACCCAGGACAAAAATTCAAGATTAATTAGTAACATAACATGCCTCGCTGCTGGTGGTGTTGGTCAGTTTTACTTACTGGCTAAAGAAAAGGTCAGTGCCGAGTTAGAAAAATAAAAAGTCTTTACTAATAAGGAGATACGATACGATCTGGACTGAGTTTACTGAATCAGAGATTCAGCAGAGATTTCACAACATGACTACAGATTTTTACTGTCTCCTCCCCCAATATAAATAAAAAACACAATAACAAACTAAATTTACTATCAATGTTTTAAACAAACCAACTTCTACAATTACAGCTTCTTTTTACACTATGTAGTCATAGAAACTATGAGAATTACAACCTAGTGGTGTTTTTTATTTTATGGTGCACAGTGGCTCTGAGTGAGCACCCTTGTACCTAACAGTGCACTGACATTAAGGGTTATCTTATCTTACCTCAACATCAGCCTTAAGACTCAGTTATGCTGTCTTTAGAAATATAAATTGTCACATCTATATCAAACGTGGTCAAATGTCGCTGCCCTCACACTTCCATGTGTGCTTTATAGTGACATGGTTGTTACTAATTACGTCCACTAGAGGGCAGTGCAAAGTTCACTTCTGACGTCACTTTCAATCACAAATATGGTGACGATGGAGATCATGATAAAACGTTCTCAGGAATAGACATAAAAACAGGCACTGCAGTAAACGGCAGTGATCATGGACTCTTCTTCTTTGTTGTTTTTGCTGGTTGCATGTAAGCTTTACTGCACAACGCTGCCCCCACAATTTCCAGTGGTACTGCTTCGTTTGGCTACGCATCTGCAAATTCTCTGGAAAATTTGCAAGAAATGAACGCAGAGGACGGAGTAAAGGCGCTGAGCATGACAGAGCCCTTACATGCTGACTTGGGGTACGTTGTATGTTGTGCAAGTCAGTTAAAACCCGGTTCTGATCATCCAAACAGCATCTTTAATTTAGGCTTGTGTGAAATCTGTAAACCAGCTCCTTCAGGACACACGCACTTTGATTTAAGCCCTTCACGCCTGGTGTCTTACATTTGCTGCAAAATTTTTCTGGCCTTCTTTTGTTTTAATTACTTCTTTTAATCCATTTAATTTAATCATTTAATTTGCTACTGTCTATGCATCGATATTTAGAAATTTACATTTTATTTTTTAGTTACTAATTTATTTAAAATTTACCTGTATTTTATTTATATTAATTATATTTTTTTGTTCTATTTTCCTTATTTTATTGTATTTCTTTTGGTTTTTTTATACAGGGTATCTGCAGCATTAAAGAAGCCAAATTTAAGACTTTTAAAGACCTTTTTTAATGGCACTTTGATAAAATTTACATTCACGAAATGCATGAAAAGCATGGAAGCACCTTACAAATAGCCCAAGCACTTATGTAATAGTGCTAAAAGATGACAAATGTAAAGATAATTGTTTCTCAGAGCATGAAAGTGAATGCATTTTACAAGTACTAACAAGTTCAGTGAATCGAATACCAAACATATAAGTATTTAAGTAAACTCTGTTACATGAATATCTAAACTGAATAACAAAGTGAATTGTGAAACTACTTCCTTCACATTTATGGAATAGATCTGAGTTCTTCAGTCTTTGTGTCCAGCTCAGCTTCCACTTGCTCTAATTCGCACACTTGTTCTCTGTATCTCTTCCTCGGTGTGTTTGACTTGGTGATGAGCAGGGCCATCAATGTTCCACACTTCCCTTCAGCTTCTTCTGCAAGTTTATCAGCATCCCTATGTAGGCTGCTGGACACCTGCAGCAGAGTTTCCTTCTTCTTCCTAAGCCCCTCTTTGGCTTCTTCTGCAGCTTTTCACTTCTTTGCCTGGGCATCAGTGATTTTCTTTCTAATTTGCTAATCTAGATGCTGTCTGTATCTGGACCTTGGGGATGCAGCAGATGCAAGTAGTTCCTTTGAGATAGGGACTTTAAGAACTCCCCCACAGACACTGACATAATCACAAACCAATCGCTGGCCAATCACTGTGTCTTCCTGCACATTGCAGGTCTCCACCTTTACAGAGAATCCTCTCTCCCCTGTTGCTTGTCCATGGGAAAGAAGAAGTAGTTTCTGGCAAAGCTCCCGTAGCTCCTGATAGCGTTGGCTCAGGACACCATGGAAAAATGCATCCAGTCTGCAGTCTATAGGAGAGAAAGGTCTCACTTCTTGCTCCAACAGATAAGACCTCACTAAACCGCTGAATAATCACCTGCAACAACAAAAAAAGGAACAGGGAGACACATTTTGATTATATACTGTACATAAACCAGATTCATACTTATCAGCTAACTTTTTTTATATTTTGGGTCTAAACATAGACTGAACGGCTGTATTCTCTCCTACCAGCAGAGACACCTCCTGATAAATGCTTGCTTTGCAGAAATCTCTGCACCAGTTTTGTCATATCTAGCACCAGTCTGGGTCAGAGTACATCTTGCTGGGGTCCAAACAGGCCACCTGTCTAACAGGGGGATACTTTAATGGGCTCTTGTCTTGCACTTTCTGAATGATGGTGGACATCATCTTGATGCAGTCCTTCCTATTCTCCAAGACCGTGAGCTCCCCTATCTTTTTTTTGTCTCTGAAGTTCCTGACAGAATAAAATGTAATAAGACTAAGTGACACTTTCTTATAAAAACAAACTATATTTACTGTATCTATCATCATTACCTTAAAGGTGAAACACTACCTTGAGAACTGACTCTGCACCCAAGTCTACAGTGACATCTTTTAGGTGGACCCAGCTATTGTTGTCGCTGACATCCAGTCTGATCAACTACAGTGGACTGATGTCCTTTGTTTTGACAAAACGCCTCAGCACACTGACAGAAAAACAAAATGCATCCTAATGTGAATATTTGTATATAATTTGCAAATCAATCATATGGATCACATTTCTTCAATATGATTAGAGGTAAAAAAAATAACTTGAGGACAAATTTTGTATAAATGAAGTCAGACAGAATTGTACACACATTGAAATAAATAGCAACATCAAACTGTCCAGTGCGAGGATATAATTACCTTCATCAACTCAGCCAAGTTTGTTAAGCTAAGAATGGGATCACTGGTTCATCCGTTTGATATCTGGTCGAGAATGGCGTGAATGTCCCGGTGATAGCGATGTAGAAATGTAGCTTTGCCAGGATGAGGGGGTCTTTCTGAGCTGCTTCAAGGGTATCAAAAGATGCAGTTCTTGGATTTGGTAGCTTCCTCATTCTGACTGCATCCAGGTACATGGTCAGAGATGGCCACACCTCTAGGGCTTTCTCGGCTACTGGTAAGTTTTCAAGCCAGCGGTGACTACAGAATGAAAGTGTAAATTTTGTGGATTTAGTCAAAGCAGTAAAGTCCTCAGTCCTTGCTGGCACATTATGGAAGAGAACATGCATGGCTTTCAACATTTTCTCTAGCTGCCACAAGGAGAAATCAGATATTTTGTAGGGGGTGGAGGCCACAGCTCTCAACCACAATCAACTGAGTCCCCTCACACTGCTCATGCTGTTCTTCTTGAAGCAATTCCAGAAACACTGGGTCCATCCATGCAGACTGAAAGCAGCTTTTTTAAATCCAGCTGCTGAGCGCATTCCTGATGAAAAAATGAGTAATTTATCAAACATGTAGTCTAGATGATATCTATTATTAGTAAAATGTATCAAAATTAAAACTTGGAAAGCCATATCTTGTTGTGAAATTGTCAAATATGTTTTATATTTTACACATTTTCATTTGGCAAAATAAAAAGCATTATCTGTTATGGATTTCAACACAACTGCATAATCATTTTTACAACAAACAATGCTTAAAAAAAAACTTTCACGTCAAAAACAACTACAGCTAGACTACAGGTATGTTATTAGTGTTGGCTTAAATCTTACTTTAAAGTGGAGTAGTAAATCCTCAGCTCTGCCATGACCCATGAACTGGGATCCCAGGTATCTAGACTGGACTCGATCCTCTTTCCAGTAATGAACATGTAAGTCCAGTTGCTTTGTTTTAGTCGTTTGGTTGAAGGTTTCGTCAAACATCAAAGTAAAACTGCCTCTGTTGACATCGGCCACGAGGAGTTTAATGATATAGGGAGCCAAACCAAATTCTGTTACATAGGCTGTTTTTAGTGATTCCAGAGTCAGGAAACATAGCCTGGAAAATCTCTCCAACTCCCTCATTAGTGCTGTAGCACTGGAGTTTTGTCACGCTGTGCAGACACCACAGTACCTCTGCCCGAAGGGTAGCGGTGGACCCAAAGATCGCTCTGAAGCTGAAGTCTGAGGAACGGATGGAACAGCGCAGAACTGAAAAATGGCATCTGTTCCCGGGTTTTGGCAGCAGCTTTGTGCATATGCGACTCCACAGCTTTAACTCCCATTGAGCCGAATTTAAAAATCTTCTTGCACAGTGTACAGCGGGCCTCGTAGCTGTTGCCTGGAACCGTTGCTAACCATGTCCTAAATGTTGGATCATCCAGCCAGCGAACATTACATTTACACTTCCCCATGACTGACTCACCTGTTAGCGAATGAAGTACAAACCGCTAATGTGCGTGCCTGAAAATACCAACCCCCCCAACACACACACACACACACAACCGAGGGGTTCCGCAGATTCCAACCTCTTATACAAAAGTACAAAACAGTAATAATAAAGTTCTTTAGAGATTTCCAAATAAAATATAGAAATTCTGTTTATTTGATGAGTGGTATTTTTTAAGACCCTGGGACTTATAAAAAGGATTACTTGTCGGTATTAAAGATATTTAAGGCCTTAATTTAGAAAAATCTCATTTAAGACTTTTTAAGGATCTGAGGATACTGTTATAATTGTAAAAGAGCAGAGGATGATAAAACTGATTTATGTGACAAACTCAGGGTGCATTTTGCATTATTATTTGTCATGCATAATTATTTTGGATGAAAAATGTAAGAAAGATAAGAAAAAGACTTTAAAATAAATCATCAACATAACCTGTGCCACTTTAATAAATTGAAAATCTGTTGAATTAAGGACTAAATTATTATAGTAAACCACAAATAAGCTGATCAACTTCCTGTAAATCTTAAGATAAAATAGGTTTAGTTAATAGATGATAAGGGGGGAATAAAGTAAAAGTCAAAAACTTTCACACCATTTATCAGATCCAGCTCACCTTCCTCAAAAGAGAAACCAGATCCTTGGGCCAGGCTGGACTGTACTGGACACTGACTGTACTGAAGAGCTGGAGCAGGGATTCCACGGAGTTACTGGCATGGATATCATAGGGCCTCTGGTATTAAGAGAATGTGGCAAAAAGTTAAAATAAAGGGAAGTAAAGAGGAGAAGACATGTGCAGAGAAGGAAGTTTATATGTATTTGCTGCTACGATGGCAACTATGGCTTACCCATCCACGCAGCACTTCGAAAGCTGTCACACCCAATGACCACCAGTCTACTTCAAAAGCGTAGCCCGTACCTCCACTTACAAAGGACTGGAAGATCTCTGGGGCTAAAAGCAGCAGACAGACAGACAGCTCACGTCTGCAGCAGGAAAAAAGCTTCTCACCACAGCTTGTGCTTACAGGGGAATGAAGCAAATGTTCCTTTTTTAAAATTTTCCCCGTCAGTCATCACAAGAACAGATGGTACATTAATTCAGATTTTACCAACTTTATACCGGATCTGACTTGTAGCAGAGTAACGTTACCCATGTAGGGCTTGGTTCCGGCTAATGCTGTGGCTCTCTCTCCGTCCTTTATTATCGTTGCTATGTTGAAGTCTGTCAGGTGAGCGTGACCTAAGAAAACACAATGACAAAAATCCATCAAAACATCTGTGGTAATTGTCTCTGGTGACGTAAAAAGGAAATGTCTTATTATTAGAGCAGAAAATAAACTAAGTGTGACATTTCGGTGAACTGGATGGTTATTTTGTGCGTCAGTCAGAAGCCCCTCAAACCTCTGACCCAGTCACTGGTGTGTCTGATTATAAGGATGCATACTTGTTGTTTTAGTAATGATGGACTCTCGCTACTGTCTGCACAATGTGTATCTGAAATAATTAGATCATTATGCAAGTCCCACTTTTCCCCAGTTATGCCCTCTGAAACACGAGCATTTACTTCCAGGTTATAGACAGATATGTATTGGGTTAAACTAAATTATCTGTATGTAAAGACTCAAATATAAAAGTTACATTTTTTGTTTAACAATATGCACGGTCCTCTTTTTTTAAATAAAATAAACTGAAATAAATAAAAATATTTATACAACTTACTATACAACAGCATTCATACTTCTCTGTTTCATTGAAATAATTAGATAATTTTACATAATTAATATACAATATAAAAAAGAAATTTTTTTGATTGAAAAACCCTTTATTAATAAAAAAAAAAACTTAACAAAAGATGTACTTTTATGTAAAACTATGTATAACTATAATTCAGAAAAAGAGAAGCACTATATAACTTTTTTATACGTTGCAGCTGAGTTTTGCTTTACGCACCACGTCACATGCTAGCAAACGGATATAAACCGGCCATTTTGAATGCACACAGCAAAGAAACGCAAGAAGACATCTAAAGAAGAGAGCAGAAGAAAGATAGATAGAGAGAAGTAATAAGGTAGAAGACATAAGACTGTCTTTTTCTGGCTGGAGAGATCTCACAGTACAGGTAGAATGCAAGATGGATGCCGAATTAGCCGTCTATAGGAGGAGCAACACTGAGAAACTTGCCAAAGTTCTGTAGTTCGTCCTTAAAGCAATTCCAGACCCACTTTCCTCTTATGAAATCTGGATATTATGACTGCATTATTTGGCTAAATCACATAGTATAGAAATATCTGTGCAGTGGTTAGATTACTTACATCTTCAGTTCTAATAGAAAGTTAGAACCAGCAGAATGTCAAGGAGGTTTCTCATACAGTCACCATGTGGCAAACAGGACATTTCAGAGACTTGATTACCGTCCCATTCATGTATACTGGAACAAGGACAGTGGTCCAATTAAATGGCCAGGTTGAACTATAACAATGGCTTAACACATCGTTTATAGATCCTAAGTCATGTTATTGCTTTTCAAAGCAACACAGATTAACAATCAGTTCTTCAGATTTTGAGTTCTTATGTGGCAACAACTTAATATCAGCTGGGTTTCCATGTAACAAGACTTTTTAGAGGAGAAATGCACAGACTGGCACAGCATTTCATTCAGGTATTAATTGCTCTTGGCGTTATCTCCTGCAAGTTAGACAGCACAGAAATATAGACAAAAATTAGCCTTGATGCTAGCCATCTGACTCTAACGCTAACTTAGACGTAAGACCCATGTTTCACAGTCTCCTTTACATTTTGTCTGTTAACAATATTTTGGAAAGTGTTATTTAAAAAAAAACTGGCTGAAAAATTTTATGTGGTTAAAACTGTTGCTGAAGGCACACTATCTTCTAAGATAAATTTTCTGCATTGGAAAAAAAATGCTTGCCAATCTAATATGTCCTTGAAATAGTCTGAGCTGAATAACACTAAACAACAGATGCATTCAGAATATAAACTGAAATATTTTGAACACAGACAAAACCTGGACAGACAAAGCACATCTTTATGTAACTAGACTGATGTTATGTACTTTTTGAGCACTCACACAACACACAATTTGTGTTCTTACCTTGTTCATCTAATAGGATATTGTCTGGTTTGACATCTCTACAAGAGACAAAAAGACAGAAAAAAAGATGTCCCATGTATATAAATAAAATACATTGCATGTCAAATTTTTATGTCAAACCTATATCTATAGGATATTTAAAAACAACAAGGTTGACTAAAGTGCTGTTCTAGTTAATTTAGAAAACAAGAAACTATCAACCAAATAAATAAAAACAACTAAATAAAATGCAAAATCACACAAATGAAACTGGCAAGTGAAAACAAAAGACACCACAACATAAAAACCTGATGCTATTAAACTAAACTTGAATTAGAAGCCAAGGTAATATGGTGAGTTTTTAGATAGGATTTGCATAGATGTGAGGTTATTCCAGAGTCTGTGGGCTGCCACTGCAAAAGCCTAACGCCCCACATGCTTTAAATGAGACCGCAGCAGCACTAAGAGCATCAGGTTAGATGACCTAAGTGACCTTTTGGGGATATTCAAGTGGAACAGCTGGGCACCATACTGTTTAAAACTTCAAAAGTGAGTAAAAGTGTCTTAAAATTAACATAAAAAATAAAAAAAAAACAGCCAGTGTTAACCTGCTAAAGCTGGAGTGATATGATCATGTTTACCTCGTAAATGCAGCATGTACATGCAGCAGCATTCTGGACTAACGGCAGGTGACGGTGAGACAAGTAAGACCAAGACCACATCAAGAATTACAAGCATGAAAAATATCTCAAGGAAATGATGGTGGTCTTGGGACTGTTGTTAACTGAAAAAGCCAGAACTGCAAAAAATAACAGAGTGAAGACAGCGTGAACACAGATCTATCTATCTATCTATCTATCTATCTATCTATCTATCTATCTATCTATCTATCTATCTATCTATCTATCTA
>JBAMHW010000018.1:5781319-5805312 GCA_037177495.1 Rhadinocentrus ornatus
AACTATTCTTATTAAACACTTTGTTCTTTACATAGTTGAATGTGCTGACAACAAAATCACACAAAAATTATTAATGGGCTTTACTGACTGGTTTAAAACCCACCTAAACCTAGATCTGCTTCTATTTCTTATTTTCTTCAGTCCCTCTGCTGGAAACTGCCTTTGCCATGGGAAACAATTTATTACTTAAATTACTTAAAACTGGAGATATATAACCCATGATGACGGAGGTGTGGTAGTTTCTCCTTATAAACAGAAAAATACATTCTCTGCATTAATTTATCCCTAATCTCTTGGACTAAGTAAAAAAAAAAAAAAACACCTACAGACTAGATCAGTTTGAATGAGTGTGCCTAAAGAACAGTATTCAAATGAGTGGATCAGGAAAGGAAATTATTATCTCTCTAAAAACATAATGCAAGCTGAAATGACGTCGTTTTTTACGGTTCTCAGACTGTCCACTGCCAGGCATAGCTGAGTTTGCAGAGATTGACACACTGCTGCTGTTCTAAATCAAATTTGTGCACTAACATTTTTTATTAATTTGCATTTTGAGCATTTGCTTTATTCTGCCCCCAAAATGTGAGTGTGTAAACACAATTTACACACACAACATTTGTGACACGCACACACATCTTGGTTAGAAGGAACAAATGTAGCCCGGATAAGATTTTGAACGTTGTTCAAACAGTTTTTCAGCCATCTGTGGCAGTAAATGTGCAGTCTGTGGGGATCTAGCTTCTTCCTTTACTGGAGTGGACACACACACACACACATTAACTGTACTCCACTGCTGCGCTCAGCATATCTGGGTATACAGCTGTGGATATTGAGCCTACACCAATTAAAGATGGTGTGTTGCAATAACTACAAAGACTTGTGTTCTATCTTTAGAGATGTAAAGCAAAAACAAACGTGGTTCGGGTGTTTATTCACACTGAAGCTGAATAAATCGAATTCCCGAATCCAACATTCAGATTAAGATAAAAATTTATCACTTGTAAGTCATGACCCACTTCTGGTGAAATTTCAATGCAAATATGTCCAGAGGGTTTTCAGTGATCCAGCCTATGGACACCAAACTATAGGAGTAATGCACTAATTACATTATCAGTTTCAATTTTATTACACGGACTTCCACTGTATGAACTAAAAGACTGTTTTACATATTTTGAGCAGCAACTAGAGCAAAATATAACAAATGTAACAGAAACTAAAACAAAACCTGACTAACGCTCTCTAAGGGGCTGCAGGGCAGCGCGCCATCTAGCAATAATGTAGTATAAGCTGACATGGCGTGATAGTAAGCTTTGAGGTCAATGTGGACGCAGGTGAGATAAATCAAAGATGAAGGTGTGTATGAAAAAATATTTTTACTAAGACACATGAGTTAGCCTGAAGTGTTTGTACTGGTAATAAGAAAGGCACTGTGACTTTGTGCTTCTGAAAAACATACACCAAGAAAAATAGATTATCCCTGCATCCCGGCTCCACAGCCGAGAGGAGATAATGTAGTTGCACAGAAAAGTTGATTTGAGTTGCAGCCTGGGGATAAAATCAGGATATTAATAAATAATCAATAATGTCAGTGCATGCTGGAGAAACACAAACCTATGAAATAAAACTTCTGGAGTACTTGAAGTTCCAGACGCAACCTTGAGCTGCTCTTCTGTGTTTTTTGGGTCTGTTTTGTTGTTTCAGTGTAGAAGAAAAGCTGAGCTTTGGCCTGAGGCTCATCGTACGTGCCGACACAAAATGACGCAATCGTTCGGCAACGCTGCAACTGACTTTCACAGCTAATATTATACATTAATTTATGTATTAGGGGTTAACTGTGGTTTTATTTATCATCTTTGTTAATAATTACTGAAAGTCACTGGGTGTAAATCTGAAAACTAAGGACCTGAATGAGTTTATTTTACAGTGATTTTCATCATTAAAACCCATCAGTAAGTCATAAATTACATGAATATTTTAAATGGTTTTAAATTTACAATCACTCTAAACTGCTACATGAAGCAAAAAAATTTGTACCTATGGATGATGTGTTGGCTCTGCAGGTAGTCCAGCGCCAGCGTCATCTCGCAGAGGTAGAGTTTGACTGCGTCCTCGCTGAACTGGACGTTCTGCTGCAGGTGGTAGCGCAGATCTCCTCCCAGCAGGAGGTCAACCACCATAAACATGTCCTCCTCATCCTGGAACGAGTACCTGGTCGTAATGGGATCGTACAGTATTCAGTTACCATGTCCAGGTGAGCGGAGGGGACATAAAACACATGCTGACAAACAGAAGCAAACATCAGAGCAAACATGATCCTGTATGTGGGCTTAGATGCTTTCTCATGCATTACATATGATGCAATTTATATGCAAAGTTTATGACATGCATGTTTATGGGAATCCACACCAGGACAGACACTGCTGCCACAGACCACAGGAAAACATGCACTTTAAATGTATCAACCTAAACAGGCGGCAAGTCTGCAAACTGTATGTTTAATTAATACAAATACATGCAAATGTGTGGTATACAACAGACGTGAATGTTCTCCAGTGAATATCACCCAACCATAGAAAAATGTAAAACTGAAACACCTCTCAGTACGTGGGAATTAAACAGTATGGTAACTGCTGTTGTGATAATAAAAACACAAATACAGCCCAATATTACAAAAATAAATCTAAAGTTTTACATTTTTACATTACAGATTTTTACACTACAGACATTAAATCTTGTATTTTAATGTATTTATTCATTCAGTTTTGGTTAATAGGCTCAGTCCTCCTCAGGCTGGAAGAACATATTTTTTACTGTGTGATCAGATACTTTCTCTAGCTTCACCTTTCTTATCTAAGTGGACTCGTGCAAAAAATAATAATAAAAAAGAAATATATATATATATATATATGTTGCATGTATTATGATATGTTTTTATGTCTCAGAATAGACAAAAAAAATGATCAACTAATGACATTTTATGAGTTTTAGGGGTTTGTTGCATGTAGGCAACATTACACCATAATGGTTCATTAGTGGGGGAAAAATATATATACATTTATTTCAGAAATATGTATAAAATCTTCAATAGCTTCAACAAGTTACAACATGTACAATTATAAATGTAAAAGTGTTATAAAAGAAAGACTTGTTGTTTGGAGGCAACATTTAACTAAACCTTACACAAACACCATATAAAAACAAAGATGACATTTGATCAACAAAAAACTGGAGTCAAATTCCAGAGTTTGACAATTGTTGCTTCATTTTAATTAATGTTTCCTGTAAGTTTTCTGTCTTTCCTGCCATGTTTTGCCATTTTTTGTGATGTTGGTGCTTAAAGCTTAAAGGGGCAATAAGCGGAAATTAATCATTTATAGATTGGAGGAATTAAAAATAGTCTATGTGACGAACTAGAGGTGTAATTTGATCAGGATTTTAGCATGACGTCACACACCGTCTCGCTGTGTTGATCTCCAGGCCCGTGTTTACCAGTCGGTCCGGCCGCGCATTCATGTACTTTCATGTCAATCGCCGCCTCCTCTCTTCCCTCGGAGCCCTCTCCCTATTAAAAGCTTTAGCTAGCGAGCAATGGCAGCGCATATTTTCAAAGCAAAATGGCAAAGAGGGGAACGAAACATTGACCAGAAGACGACCAGAAGCCGACATAAAAACAAAAAAACAACAACAATTGTCTTGGTGAAGAAGTTGTCGGATAGAGACAGGGGACATACCTCGGATTGACAATGGCCTTGTATTTCCAAAGAGGAAAGCACTGCGAGAGCTAAAGAAGCTACAATTTGACTCGAAGCTAGCTCTTCTCCTGGACAGTAACAACATAAATGTTATAAGTTACTTTGACATGTTTAACAAAATAATGATATTGTTTTACTCAGAGTGTTTGCACTTTCGTTTGCGAACAAGGCGAGTGGGGGGAAGAGGTAGAGGGAGGTGTGGCTCATTACACACTATGTTTTGGTCTACAGGTAGCGCACAGCAGCAAACCTTGCTGTGACACGATTTCACTTATTGCCCCTTTAAGCAACTTATGAAACAGTTTGTTTTTTCTATGCTAGAGGCAAAAAAATGTGGCTGAATTAATTCTGTAAATGGAGGGAAAAGTGTGGAAATTATGTGCAAAAAAGAAAAAATCTCTATAATCTTAGACTATGGCCTACAGAACAGTAATAATCTGAACTTGACGTTACTGCACAAATATCAAACTGAAGTTAAAAGAAAGTTATTTGAAATATCTCATTTTGCCTGAGTTTGGTTTTCTATGTGTGCTAGTCTGAGCTTTCAGGTTAACTACTACAGCACCAGTCAAAAGTTTGAACACACCTACACCTTCAAATCTAACGGTGTGTCCAAACTTTTGACATGTACTGAATATGTTGCCCAAATGGAAATAATGTGCTTCAAGGGTTTTTTGAGAGGGAGGTGGGGTGAGCGGTCCAATCCAAACCCCAAACCACATCACTGTGAGCAGTGGTAGCAATATTTAATATGTTTAAAAGAAGCTGCTGTACTTTGGTATTTTCATCAAAACATAATGCAGATATTAAGGAAGTTGTTTTAATAAAATTCAGTACAGCATTTCTCTACTAAAATTGTTAGAATTTAAGGAAAAATACTTGGCCAGGTCATAGCTTTAGATGCTCGGGGTGATTCTTGTAGAATGCTTATGCTAGCCTTCTAGAGACAGCTTGTTGGACCAATATATACATTTATAAATGCAATCTCTATAACATGTTTTACTTTGTCCATGTTTCGGTAGCAGCGCCAAAACTTAAGTTTTATTTAGCCATACAGCACCCATCATAACTCTGGGCCCACCCTAGGATGCTCGCCCCCCAGTTTGGGAATCATTGGGTTTGGTCATCTGGAAATCACAGCTGTATTAACTATTGGTGATTGGGGAAGTGTTTGTTTCTTATTGTTCATAGCAGAAAAATTCATTATGATGCAATTAATGAGATGTGACACAGTTACTATTATGTAACATCTGAAACTGCACTGGGGTGTAGTGTTATATACTGTATGCTTGGGTTGGCAGTGTATAAATAAGCATCCTCTTCCTGCCATCCTGTTAAGCATGACTAACATCCACACTTATCACAGTAACTTGCCAGTTTTTTGGAGAAATGCTCAACAAGAGGCAGTGCTTGTCAAGTTTGAGCTCCACAAAACTTCATCTTTCGCATTGTGCCTTACTTGGAGGTTGTTTGTGGTCCACTCAACACTTTTGTCAATCAGACTTACTAATCATGCACAGCTAATTAAAACACAGCCCCACAGTGATCTGTGTGGGGATTTGTAACTTCCACAATTTATGCCCCACACACCGGAAAAGAAACATTAAATTACACGAGCGAACAAACTTTTCAGAACAACAGATCCTAATTAGTCACCTTAGAAAAATAAAGGCAGACAAATGATTTAAAAGCCCCTCATCCACCACCCCAGGAGGGAAAACAGTCTGAGCCTAGGCGGTTTCTTTTTATCAAACCTGGCTTTATGTAATTGCTACTGAGCTAGTTCTTTATTTTCTCATTTAAGCTCTCATACTGTGGTGGTATGACTTCTATTTATAGCTGTAGGTTTCTTCTGCATCTTTAAGTCGGAAGGCCTGAACTCTCACTGGGACAGTCTGGTTGCTCTTATTCAGGAGCAATTTCCTGTATCTCTGTGAGAGAAAAGGGGGGCCGAGTTTGCAGCAAAGGCAACATAATTTCATCGTAGACTTCAGGATATAAGGGATAAACAACTGCAGTCCTGTTGGATCTTTCTCTTCTAGTAAAACAATATATATTGTGGGTGAAAAAGAGCATGATAATCAACAGGATGCAATAATAGAATGGTACTTTCGACCTCATTGGAGGTAAAATGCTTCAGTTTCTTCATCCAGCACTCCTGCATTTCCGTTTCCCTGCTGGTGCTGCTGTCACAGCACTCAAAAGGAAACGACTGCAGAGTCGCCTACATCAGCCTCAGAAAAACAACCTGGCCGGACCCTTTAAATCTTGGCCTCACTGTTAAAACACGGAGCAGCTCCAGCAGATGGCCAGCCACAGGATGTTGTTTGCTTTTGGCAGGGATTCCTTACAGTCACCTTTTTATCACCTCATTGTCACAATCTGATTCCCGGCATCCAGTTGACAGATGAGCTTCCTATGAGGCGGCCTCTTGCTATCTCTGAGCCCTGCAAAACGATCTTCCGAGTCCACTGCTGAAATATCCTGGCTCCTGAGAAAGACCGTGGCGGACTCTCTTTGGTTGTCACATCCCTCCTCACCGTCGCCAAGGTGACAAGAAGATGTCAGATAAGGGCCAGCAAGCGGCGCGTTTGAAAGCTCCAACGCTGATGACCCATGACACCTTTAGGGCCCCCACAAAGGATGGAAAAGGGAAACACAAACAATGTTTTTCTCTTTTTTGGGGGGCAATTCTTTGCCTCAAATAAGCACAAAAGTGAATTCCACAAATTTAACAAAATGTAAGTAAAAGGCTTTCCTGCTGTTTGGAGATAAAAGGAATACAAATGGAAGAGCTGTCGCTAGGAAATGGAGATGTTTTAGTTGAAGGGCACTTGTTTGAAAAGAGTGTTTAAAGAGATTTTCTGACACTAACTCTGCTCACGGTATCAGTGGAAGCAGGTTAAAGAGCAGCATGTGTGCAGAAATGAGAAAATACAAAGGGTTTAAGCATCTCCTTCAACTACTTTCTCCTCGTAATGCAGCAAATCTTCTCACTTCTAAACCAACATAATATTAGAGGTTGGACTGTGTGTGCCCTTATTACCATTTCTAGGCTTCATTCAGTTATTCAAACACTGCATAAAGGCATTGTCTTTTATAAAAGTGTATACACCTAAGGAATCAGTTAGGAGAAAAATAAAAAATATTAAAAAATACACACTGAGATGGATGAATAAGTTCGGACATCTTTAAACTAAAACTTTGTTGGAGAACCTTTTTATTCAAAGAAGCACTACTGAACTCCCACTTTCTTTCCCTCTCTTCCTCCAGTAATATGACCTTGTGCTTCATTAATCATGGTGCGTGTTTAAAATGGCCGGTGTGTTGATATCTAGTTGCTGGATTGTGACGGTGTGTCTAAAGGCTCATTTAGGCTCGAGGCTATAGACAGATATGGATCATTTCGTCTGTCTTGTGCTTCCTTTATGTGCATAATTTGTATTCTCACAGAGCAAACGGAGAAGTACTCCCGAAAACAGCGGGAACGATGTTAAGCACTATAGCTGACGTGCAACCAGGAAAAGCAAGAAAGAACAAGAAACACCTGCACTCTTCTTACAGTTTAAAGATCTTCACACATTGTGGAGCTGAAATGGGTCAAAATAATGTTTAACCACTAATCTTGTTTAAAGTGTTCTCCCGCTTTTATGATTATGACAGATTACTGAGTGGAGCTTTATATGAGCACAAAGGAGTATGAATGAATGCCTGGCAGTTCTTAGGGGTCAGGGGAGAGCTGTTACTGTCCAAAACCACGAGGAGGCCATGCAGAAATGTCAGGACAGGACTTAGCTGGGACAGTCAAAGCAATGAAGAAAGGAGGGTTAGCTGGCTGGAAGGAGCAAAAGGAACAGGCTGAAATAATGAGGCCACAATGACAAATGAGCCCTGGGAGGCAGGGAGCAGAGAGGGAAATAAGGGGACAGCAGAAGAGGAGAAACAGTTTTGAGGAAAAAGCGAGCTTGTGATTCTGTTGGCCTGAGCTGCCTGCAAAGTTTCACCGGCCTACATAAAGTTGAAGACTGGCTAAGAGCTGGCTGAATGACTCAATCACAAGACACTTGCATGCTCCTCTGAGTATTCCTCTAACAATAGTGTGACTGAACGCTGCCCCTCTGCAGCCTCCTACCAGTCGCCTGAAGACACAACACCTCTCCTGGCCTGCTTTCACGCCCTGCACTTTTAAAGCCACGTCCTACAAAAAGTTCTTGTTTAAAAGTAGTATGTGCAGTACTTCTTCTGAAAATCTAAAGTCCTGAACAAAATAATCCGCAAAGGAGTGCTGCATGTGACTGAACTGCTCAAAGTCCCAGAATAGCTCTGAATCATACAGAGGGTCTCTGATGGGTGTATTAGAGGTGGGCAGGTGTTGAGAATATGGGGCTGGTGGATGTTTTTGCAGAGTAATCCAGCAGGAATAACTTACTCCCAACTAGTAAAAAAAGACCAAGGTGATCACCATTCATTATAAGAGGACAAGAATTGTGACTAATCTCAATGCGCCTCATTTGCCAACTATTCTTACAAACAAATATGTTCCTAAGTCCTTTATAAGAACTTTTCATGATAGAAAATTTTATCTTTGTTCTGAGGTAAAAACAGTAAGTTATTCCAGATCATGTCCTAACATGGACAGTACCAATGGGGGAAATTAAACTATTTTTTTTATTAATTTTATTAATTCAAGAACAAGTTGAAGTCAAGGCAAACCTAATTGCATTTCTGGTCTTCCTAGAACCATCGTGCAATAGACTGCATATGTGCGCGTTAAAGCACCTTCATTAGATCTGCTCCCTCTTCCACAATCACTCCATAAATGTCCAACCTACAAGTCCCAGATTCACCTTCTTGGTGTGTTTTTCTATCCATCCATTATCTATACCCCCTTATGTCAATCCAGGGTTGAGGGGGTGTTGGAGCCTATTCCAGTGGCTTCTAGGCAAGAGGCAGGACATGCTGGATAGGTGGTCAAGGTCAACAGATAGCGGCAAAAACAACCACTTGCACTCACATTCACTCCTAGGGAGAATTTAAGGTCACCAGTTACCATGCATGTCTTTAGATGGTGGTAGAAGGCTGGAGTACCTGGAGAGAAATCCTAAGTATACACGGAGAGAGTGGCTACTTATCAGAATGGTAAGTTTTATTTGTAGATGGAGGTTACGCCCTGACCTCAATAACACCACTGACTAACCTTCAGACTCACCTGGAGGTTTTATATCATCGGATGCACTACTCACTCCATCAGCACACAGAATGCTGGATGTGTTTAGACACAGCAGGAGGTAGTTTGCTTTACAAACTGTATAAATTATGTAGAGAGAGAGAAAAGTGTACCACTTCCTCTTTAGACACTTTGCAATGACGTGACACACATTAATGGGACCAGACTGAAGACTGCTGTCCAAGTTTAGGAGAAATTAATTGCCCATAAAGCTGTTTTCATACCATTACAATTGCACCTTGTGATTATTACTTTTAACCACGTATAACACTTTAAAAATGTGGAAAAAGCTTGCACCACCATCTGTACTTACTGTTCTTATTTCTACATACGGTCCTATCTATCATTTCACCCATCCATCCAGCTCCTTGGCCCCCCCACCCCATTATGGGTCTTGTTAAAACTGCTGACTGATTTGTTCCATGGTCTCCCAAGGCCTTGTTTCATCCAGGCCTAAAATCGATATTCCTAATGGAGGCTGAACAGGATAAGACACACCCATCCTCACCGCCGCCCCCGCTAGCTTTCTGACTCATGAAGGGATGGACAGTATGCAGAAGGCACTACAGCTGCCTCATCCCCGTTTTCAACCTGCTCAAGGGACAGCTGTTGTTCCTCTTTAGTGGCAGTTGCTTACAGGTCTTCCACAACGCTGTTGCGCTGTCCGGGTGGTCATGATTCATCTATGCCTTGCAGAACATTTAGGGAAAACAGGTGATGGGATTTTAAACCTGGGAGGTGGCCCAGTGGTGGAGCACATGCTTTGCATGCATGTGCTCCGGGGTTCAAGCCCTGGCATCTGAAGCCCCAAGGGGGGCACGAGCCAATGTTCTCTGAGGGCCAGTCCCAAGCCCGGAAAATGCAGAGGGTTGTGTTATGAAAGGCATCTGGCGTATAACGTGCAAAAGAACGTGCGGATGCGGCCCGCACTGGGTCAGGTGAGAGCAGATGACACCTCTAGAAGGAAAAGGGGAGGAGGTGATGGGGCTTAAAGGCAAAATAAGTAGCATTGCCAAATTATTTTTACTGAAAAATTCCTAATAATTTAGCTTTTAAGAAAGATTTGTGGTGACGCAACACATAAAAATGTACAAAATGCTGCAAGACAAGCAACTAATGCACCCTTAGGACGAGGTGACCATGGAACTTTATAGTTTCAAACATAATGAGGGAAAGAAAAAATCTGTGTTTTCTCATGTGTTGCAGATCCCTACAAGGATTTATGTGGATTTGGTCTGTGCAGCAGATGATAGTTAATTTTTCCACCTCTGAAGTAATCCATTCAGAGTACCCTCAACTCCTACACAAGGCTTCTGTGCACTGAGGGAATGGTCTCAGCATGTACTGTGGGTTGCAGACTTAACATTCTCCCTGCTTTAGGCAGCCTTTACTCGACTGATGGGATTCACTGCGGCCTGCATTTCCTCTGAAGCCAACGCTTCAAAAGCACAGCACAATTCAGGATGACTCAATGAAAGGAGAACCCCATTTCCAGACACAAAGAGTGCCTCTGTGTAGGTATGAGCTAGATGACCTCTTACAAATCCTCTTAGTCTGCACATCTCTTCATTGACAACACAAATTAATTAAATACTTTCTCTGCTGTTTTGCACCTCTTCTATTTTCTTGATGATCCGCCATCTCCCCAATCTGTGATTGTGGGAGTCATTATTACAGTTGACAGCAGTGTGGTGTATTTTCCTGCATTTTCTCCAACCCTGACAGTCAGACTACCTACTGGCATCTTATCACTAAAAAAAACCCTCAAAGAACCTTTATCAAAGCAAGCATTTTCTCATGAGTTGGATCTTTTTTTCACTATAGTTTGTTTTTGAGAATTGGCACCTCCCAAAAAACCCCAGCTGGTCTATCCATTAATAATGCACCGAAAGCCCAAATGCCAAGTGCCAGAAATCGTAATGTTCTGTTTGAGAAGCCAATGGATCAGGCAACTGTCAGATCTCCCAGGATTAGGGAAAAACAGCATGCCCACGCAGTGAACCAATTACTTTCCTCGTTGTTTTACAGTGAGGGAGACAAAAGGAAAATGAAGCAGAGTTCTCATCAGTCCTATCTTATTACCACCCCAGCGGAGACGCTGTCTCAAGCAGCAGCTAATATAGGCATACACTTAATGTGATGCTCACAGGTACAATGCAAAACAATGCAGTTATATGCAGTAGAAAGAACTAATGAGTTTTAAATGTCTCTTCACTTTCCTGCCTAACGTTTCTTGAACTACACTTTCTTAGAGCAGATTTTGGTTCTTAAAAAATTATCTTCAGAGCAGTTGTGTGGGAACCTAGGGTCTTGATTAGCATGAATCCAAATAAAACTCCATTTTTAGTCAGTGTTTGACTCTAAATGTGCAGAATCCTGGACTCTAAAATAGAAAGTGATAGCAGACTTTGTAAGTCTGGGACTCATCTGGCAATTATATTATATCAATATCACCACAGCTGTTCTCATTCTGATTCTCACACACCACCCGGCATATGTTAACAATGTGCCTTTTCTCCTGCACCCCTTTCTGATGTCTCAGTTCTGATACAAATTTGAGAGCTTCCATACGTGTTTCACGCAGACCAAACACAAGCAGAAAAAAAAGAAAACCCTACTCCCCCCAAATCTAACATCACTTAAACAGAGATATGTTTTGCAAAACCGCTGGGGATCAGTGAGATTTTATAACATCCTAGACTTAAGATTCTGATGTAGAACACAACCAGATACACTTATCAGCCACGTTATTTAATACACTTTGCATTTACCTGGTTGGAACCCCTTTTTCCTTGGAACTGCTGTAATTCTTGATTAAGAGATTTTGCTCCATATTGACATGACAGCATCACACAGGTGCTGCAGGTTTGTCTGCTGCATCCATGATGAGAATCTCCCGTTCCACCACATCCTAAAGCTGCTCTGTTGGATTGAGATCAGGGGGCCTCTTTTATCAAACTGTGTGTAGCAAAGCAAACTACAGGTGGCGTCTGTTGCGCAAAAAGGAAATGCGGCACACTTCTACTTTCAGATTTATCAAACCATGCGCACGCACGTCCTACACCTGTTTTCGTTTATAAATCAGAATCAACTCTAAAGCGGGCCTACATGAGGCGAAGACCTTCCCACGCATAGATCATGATTGTCCACGTTGACAAAGATAAAAATGTTTAATTGGTGGGCACGGCGTGGGCATTAGTTGTGTCAGAAAGGCAGAATAGTGGCAGCAGGTGACAGGTGTAAGGGAAATCATATAGATCATCATTATTTTCATTATATTTGATCAGGATTGATAATAATTCATTATTATACTTAAACAAATACTTTAAACAAATCCTTTATTAGTTTTAGAATTAACTTAGTATTTACTCTGTATCTACTCTGTACCAGTTTGTATTTTAATCATTAAGAGTTAGAGATGTGTTCAGCTGCATTCTTTCCCACATTTATGTGTGCCTGGGAACCAAGGTCGCACCATGATAAGAAGAAAAGAAGATCACCAAGTACCTGACTCCCTATCTTATCTAAGTGGAAAATGTTGAAACCTGAAATTGTGAAATTCTGTAATGTTTAATGTACATGGGAAGTACTTCGTGAACCTCCCCTATAAATTCTCTGTAATGTGTGAAAAACCCCAGTGTGTATCATATTCATTTGATGCATATGGAAAAGAGATGAAGAAGCGAGTACAAGCAGGTTGGAACGGGTGGAGGAAAGTGTCAGGTGTGATGTGCGATAAAAGAGTATCAGAATGTAGAAAGTAGTAGAATGAAAGGAAAGGTTTACAAGACAGTAGTGAGGCCAGCAATGTTGTTTGGTTTAGAGACAGTAGCACTAAAGAAAAGACAGGAGGCAGAGCTGGAGGTTGCAGAGCCTAAAATGTTGAGGTGCTCTTTAGGAGTGACGAGGATGGATAGGATCAGGAATGATAGATGTTTTGGAGAAAAAGCCAGAGAGACCAGACTGAGATGGTTTGGACATGTACTGAGGAGGGATAGTGAAAATATTGGTAGAAGGATGCTGAGGTTGGAATTGACAGGCAGGAGGCCTAGAGGAAGACCAAAGAGGAGATTTATGAATGTTGTGGAGGAAGAAATCAAGGTAGTTGGTGTGAGAGAAGAGGATGCAGAGGATAGGGATAGATGGAAGCAGATGATTCGCTGTGGCGACCCCTAAAGGGAAAAGCCAAAAGAAAAAGAAGACTCTATCACACACATTCATAGATAGACACATCGGGAGCCAATGTGGGGTTCAGTGTGTTGCCCAAGGACACTTCAGCATGTAGTCAGCGGAATTGATCATCTGACATTTAGGTTGGCAGACAACTGTTCGTCCTCCTACTACTGGAACCACCTACAGGAGCCTAATGTGTGCCAAAAAATATCCTCCACATCAGCAGTCTGAACTACTGATCCACATTTCTATGATTTTTCTACCAAATAGTCAGTCTCTCTTTGAGTTGGTGTGTTTGTGTACATGCATGCCACATCATTTCCTCTGCCCAGTTAGCTAACCAATTACTCTTGTTGTTCTCTTTGTTTAATAATCTAAGCTGCTGCATATCATGCTCTGGTATAGCGTCACCAGGTTCTTCGACAAGCTATCTCTTGTTATAACTCTTTGCTCACTTGTTTGGATGACAATGTCTTTCTTGTGTTTCACATCACTCTTGTGTCTGTCAGTCAGTTTCAGCTGCTTTTTCTCTTCTGCCGCCCACTCAGCTCAGTTTCCTCAACTACTTTTCCGCTGCCATCTCCTTACTTCCAGCTGACACTCACCATCACCTCTGATTCTCCAGAACAGTGTCAGTAAAGAACCTACTAAATCTTTATTTTTCTCTCTATGTTCATATGATAGTCATGAAAGATCTCATTCACAGACTCTGGAAGTTGTCCATCTGGAAGCCTTCTTTCTGCAGGTAGCAAGATCTTTTACTAGTACTAAAGCTAATTAATGATTGCTAGTCTCAAGTTATGCACTAGCTTTGCAGTGTTTGACAACAGAAGAGCTGGATGGAAGAGCATGTAAGCAGGTCTGTCTACAAAAATATCAAACAACACTTGAAACTAAAGCTGATAAGCTGAAACTATACATCGATGTACTCTCTGAACATCCCTGTCTAATCCTGTTCCTGTGGTCACCAGGCTCCACTATGAATCTTTAGTGTATTGTTCTCAGACTGCAGGCTTACTTGGGGTTCCTAGAGCTGGGAGGCAGAACCTTCAGTTATCAGATCCCTCTCTTGTGGATCCAGCTCCCCGTTTGGGTTTACCTGTAAAATTAGGCTTAAAACTTTTGATAAAACTTATAGTTAGGGCTAAATTGATGATCCTTAAAACTAATTCATCTTCAGAATTGCAAGAAGGCACTATCTATAGGAAAAGAGGAAAAGAAAGAAAGAAGACAGAAAGTAACAAAGCAAGAGATAAGACAAGAGTCAACATTAAACTGACTTTTACTGGCTGGAGAGATCTCAGAAAAGAGACAGGATGCAAAAAAAATACCTCGTGGGAGGGGGCACCAAAGGGTAAAAACCTACCAAAGTTAAGACGTCTTTAAAAGTACCTTAAAATGACTTTGTCATGAATCAGCATTATACAAACACAGCTGAACTGAAATCCTCAGTTTATACTGATCTCAAGCATCAGTATAAACCAGGCTTGTTCAATTTGGTCCCATGAGGGCTGCAGTCTTGCAGGTTTTCAATGTGTCCCTGCTCCAACCCACTTGACTCAAATTAGGGTCAGGTGTGTTGGATCAGGGAAACATTAAAAACCTGCAGGAATGCAGCCCTAATTGGACCAAATTGAATAGGTCTGGTATAAACGGTCATGACAGAGTATTATTGGTACAATCTGCTGAAGCAATGAGTTACCAGGTCCTTTAGCTGGTCATAGATGGCCACATTCACTGCAGCACGTCTTTGTATCCGTATTAAGCAGCACTTTAAAGTTTCTAAATAATGCTTACTGCTAGTCTTGGACAAGTGAATGAGATTTTCTGAGATGGACAGGCCCTTCTCCGAGTATCTCATGAGCAGAGCGAGGAGGTGTGAAACTTTTTATTCCCACATAGCTGCTATGAAATAGTGTGTTTGTCACTAATGGGCACTCAAAATAGTGCTGGATGCAGAGGACGAGCGTGAGAGTGGAGCAGCCCAGCAAATGGAAAACTAGAACACAGCCAGATACTCCTGCTGGGAAATGTGAAAAATAAATAGATAAATAATACTGATCAACTACTGTACACTCATTAAAATGCCTTCAGTTTGCTCGTGTGGAGAAGCTTCGCTAGCAGACCAAAGCAAACTGTAATCCTAACCTAAATCATTCAGAGGACACGACTTTGTCCTGGTTCATCTACACATCCTCTGCACACACAATCAATTCATCATGGAAGGTGCAAAACATTCTGGCAGCGATTGCTCAGGGAAAATATTCATGTACACGATTACTATCCTGCCAATTACAAATTAGTAAAGTGCTTTTGAGTAATATGATGTGATTGTCATGCCAGCCCCCCCAATATATTTATAAATGTGTCCTGCATAAAAAATTTTGTGTTGGATAATGACAGCATCCTCCATTCACCCACATAGACTCGATAAGAGAGTAAGGTCATTTCAAACCACGGTAATTATCAAATGTGTGCTTCATGAGCCCAGACTCTAAACTAATAGCTTCAAATATCTCCTGTGTGAATACTTTCTTAACTCAATAGCTGTTGGTTTCAGGAGGAAAATTAGTTTTTAGCCTTAATTAAGCAAAACTTTGTGTGTGTTTTTTTTTTTTATATATATATATCACTTAGTGCCAAATGTGCATGCACCACCAGGCATATTCACAAACAGTACGTCTATTTAAAGGCTGCAGCAGATTCTGCGAGGAAGCATGCACTTGTCTTTAGGGAATCTCTTAAGGCTGAGCGTACGAAAATGCACAGGCAGGCAAAGCAGGCGATCGACACAGGCGACGGCAGACCACACTGAAAGTGTAAAAACAGGATAGTCACCAGAGATTTACTAAAAAAACATGTTCAATTTCCTGTAGGATCTCAAGCTCTCTAAAGACGTTTCGGACCTCATCTCTCTCTATGCACTGCTGTTTGTTCATGTACTTCATGGCGTACATCTTCTCGGTGTCCCTCTTTTGCACAATGCATACCTGCAGCAGGGAAAGAGAAGGTTGGAGAAAAATGGGAAAGGAGCAGGGAAAGAAATGAAAGGGAGAAAAAAATTAACATGTTAGAGGAAAATAAGAATATTTAAGACATACTGCACACACATATCTACTTGTGATGACGTCTGAGCCAGATTTCAGCTCCACAGAGGCGGCCACGCAGCTATGCAAATAGAATACGTTTTAAAAACAGCCCACAGCATCCTTCAGCTGTTGATTAATGCAACGGCAGGGATGGATACCCTACACTCACGCATAAAATGCTGACATGCTGAGCAGCTTTAATGAAGAGAGTCGTGTAGCAAACGCCGCCTCCAAACAAATGTCCTTGTTAATTATTTAAAACCAGTTTTGTGATTTTTGACAGGAGGCATCTGAAAAAGGTCAGGACCGGGACAACTCAAGCGTTATTATAACAACACTTCGGTCCAACAGATCAAGGGGCTGATCTTTAAGTTGTCAATCATTCTGCTTTTTTAAAAATTTGTGTTTTACATTTAGATCAGAAAACTACCTAAAACAATCGGTGGACCGTGGACGTTAACATCTGGACATAACATTTTCTTTTTTTTACATTTATATGTACCTAATTTATATGAAAGGAAAAGAGAAAAATCTGCATCATGGTCAGGCTTCAATGACCAGGCATCCAGTTTTAGTCCTGCTGGAATCAGTGTGCAGCTCATATCAGCACAGCTGTGTGAATTCTAAGTATTTTAGGCAGACTTATTTATTTATTTTAAAACCCTTTTTGGCTTCTCTCGTGTTTACCCCCCTCTGTTTGTTGGGAAGCACTTGAAATAGGAAGCTGTGGATCAGTATTGTAAAAATGGGCTTAACACCAATGATTTAATTTTAATTTATTCTGAGCAGTTTAATTTAAACCTGTTAATGCTATTCTGAAGTTGATAAGCATCTAACATCTAATCAAGATTTTTTTTTCTAACCAAAACGACCAAAAAAACAAAAACAAAACACAATCACACAACAATGTATGTACAACAATCTATAGTTTTCCAATAATGATTTATATTTGAAAATCTATACACAAGGTGTTTGGTACAAACTATCTGCAATTATTGATTCAAGTATGTTTTTTTATTCCTTGGAGGACATAACCTGCGTATTATGACAATATACACTCACCTGCCACTTTCTTAGAAATACAAGATAAATTGCTTTTTAAAACAAATGTCTAATCAGCCAATCACATGGCAGCAACTCAATGTGTTTAGTCACGTCCACACGGTCAAAATGACTTACCAGGTTAACCTGTTGGTACCAGACGTCCTGTGAACGGGACATGACATATAAATATGTATTCTACTCAGTCTCCCTTTCAATTACCTGTTACACACCACTGTAAAACTAAGATTTTTGAGATGTGAATGTTGTATATCAATCCGGGCTACAATTATAACTGTAGATTCAGTAAACATTTATTCCTGACCAGAGAAACTGAACAGTAAATGTAAAAATGTTGCCTGGTGTGACGAGTCTCCATTTCAGCTCCACATTCAGATGGTAGGCTTAAAATTTGGTGAAAACATCATGAAAACATAAATCCATCCTGCCTTGGATCAATGGTTCAGGCTGTTGGTGGTATAATGGTGTAAAGGATATTTTCTGGCCCACTATGGGTCCCTTAAACCACCACAGCCTACCTGAGTATTGTTGCTGATCATCCCTTAATAACCACAATGTTGCATCTTCTGATGGCTACTTCCAACAGGATAATGCACCATGACATAAAGCTCAGATCATCTCCAGCTGCTTTCTATAACATGACAATGAGTTCACTGGACTTTTGTTCAATGCGATGGAACGGAGATTCTCATCATGGATGCAGCCGACAAATCTGCAGCAAATGCTGTCATGTCATTTTCCAAGGAATGTTTTCACCACCTTGTTGAACCGGCTAATGAAGGTAGGAGGCTAAAGCTAAGGCGCACTGTTAGCCGGCTAAAAAACACGGTTGTGCAACACTCTCCCTTCTTGCCACGGATATTGGATACATGTCAATGAAAAGGACACGCCCCTAATTATGCCAAATTTCAAAATCAAATAACATCCAAACGAAAGAGTTAAAAAAAAAAAATCACCCCCTTCACAATTGTCATGAAGGTAAACTCCCATGTTAAAAAGACCAACTTCACAGCAGAAAGAAACATGTTTAAAGCCTGGTACAAAAAACATTTTAGGATTAATAGGTCAAGTTTACCTTCATGACAACTGGGAGGGGTGAATTTTTTCTAACTCATCCGTTAACAGGTATCCAATATCCAAGAAAAGAGAGTGCAGCACAATTGCGATTTTTAGCCGGCTAACAGCGTTAGCCTTAGCTTTAGCTCACCTACCTTCGTTAACTGATTAGCTCCCGTTAGCTTTGAGTTAGCTTTGAGTTTAACAGGTGTCAATCATCCACCCCCACCTTCACGGTCCCCCTCTCAGCTCTACCGCTTTGCTCATTTTGGGATTTTCCGGGAAAGACGACACGCTTGACGCTGCCAAGATGGCGACGGTGGGAAACGCCCAATGAGTTTCAATTCTGCTCTTCAGAAACCTACGGTGAGGTCAATGAGGCTCCTTCCATCTTTTTTATACAGCCTATGGTTAATACCTAATGTTACTTGTATTCACTCTGAAATATTGTACTTCGTTAGAACATTTCGATAAATAAAAAGTTTTAGTTGTTGGGATTCATTTTAGTGCAGAATTATTCCACTTAATTTTGACAACTTTCCTCTAAAGCAGGAATTCCAAACAAAAATTTGAGATTTTTTAAAAAACAATCTTACTTGAAAAAACATTAAGTAAAGGGGACGCCAAACTTTTATACTGCTGGTAAAAAGCTTTAGTGGATCAGAGGGAAACAGGGGTTTTCATTACATTGATGAAAATGATCCTGATAGATTCCTGTTCTGTCAGGATGATGAAAAGGACTAAATCACTTGCTCATTTGCACATGAAATGAAGCAGTCGACCCCCTTTAAAAACAGCAAACAAAATGTAAAAAAGATGTTGTCATGGACACTTTGTTGCACTGAATATTCCACCTTGGATCTTCCCAAAGGTTTCATTACAGTCTAATGGCTGTTTTATTTGTCTCTGAAACACTGCAAAGTTCAGCACATCATTTCCTCGTTTGCTCAGTCTTCCATTCTTACAAAACTCGGAAAAATTGCCACTTGGCAGGCAATGTCTCTTTCCCATCCAGATGGATATTTGTGCAGCTGTGCAGATGCATTCTCCAACATATTTTATGGATATAATGATGCCAGCCTGAAATGATTTACCTCGAAAGGCATGTGTTTGTTTTGTTCACATTACACTGGAATTGCACTTCATAATGAAGAAAAGATTTTCACATCATTTTTTTTCATTTAATATAACATGTAGGAAATATTATAAAAATGAACACTAAGGCATTAAAAAAACTATTACAGTATAAAACACCATTAACGTAATTGTACTCAAATTCTTCGAGCACAAAGTGAAAATGTGTGGCACTTCTTCCTCCGCTCCCTCTCCCGATTCTAAGTATGGATTTCTACTACTTTTAATTTCTACATCAATCATGTGAGTCTAAAATTTCAACCGTCTTCTTTGTAAAGATATTTAATATAATAAATACACTGTTCATATGTTCTATGAATTACATTAGGTTTATTGGCAACAGGTTAGTAATATGACTGGGTATAGCAGGAGCAGAGCCTCTCAGATGTAAACATGGACAGAGGTTCACCAATCTGAAGTAAACCACATTTAAAAATTGTGGAAAAATTTCAGAAAAATGTTCCTCAAGGTAAAGACTTAGATGATTCCACCATCTACATTGTATAATATCAAAACATTCAAAGAATCAAGAGGAATCTCTGTGGGCAGGGAACAAGGCTGAAGGACAAAGAATGATCTTGACTTTCGGGACCTTGGGTAGCACTTCATTAAAACCAGACATGATTCCCTACTGGAAATCACTGCATGGACTCACTCACGAAATCACTGTCTGTGAACATAGTTCACCTAGAAATCCACAAATGCAGGTTAAAGCTCTATCATTTAAAGAAGAAGCCATTTGTGAACGTGATCTGGAATTACTGCCGGCTTCTCTGGACCAAAGCTCTTTTAAAATGATCTGAGGCAAAGTGTAAAACTGTTCTGTGCTCAGATAGAACAAAATGTAAAATTCTTCTTGGAAACCATGGACGCCGAGTCCTGCAGACTAAAGAGGAGAGGGAGCAAGTAGTATGCCTGTGTCTGATTGGATGATTTCCGTGTGTTATCCCGCTGTTTCATCTGTCTACAACTTGCACTATAGTGCATGCTGCTTTTGCAGTGATTGCACCACTTTTTCCACTGACAGCTTCTGGCTATGTGGTCTCTGGAGCCACATTTGTAGCACACAACATCCATATTTCCGCTGTTTTCTTCCATTGTTTTCTTTCTGCACATGCTTTGTGCCAACAAGCGCTCTTGCGATCATTACATTGGCCTCAGTTGCTGTTGCGTGCATATTTTCAACATGTTCATAACTTCTGAGCTTTGTCTTGAACTCAGCAAAAGTAATTTTACCGTCAGTCTGAGTCACGCACATTGCGAACGGTTTGAATGCCTCTGGCAGCCCTTTCAAAGTCATTTCTATCAAAAGGCCTCACTGAGCGACTCACCTGCGTTTCTCAAGGCAGTGATCACAGTCTCAACTGACATGATCACTGGGCAACTGTGGCAAAGAGTCTCAGTGTACAAGTTTATTATCCTGGAATTCCCTTTTCCAGCATAATATTCCCGGAGAATCCACAGCGCTGCTGCGTCGCACATTATCAGTGATAGGCTTTTATCATCCAGGAACAGAATGAGCTCTGCGTAGGCCTCTGCATTTTTCTCCTCATCGTCGTCGTCGGGAGCGGGTTGATTTAAATTAGAGCCCGACCTATATGGATTTTTTGAGGCCAATTCCGATACTTGGCAGAAAAACAAAATCAAAACTCTGATAACCGATTAATCTGCCAACTAATTTAAAAAATATATATGAATAAAATAACTTTTATTTCATTTTAAATTTGCATTGTGAATTTTTCTTTCTATGGAGCATGCATTGATATAGCTCCCAGATGCACTGATGAATTTATCTTTAGATTTAGACCATATGTTTATTCTATATACTGTAAAAGCAATATAATGAGTGAAGTTACTAGCAAAACATTATTTATGCAGCCCTCTGAAGCCCTTTAATGTTGAATTCCATTTTCTCTACTTCATTATTTTCTTTGCCATGAAGTCATGACTCATATGAACCAAAATAAAACCTTTCTCAGATGTCAAAATATATCGCTAAAGTTGCATTTTAAACATTTAATGGTCACAAATAGTCTGGTACTTTTGTTACTATTGCTGTTACAACCTAAGTCATGTTCTACTATTTGCTGACAAAGTAAAAATAGAATAACGTGACTTCAAGACAGTTGCTGAAGACAGAGAGTAATATTCAGCATTTTAACTTTTCCCCTTCCCCGCTGCGTTCACATCGCTCCTCTTTAAATGCATCTTAACACGCAGCTGACGAAGTGATGAACACTCGTTCTTTCTCAAATATTTTCACTTAACACTATTTCTGCAGTTACTTTCTGGCTTTCAGGCTGTTAGCTCATGCTACGTTGGTTGGGAAATCACATTCCTCTCCTAAAAGTCCAGCAACTGGTTTTCTCACTTCCCAGATGTTTCCAGACAGTTACTAAACGAAGAAAGGACGCTACACAATGGTAAACATCAGCCTGGAACTACTTTTTACAGATGTCGTGCTGCCATCAAATTCAAAACGAGCTCATACGAAAGTGTAAAATGTCTCACTTTCAACATCTAATATGTTGTTTATGTTCTGTTGAGAATAAAATCTGTGTTAATGAGATTTACAAATCATTGCGTTGTATTTTTATTTACGTTTTACAAAGCATCCCAACCTTTTAACTCTGTTAATCACTGCCTACACTGTGTTTGGACCTTTGTGGATTAGAATGCAGGTTCAATGTTTTATCTTTCCACAATCAATTTCTACTGCTCTCTCACTCTATAATAGTTAAGCTGAGTTAAAAACACACAGTTTAGGTAAGAATTCATTTACATAGTTAGATCTACATATTGGAAATTACACATTTAGAACAAGCGGCAACCTCCGATGGCAAAATGTGAAGCTGTGGAAGATATTTTACTTGGTTTGTGCTATATTTATTATATTATAATCACACCTATAATCACTTCCTTTATTATATTACTTTATTCATTGATTGTTACTATATTAAACGAATTTTGGGGCTTATGGCGCGACACAAGTAAAATAGAAAGATGTTCAATTTTTGTGAGTCACGACTAAATAATCCACCAGCTCCCAGAGAAAGAGACAAACATGACTTGTTTTCTCGCCTAAGACCAGCGCTCAGTTAACACAGTGAAAAAACCCGGATCTAAGAAACTCATCAACACTTTGAAAAAACGGTATCACTGCCATCTCGTCACTATTTTAATTGCGTGTCTCTCGCTGCCCTGTATGATGAGGGTCATGAGGGTGTTGTGAAGGACGTGGCTACAGTCCAATGCTTCGCCACCGCTACGGACCTGTTGTTAAGCCGCACCATAGAACCGTATATAACGCGGATTTTAACGTGAAAACGAAATGTCTCAAGTCTTATTTATTCCAGATCACACCTGGCAGAACATAGCTGCTGCTGGTCTGAGACCAACAATAGCTACTGGGATCTGGTGGAAAGAAACTAGTCTATTTTTTCTTATTTATTTATTTATTTTTTATGTATTTATTTAACAACCACAGAGAACGCCTATGTGGAAGTGCCAAAAATTGCAGTTCACCCCTCATCCACTAGGGCTGGCTCCAAAACAGAGTCAATCCCCATAGACTCCCATGTTAAAAAGACCAACTTCACAGCAGAAATAAACATTTTAAAGGCTGGCACAAAAATCCATTTTAGGTGAGGGGGGTGATTTTTTGTCTAACTCATCCGTTTGGATGTTATTGAATCTCGAAATTCGGCATAATTAGGAGCGTGTCCTTTTCATTGACATGTATCAAATATCCGTGGCAAGAAGGGAGAGTGTAGCACAATCGTGGTTTTTAGCCGGCTAACAGTGCACCTTAGCTTTAGCCCCCTACCTTCGTTAGCCAGTTAGCTCATGTTAGATCCGAGTTGGCTCAGTTAGCTCTTAGCTACTGGCAGCTCAGAGTTTGATGGGTGTCAATCATTCGCTCGCCACTTTGGCCATTTTTGTATTTTCCAGGAGCGATGGCAGGCACGACACTGTCAAGATGGCAATGGTAGAAATCGCCCAACGAGCTTTACTTTTGCTTTTCAGAAATCAACGGGTGACGTCACGGAGGCTCTTCTATGGGTTTGGACAGCTACAAAACTCTACATGGTTTTGGTCCACATGTACCTGCCTCACAATTCCTGCCTGGTTATAATGCTGCCTGATAGAAAAACATGAGCCTTGGGAGACATCACTGTCTCACAATTTACAACATATGTTGTAACATGACTACATCTTAGACAAAACTACGTATTAGATGTTTTCTGGTGAGATTGCGCAGACTGATCTGTTTAAGTACTTATTATTATTACAGCAGAGAAACAGAAAAAAATATTCAAGATTAACCAAAGTTAAAGACGACAGCTGTGCCTGGAATTTAGGCCAAGATTAGATATATAAAGATCACTTAGAACAAAAGTTAAACGTGACAGAGTGCAACAACCCTCTAAATAAATCACAATGACAAAACTGGGAAAGGATGCAGCCACTTTTCTCCACAACTGACTGAGCAAAGATGAA
>JBAMHW010000018.1:5821535-5837606 GCA_037177495.1 Rhadinocentrus ornatus
GCTCCATCCACCAACGCCACGTTGCACCACAGACTGTCCAGGAGTTGGCGGATGCTTTAGTCCAGGTCTGGGAGGAGTGTGTTGATGCAGGAATACATTGAAAATTGTGGCTCTCGTAGGAACAGAATATGTAACCCTGATGTAGAGGAAGATTAACTACATAAAAAGACAAACAGTGGCAAGAAGCAACTCAAATATAATAGTGGACAAATTACCATTTTTAAACTATATAAACAAAAGTTCTGTATATAAATATATGAATGAACAGGATTTTAGATGTTCTTAATCTCTAGGACATAAACCACATTATTCCTCCTGAATCTATGAGCTTCTGTTGCGTCAAGTGAAGGAGTTACTTGTTCATGAGTGGGGGCTAGAATGGAGCAGGTGGCTGTAGTGATATCACTTTGGTCCAATCCTCCCCTAAGCTCTCGAGCTTAGTAGCCACCCACAGAAAGAAAAAGACTCCAAATCCAAGAGGTGAAAATGAGCTTCAACCATAAGGGTAGGGAGAGGAGCTTGGTTATCTGCGATGGGTTTTGGAGCAGATTCAAAGGACCTTCCTAAAAGGGGCCATTTGAGGTGTTTTGTGTCTGGTCAAGATGCCTGCTGGAAGTCTCCTAGAGAAGGTGTTTTGGACATGTTCCATCATGTCAAGGACTCGCTGAGGAGTTACATCGGATGGCTGGTTTGGGAATGTCTTGGAATCTCTCCATAAGAGCCGGAGCAGCTTGGAGATCGCTACTCAGACTGATGCCCCATTGATCCGGTCCCAGAAGTTAGAAAACAGATGGATTGTTTATCCAGACAGTAACCTTTACATCATAAGTCCTGCCATTTTTCAGTCTACAGAAAATCCTTTTATTTCAGAAGCTGACCTGGACAACTTTACTGACAACATAGAGAACGTTCAACAACAGGAGGTGATGTAAGCACAAACATATGTACTTTGAAATAAAGCCGACATGGTCATTTTAAGTCACATTTTCCTCTAGAACAGGTTAACATTTCCTCCTTTTATCAAAAAGTAAGTCTGATGCCATTTATCTGATTTACATTACGGCATGTCATAGCTGCCCTCTGTGTCCACAGCGGTGAGCACACACATACACGTGCGCGCACACACAGGTTCCCGTCAGAGGGAAATGCGTCGGAAAACACGTCAACCAGCTGAAAATCAAACAAAAATGAGAGTTTTCTAAATTATCTCAAGCAGGTGAAGATGGAAGTATCTTTCTCCAGTGAGGAGCAGATAGAGTATTTCTCCTGCTCCAGTGTTACACTGAGCATCACAGTCGTCACGGCAACGTACACAACTGAACAAGCTGAATCAACCATCATTGTAGGAATTTCTGAGTCGTATTACGGCTTTAAATGGATCCAGTACTCTTTGTAGGTTTTATTAACATTAAAACGTTATCTGAGATTTGAACTTTAAGATTATTTAGAGCGACTGTGAAACTGTTTCATCAGGACATTTAAAAAGTTTTTTTTTCATCACAGCAGTTCTGGCTGTGAATCTGGGGAAACATTGTTCTGGTATTTTAGAAATGCATGTCAGATCAGATTATTACAGTAATCTGATTATTCCCAGATAGCTGATTTTGATTGCCAAGTAAATGCACTGCAAGTGTTTTATAAAAATAGTTATCTGAAAAAGTCTTTAATATAAAAAAAAATAGGTGGTGTTTCATAATTAATTTAAATCTAATTGAATTTAATCAAAATCAAATCAAAATAAGCTATTGTTAATTGAATCAAATCAATTCAGGAAATCAGTGACAAACCCAGCCCTAATATTGGTCTGGGTGGGCTTTAGAGTAAACCATTGGCGTAGGTCAGATTCTCATGTCTCCGCCACCTTTGTGGCGTATCAGGTAACCTCAAGTCACAGAGAAGTCCTAAAAGTAAGTAAGTAAGACAAGAGCACGACCTGTACCCTGTTGGTGTTTTTGTGTATATGAACTCTTGCAAGGAAAATCAACAAACAAGAATAAAACCAAAATCCCCCCTTTGGCAACTCTAAATCTTTAATGAATGGAGGGGGGGTGGGTGGGGGTGATTTGTCTCTGAACCCATTTCTATCTCAGCCTCCAGCTCTTCTATTTCTACTGATACCTCCCACTGGTTAATCTCAATGTTACGTGCTCCTAGAACACATGCACGTATTAAATGCTCATTAGCTGAACATATCACTTGGTCAAAAAAAGCTCTTTTAATGTTCAAAGCAGAGCATTACTGTTAAATCCTACGGATGTCTGTATGTTGTTTACCTTTCCAATCCGCCGCCTTCTTCCTCATCCTCTTTACTGTTCTGCTATACATAGTCCTATCAATTGTTGTCAGGTCTAAATCTTTTTGGGCAATTCAGCAAAAAGGTTGTGTTTTAAATTTAGTGGACTCACTCAGGAAGCTGCAGATTTTGTGTTTTCTAGGTCAGGTTAGTGCCAAGTCGGCCAAAAGCCTTTGACTGAAGCACATGGCAGAGACACGGACTGTAGGATGGTAGAGAGCGAGAGCAGCCTAAGTCCTTCCTCTAAACCTCACCAGAAATATACTGTACATTAAGTGCTGACATCCATCATTCCCTCAGGTTAAGTTTCAGATTGTGCTTACAGATGGTACAGTGGTTTTAACACTCATCACAGGTGAGCTTGCATACATACATGCTTTTTTATTTTGCAAAGCTGCTGTTTGGAAAGAGTTTTTTAAGAGAGGCCAGGCAAACACAATTTTAGGGTCTGATAAACATGTCATCCAGGGAGAAGGAGGAATAATTTGCACTTGCATTTGTTCATTCCACTGGATGTCTCCTCGTCCACAGCAGCTGCTATCAGCCTGCAGGAAATCTAAGTGGTTACTGAGCTTGGCTATCCATTTGCTCAGCTGCAGAATGGACGATTACTGCAGGCATGACCATTAATAAGCAGTCAGATTGGACCGAAGTCATTTTTATGCTGGTCAAAAAAAATAACACTAACACCTGTGGAACATCTGGTTTGCAGCAGCAGGGCAATTTGACATTCTTTTTCTGTGTTAAATACTAGGGCTGCAACTAATGACTATTCTAATAGTCGATTAGTCATCAACAATTAAAACAACTAGTCGACCAATCGGATTATGCATCTCATAATTATTAAATGGTCTTATTTCACTTTCAGCTTTGAAATCTTGCATGAGGTTGTTACGTAATTCCGACGTGCCTCCTCTTTAAATGTTCGAGCATTGCGGACATCCTTCTGTGGTACGCAAGGTCCGCTTTACAAATCTCACATGTATTTAATTTATTTTGTAAGTTTAACATGAAGTTATCCCAGACTTTTGACGTCTTGTGCCGGCGTTTTGTTCCCTGGTCGGCCGCCATATTTTACCCCTGGCAGACTTTATTGCGCATGTGCAACTCTCAGCAGAGATAAAAAAAAAAGAAGACGATGTCTCACTCTATAGTTGTTTTTTTTGCCGACAATAGTCCATGGGTAAATTCGTTGTTGAGTATTTTTAATGTTGACTAATGTCGACAACCTCGACTAATCGTTGCAGCCCTATTAAATCCTCTGCAAGTGTTGCAGATTTTTACCGTCTCTGGCTTAGAACAGCACTGAATGGAAAATAGCACCTAGGTGCACATACTAAATTTAACAGAGGATACTAAAGAAATGCACAAAGCTCACCTTTTTCTTTCAAGAAACATGATTACCTTCATAAATGTGTAAAAATAATGGTCCATTTACACCAGCTCTTCTTAATCAACTTCTTGTTTGTTTGCTTGGTCATTGTAGTTCATGTTTGGAGGTGTAAAATGCATCTAAACTGGTCTGTCTAAAAACAAAGGTCTCAGTTTGCTTTAAGTGACCAGATTGGTGCCTCCTAGCATGTGAAGGCTTTAGTCCAGAAGAGGTTGTTTATTTTAGAGAAGCGTTCTACATCTATGATTTAGCATCACACCAGAAACCATTCCCTCCACAGAACACCACAAGATCAGGTTTACCATTACCAATTTAACATAAATCAGTGGGATTGGTTGTTGAGTTGGTTGGATGATAGTAACAAATGCACATTACTTGTGGCAAAGGTTGGTTCAGTATAGAGTTTTTTCAATTTATATTTTACTTTATTTTTAAAGCAAGATATAAAGTTTGAAAACACAGTTTAAGCCATTTTATCACAAACGTGTTTATTCTGTGATTCTGCATGGCATATGAAGTTTTACTCCAAAGAGTTTAATTTGAGGACAATTTTAAGGGTTTTGAGATGGATTAACCTCACTTAGCAACAGGAAGTAAAGCTTTTCTGTCTGGTTTTATGGAATATAGGCATGGAATAACCATGACAGAATTACATTAATAAAACAAGGTACTACTACCAATGTGACTAAATACAAGTTTGTGTTTGAATGTGTTCAATGCTTGGTGATTATTTTGACTGTGAAGCTAGAAGTGTATTAGCCTGATTGCTACTGTGTTGATCAAAATGATTGGCTTCCAGTGTGGTGCCTCCAAGATTAAATATAAAAGGCAAAATATTTCAACTTAACTGAGGCAAATGCTGGCGAGCAAACAAAACTAAAGGCAGAGTTTTTCACGTCCTTAAGAGATTTAAGGTATTCCCAAAAGAATTAATAGCAGATTGGAAAACAAATATACGTTTTTACCTAGATAATCTGATGCTGTCCATCAGCATACAAAAAGCAGCCCTGTGATGTAGTTCTAATTCAATAATCATTTACAATCTTTGAACAAACAAAAGGGCCTGATCCTATTAAATAAATTAGGTCTGCAGCCCTATCTAAATCCAGACTGTCCCATACTGACGGAATGAAACTACCAGTTCTCCACGCTGCTGCTACAGCTGCTGTAAATTAGATGAAAATATTAAACATTTGAGGTCTAAGACTTCTAAATATAGTGTTGCATGTGTAAAACTAAAGACAAACTTCAAATAGATGTAACTTACCTAATATGAATATTCTGAAAACACCTCTTGGGAAAAGATACCGCGGATAAACCCGCTCTCAAAGCACAAATGTATAAATGAGCTTGTTTAGAAGTCGAGCTTACCTCAAATTGAAATTAAATAAACAGAGCGGCTTTGAAGCCACTCGTGTATGAAGGTGGGGAAATATAAGAACGGCATTATGAGGATTACATGCATCAAAGTGAAGGAAAATACAGATTTACAAAGAGGGCCTGAAGGCTTAAATCCAGTATGTTATCTTTAGATGCACTAACCACATTAGAGGAGTAACTGAGGGTATCATTAAGGGTAAAATATCTCGTATATGTTAATCAACATGGAAGAATTTGCAAGCACTTATGTACCATCTTGCTCTAGATCATCATGATGGAAATAGATGCTCTTAGGTAACTCTACTGCCATGACCTCATAGAAACTGTACAGTGAAACAAACAAACAAAAAAAAAAGAATTTTGTGCAAAACTTAATTTATTTCAGTGATTCAACTTAAAAGGGGAAACTAAAATATTATTTAGACTCATTATATGCAAAACCACTGCTCAGGTTTATTTTTTCTTCAGCCCAGGTACGACACTTCTGATGTGGTGGCTCTGGAAGCACTAACTCCAGCCTCAGTTCGCTACTTGTGAAGCTCCCCCACATTCCTGAATGGTCTTTTCTTGACGATCCTCTCCTGGCTGTGATCATCCCTGCTGGTTGTTCCACCTTTTCTTCCACATTTTCCCCTTCCACTCAACTTTTAATTGATGTGCTTTAATGCAGCACTTGAGAGCATCCACCTTATTTTGCAATCACCTTTTGAGGCTTTCCCTCCTTGTGGAGGGTATCAATGACGGTTTTCTGCACAACTACCAGGTCAGCAACCTTCCCTATGATTGTGAATTCTACTGAAATATATGAGAGACCATTTAAATGCTCAGGAGTCCTTTGCAGATGTTTTGGATTAATTAGCTGATCAGAGTGTAGCACTTAGAGGCTACAACATTGGATCTTTTTTTACTATTTGATTTTTGGGTTTTCATTTAAGCCAAAATCATCAAAATGATAATGATTAACTGCTTGAAATATCCAAATTTGCATATAATAAGTCAATCTAATATATTAGTTTACCTTTTTAATATGAATTACTGAAATAAATGAAGTTTTGCACGATATTCTAATTTTTTTAGTTTTACCTGTATGTTAAATATAAGGCAGAGGATCAGGTGGTGAACAGTACAAGTAAAGTACATCCTTCCTGCTGCACTGATCCCTGACTTGTTAACGACAGGGATAGTCTAACAAAGGCAGAAAGAAATCTGCATTCATAGTTTTTCATGTCACAGAAGTACGTATCATTCAGTTCAAAGTCAAACATTGGAGTTAAAATATTACCAACTCAGTAAATTAGGATTTAAGATAGATCTCAGATTAGCATAAACAAATAACACAACAGAGCAAACAAAATTAAGTTTATTTCAACCAGACCAAAATGGTTAGATTGGAAACCACTAATGAATATTTCAATCAGCCAATCCCATCAGCTGTGTACTAAGTTGTTAAATTGTGTAGCTTATATTCTCATGGCAGGTGTGTCCTGCCATAGATTCAGCTAAAATATAGTAGAACAGCAGAGGGGGCAGGGAGACTGAATAGAGCTGTTGGAGCAGTATATACTGCATTTGTAAATCAAAGCTGTTAAAATCCAGGGGAAATAAGTGGCGGATGTTGGTGGTGTTCCTCAAAACCGTTCCAACAAGGGGAAACTCTTTATAGTTCTCCTTAAAATTTCTGTTCTCAAAGAAAACGCATATTACTCTGACCTTTAATGCAATACTAGCTTTTCATAAATAAATCCACAGTTATGAGCTCCACAGGCATCATACATGCAGACAATCATATGAACCAGTGGTTCCCAGCCTGTTTTCTCTGAGGACCCCCCTTCATGCAATTATAAAAATGCTGTGGACCCCTCCGCCCGCCCTGTATGGAAACCATGCTTGGCTTAAATTAGCTGATTCTCACTATAAATGATGCATTCTGGCTGGTTTCTTTCCTTTGATAAAAGTTGAGGTGATTGTCAAAATATGCCTTTACTTTTTTTTTGTTTTTTGAAAAAAAAAAAAAAAAAAAAAAAAAAAAAAAAAAAAAAAAAAAAAAGAAGGAATCATCTGCACTGTGACATTTGTCGAGATATGTGTCATTAACGAAATGGTTCCCAAAATCCTGGTATCACATGAATGAAACATCCAAACTTAAGTAAATACACCTCATCTCGTCTCATTCTTTATTTTATGCTTTAAAAATTTTTCACCATAAACAATAATATCCTGGTTAAGCCCTGTCCTTCGATAAAGCCAAAGTTAAATTAACAACATATAGCCTTACTTTTCTTCTTAAAATATGGACAATGTTTGGACATTAATCAAAAAGCCTTGAATGCTTAAAGCCTCTGGGACCCCTTGTGCTCTTTGGGGGACCCCCTCTGGGGTCCAGGAACCCCAGGTTGGGAACTGCTGTAAACAACCATAGTGAAAGACAGTGAGAATGGTCTGATTCCAGAATTGCCACATTCCAGCTTTGCTCTTTACAAAGTAAAACTAAAAATCCTGAACATAAAATCAATGAAAAACATTTAACATCACAACTTCACAATTCAGTGTAACATATTCTCCTTCTTTAAACATAGCCTTCAGATTTTATTTACAGGTAACATTTGGCTTGTAATAAGATATAAAACATGTAAAAATATCTTAAATATTTATATATATTTTATTTTTTTTAAGGAAGCAAAAAAGTCAAAGATTTCGCTCACTCACTTGGCTTTGTTTCCTCCCATAGAAAAAAGATGGTAATGTGATAGGCTGCATCGTTACAATATTATTGAATTGATGGGGCTATTATCATTTTTATAAAATTAACTTTTCCCCACAGTGTGAGTTTAATCTTCTCCCACCTCTCTGAAGTTATTTCAGTTTTCTGTAACGCTAGATTAAAATTCAGTGAAGGCTGCTCCTTCAGGTCTTAAAGGAGTCTGATGAATGTTTGCAGGCTTATCACAAGAAATTGACTAATATAGGCTTTTCCAAGGCTGATGTCAATATTTCCAAATCACGGCTAAAATATTATGTTGATTTTTTTTATGCTGTTTGGCTATTGTAGCATCACATTGTAGACTACCTGGGAAGATATGCTCAACCAGTATAAAATAAATCAAGTTCAGATGAAGGTAAAGAGAAAACCAGATGGAGAGATGAATTGGGGATCCCTTAGGGCTGCAACTAATGACTATTCTCGACTATAGTCGAGTAGTCACCGACTTTTTAAACAACTAGTCGACCAATCGGATTATGCATCTCATAATCATTAAATGGCTCTTATTTAACTTCCAGCTTTGAAATCTTGCGTGAGGTTGTTATGTAAGTCCGACGTACCTCCTCTTTAAATGTTCAAGCATTGCGTACATTCTTCCGTGGTCCACTTTACGAATCTCACATGTTTTTAATTCATTTTTCTAAGTTTAACGTGAAGTTATCTCAGGCTTGACGATGTCTCACTCTATAGGTTTTGTTTTTTGTTTTTTTGCCGACAATAGTCGACTGGTAAATTCGTTGTCGATTATAGTTGACAATGCCGAATAATCGTTGCAGTCCTGTAACATTAAGATATTCACTTTTTATGCACAGAAGAGGACGTCATGTTTGATCTCGCCACATCCCCCATACTCTGGCGCACAATCATGATGTCTATCTTACGTCAATGACATGTAATTTAGAAGGTCTTATATATTAATATGAATGACTATTCAGACTGAAGAGCATGTCTGATTTAAAACCACATATGAAATCTGAGATTTTAAAAAATCAGATATGGGCCACATGTAGACAAAAAAAGTCCAGATTTGCCAGCAGTGTAAACGTAGCCTTTTGGCACATTTAATTTTCGGCTTTAAATGAACCCTGGTTCACATTCACGGATGGTACGGTTTATTTTGAGCAGTGTGAACGCTCATTTGCATTAGAAGTGAACTCAACTTCAAAACTGGGGATCTTGGTTCACTTCATGAACTTGGTTCACCCTGTCCTGTCCAGCGTCCTAACATACAGAACGGTGGTCTGTGTGCCATAATTTGCCGGACAGATTTGCTCTTCCAAGGGAGACATGTTATATAAATGGCTGCTGTTCAAAAGCAAAAATGGTTGATGTTTAAAATATTTTTATTATTTTTATTATAATCTCATTTTTTTGGTCTTGATATGTCATTGCCGAACCTGACAGGGAGATGGAGGAAAAGAGTAAAGGAAAAAAGGACGGAATTGAAATGTCAACATAAAAGTTGTTTAGGCTACCTAAATCACATCAGTATTCACAAAAACAAAATAAACTACCACAGTACTACATCATAAATAAGGAAAATAGGATAATGATAATATATAAAAGTACAACAGTACAGTACCTGTAGAGAGACGTACCAAACCACAAACATCAACGAGATCTAGTTGGAAGCGGATGGAGAGATGACGTTTGTGAGCATGCATGTGTGAATAAGCAACAGAGGTGAAATGTGTGCTTGCAAGGGGGCCGTGATCACGCCACACTCCAAAGCACCATGGGGAGACGGGGGAAGCCTGAGGTCCCAAAGGTCCCAAAGGTCCGGCAGGTCCACAGAGCAGAGAGTCCAGAACAGCCAAAGCAGAAAGAGTAGCGGTCCCACTCAGCCCAGAGCAGAGGGGCCCCCAGACCAGAGCCCCCCGGCACGACGGGGCAGGGGCACCGAGCAGCCCAGGGCGACAGTGAGCAGGCCCGGCGGGCACCGGGCGCTGCAGCGCGCCCCGCAGATCCAAACGCCAACCCCCTCTTCCTTCACCAGGGGCAGCCCAGACAGGCCAAGGGAAGGTGGGCCTAGATCCAACCCTCTACACACCTCCTCCTAGGGGTCTCACCATTCCCCTGATGCGGCACCGAGGACCGCCCTCCCGGCAGGTATTGAGCCTACCCCCGCTGCCTCCGAGTACGTCCCTGTCCAAGGACACAAGGGCGTAGGAAAACCCCCGCCCCCTGCCTTACTTGTGTGTGTATGAGTGCCAGGCAGCAGGACCCCCTCAGGGCTCCCTCAGTGTGTGTGATTGTGTGTGTTATGTGTGTAGTGGTGTAGCGTTAAATGTGCTAGTGTCTAAAGAGTAAATAAAATCGGGGGGACAAAAGTCACAATGGGGGGGTTGGGGGAAGGTCCACCTCAGTGGCTCCAGTCCGCCCACCCACAGCCCGTGTGCCCGTTCCCATGAGGCCCTAAATGTATGTTGGTGTCTAAACTGCAATTAAAATTAAGAGGCGCAGGCAGTCACAGGGGTCCGCCGCGGGTTACCGCAACTGGAGACCCCAGCACGTCCAAGAGCCCAAGGCAGCAGCAGCAGTGCCATGGACGCCCACCCACCCCCGGCAGTCCACGCCACCACCCCAGGGGACCAGGGAGCCCATGTTGCACCCCTATCCAGTTGGGCCCAAGGCCCAGTTACCCCAGCCATCCCCAAGCAGCCCCAAGCGGCAGGAGGACAGAGCAAGAGAGGGACGAGAGGAGACTCCTCCAAATCCATCCCCCATCGGCCCTAGTCTTCTGCTACCAGTGGAGGAAGTTCAAGGTCTGTTCAGTGAAGGGGGAATTTTGTGTGTGTTATGGTTTTGAGTTGTTGATATTCTAGCGATTTAAACCAGGTGGAGGGGGTTTCATAGGAATCATAGAGAATAAGTAGTTGATTTTGGGTATGACCATAAATTTTATAGTGGCAACTCTCTCCATAAGTGAAATGGTAGAGATTTTTAGCAAGCGAGATCATCTTCTATAGTCCTAAAAAGGTGAATGTGATTAAGCTTTGTTAGTTCTGAGAGTTGGGTAGAACTGTGCTCTTGGACCAGTTAATAGAGTAGTCCGAGAGTGAAGTGAACTTATTAATTAGTGAGATTGTTTCGGATAGAGATGTTTGTGAGTTCTGGAGGAATAGTAAAACATCAGCATAAAGACTTATTTTATGATTTATATTTTTAGACTGAATGCCTTTAATAGCTGATTTTGTCTAATTGCAGTGGCTAGCGGTTCAATAAATTAGATTTGAACCAAATTTTTGCCTTGAGATACGAACAAATCTTTGAGATACTATTTCAGAAAATGTCGCCCCTAGTGAGCAGTTAGTGTCACTGCATGACATTAGTCAATTAAAGTGTGAAAGCAAACCAAACCAAAGGAAGGCGTTACGTTTCTCGGCATCTCCGCCCAATCGAACCCAGGACCATCCTGGAGTGAATGTACCCTTAGAGTTCTCATCATCTGATGCCAATTATTTAAATACCAAGAAAAAATGCTCCAATTAATCAGCTTACCACTCTATCTGTCTACCCAGAGTTAAACTGGATTTTGGATTTCTTTCTTCAAATAATATCACCACAAAGGGCAGTTTTACCAGAGAAGGTGTATTATTCTAATCAATCATTAAAATATTCATTTTAGTGTCTTTTTCCCTCTGTAACTTACTGGGTGACAATGAGATGAGAAAAAAAAGCCTCTTCTTCATTGGCTCCGATTACTATTGATTACAACTGTCTCCTGTCATTTAAACAAGAAGATTAGAGCATTACTGTAAATAACTAGACGAACATAAGCTAATGTTGATTCTTTTGCTGATACAGTAAAATATGGTTTTGATAAAACAGGTACTTTTGCACGTATATAGTTTATAAGATTCCCATGGCTTTTAGCATAAATGTGGTAGCACACATTTCAATTAACACTGAAGGCCTTTTTACATGTGGGTTTTATCTTATTGTTGAAAGAAGTTGGTCTAATTAAACTGTTGCTTATTTCTTTTTTTTGTGCTTATTTTAAGTGTTGTCTGTGGTAATACAGACTAGTTTCTTTACACCAGGTCCCAGTAGCTATTGTTAATCTCACGTTGAAATCTGCGTTATATGGCTCTATGGTGAGACCATTTAATTTTTATGATCATTGAAAACCCAAATCGCAATTGTGATTAAAATTTGATTAATCGCACGGACAATAGCACTGATGATGCAAGGCCACTGAGGTTAAAAGTTAATGAAATTCTTATCCAAACTTTTAAAGCCAAATGAATTATTTTAATCACAGATATGGATCGATTTTAATCACAAAATATAAGCTTATCTTCAAAAGAAAAATGCTGGCTGCGGTCACGATTTAGCAATTCATTCTCCATGGAGCTTCACAGTGTGGAGGCAAAACAAAACTCTCTGCTGTGTCTGGCTATGACAGGCGGTGGATCAAATAATGATGTTGTACATGTCAATACTGATACTTGAGGTGTTCCCAAAGGATGAATGGCTAGAATGGTAATGAATTCAACCAATAATTTTACTCAAATATCATTCAGAGTACTAAGCTCATTAATGTGTTTGTCTACAGCAGTAATTCCCAACCGGGGATACTCGTACCCCTAGTGGTACTTGAGCACATTACAGGGGGTACGTGTAAACATTTGATATTTTATATAACAGATGATGGTACATATCATCAGTCATTCCCCAGCATTTGCTGGTTTGAAGCCGCAAAAAAAAAAAAAAAAAAAAGAGGGTAGGGCTGGGACCCAAAATAAATAATAAACCAAGCTTTAATCCAACAAAAGAGCAAAAAAGCATAAACAACAACATGAGGGAAAGACCAGATCAGGACTGTGCGCCTGCACGACGCTCCGCTACCGAGAGAGGCCGTGAGAGAGAAGACACGGTCACAGACTACAGTCACAAGGCAAAAACGCAACAAAGCAGCTGCAGTCAAATATGGATAAATGGCTGAAACGTCCCATTGCTCTGGATTCAGGAGCAGATTCAGCAGAGTCCAAGAAAAACAGAAAGGAGGCCAGACCTAAACCTCGGCAGTACAGTAAAAACTATATTTTGTATGGATTTACTTCTACGTCTGCGAAGATTTAATAAAATGATTTTCAGTTTATAATCAGTTGTGCGTTCTACTTGTGGAGAATCATCAACACATTTGACTAATGGGGTACTTGTGGTATGACAAAATGGCTCAGGGGGTACACAAGTCAAAAAAGGTTGGGAAACGCTGGTCTACAGCATGCATAAAGGCACATGTCGCCAAACTTTAACGATGACATGAGACTCACACACTGAAGGGGAAAATTTTAGAGGTCATGATTGCTCCTTGGTTCCAACATTTGCTTCCTTTTACTTTTTCTACCATGCATATTATGTCTTGTTGGCAGGGATGTTAATATGAACAACTCCAGATGGTCTATTGTTTCTACATTTCAAAATATGCTTATGCTTATATGCCAACATATGAACAAAAATAAAGTTGAGATTATTTAGCCAAAATACACTCTTACATAAATGAGCCGGATGAACAAACAAGCTCCCTGGAAACGTGTTCAAGCAGGGTTTATGAGTCCTGAAGCTATTTCATCCATATGGTCTCTGCCTCTTTTACTGGCTGTGCAGTCAGGGCATCATACTGTTAAACTTATAGAAGCAGACTGTAAGGAAAGCAAAGTCTTTTCTGGGCTAAAGGGTTGCCGAGGGCTACGCTGCAACAGTAAGATTCACTCTGTAAAAACAAATTTGCGGCTTCAAACCTGCAACTGGAAGGTAAAAAGGAAGGCGAGGGCTTTAACAGTAATATCAGACTCCGCCGTCCGTCTTTAGAGGCAAGAGGGTGCCGAGTGCACCGACTGGAGGCTTTGCAGCGCTAACAGAGAGAGAAAACGCTAACAAAGGCTTCATCATCGACTGACCTTTCCACAGACACTGCTACCTTTCTCCAATATGCTGAGTGGGTCACAGTCTCTCCTGCTGTCCTTTTACCCTTGTCTTTCCTCCACTCCCACTTACTGCCAGTGCCTGTCTCAGCTCATCTGGTTTTCTACTTCCATCACACTAGGCCCTAATAAGGGTTCATTTCCACATGGCGAATGGAATGAAGATGTAGAAACCACCAGCTGAGATCCTCCACTACCTCTGACCTTCCTCGTTTCTACTTCCTCTCTCTTTTTGGATGTTAATCTGTCCATGTGGATGTTGGCATTACGGAGCTGTCACTAAACTGTTGTCAGTGCCAATGACTGTCATGTCCCCCCTCGAGTGTCAACCCCCCCAAACCCCTTGAGCTCTCATAGCTCGGGCTTTAACAAGCCCTGCGGCTGAGAGATGAGAAGATGGAGTAGCAAGAGGGAGGGGGGCAAAGTGTGATACTCATGGGTAATTGACGGAGGTGGGAAGGAATTTATCCTTTGTATGGAACTTCCAGAGCTGTAGCAGCCGCGTCACAAACGAGCTTTGCTGACGAATTAATCACACCTTGCAACCACCACATCTCACCCCATCTGCCAGAGTACAGATGCTCCAAAACACAGAGGCAGAAGTGAGAAGAGACTCTCGGAATTCAAACAATATTGCCATAGTTTTTATCTTTAATGATGCTATTTTACTTGACCACAACATGAAATCTCCTGAAGCAGCAATAAGTTGAATCATGTGCAAAGCCGATGGAGTTACAAAGGAAACCAGGACTTGTAATTCAAAGGGAAACTGAGATAAACAAGATGCTTGTACCACAAAGAAGATGATTAGATAGTAAAGTTCATAGTGACTTGTGATCAATGTGATCAAAGCAACAGCATGTCAAATTTTTAGACTTGACAAATCCTGAGTATTACAGATCTGTGCAGTTTCCATGCATCCGAAAAGCCTTTAACAAGCCCTTATTTGTTATTCCAGCTGGACTACAGTCAAGAAATGCATTTAACTTAATATTCTCTTTATTAAAACCAGTTAAATGAGATCAAATGATAATTAAAAGGCATAAAGTTGTTCATTGCTGTCATCTGTGGGTCTCTTGGCCAGTCTATTTTCCACATGGATGTGTTGATTGGCTACATGGTGGCATGGATTGGTGCCGTCATTATCCCTGTGGATTTTGTGCAAGAATCCACACAACAGAGGGTTGATCTCCCTGTGGACTCCACAGAACTCCCCCTGTCGAGATTGCTGCCAGTGGGAAAGGGAGGTTGCCCTTTTTGAGAGAGGCTTCAGAAAAACCATCTGCTAGTCCTGGACTCTATTCCAACTGAATAACTCCATTTTTTAAAATCCCATTTTTTTACTTGAATCATCTTCAAAGTAAAGCCACTATTAATAAAAGTAGAACCGTGATCAATGTTTGTATATGCAGCATTCAATAAATTTCAAAAATAGGAAGCAAAAACCCAAAAATAAGAGTTTTTGATCTTGAGATAAAGATAAAGCTAAGAGCTTCTGTGTTTACATAGTAGTATATTTTAAAGACGCTTCACCTGAATTACCAAGGAGGAAATCTAAATTCTTGTAGTATTTTCTTTGACTTTCCAAGTCAAGTTTACAAGTTGGCATCCAATACAGCTTAATTGCAGCAGTGTTTGATGATGTGACAGACAGACTGCCCAAGTGGTAGCAGAGCAAGTGTTTTAAATAGTGACATAAACTTGTGTATTGTCATAGTTCTCATTTTCTGCTCCTGGTGACTCTTTGCCTAAAAGCTGCAGCCCAAAATGTCCCCAATGCAGTAAAGCTAACAAGGGAATTATCAGCAAACCGTACAGAGAAAAACACCAGCACACACTTCCTCTGGGTCTTAAGACATAACTGAGGACATAGGTGTGTATGTGGGGTGGGTAGGGATTACGTGCACTTGTGTGTGTGTGTGTGGAGGGGGGGGGGGTGCCTAATGCCACCAGAGGCCCGGATCCCTCCTCTTTCCCGCTCTCTCTTACACAAACACACACACACACGTGTAGGGACTTGGGAGGCGTGTGCGACATGCCGGGTGGAGCGGAGGGGGCCATTTAAGTGGCCTCCTCGGCTCCACCCTGTGGCAACATGCCTCTCAGTTTTATTGCACTTAGACTCCAAAACCACAAGAAACACAACACACAAACAACATCTGGGGGGCGTGTCATGTAGTGCTTGGCGGATGGGGCCACTAAGGTGGCCTCACTCCCAGCACAATGTGGTCAATGCGGCTGCCTATCTTGGCCCACTGGGGCCTGTGCCCCAAGACCGCTGGGGGCTCTGGCTGGGGCTCTCTTCTGCCACCCT
>JBAMHW010000018.1:5840132-5854526 GCA_037177495.1 Rhadinocentrus ornatus
GGGTTTCCCTGCTTAGGCAGCTGCCCCCGCGACCCGACTCCGGATAAGCGGCAGATAATGGATGGATGGATGGATGAGAACATTTTTCACACTGGGTATTTGGCTCCTGGTACTCTTAATTGGCTGTCAGGGGATGTGTCTCACAATATGATACAGGACCTTCACTTTTTCAAATTGCCACGTTAAGGTGTCACCTCATATCTTCCACAATTGTCAATCTGGGACAGCCCGAGTCTCACAATCGGATGTGAGTGCTTACTTTGCATAACTGTTCACACGGTAATGGTGGAGAAAGAAAAATGTTCACTCAGTGCAGCCATTGTGAGATTAAAACAGTCTCTGCTCCACAAGTTTTGAGACAAGCACAGAAAACGAGAATCTTTTGTGAAGGAAGAATGAGACTGAAAAGAAAAGATCGGTGCAGAAAGAGGCTAATGTAAATGTAAAAGCCTGAGCACAAACAATATTGATATGAGGAGCAAACGGAGTCTCTTGTATCTGTAAATGGCTTTTGGATGAGAAGAATTAACAAAGTACCAAAGCTAAAACTTCATTTCATGATGCAAAAAGCAGCTATTAAAAGGGGTTAAAAGCAGCCTGAAAATATATCTTTCCACATTTATCTTAGTCTGGGAGTCATTGTTCAAACATCTCATTTGTTACCGACGACATTGCCCCCTTGCTTAAGTGTATTTTATGGTAAGCTAACCTCATGTTGTTAAGGTATTTAGAAACAGCGGGAACACAGCGTGTGTCCGCAGAAGGCCATAAAACACAAATAATGTGACCTACAGCAAGGACAAATTTTATCTGCATGTCTCTTTGTGATTTGCATTTGTCTGTGTGTGAGTGTAGTTTGACTGTGTGTGGAAGCTTGTGTCAACTTACAAGGGAGTGTAAATGTTCATACTGCTAACCTCATCTAGGTTTATCTATCTTAAGTTTACAATGTTTACGTCCTATTCAAACAGTGATCTAGAGTGTTATATGTATTGGTATTCAATATATGCAGCACTTTTCTATTCTCTGTAACAGGGGCTACAATCTTTCCAAGGGATCATATTGAATTATTCAAGGGCCATCAGACAGAATTAAATTTTAACTTGGTTCCTCACAATGAAATTGAAATATAACACAGACTTATGAAAGTCACCTATGTCTTTTATTATTTAAATCAACATCTGAAAAGTTTGGAGGGCATTATGTTGCAAACTTTTGGTATTCTTGTAGAGATTTCTAAGGCTTTGTTATCTTTTTTTACAAACAATGACAAGTTTGTAGCAGTTAGCATGCTTATCCTAACCCTCTGCTTATATTTAGCACCTGCTGAAAATTTGCATGCTCATAATAAAATGACCACATCTCTGCAACCACAATATCTATTTGAATACGTTTGGAGTCATAGTAAACGGAGATTGGTTAATATGTGTAAAAATCAGTATATGTGTTACTGGTGAAGTATAGATTAAGATAGTACAAAGCAAAAAATATGAAAAAAGTGTCAGGAAAAAGAAGAAAAACATTTTCAGGTTGAAAATGAACATCTCTTGAGGCAGCTGTAGCTCAAATCATCTCTCAACTTAAATCATAGTGAACATGTGAACATTATCTCTGAAAAAGCCAGTTCTAAGAAAGTAAAGCAGAACAAAATCAGAGCAGTTTCAGTACAAACAGTTAAGAGTAGGTCTAAGAAATGCAAAAAAAAAACAAAAAAAAAAAACACCTTAAATGTGAGGGCATTAGGTTTTAGAAGTTTAAAGTTGTAAAATTTTGCTGCACTCTTTTTGCATACAGTTCCACTACATGGCTGCAACAGTGAGCCCCTCACTAAGCCACCTTTGCCCATTAACAAATGAGCTTAATGGGCAGCTTTTAGCTGCGCCATTGTGTTCTTTCACAAATCATAACAGCGTTACGGAATCAGAGGATGCACAACAGTAACTTGGCAGTGTTGATGTGCAGTGTGAACAATAAAAAGTGTATGTGAAACATCCCTCATACCATCTCCTTAGTTAACCAGAAGTAGCACAGAATCTTACGTATGTTCACCACAAAATGTTGAAATATTTATACTAGTCACATGTATGATTCAGGGCTGATTGTTTACCCCTTTAAATCTAGAGGTGTGCTAGTCACATACTGAGCATCATCTAGCTTTCATGCTGTGATGCTGGCTCAATGCATGAAAGCATAGAAGAGGCAGGCCCTTTCCACCTACGTGACTACCTCCTATACCAGCTCAGGGGACTTCACAGGGAACAGCCCACCTGTGAAGCAGCCTTGACATATAGAACACTTTTGAATCAACACTTCAGATACCCAACATTTGCAGTCAACATCTCTCTTTTAAAATTATTCATAAGTCTGTTTCTACCATTACAGCTGACCTTACAAACCAGTCACTGTCAGAAACAACTATAGGTCTTCCATCAAATCTATATCGGCAGCTCTTTTTGATGAAATAAAGTGAAGCTGCTCTTGGAATTATCTCAGAAGTTACTGATAAAGGGCTGTTTTTTGTTTTTGTTTTGTTTTAATTTGAGTTTTTCATGGGCTGGGTTGAAAGAGGGTTCACGGCCATTGGTCCTTGGGATGTATTTGCCCATGTGTGCTCTACAATCTTGCTCCAACTAGCCTGTCGTTGGCAGAGTGGGGTTTCACTTTTTTGCCCAGGGGCACTTCACCACATGAATGAGGTGGGTATAAAATGACTAATCTACTGATTTGACTTTACAACTTGAGCCAAAACCGTCTTACAGTCACATACATGTGGCATTCACTTTTAATGAGTCCATTTTACTAGGCTTTTATACCACATTCCAGCAACTCAAAGTCGGCCAGTGCACATCGGGGAAAATGTAATTCTCTAATATCCTCCACTGAGGAAGCAGAGTTGTATAGAATCTTGGGGGTTGGAAGGCAGGCCCATCACCTTGACAGTGGTTGCCCAGGTAGTGAAAAAGCCCCCTGGCGGCAGAGCACAAGGAAGTTTCATTCTGAGATGCTGAAGGCTCTTGATGTCGGGCAGTTTTGGATGACACACCACTTTAATGTTGCAGGACGGTCCAGGACCACACCTGTGAGTGGTAGATTGGGTTGATGGTGGAGGTGGATCGATTCTCTATTTAATCGATTCATCGCTATGTTCAAAAATCTATTTTTTTTTTCATAATAATTAAATGATAACACAACAGCAAAGTGCAGTGGGAAGATAAAAGTCGCCGGCCGGACACTTAAAAGGCAGATTTATGCTTGCACAACGTCCGCGTAACCGCCGTAGGCTCCGCATAGCTACGCCGATGCTTGACGCGCACCTCTTCCAGACCTCTTGTGCACCCCTGCTACGCAGACAGTTGACGCGGAAGTACCGCCTGTAATTGGTCAGTTTGGGATCATGTGTTGCCGGATATCTGGATCTTGTAGCTGAATTTGTGTGGTAACCACCGTTTATGAAACAATAACCAGTGGATCAAGTTGATGAGAGGCTGATCAAATTATTTTTTCATTTTCTTCCACAAACTAATAAAAACACTTAACCATACTGGACGCCATTGTTGTTTTAAAACAGAAAATACCTGCCGAACTGAAGTTAATCATCAAAATAACTCCGACCTGGTGAGTTAACCGGCCGATACCACCCCTGCTGCCACCTTCGTGTTAGAAGGAGAAACTGCAACAGACACCAAAACGACGCGCACCCCCTAAGTGCGAAAGCAAATTCACCAGCGTCAGCTACGCCGTAGCCAGCTGCACGCAGACACCGCACAAGCATAAATCCGCCTTAAGGGGACGGATTGGTCCGTCCCCCTAAAGTGTCCGGGCGGCAAAGAATAAATTCCAAGGAGGCAGTCGCTAGCTTTCAGCTACTGTTACTGAGCGTGAGATTTACTCAACGGGTTTGAAGGCGAGCATTTAGAAACATTCTGGTTTTAATGGACATAAGAACGGAGAAGGCCTGGACAAGACTTACTACATATGTAAGTTGTTTAAAGGCAAAATAAAATAAAAATGTAGTAATACAAACATGCATAAGCACCTCATGTGTTCCCAGCCCAGGTTGGAGGACAAGAAGCTGCCGGTGTTGACGGTTTGACATACATTGTCAGAATACCGTAGCCTTGACTGTCAGTTTAGACTACTTGATCAAAATGGTATAACTATATATTCTTCTTTGATAAATGGGCTACAAGTCTGTGGTACACATGTCCATTAACTAAAACTATTTCAAATTGACAAAGTACACCAAACTGACACAAAACCTGTTGTTGCTCCTAATTGTTGCCAACACATTTTTCCTGTAGATTCCATGAAAAAGAATTTAACGTAATATGAAAAATATGTTGGATATGTGTTGGGGATAATTTGTTTGGTTACTTGAATTAATGGATAGGGAATGGATTTCAAGTATGTAGTAGCCACAGAGTGAGCAAAAAAATCCTGAATGGGGAAAAGAAAAATCCTGGATGGATCAAAAATTCTGATAATCATTTAATAATCAAATTGAAGCACCCTGAATGGTAATCAAATTAATTTTACTTTTTTAATCACAGTTGGGAAATTTTTTTTCTGCATTTAACCCATCCTAGTTGCTAGGAGCAGTGAGCTGCCAGATTCCAGCGCCGTTGGGGGTTGAGGGCCTTGTTCAGGGACCCACAGTGGTTTACCTTAGTTGCCAGCTCATTGACTTAAACCCAGGTTCTAACGAGATTATTGATTTGGGTAGTAACCAAAACAATGAGATACAAGCGGCTAAATTGAGATTCCTTCAGAAGGTGGCCGGGCTCAGTCTGAGATTAGGTAAGGAGCTCACAGAGGGAGCTTGGTGTGAGGCTGCCGCTCCTCCATATCAAAAAGAGTCAGCTGAGGTGGGTCAGGCATCTGATTAGGATGCTTACTGGTTTCTCCCCTTGGAGGTTTTCCAGAAATACCCTACTGGGAGCAAACCCCAGGTCAGATCCAGGACTCACTGGAGGGATTATATATGCCTTCTTGCCTAAAAAATACCATGGGTTCTCCCAGGAGAAGTAGGAGCGTGTTGCTGGAGAAAGGGATTTCTTGGACTCCCTCCTCAACCTCTTGCCACTGCGACCTGACTTCAGATAAGGGGTTTTTATTATAAGGGGCTTACATAAGGGGATTTTGTAATGCTTTATTAGTTTAGCATGTCAATCTTGGTCAGTAGAGGGTTTATTTGGGAACAATGAGTGTATACAACTTAAAACTGAGCATGTGGAGGTTACTCTGAGAAATTATAGTATAAAGTATAAATAATATTAAAAAAACTGCAGAGTATTCTGTTTCCTGCCTTACTGCAGACTTCATTCAGTATTAAGAGAGGACTGACAACGGCTTGAGGGAACAAAGCAATAAGGAAAAATTAACATAAATTCATATGGTAATGTATTCAGCATTGTGTGATGACTTTCTATAACCAAGGGACATGTTTTTAGAAAAAAAAGATTGTGAATTGAGAGGAGCAAAGCAGAAAGAATTTGTAAAGGCGTAAACAGACTCAAGTAGCTTCAATGAACAAATATTAGCTTTGATGTTTGGTATTCAAAATGAGGATAAACTGTTCCAATCTCTAGAGCTCAATTGTGTGTTGATGCACACACACTATGCTTAAAAGTCATTACTAAAGTCTGATACAGGCCTTCAGTGCTAACAGAAACATTTTTTTCAACTACCAAAGCATCTGCTTCGAGTACCAGTATCATCATTGCTTCTAATCAATAACGCCACTAAAGTTTAGAAGAACAGCAATAATTTGGTTTCACAGCATGCAACACACACAGTTTCCACTGTATTCTGCCCAACCAGTGCACAGGATGGGAAATGAAGCCACAGTATTGTGCTGCTCTGTAATTAAATGGAGACGTGGGGTCAGAACTCCCAACAGGTTGGCTGGCATGAGATGAAAAGTTAATTAGCTCTACTCAAAGTGACTTTAGAGAAAGAATTACATAAGCCCTGCTGAATGATGCTAATAAAACAGAAAAATTACTTATCTTTTAAGCACCATAATATGATGAGATTTAAAGCATAATCTCTCCCAGCTCGTTCAGCCAAACCTCTCTGATTCCTTAGAGATAATGGCTGTGGTTCACAATGAAGAGCATGCACAAACACAAACTCACAGTCGCAGTGGTGGCTACATTACCTTTCCAAAGCTCCCTTTCCCAATGGCCCGCAATATTTGGAAGTGGTCAAAGTTCACTGTGAAAATAACAGAAGAGTGAGTGAGTTCAGACACAAAAGGAGACAACAGGAAACAATATGTAAACAGTACAAAGTATTTGCTCAGTGAAACAGTTGCTGTTGTTTTTGGCTCAGTACTGCTGCACATTTACTCAAAACTGAAAGTTAACTACAAACTGTGATCTTAGCACCAAACCACACCATGCAACTACTATCTGAGATCCTAGCCACATTATACACACATCATGTGTACAGACAGTACAATAAATAAACTTGCTGAATCATTAAGTGTGAAGAGCAAGACAGCTTGTAATAAAAAATGACTGCCCAGCCATGTTTAGTTCTGTTTTTAAAAAAAATGTGGTTCTGGATCATTTTATTCTAAGCTGCATCATTTTTCGCATAATTGTGGTTTAAGCTGGAGTACATCATACAGAAACCCAACCAGATGGGTTGTCTTTTTTTCACACAATGGCCCCAGGTTTGCATGGAGCAGCTTGTTATGTCATGCTAGGTTCTTTTTGATTGGTTAGGAGACATGTCGTTCTGCAGGACAGGGATCACCAACTTCGGTCCTTGAGGGCCACTGTCCTGCAGGTTTTAGATCTTTCCCTGTTGCAACACACCTTGCAATGATGCAAAATTGTGGTAAGGTTTACTTTCTCAGACTCAGGACGTTGCAGGGCAATAACGGCTCCAGGAACGCGCATAATGAATGTCAGTCTGCCATCAAAACAGGTCAGAAGCACAGAGTTTAGTTTGGAAATGTGTGCAGTGTTACTTTAAACTATTAAATAAACACACTGACTCAAGAATGGAGAAGCATCTCCTCCATACATGATTGAAGTTTTGTTTGTATTTTCCCAGTCATACCAAAAAAAAACCTGTACATCTACAACCCAGAAACGTCAGCAGACATTTGTCCCTGTACTCCAACAGATCACATTGATTGTTTTCAAAGAATCTTGCTCACATGTGCAGTTTAACATCCTGCTTGGTTTGTCTTGCCTAAAAGGTAAAGGTTTACTACTTCCGTTAGTTCTAAATAAAGACACTTGGGGCCAATTCATGATATACACATCTGAACGTCCACAAGAGCCATGGTGGAGCATTTTATGTATTTTATCATCCATCTAATTGTAAAATTGGTAATCCACCAGTAAAACTTTGCTGTTGATAAAAATAAGTTTTCTTAGACAAAGTAAAACAGAAATGGTCATAAAATCTCATTCCTATCTCAACATCTCATTCAGGTGTGTTCACCTTCAACAAATTTATTTTGTAAACTGTGAGGTCTGCATGAAAAAAAAGTGAGATATTAGTTTTAAGACATTTAGAAGAAATTTATGTCCATGTTTTAATTGTTTCTAGTAGACATGGATCAAAGCTGCCAGCAGCTTCCCTCCTCCAGACACCAACTCTGAAAGAAAGAAACTCAAGCTTGACAATTGTTAATGAAAACAGGCACTTTGTGTCAATGAGGCAAATACTTTTCACCCTCTGACTCACTGTGGACAAGAACAAGTTTCCCTTTTTGGTTATAAAACTATAATCCCTGTTAGATACATGCTCTGAAAGAAAAATAAAGGATGTACAGTATAGATCTTACGTCTACACTACAGGTCTGAGGTTATATAAGCAATTTTACACAAGCAGAGCAGGCAGAACCAAAAATAGATAATCATGGCTTAAACTGGAGAGGTTTAATAGTGGCTGTGTGAGGAGATTACGCATTATTCACACATTGATCATGTAAAAAATTCATTGTTCCACAACACCGTCACTGAGAAAAGCAGTGCATAGGCCGTCGCGATTACAAAGTTTGCTGTGTAATAAGTTTTCTCAGAAATTATTGCGATTAGCGATAATTTGGCGCAAAGCGATAATGTTGTCATTTTGAGACCATTTTCAACTAATATAATGATAATGCCATAATAATGCAAGTGCACCCTTTCAAAGATGAATAAACTTTCATTTCTAAAGAACATTTTACACGGGAACTGGAAGAAATTTTTAATAAAACCAAAACAGTAAATAGAAAGGACTCTCAGTCTCATTAACAATGAATTAAAACAAAACAAGCAAGAACAAATAGTATGATGGATAATAAAGTCTTTGTTCTGTAAACAAAATTACCCTTCAAAAAATATATAAAAAAATATTAAACATGGGTCTAAGACAGGAAAAACCAGCAAAACTGCCAGTTAGTACTATTGTATTAAAAAAAAAGCTGAAAAAAATATACTGCGCATCGTTGCTGTTTGTGAAGCAGAAATATCTCCCCTCATCACTGCGTGTCAGACTGATCTGTGAGCATTGAGTGAACCGCTGCTGCGTCCGGCCCAAAAGTAATGCGGCCCACTGGGAATCCTCCCGAACCTCTCCATTAGCCGGCATTGCTCTTGATGTGTATTTTGTCATATACGGTAGTATATAGGCTGACTCCATTTGTGTAATGTGCCTGCACATTATGGGGGTTATTACGGTAGACCAGGAAGTGGGGGCTTTGTACCGACCTTGTAGGCTACACGTGTGTGTTCTGCCTACATGTGGGGAGCAGCGATACAATAAATGAGAAAGTGCTCGCAGCTATTTTTCTCCATTTGACTTATTTACATGATTCAACGTCAGAATCGGAGATTTAGCGCGAGAGCGTGAGAAGTCACTCAAATGCGCGAGTCTCACGGCCGATGCGTGAGAGTTGGAAGCCCTGTAAAAAAAATGCGGCATACCGGCTCGCACAGGTGCTTCACCAGGGTCTCATGCTGCAACATGCTGCTATTAAGTATGAAACTAGACTAGAGAGATCACTTTGCAAGAAATCCGAGCTTTCAGTCGAGATACTCCACAGTGAAACCTGTTGTAAGATAGAAAGAAAAAAAATTTAATTATCGTGGCCGACAAAATTATAGCGCTCATTTTTCTTTTACCGTGTGATTAATTGACTTATTGCTTATCGCGACAGGGCTAGAAGTGCATCTTTAAGGTCCATGACTGACTTGCAGGAACAGAGTGGAGGTGTGACAGGAAAGCCGTGGGCTCATGAAGGGAAAGAACATGTTCAGCTCATTAGCTATGTCCAGACCTCCATCAGTCTGATCCCCCTTTAACTTGAAGCCAATCTTTTTCATTCCGGACCACACATGCCTCACGTTGTCCTGCTGGAGCTGCTTTTTACCTTTTTCCTCTAGTCCTCCTTGCACTTCATTTTTGTTTTGACTTGTTTCTCTGTTGTCTTTAATAATGCCCTGTTTCCCTCCCTGAAGACTTGCTTTCTGATTTTTAGCTGTGTTTTTCAGGTCACTGGTGATCCAGGGTTTGTTATTTGGGAAGCATCTCACTGTTATTGTTGGAACGATGTTGCTAACAGAACTGGATATAATCTGTCCCACACAGTCATGGTGGTGATGTCGTCTCCATGTGGTTCACAGAGGACATTCCAGTCTGTGGCCTCAAAGCCTCCTCTCAGAGCATCTTCTGCTTCATTAGACCAGGTTTTAGTAGTCTGTTTGATGACTGGTCATTCTTAGATCTAAAGGTTATAAGCAGTAAGTTTCATTAAAACAATAAGATTATCTGAAAACTGTGGAAGACAAATGGACTATTTTGGAAAACAAATGGAAAAGTGATAAGATTTCACATTTTGAATTTTAATGTCAACTCCTTGGAATTATATTAAGCTAAATAAATATATTATATTAGGAATAGTTGCTTCACATGAGAGCATCAGGGTAGAAGCAAATGCAAAGTGATTCTTACACAGCTCTGCAGTCATTTAGCTCAATGTTTTGTATTATAGAAAAGTCCAATGTTGTGGCTCATTGCCTTCTTCATATCAAAAGGAGAATAATTTTATATTTAGTGAGAAAATAAACTAAGAGAAAAGCAGTTTTTTTTAAGGGTGGTAATGAAGAGCTTTAAAGTCTTTGATGAAGAATTCCTGTAAGTCTAAGTAATATTTAAAAATACGCAATGAAATGCAATTCAATAAAAAGGTTCTGCAGATAAATACTAAATAATGAATAGTAATGTGAAATATTTTCATTTCAGTCTATTTCAACCCACAGAGGTTCTGTACAATATATGAAGAATATCAAAAACATATTTTTTTAACATATTTGGTCAATTTAAATTGTATGATTTAGTGTCATACATAATATAAAGAGAACTAAATACCCAAAAATATTTGGATATTTTTTTTAATTTGACTCTGTTAGCTGTGGCTACTTCAGCTAATACTAACGAATTTGAGATTCAAACAACTTAGTTCTCCAGCTGATGTTTATTTACTCTACACTCTACACTCAAGCCGAAACTACTCTAAACTCACTGATGCAGATACAAGCATTAAAGGAAATGGTCACCCAGTCAGCAAAAATGTTTGGCCCAAATATGGTCCACATCTGCGGTTTTGTTTGACCCATATTTGGCCTTGACTCGCACCGTTGACTACATGTGAGTTTGACTGCCAAAACTCAGCCGCATGGCCACCACGTGTAGAAACAAGGATATTGTCCTAATCTATATCCAGGCCAACTCCACATATTTGGACCCATTCTGGTCCACACAACACTCCATAATCCACGTTCAAGCCAGAAACTGACATCTGGACCACATCTGGCCTACACAGCACTTGCTAGTCCCTTAGCCTGGATTACCCCCAACTACGTCTGCTATCTGGAAACCACATAACAGTTAGTTATATAGCTTGTGATAACAACTCCTAATAAGGAATTAATCGCTGCTCATGCTAAAAGGAAGAGTTTGAAAGGTTTAAGGCCTTTACATACTCCACTAGAACAGAAAAATTTGTTTTTTCTTCCAGAGACTCATTTTCATTTTATTTGTGGGGAGTTCTCACGGTTCGTGTTTGAGACGTCATCAGGACAGAACATCACATGAGTAAGGTGGGAAGTATGACAGGTCCCAAATATGAAGTGGGTAAGGTTGACATGGAGAAGCAGGAAGCAGAAAGATGTCTTTCCCACTGATATAAAAGGTTCAACAATAATCTATACATCACGTAAGGCAAATAAAAACATGGACACCACCACACAGCAACCCTCACCTTGTGGACAAGGTTTCTCATAATGTCCTGGCCAAAACAAACTTTCCTCATGTTCTGTTTAGTGCCACCTGAAGAAAACAAATATTTCTGTTCCAGCAGAGTATGTCCAGTCTTTTACAACTGTATTATAATGTGTATTTGTTTAAGGATGAATTAGCACTGATTTAAATGTGCCATATTATGATAAATTCACTTTGTAAATGTTTTCTAACAGTCATGTGTGTCCTCATAGACTGTGTATGAGGCCCAAGAATTAGAAAATTCTAACTCCTCTCTCACTTGCGTCCCCCACTTTTTAGCCGCCATATCCCGCCATAGAGGAGCGTGGACTCATGAACATTAAAAGGTTCAGACAGAAACAGCCCATTCTCAGTAGAGCTCAGTAGAGCCACTTTTGGAATGGCTGAAATAAAGGACTGGGGTAATACACTTTGAAAACAATGTTGCTGGACCTCTAACACCCATATGAAATTGTTGAGAGAGAAATTAGCCAAACTTCCAGAGTGATGATGGAGGACTGTGAGAAGATGGTAAAGGCCACTGACTGATATCCCTTTGAGGCATATGTGCTCTCTGGTGTGTGTGTGGGGGTATGTGGTTGTGTGTGCAGCATTGTGGGCAGATGTGGGCACAGCGGGCACAATGCTAACTCATGCAGCTCCACCTTAAAATTCAGTCTGCTTCTGAAGCTTTCACTGCTCTCTGTTCAGCTCCTTGTCCATGTAGACAAGGGCAATCAAAAGTGGGAAAACAAAAAGCGCATGCTGGGCTCCACTGCTGGCAACAGGTAAAGCCCAAAGTCAAGAGATGTGGTTTCTGTGTTTTGTCTGGAAAATAAGACTAATCCCTTGAGGAGTCTCCATTCTCAGACTTCTGTGCATGGCTAATCCTCTCATCTGGCATGACTGCACCCTCGTCCTGACATGGAGACTCTGTACAGGGAACACAGCGCTATGTCTGCTTTTTTTTTTTTTTTTTTTTTAATTTTTTAAGAGACATGGAAGAAAAATATAAATACTGCTTGAGTTCACAAATTCAGCAGTTCTTATTTTAGATTTACAAAAATGATGCATTATTTTTATCTGACTCTCATGCTGGTTGTATTCCAACGCAAGCGTTGGATCCAATGTTCACACCCACTTGACGGGTGTGACACACATGATGGATCAGATTTGGAGATCCTAAATTATGCCTGAATCTTCCTCTCTCTTCTTTCATCCTTTACACATCTGTTTTCATACATTTGTGCATAAATCAAAAGCAAATCGGTTACAAAGCAGTCTGAAAGTAAGAAGAACTCAGAATATTTGTTTTATGACCTCTTTAAACATGAAACTCAATTAATTCCCAAATAATCGCATTGGTCTATAGTTTTTGTATCTTGTCCGGTGATCAGTTTTGAATCGTGACTCAAGCTAAAATACTGATGCACTCTTTTGTACAACACTTTGAAAGTTGCAGAAAGCAAACTAGTCATTAATACAAAGTCATTAAACTGCTTTTGTGTGATGCCGATAACTTTTACAGATGTGAATAGACTGTTTTATTAATATTTTGTGAAATACTTCAGTTTTAATGTGGTGAGTGTGCTTCAACTTATTTCAGATGTAAAGCTTCTAGTTTGAGGGCACGACAAGCTGGTGGGCAATAATAAAACTGAAGACAACAATGGTAAAATTATTCTTTCTCTGTGGCAATATAAGACATGGTTGATGAAGAGAGAACTCATTTCATCCATGTTTTGACAGACATCAAGCCAATCACGTGGCTGAGATAAACAAATGAACAGAAATAAACGAAAAGTGATGTCTTAATATGATTAAGGGAAAACATTTCAGACATTTTGGAATTGAAGCAGCTAGTTAAAGAACCTGACCAGCGATACCAGTACCCTGGTCCCCAAGCTGAATCGTTTGTGCAGAGATGAATGGTTAAAAAGGAAATACTTCAGTTCAGGTAAGGAACCTCTATTTCATCAAAATAAGGCAAGGCAGTTTATTTGTATAGCACGTTTCATGTACAGGACAATTCAAAGTGCTTTACATAAAACATTAAAAGCGTTACAGTTTTTAGGAAATAGTAAAAGACAGCAACAAATAGCAAAAATCACAATAAAATCATAAATTACATATAAACCAATAAAAGCAAGATACCGTGCAGAATTCATTCATAGGCGCATGAGAAAAGAAATGTTTTTAAACTGGATTTAAAAGTGCCTACGATTGGTAAAAGTTTAATCTCCACTGGCAGTTTGTTCCACTTGTTTGCAGCATAACAGCTAAATGCTGCTTCTCCATGTTTAGTCTGGACTCTGGTCTGGACTAGTTGACTCTTTGGATCTAAAAGCTCTGCTAGGTTTATATTCTCTGAACATATCACAGATGTATTCTGGGCCTAAACTGTTCTGGGATTTGAAAATCTGGGATTTCAAAACTGGTGTGATGTGTTAAGATTTCTTAGTCCTGACTAAAACTCAAGCAGTAGCGTTTTAGATTAGCTGCAAATGTCCTGTTAAAAGGCCATTACAGTAATCCAGCCTACTGGAGATGAATGCATGGATGAGTTTCTCTTGGTCTTTCTGGGAGAATAAACTTTTAATTCTGTTGATGTTTCTGAGCTGGTGAAAAGCTTCTTAGTGACATCTTTGATGTGGCTGCTGAAAATCAGATCTGAGTCTATCAACACTCCAAAGAACTTGGTCGGTGATTTTAAGAGCCAGGGTCTCCTGGTGTTTACCAATGCTGACCCTCTTCTCTTTGCTACCAAACAGAATTATCTCAGTTTTGTCTTCATTTAATTGTAGAAAATTCTCCCTCATCCAGGTGTTTATTTGCTCCAGACACTGACAATAAGTCTTTTGGGCTGCATTCATCTGGTGACAAAGACACATAAAGTTGTGTATCATCTGCATAACTTTAATAATTTGTGCTAAAGTTTTGTAATATTTGACCCAAAGGGAGCATATACAAGTTGAAAAGAAGAAGTCCAAGGACTGACCCCTGGGGGACTCCACAAGTCATGGCTACTTGCTCGGATTCATAGCTGCCGATAGTAACAAAATAACTCCGGCCTTCTAAATAGGACCTGAACCAGTTAAGGACCGCTCCAGAAAGTCCAACCCAGTTTTC
>JBAMHW010000018.1:5859297-5900510 GCA_037177495.1 Rhadinocentrus ornatus
CCATTCAGAGAACATGGTTCCCTTGGAAGAGAAAATTTGTCCGGAAAAAGGGGGAAAACAGACCACCGTTTTGGGGTTTAAGGGGTGGGAAAGGAAAGGGAAAAAAAAAAAAAAAAAAAAAAAAAAAAGTTGGGGGAAGAACATGCGATTCAACAAATGTTTAACCCCATCAAAGTTTTTCTTTTCATGAGATCCAGTGTCTTTATATAAAAACAAGTTTTACCATAGGTAGTAGTCATTCTTTTAGCCCTCGAGCAAATAACTGGTTCAAACACTAAGCAATTTTGCAATACCTTTATTAGCATTTTTAACCACCTCAATCCATTTCTGTACCATATTTCTACCTCTTTTTATGATCCCTCTACATACAAAAATAGCTATGTCTCTGTCAAACGTCACTGCCCAAATACTACCACGCATCCTTTAAATTTAAAAAAAAACAGCCACTATAGTGACTGTTTTGAGTTTACAAGTTATGAGACATATAGTTCTAAATGTCCCGGCCTAACGAAACCATCAAGATTATACCAATCAAACATGTCCGTGTATTATAGAGAGAGGCTGTAACTGAAGCAGAAGCTTTTAACTTGGTAGAGAAGTGAGAGCAAGTGAGTTTTCCCAGACTGAAGATAGTCTGCTTTGCAGTATTTTCTGTGCCTTCCTGCGTTTTGCTGAACCAGGGGTGGCCAAAGTTGGTCCTGCAGGTTTTTAAAGTTTTCTGCTGCAGCAAACCTGAATCAGATTGATGAGTCAACATGCTTGGTCTGAACTGAGGAGAGTCATTCAATTTGAATCAAGTGTGTTGGATCAGGGAGACATCTAAAACCTATAGGATTGCGGCCTAGAGGACCAGAGCTGGACAACCCTGGGCTAAACTATAGAATACACTGAATAGTGTTTTATATTTTATATCTTTCAAAATGTTTTTTCTTCTAATGGCTAACTTTTATAAAAACTGGGACAAAATACAGCTCAATTAAAGTTAATTAACAACTGATTAAGCATAATGAGGAAGAATATACTGGCATGTACAAAAAATTCCAATAACACATACAAATTAATATTAATTTAGGCTTCATAGTCATATTTTGGTATTAATTATGAATCCTGAGTAATGTAATTTTTATAAGACATTCTTTATTAATCACCATCACTGTTTCTGCTCCCAGCAAAAAGACGGTAGAGTGTGGGGGGAGGAGGGGTAGCCATTGATCAGGATGCAATGATTTCAACTCATGTGCTTGTCTTACCTCATGATTCAGTGCAACTAACGTAATTGTGCTTCATGTTAGTAATTCAAAGTCAACAGCTAGAGAGGAGTCAGTAAGACTTATACAAAGGATGTAATGTGGGGAAAATGCAGGTCACTTATAAATGCCTTAAAGTTCAATTTAATGCAAAAAAATCTAGATTTTGTTAGAATTTGAGACCAACGTCCTTATCTGGGCTAGCAACAATAACTTTAAGCCACTTAATGTGAAGGAAAACCATTAAGGAGGAGGAAGGTTGGGAAAACGCATTTCTTGGTAAATCAAAGCACCAACCACAACATCTCATTCTCCACTATGCTGCCTCCAATTTCACCCTGGATTCCCCCAAGAGGATATTTGGAAGAAAATCACCATAAGATCAATAAACCGGACCAATGATATGGTTCTGCTGTCACCTAAACTGAATGCATCAACTGAGCTAGAGTGCTACTAGGGACTATAGAGTAGGCAAAGCACCATCCTAATGGAGAGGTAACCTAATACCTTTAATTTCAGTCTCAATACATTAATCTATGCAATAACACTTAATACAATGGAGCAGAGTTTCACCGTGTGCAGGCGCTTTAGTCTCAGAGCTCTGCTGAGAGGGCAGGTTTGGAAAAAGATAGTGGTTGAAATTTTAATGAATTCTGAAATAGTCAAGGAAAAACATGCACCCTCCGGCCACTTTATTATGTACACCTTAATAATACCCGGTTGAAGCCCTTTTGCCTTCTGAACCGTCTCAGTTTTTGGTAGCATTAATTCAACAAGGTGTTTTGGTCAATTTTGGCATGACAGCATCACACAGTTGCTGCAGGTTTGTCGGCTGCATCCATGATGCGAATCTCCCGTTCCACCACATCCCGAAGCTGCTCTGTTGGATTGAGATCTGGTGACTGTGGAGACCGTTGGAGTCCAGTGAACTCATTGTCATTTTTTAAGAAAGCAGGTGGAGATGATTTTAACTTTGTGACATGGTGCATTATCCTGCTGGAAGTAGCCATCAGAAGATGCTACACTGTGGTCATAAAGGGATGGACATGGTTAGCAACAATACTCAGGTAGGCTGTGGTGGTGAAACCAGGCCATGTTGGTACAAAGGAGCCCAAAGTAGGCCAAGAAAATATCCCCCACACCATTACACCACCAGCAGTTGTTGATACGAGGCAGGATGGACCCAAGCTTTTATGTTTTCACTAAATTCTGCTAAAATGGAGAGTCCTCAGACCAGGCAACATTTTTCCATTTTCTATTGTCCAGTGTTGGTGAGTCTGTGTGAACTGTAGCCTCAGTTTCCTGCTCTTAGCTGACCAAGGTGGCACCCGGAGCGGTCTTCTGCTGCTGCTGCGATTTAACCGATCGGACAGTCAATCGTCGGGCTCTATATTCTATTCCCGGGTATCAGCAAGACAAACGTGGTAACTACAGTGTTGGTATGTGGTATGTGTATTTATGTAATTTTACAATCCATTTAATTATTCTTCGCTGAGTGGCAGTGTATGAAGTGGCTAATTTGCAAATATACCATCCTCACCCATGCATATACTTAGAGCTGGGCGATATAGAAATTTTTCATATCACGATATAGTTTTTCATTTCAGGCGATGTCAATAAATATCACGATATAAATCAAATCACTATATTTGTTAAATTTAATCGTTCCATTGCTCATAAGAGAGATGTGAAATTATCAGCAGCTTGTTTTGGTTTAAATATTGTTTTTCTGTCACAGGTTAAACATGACAGATGCGCTGAAGGAACATTATAAAACTCTTTAAGATAACAAAAAAAAAAAAACTGTACAAACTAAACAAAAAGTCAAGGCAAAAGCTTTTAAGTTTTAAAAGAGAACATGAACAAAACAGACCACTAAATTGCTTGGTCAACTCCATTAAAAAAAATTTAATTCTAAAAATCAGGTTTTCCAGAAGAACAGACATAAAATGGATATATAAATATTTCTGTCAATATTCTAATGAATAAGCTAGAAACTAAAAGCAAATTGACAGAATCTCTTCTTGTATATTTTCTTTTAAATAGCTTGTTTTTAAATAAAAAAAAAGAAAGAAAATAAAATAAAAACAAAAGGTTTTAAATCCTTAGTGAAAATTAAAGCAGCTTTCAAAGACAACATAAACAAAATAAAATGCTACCATCTTGTGCTGTGAGGCAATAAATGAGGGAAAATAAAAAAATAAAAATCTAAAAGCTTTCAAGTATAACAGGAGAACAGACACAAAATGGACATATAACCAATTCTGTCAATATCAAATAAATATGCCCGGAACTAAAAAAGAGAAAAAGTTTCAGAATCTCTTCGTATGGTTTCATTAAAATAGTTTTCTTTTTAAATAAACATGAGCATTAAAAATATTTTTTTATTTTTTTTTGCTTTTAATCACTTTTTCCGTTTTGTCTTCAAGTGTCCCATTTGCTGGAATGAGTTAATGTTCTGTATGGGCTAGGGCTGGACGACATGGACAAAACTTGTATCACGATATATTTCTTAATTTCGGTTGATACGATATTATTCCGATATTGATATAAACAAAATAAAGACACAAAGACATGAGCACTCGTTTGGTAGCTAAAACTAGCAGCGTTGGAGCCTAGCCTAGCCTAGCCTAGCCTTCTACCTTGCGCTTAGCACCCCAACAGCTGCTGGGCTTAATATTTTTTTTGTTTGTTTTACTGCTGCTGGGCTTGGTGGGGGCTAATTGGTCAGGCTCCTTGTCTGTGGTGTATGTAATCACTTACGTAGCCAATGTGTTGCAGCTCTTTCTGTCCGGCTTGAACACCAGTCAGTGAAACGCTGTAATCTTATACTGTATGTATATCGAAATATCGGAAATTTGTTCAAAACTCATATTACCATTATTGAATGAAAGTATATTGCGATATATATTGATATTGAATTATTTTTCAGCCATAGTATGGGCTGCAGAAAGAAAAGCTGCATTAGCTAATTGGGATCCTGATCAAATCCCAAAACCCTGAATAATATTGGTGGGAAAGGAGTCTCATATTTTGTCAACTTGATTTACACAAAAGAGTGGCTGAATATTTTAGTATGATGCATGCCAACACCAACTATTAGTTAAATAGGCCTACATGATGAAGAATATTAACTCTATTAGTGTTGTTGTTGTTTGTTTTTTTTAATAATAAGCCCCAGTAGATGAATGTAGATTACTAGTTATAATATTTATATGGGTTGAAAATACAATTAAGACTGGTACTTTGAATGTAATTCTGCTTCCAAGTTATCAATAGCTGAGTGAAGTTGATGTCCAAAGCACTGAAGCCGGGTCCAGTTGTTCAGGGATGTAGCTTTTACTAGATTTGTCCCACTATCACTTGTAATGCAGACTTGTTTGTCTTCAGTCAGTCCCCAGGATGCAAGCGCTTCTGACAGTCCTAAAGCAATGACTTCACCTGTGTGGTCATCGGGAAAGTAGGCAGTTTTAAAGACATTTGCATTTCAAATTCCAATCTTGTTCGATGTAGTGGGCAGTGAGGCTAAGGTAGGGTTCTGACGTGCAGCTTGACCACATCTCGGATGTGGTAGCGAAGTATGACACACTGTGCAGCTCCTTCTCAACAATCTCTTAGCACTGAACAAAGCTTTGGAAGTGCTGTCTGAGAGAAATGTTTACGCCCAGGGAGTTGGTAGAGAGGGTCAATTACGTTAATTAGCTGCTTGAATCTGTCATGTAACATGTCTTTAGCAAGACAGTAGGCTATTGCATTTGTTATGTCGCTGTGTCTCTTTGTTTTTTTGTCGTATGGTATCACGCTAGAGAAAGCCGACTCTATGGACTGTTGTTGCTGCACAGGCCTTCCCCTGGTTGTTTTAATGGAGAATCAGCCCTCGTTTCAGTCCGAGATTGTGCGTGCACTAATGGGTGGCACTGCATCAGGTGATAAAAAAGGTTGGTGGTATTTCCAGACTTTGTGGGAACATGCTTTCTGCACAATTTACAGTGCACGCTATTTTGCTTTTTGTCAGACTTATCGAAATACCTCCACACTACAGAACTTCTTGGGTCCTTCCTTTCAACAATGTCTTTGTTATTTGAACATTGATCTTTGTCCTTTTCGGTAACCTGGTCACCAAAGTTCTCGGTCAATTTTTCTCCAGACAGAACACTCATTTTCTCTGTTGCCGAGTCGGCTGCTGCAGCCAAAACATCTACACGTGTGCCGCTTGCTACTTCACTTGTAGGTAACACATCAACCTAACTTGATGCGGTTCTGTTCCCAGAGTGATTGGTTCGGCACGGCGCTACTTAATTCGGATTGGCTATTCTTGTGTCTGTCAAAAAAAACAAAAAAGAAAACGGGCAAATGACTTCAATCGCAATAGTCTCACATTTATATTGAGAAAAAGTTATTTCGCAATACATATCGTTTTATCGCCCAGCCCTACATATACTAGAAAACAGCCTTTAAATACATGTCCAGTGGACAGATAGTTTGTATGAAAGGGTTAATACTTACATCATAGGTGATAAAATGGTGTGAAAGAAAAGTATTGCTCAAAAGTAACTTGAGTGTCATCGATCTTATAAAATCCCCGTTTCCCACCATTTCATCAATGTCTTCAGGCTATTTCTCTGATTTTACCAGCTTTATAGCATGTAAATACTACTACTTACTGGAAGAACTACACAAGAAAAAAAACAAAAAAAAAACCTGTTAGCTTTAAAGCAGTTTCTCTCTCACGTGATTACTGAATACTGTACGACAGCCATCAGCTCTGTAGTAGTCAAGCTGCTGCCGGTACACACAGGGGTCTTTGATTTCAAGCATCCAATTTAATGTATTTAAAGGCAGCAGTATAGGTGCGTTCTGTTAAATTCCTCTCAATTTGTCATTGAGACTTTCCGAGTGTGAACGTTGGTTGCAGGCCATCTTGATCTTGACCTCGCTTAGATCTGCTCGTTATAGCATATTGGGAAAAGACATGCTCTTTTGATCAGCAGAGTGAAGGTTGCATGTCTTGGATGGTGATAAAGGGGGATGTGGTGGCTGGAAGCCTTACATTAGCAGCTTGCTTTATTTCAAGTAGTTTCAGTTTTAAAATCTTGTTAATGGAGGTGCAGATGGTGCAAATCAGTGTATATTTAGGTGGCTCATAAATCTGGAGAAAAGTAGGAAATCTACCTAAAACTGTCACACACTTCTCTATGCATATGTGTGTCTCTGAGAAACATACATTTTTTAGGCTAAAGTGCTTCATGGAGCCTGTATTTTACTAAGTATCTGCAAAATACTTTGTGGAAATGTGTGTTATAAAAGTTACAAGTCAATTTAATTTACTTCAGAAATAAATTTTTTCATTTGCAGCTACATGAAGGAGTGGCTCTGCTCCAACAATATGCACAGTGTAGGCTTTTACAGACCAAACCAGCATGAAGAAACCAGTACTAACACGAAGTGTAGCAAACATTTCAAACAAAATAACACATTGAAACACCACAAAGACGACTTCCAACTGCCAGACAGGATGTCCAGTCTGCACCTGCAAAGATGATCACATTCATTCTAGATAAATTCTGCTTCAAGAATTACTGAACGAAAGGATGAGGCAAACAACAAAGAAGACTCGCTAGTCTTTTGGTTGATGCAGGATGACGTCTGTTTCAACCACAAATCAGCAAAACGTGGAGCTACATCAGATCCGAGCGGTTTTAGATCACATTTCTATCAGAACTTTTCTTCCTCATCTGAACGCAAACCATTTCTCCTGCCCAGAACCACCTGTTGTTCTACACACGTCATGTTTAACCACAATGCCATGCCCCTTTGCTTTGTAGCCCACTTCCTGTATTTGATCCACTTGAAGCTGATCGAGACTCGTGTTTGCAGACAAACCAGAGTCCACCTCTTCGTTTTTGCATTCCAAATTCCCCAAACGAAGCAAACGGACTTGGATTTGAATCAAACAGGTTTGAATAAACTGTGTACATCTTAATTTTAGTTTGACTCCTAGTCAGTTTAGTGTATCTTCGATTTCCTCAGATCTAAATCCAGACAGTTACATCTTAAGGCCATTTTAACTTTAGGAGAAAAATTACAAATAATGAAGTTGTGGGGAAATTTGTGCTTGATTATTTCTGATTCCTTTTACATGGAGCCACATATCTAAGTAAAAGGTTTTTGTGGGATGAGCAGCAGAGATAAGCGTGTGGGTTGCACCCACAAAAAACTAACTAAAATAAAAAAGGTTATTTTTCCATGAACTCTTCATTGATGTTGTTTATTTTTTAGGGATAGGCATTACCAATACCAGCATCAGAAATACTCGCCGATCCTACCAAAAGTAAGGGGATCGGCGAGTATTTTTGTCTAAACACAATCCGATATCATGGAAACGGAATCATAATTCTTTGTTTCCTGCCCAGCACGACCACAGGCAGACACAGGAAGTTACGCAGTCTTGCGTGCCCATTGTTTTGAGTTGGTAGGTGAAGAAGCAGCAGGATTTGGGAGACTGTAATACGGAGTGTGTGTGGGGTTAAGACAGATATGTGGTTGGATCAGAAAGTAAACGGCGGGGTAGCGAGAGTGAGTTGGGGAAATAACCGGCTAGAGAGAGAGTTGACGTTGCCTGGTTGTTTTCCTGATGCTGGTGGTTCGGCGTGGTTACGGCGAACAGTAAACATTATTTGCTCAGAATAATTCCACATCCGTTCATCAACACGCCCTGCCGGACGCTCGGTATGTTAATAATTTGGCGTCATTACTCATTAGAAAATCCCGCTAGCAAAACAGCTACACGCCTCACATGCAGGGCTGAAATTTCCAGAGGAGACGTGAATGCTGCCAGATTTACAAGAAGCGACGTTATAAAGCTTTTTGGTTGAAATCACGTGAAAGAGCACGAGTTTGTTGCCTTAAAGGAAATGTGCAACGATAACAAACGTTGGCAAATGCTTTTAAAATGTCAATCAGATCCAGGTCGCTGTCACGAGAAGCTGAAGAATCAAATTGAATTTATAGACAAACAAAAAAACACTGGTATCGAATATGTACTCGTGTCGGTAGATACCTAAACCCCAGGTACTGGTATTGGACAGAAAAAAATGGCATCAGAACATCCCTATTTATTTTAATGGATGATTCAAGTTGGAAGAAACATGACATATTGATCATTTAACAATTTCTTAATTTAATAAGCAGGAACCTCATTATAATTTCCCAATTATTTTAGATTTATTGCCAAGAAGCATTGTTACAACAAAGAAAAAATCGACCAAACACAGGTCCTTACTTTTTTTGCAAAGTTTATCTCTGTGGTGTTGCATGAGCCTAGAGAAATCAGTTTGCATGTCTCTTCAAAGTCATTTGTAAAAACCTTCTAACAACATGGAACAGATTAAAACAGAAACAGAAACTACTAACAGAGTAAGATATTCGCATGTAGCAGATGTTTTCTGTAAAATTGTTAACATGGAAAAAGAAAAACTTCACCAGCTATTTTAGCTGTTTAAAATTTCCCCCTGACACGACAGGCATGTGTATCTGCAGCATGCTGACGGCTCCGTTTGATGAATTTGTTTACGTAAATTACTATCATCAGTGAACAGCTATCATCAATATTTTCTCCTTGTACACTGGAGCACTAATACAGTCTAAATAGAGCTCTCTAACCAGGGCACCGTATGAATATTCATGAGCACCACAGAGCTCGGTGTCCCTAAAGGCATGACAATTTCAACTATGGATTATAGCTGATAATTGGAGGAGGAGAACGAGCTGTGGACACAGAGATACAGAGGGTGTGCTGGTGAATCTCTGCACCAAATTCCAGCAGTCGTGCTTGTGCCGTCTCCAGTCTTCTTGCATGAGCTGAGAAGTTTTTCTTCTTCTTTTTCCATCCAATCTCCATCTGGTGGGCAGCTTTTAAAAACACACAAAAGAGTCATACTGCTGAAAAATTAAAGTGGTCATTAAGGCTTTTTTCCTTTTTGTGTGTGTTTGTGTCTCACTAATGTGATGAACCTCTGTTCAAAACAGCTAAAGGGTTTGTGACTCCTACGCCATACTTTGTTGCTAAGGTTACTTATTAAATTAGGGTGAACTTGATCAGCTGATGCCTTGACGGAGGACACAGATCGGGGATGTGCACATCGACTACCAAAGCGGCATGTGATGCTTCATTAGTGGCTGAAGGAAAGTACTGTTTTTCTCCTGTAGCAGTCATGCTTGCTTACTTTAACACCCATTATTGACCTCCTACTCTCTGGAGCACTCTCCTAACTTACGTGGACAGACACGCAGGCCTTGAAGTCATGTGCAATTCTCAGCCAACCCCTCATTTCTTTATATTTTGATTCTCTGCAGCCAAACTTTCTTTCAACCTTTAAAACTGGTCCCAGTTCTCAAGGTTTTCTGAAGGTTTCACAGACTTTTTCTTTCAATGTCATTTGTTTTTCCACTGATTTTCAGTCCAGTCCTTGTACCTTAATATATTCAGGGAATTTTTAATTAATTTTCTTGTTTATTTTTTAAGCCACTAAAAGCATAAAAAATCTCAAGTGATGAACCAGTGCTGTCTGGAAAAATAATTTAAATAGCATCTTTTTTTTATAAGCAGCTTGTTGCAAAGACATCATTTGTTCCTTTTTTTTTTGCATCTACAAAACATGCCAAAGATAACGGTGTGACAGGCATACGATAGTCTTCCCAACAATAAGGAGCTTAATAAAGACCTATATTAGATTAGAATACTTCAGCATGGTGTGAAATGTTTCCTTGAAAAGTTGAGGAAACTGGACAAGTGGAGGACAAATGTAATGAAGATGTCATAACTAATGACACAAGAACTGATCTGTGGGAACAGGTCTGATGGAGGATTAATCCTACCCAGAGCCTGGACCTCAACATTATTGAAGCAGTGTGGGATCATCCGGACAGAAAACAGAAAAAAAGGCAGAAAAAATCCAAAGAAAATCTTCAGAGAATCCTTCAAGAAGCCGGGAGAACTATTCCTGAAGAAAAACGTTTCACATTCATTAAAAATAGCATGCATCTGAATTATCGATGGTATTTCTTTCTGTTTGTTCAGCAATGTTTTGCTATTTCTAAATCTTAAAATTATCTATACTTCTTTACCTCGTCTTTTATTTTGTGTCACTGCTCTCTTTATTTCTAAAACCCTTTGGTGTGAGAGGCTTACGTGATTATTTCTGTATCCCTACCTCTGACTAAGGGGATCACTGGAAATTTAAACACAATTTTGTACAGATACTAAATCTAGCCAATTCTTTCTTTGTTCTGTAGCATCTAAGCAGGCTGGTCAAGTTCCTTTTCCACAATTAGAAGTTGAGACGATGAGATTTCTCCAAATTCAAATTCTACACCAAAACCCAATAAACTCATTTGCTTATTCTTATAAAAACTTGTGTAATCAAACTCAACAGAAAATTACTAAATGCATTGTTGATATCTGTATTCAAGTAACTGGATGAACTTTTGCAAGTCTTTAAAAAACTACACTGCTCGAAAAAAAAAAAAAAAAAAAGGCAACACAATGTAACTCCAAGTCCATCACACTTCTGTGAAATCAAACTGTCCACTCAGGAAGCAACACTGATTGACAATAGATTTGCTGTTGTGCAAATGGAATGGTGTCTGTCAGCGTAGTGTCCAGAGCATGGAGGTGCTACCAGGAGACAGGCCAGTACATCAGGAGACGTGGAGGAGGCCGTAGGAGGGCAACAACCCAGCAGCAGGACAGCTACCTCTGCCTTTGTGCAAGGAGGAACAGGAGGAGCACTGCCAGAGCCTACAAAATGACCTCCAGCAGGCCACAAATGTGCATGTGTCTGCTCAAACGGTTAGAAACAGACTCCATGAGGGCGGTATGAGGGCCCGACATCCACAGGCGGGGGATTGTGCTTACAGCCCAACACCGTGCAGGACGTCTGGCATTTGCCAGAGAACACCAAGACTGGCAAATTGGCCACTGGCGCCCTGTGTTCTTCACAGATGAAAGCAGGTTCACACTGAGCACATGTGACAGACGTTGACAGAGTCTGGAGACGCCGTGGAGAACGTTCTGCTGCCTGCAACATGCTCCAGCATGACCAGTTTTCAGTGGGTCAGTAATGGTGTGGGGTGGCATTTGTTTAGGGGGCCGCACAGCCCTCCATGTGCTCTCCAGAGGTAGCTTGACTGCCATTAAGTACCAAGACGAGATCCTCAGACCCCTTGTGAGACTATATGCTGTTGCAGTTGGACCTGGGTTCCTCCTAATGCAAGACAATGCTAGACCTCATGGGGCTGGAGGCAGTGATGCTATGGACTGGCCCGCCTGTTCCCCAGACCCGAATCCAATTGAGCACATCTTGGACATCATATCTCGCTCCATCCACCAACGCCACGTTGCACCATAGACTGTCCAGGAGTGGGCGGATGCTTTAGTCCAAGTCTGGGGGGAGATCCCTCAGGAGACCATCTGCCACCTCATCAGGAGCATGCCCAGCCATTGTAGGGAGGTCATACAGTAGGGCTATTCAATTCTGTCCTACGAGGGCAGCAATCCAGCAGGTTTTTCATTTATCCCTGCTTCAACACACATGCCTCAAATTAATTAGTCATTGTGTAGAACTTGATTGGCTGTTAATCCATTTAATGCAGGTTTGTGGAAGCCAGGATACATAGAAAACCTGCTGGATTGCAGCCTCGTAGGACCGAATTGAATAGCCCTGTCATTCAGCCACACACTACTGAGCCTGTGTGATTTTGTTGTCAGCACATTCAACTATATAAAGAACAAAGTCTTTATTAAGAATAGTTCATTCATTCAGATCTAGGATGTGTTATTTTAGTGTTCCCTTTATTTTTTTGTACAGTGTATTAAAATCATCATTAACATGATTTAATTATAAAAGCTACCAATGCCCCCACAACAGCATGACTCTATCTGCAATAATAAACAATTACTATAACCACAAAGGTCAACTTTCAGCTTCGTATGAACAAAGGATGGTTTTAATTTCCACCTAATATGGATTAGTAACAATTAAGTAGCTCAGTATCTGCACTGATCCAACAGCATATTCAACATTTCATCTATGGATTGCGTCATGCAGTACATACATACTCTTTGATACATGTGAGGAAATGCCTCCCAATTCATGTAGATGAATACAACCACATGCACAGAGGTACTGAGGTAGAAATGTAATTTTATGAAAAACTGGTGTATAGTACGTGTAAGTATGGACCATATTCTGAAGCTGTAACTTGAGTGAGGTATGAGTGAGGTATGACAAAGTCACACAGATGTCGAAGTAAATCTTCAGAGACAGGGAGCCATGCTGCCGAGAGTGAAAAAAGGAGATGTGAAATTGGCCCACTGGACACAGAGAAATCACAGTGGGGGCTGTATTGTACTTCTAAAGGCTGTCAAGATTAAGATAAAGCAAGACGAGGACACTTCAGAGGACAATTCTGCACTGCAGCATGGTAAGTCTCGGATGCACAGGATTGTCACAAGAAACATCATCTGGACCGTGTGAAAACTTCTGACGTTACCATGGCAATGGATCCCTTTGTGTGAGTGTTTCACTGTTACGTTACAGTGCTGCCACACCATCTAGTCCCTGTATTGGCATAATTAAGTCCCTGTGATTCACAACTCGTTTGCCAAAATCAGTACACTGAGTTTGCATCATGTCTTAAGTAGTTAATAACAGCATAGGAGCAGGATAAGTTCTGGACTAGACTATATGGATTGTCTACAGTGAAAGCCATTCGTTGTGTAAGTTATTTTTGCAGCATAGTGTCAAGTTTCTTCTGTAGAAAAAAAAAAAAGGAAAATTTCTATTGGATTCCTCAAAGGCAAACAACTCGGAACCAGCGCACCGAAACCAGGTCAGCCAATAAATGCATCATCGGAAAAGGTCACCACCATGTCTCCACCAATGCTGCTTTTACGGTTGGGTCCTTGTGAAAGGAAAAATAAATACCTGATTTGATCCTTCCATGTTATTCTCTGTGTTTGGGTCTGTTGGACAGGTAGGACGAACTTATCATTTCATCTCTGTACCAACTTCACTGTTAGTTCTAATCAAGTGTGAAGGACATTTTTCACGGTAATTAGCACATGAATCAGGAATAAAAAGTACTTGCTGGTTTTAGCCTTAAGGCCAGATTTACTAACGGGATTAAGTGAAGAGCCACAGCGGTGAGCGCACGCCTGAAAGGTGTCAGTTGGTTCTTATGCACATGCATGTTTCCTTTCCAAGTGCTAATTTTGGGGAAGAGAGAATCTCCCAGGGTGATTTATAAAAGGTTTGCAGTAAACTGTTTGATGTTGTCATTTTTTACTCCAGAAAAAATAGCATGTTTTAAAGGTTGCATTTAACATGATGTGAAAGATGCTGCAGGGAGCATCACTACACGTTGGCTTTTAGTGAATTATTAATCGTCTCACTCTTAAGTGCTGTTCATTGTCTTGAAACAAGAAAAGCTCTGAAACATTTGGTGCAGTTAAAATGAGCATTGAAGTCACAACATATTAAATAAATGTAAAAAAAAAAAAAAAAAAAAAAAAAGACTGATTAACAGTATTTCTTGTTTTAATTAAAAAACAAATAAACAAAAAAAAAACAGCACATTGAAAATATTTTCAGAAAGTTAATGAGAGGTATGCAGAGCCATTGTCATGCTCAAATGTTACATTTGTACAAGAGGCAGCTGTCATTAGTGAACCTCCCACTCCCGACTATTAGCAGTTGCCCGCATTAGTATTTGCAGATCAACTCAGCGTAACAAATAATAATAATAATAATATTAAAAACCAGTCTAGATCATGACCTTGCAACAATATGCTCTGTTTTGTAAATTTAGCCCTTCGTGTTCTGCAGATTTTAGCTATGCCCTTTCTGATACTGCCAGACACTTTGATGAATCTCATCTGTCCGTTTTCAGTGATAAGTAATTAAAAGTACTCAGCTTATTAGTATGTGAGAAAAATAAAAACGTAATCCTATGAATGATTGTTTGGAAAGTACTAATTTAACCTCTGAGGGAGGAACCTGTTTCCACTGTCCAGGAATCAGGAATCTCAGTGAAATTTCAATGCACATAGAAAATAATCCCATCCCAAAAAAAGAAGTGTTTTAGAAACTTTTGAGCCAGTCCATCTAAGGCAGTCTTGGCAATGGCTCATATAATCTGTTTACTTACAAGCATTTCAGGCATTATAATGTGTTTTGGCACAGCCCCTCCAGGACTGACTCAGTGATATCCTTTAGAAGCTGTAAATTACGATCAACAGCAGCATCTCCTTCATGCTGTTGTTGCTGGTGCGTGTCCCTCTGTTGTTATTGCACCATCACTGATTATTATCCTTAATTAACTTCCGAACCAGCTTGAAAAATAATTAATTTTCCAACAGAAGTAGATGCTACTTCAGCTTACAGTCTTTTTGTCCCATGTACATACCATCTCAAGCTTTAGCTGGTGATTGAGGGTTGTTTTATCATCACTGGTGTACTTTACAGCGTCTGTGTTCAGCTAATAGCAGCTCAAGCAGCACATGCACTAGTTTTCCACTTGGTTGGATTGGCTTTCCAACTCATGCTGGATATCAGAGAGCCATGTCTCGTGGGGATAAAAGAACACAAGTACTTTGGTTCCCATTAACCCCTCTGACATGTAAAGTCCAAGAGTGGGCAACACTGCAGTCCAGTACCTTGTTGGTCCTTGAAAACGGTTACTGGAACTTCGAACTTCAGGGCTGTCATTAATCAGTCGTGCTTACGAACTTGTTTGTGCTTATTTAGTGCATAAGAATATTTCTATACATAGAATTAACCAACTAGTTTTTACACATAGAAATATAAACATAGACACAGTTCTGACCGGCCTACACAATCTAGTGGTAGAACAGAGAAACTGCAAATAGATCCTTGTTAGATTTACTTGGACATTTGGGAAGTAAAGCCCTTTTTCCACCAAAGGGTCCAGATCGGGAAAGGATGGGATTTTTTGCCCTTCTACAGGCAAGAACTGGGAACGATGCCAGAATACCCAATCCAAGCCGTCCTAATTTTTTGGGACCCTTCTGTTGGGTACCAATCTTACAATTCAACCCACTGACAGGTTGAAAGAATCATCACTTTCCATGTGACAGCAACATGTTTAAATATACCATGGATTGTTAGCTGTTTAAAGCCAAAACAGCTGCATGTCTGCCATTCTGCTACTTTATTTCTGTGTTGTGTTCTTCTTGTTATATTTCTAGGAAGGTATCACGCTCTTACCCACCTGAAGCGATGGTGGATCTGGACAAAAGCCATAACAGTGCATATAAAAGTGTTTTGTTGGTCAACATTTTGCAGTGGGAGACAAATTTGACATTTCCAAGAATCCCTGAGCTGGATTATGCCACATGCGTGGGATGATGGCAGTTCTCTGGGGCCAGAATATGTTCTGTTCCGCTGGATAATTCAATGAGGTAAAATCAAACAGCAAAGAACCGCGTCTCTAAAAATGCTGCCATTGTGTTTCAATAGTAGAAGTTCTGTTGTACTTTATTTTTCTCTGCTAATATCTCGTTAGTTTGTCGCCACTAGCTGCGTTTCCATTACAGTTTTTACTAAATAAAAGTGATATTTCTAAAACTTCGACAAGCCATAATTGTGATTTGCAGGTTTTTCCATTGAGTGCTGTTTAGCGCATTAGCCGTTAATTCTCGTAAAATCTCGTTCCACAAGACTACAGTTGGAGGAGAAAGGAGATTTCTAATTCCTTGTACAACTCTGCATTTCACTGTCGTCTGCTATTCAAGGATTAATTATTTGTAAAAAAAAAAAAAAACTCCTCCTCTGTCCATACATACTGCACAATCTTTACTTGAAATGAACTGGTCACAAGATCCCTACGGCAAAAAAAAAGTGTTTTCCATTACACTTATACTTTTATGTCGATACGTGCGAGGGCATAAAAACCTTTTAGCGACATTTCAGGATTTTCTAAACGTTTTTTTATTGCGATATTTTGGTTTTGTGCTATCCTAACGGTAATGGAAACATAGCTACTGGCACTCACTGTCCTGTGCTTGCTAAGAATGAGGGACTGAATCGGATCGAAGTCAAGATTTGATGCAATCGGTTGGTTTTCTTAGCGACACGATTAATTAATGAATTGGCTTGTATGAATACCAATTAATTCACAATGAACTGGTTTGAATAGATTTGTCTATAAAGTGCCCTGAGATGGTGTTTTAAATTGTCACTAAACAAATTAAGCTAAATTGAATTTTTGAGTTTGATATCAATCTGGTTCTTTTCTTTTTTTTTTCTCATGGAGATTTTTCTGATCCTTGAATTAATTATTGACTCCCTCCTTTCTTGCAGCAATTAAACTTTTTTGGTTATTTTTTTTAATACAGTGTATTTTATGAATGTATTGTAAAATAATATTTAACTCCTGCTCTTGTTCTTTTATAAATGTGCTTTAAATATATATTTTTTAAATTTGTGTAAAAGATTTTGTGTTGCCTCATTAACGAAATACAAAAGAAAATTCCATGTGATCTTCAAAGGGGTGTGTTGTTACCATATATGGTTAATTGAGGGCATTTCTTTGTATAAATAGTGTGATTTATCAACAGCACATGCTTATACTAATGTACATACAACTACACACAAATAATTAATTTTATTTATTTACCTTTTATTTGTAGGATAAGATTTTCAAGATTTTCTATGGAAGGTTGATAAATAAGGACCCTGGTACTTTCAGTGGAAACAGTATATAAAAACAACTACATTGATACAGACTGCTGTAGTTTTCAGACAGCTTCTTCTGCATCGTTAACTCTGTACACAAACACTAACAGATGCATAATCAGGTTCACCGACTCATGTATACCTTTTTAAAGGTTTTCTTTTTTTCTAATTAAGAACTAAGGCAAACACAACTAAATTGGTGTGTTTTCAGCGAGGCCTGGTTTCACAAACCACTGAGCTGTGACTCATCAGAAAAGAAATGGACCACGCTCTGGGGTTAAAATGCCATACTAACCTTTTGACTGTTGGCAGAGAAATACTTTAGGGATCTATTTAGAGCACAGTGCTGGGTGGTGGGAGGAAATGCAGCAGAGGGAGTCACAAACAGCCTTTGTGCGAAGAGAAAAATAGTCAGGCTATACAGTAAATGAACATTTTTACTGTCAGGTATTAGTAAAAAAAAAAATAATAATAATAATATAGAACAAAGAAAACAGCCCATTCGATTTAAAAAAAGTGTAATTTAGGTTTATATAACTGAACCATTTTACGACCGAAGTGACATCTAAGTCACTTTTGAGATCTTTGCTACCTAGTGGCAGAATTTTGAAAAAAATTTCAGAAATGTGCTCTATTTAACTATTTTTATGCTCCTCCTAATTTTCCTTCAAGTAGAAATGGGTCCGGGTCTTTATGGGTTAAATTGAAGGTGAAAGAATTAGAACTGTTTCACCTCTTCAAACAGCAGCTTCACATGAAGTATGCTCCTTCGTGAGATAATGTAAAATTTATGAACTGTTTAATATGCAAACATGTGTTGTATACAAAGCCTTACCCAAAGAAAGAACACTGATACCAAGAGTTTATCCTGGCGCATTAACAACTCACTACAGTGGAGTTAAAAGGTTGAAACACTTCAAAAAAGAGAAAGGCCAATCTGTAGCTTTGCTCTGCAAGCATAGGAGAGGAGACGTGATACTTAAAAATTTCAAAACACCGTATAGAGCTGCATTTAGATGCACGTTTAAGGTGAAAGGAGAAGGACAGCATGGCCTACTTCTTTCCCTTTCGCTGCTCTGCTTTGAGGGAAAGGCAGGACACACCATGTTCTGGCCCAGATACACCTGACTTCTCGAAGTTTCTCACAGGTATTAAGGACAGAGCTGTATTCAGTTCAACAGTCAGGTGTGCGCTCACATGATGCATCAGCCCTAATCCAATTTCCACAACCTCTTTATTGCTAAAAAACATTTTCTGACTGGAAAGCCACTTGGAGCATTTTCTCCAACACCTGTAGGCAGCAGAGTGGCTGTTTATATAGACTCCTGATTTATAAAATCAACAGGGCTCTACAGTGAGACCAAAAACAACATTTTTTCTTGGTTGCACCGGTGGGCTGCTGAACCATGTAAACATTACGTGTTTAACCAGTCAGGGGTGTCTCAGTGTTTTATTTTGTCATTGTAGACGACAAGACATTTATCCTGTGATTCTCCACCTCTCCTGTAATTTTGTGATCTCGCAGATCCTGCTAGGTGCGCTCTACACCTGACACGCTCCCCGGTAAGAATTGCCGTGCCACGGAGGTCAGAATATAACCGTGGTGCGACACACACCCGGTGTAAAGGAGAGGTGAGAGTTGAATCTGTTTTGAACGCTGCAGCTCCCCATCTGTGTGACGTCACCTGCACTGACCGGGATCACTCAGGTCTCCACTCAGCAGTGGCTAAGAGATTTTTTTAATTTAGAAATCTAACACTATGCAGATCTAGAAAAACTCAGAGCTGTAGCCGTTTCTGGCGAGGCATTAGAAAATACTGGCTGACAAATGTCCCCAGAAAACAAAAGCAGCCATTCACTCCATTAAGCTGCACAATAAATATTTACTGTGTCCGACTAAACAACTACTATGAGGTAGGGCTGCACAATTAATCAGACTTTGAGGATGACGTAAAGGAACGTAGTTTACTTTTCTCAATGCTGCTCTGAATGCAGCTCACCTTGGTTCCATGCTCCATGACCAGGCTGAAAATGAAACGTACAAAGCTGCTGCTGGCTGATCCCGCGCTGGATTACTGTCACATGTTAATGTTTATTAATGAAGAGTGTGGACAAAAATATTTTAAGTTATAAAAAAAACAAAAAAAAATTTTAAGTTTTAAGTGTTGTGACATGTGAAATGTTGCAGACTCCTAATAAAAAAAAATTTTAAATTACACTTAATAAAATTAAACTTAAAAAAACAAACTAAATATTGACTGAAGAATTAAATTTTATTATTTTTTTTGCTGTTCTAAACATTTTTAGGTCATCAATTTTTGCCTTTCTCACGACATCCCTCTCCACGGTAGCATCCATTACAAATATATATACTAGTGATGGGATGTTCGGCTCTTTTCAGAGAGCTGGCTCTTTTGACTCTCGAACGGCTCTTAATTTAGCATCTTTTTTAGCCCCATAATTTATATTAACTTCTCAAAATTAATGGTAAATGTATTTTTTTGCATTATTTGTCACCTATTCCAATTAATTTTACATTTAAAATTGTTTGGGTTTTCCAACCACAAATGATCGTGATTAATAATCGTGATTACAATATTGATGAAAATAATCGTGATTATTATTTTGGTCATAATCGTGCAGCCCTACTATGAGAGGCGGGTGTATAAAAAACATAAATAAAAGAACAGACAAACAAACCCCCGGATGTTTCTGACCGTTTAAGCAGCCATAAACGCAGCCTACAGTATAGCCAAAGAGGAGCTGCCTTTCACAAAAGCAGAATAATATAATGAAGATTATAATTAATACGGAGGGCAACTTGCCAGAAGCAGCACAATCTCATGATCCATTTCAAAGTTTGAAAGGTTTAAATTCATTCAGTTCAGTGAAGCTTAAACTTTTAAGTTTATTTTTAAAATGTTTCCTTCATTTTCTTTAAACTCATTATTGTTCACAATAACGTGAATAACTATAAATGTCTTTCTTTATTAATCAAAAGGGAATCCTTATTAAAAAAGTTAGGTGCACCAGTGCAACCGAAGCTAAAAGTTAGTCTGGAGCCCTGGTGAAATGAAGCAGGTTTGTTTGCCTCATGCCACCGTCCCCACGGGACGAAGAGGCAGCAGGAAGGGAGGAGTCTGTCACATTTAATACTGTTGCATCTCAGTGTGGAGTATTTTGATAAAAAAAATATGAATGTGTGTTTTGTTTTTTGTAAAATACCATATGAAAATCAAAGTAAACCTTTATTAAAGATAAGGGATTAAAGTGGTTAGATTCCAGCTAGAAAAAATACTTAACAGTAAGGAGATCTGAGCTTCAATAACAACACTCGGCGTGACAGATTTAAGACAAATCTGGAAGTATTACTTTGTGCAGCTGGGTGACAGGAAAGATTATATGTGTAGTGGTGCATACTTGTGTCCAAATTAATTAAATCCAAAACCCTCTGATAAAAAAAATATATAAATATGGCTGCAAGTAGGGGAAAAATTTGATTACTAATTGATGCACACATTTTCCCAACTAGATTTCTTTAATTAACCATGTTTGCTGTCTACATGTAAATATAGTGAGTGTGACAAACCCTCTGGCGACACAAGTACGCTCAAAGCGTCATGTAAAGATTGACAGTGATTGTGGGAGTTGTGGGATTGTGACATCAAAGAGGACGCCGATGCTGTCGGGTCACCTTCCCCTCATTCTTTCTTTTATAAATAGACCCTTTTGGCATCTTTTATGCATTTATATGCAACTTTTGGAGAATTTGAAGAGGAATCCCTTGCAGCACATGTAGCGGAGTACACACAGCAGCTGATGCAGTCAGAAGAACTGAATCAAGCCACGGCAAAGTGACTAACTAGTTCATCTGTTCCATCTAGTCATGCACTGCAGTTCTGTTTGACAATCACCCCACAAATCAAAGACAGAAATCACTCCACACTGAATCTGTAATTTAGATCCCCTAGAGTACATCTAGCCTATGGCATGACACGCCTGCCAAGTCCACATCAAACTTCAACTGTGTTACTACTGTTAATAGCTTTTTACCTTAATCTGGTCTTCCCTTTGATAAAACCATATACCACAAACAACTTTGTAGAATCACCTTTCGTTTAATCCCAGCATTGTGTCTTTTTAGATAGGAGTATACCAGCATGGCAGGTTTTGACTTGGCAACATTCGCCCACTCTTCCTTGCGAACTTGCTCCAAATCTGTCATATTGTGAGGACATCTCTTGTGCACAGCCCTCTTCAGGTCACCACACAGAGTTTCTATTGGATTTAGGTTCAGGACGTTCTTAATCCTTCATTTTCTTGTGGTGAAACCAGACTTCTGTTGATCTGGATGTCTGCTTAACTCATTGTTGTGTTGAAAGGTGAAATTTATCTTCAACTTTAGGTTTTGGGCCAAAAGTAAACCTGGTATTTGGAACAGTTCGGAATCACTTTGACCTTGACTAAAGCGGTTCCAGCTGAAGCAAAGTACCAAATACGTGCAAAAACATCAACCTTGTGTTGTGGTCTGATGAGACTATAACACATTTTCCTTCATGATTTGGAGATTTTTTACCAACTATAGCCTGGCTAGGAAGTTTTTCTTTGTCAGAAAAGGCTGCAGTCTTACAACCCTAACCCGTAGTCCAAGCATATGGAGAATAAGAAAGATTTTTGTCATATTAAGAGTAACTCAGAAATTTCTGCAGCTTCTTCAGTGTTGCTGCAGGTGTCTTTGAAGTTTTCACCTTGCCATTTTCTCGATTGTAGGGGAGACATCTATTACATTGCAATACTACTACTGTCCCGTATTTATTTAACTTTTTTATGACTCTCTTTCTTGTTTTCCCACTGTAGACCCAATGCTCTTGAAACTTTTTTGTACCCTTCTCATGACAATAACTTTCCTTGCACTGCCCCAGATTATAGCCTTCTAGCTAGTTTGCAGTATATATTACCAGTCGAAAGTTTGGACATGCCTACCCATTAACTTTGAAAAGTATCCAAACTTTTCACTGGTTTTTTAACACACATGATTGTTAGCATGTAACTAGCTAGGTCACATAGTAATTTGATGCCAAGCTAAGTACATTAGGACATGGGAAGTAACACGGAGTTTATTCCCGCTGCAGGCTCGAGCATTAGGTTACAGCTGATGAAATTTGTTGGTCAGAGGCCATTTCAGTCTGCCTCTTTCTGACATCAAAGACCCTTTGAATATTGTGAGTTAAATATTCCTTTATCATTACAGTAAACTGTTTGTGCTTTGAGAGAATGAAAAGCTTAATTGGCGTAGCAACAGTTGTCGAGGGAGTTAACCCAGTTACCCCAGTAACTTCACCAAAAAAATTTGTTTTAAGACAACTAGTCAGACCATGATTCTATAAAAAATATAAATAATTTGACACAGAAACAATGTGAACATAATGAGAATATCTAAACAAAAACATTTTTAATTGGTTTCAATGGGTAATAATGTCTAAGCTGGCGGTTTAATGAAACAGTGGATCCCAGGTTTTAATTCACAACAGCTCACAGACAGCATACAAACAAGCTCACGCTGCGCAATGGATGGGATTACAAACTAAAGAGAGTTTACATCAGCCCATCAAGCAACTTGTGCTGACTTTGTAATTTGGGATCCTTCTCATTTACAATCAGGAAGCCTGAGCTCGGTGAAAATGTACTTACAGTTTCACTCGAGTTTCCTGCAGGAGTTGGCTGAGCGAGAGCACCGTTTCTCTTCTCTCTGTCAGGAACTAGCTCAGCTTAGAGGCAGCGAGTATGAGCTGAATGTAAAGTAAAAGCAGTCATACATTCACCTAAACTAGAGGCTTTTTTTTTTCTTATGAATTCCAGCCTTTCATTTCCCAATGACAAAAATAAAGAAGATATTTGGCCTACAATAATCTATGTGTACTCATTTCCTTTCTACAGGCCAGGAAAGAGCAAATGTGGAGTCTGAAACCGCAGAGAGCAAAGACAAGAGGATTCATAGCGACACTCGTCCACCCCACAAAGCCCACTTCAAGCGTATTTCTCTTGTCTTAATCCTTCCTCCCTGCACAGAGACAGACACACAAACACCTCGACAAGCAACAACGACCTTCGCTCCTTCTGATGTCAGCATCAAGCTGAGCTCATGTCTTTGTCTTTGAAGACTCCTTCGCTCTGGCTGCAGAGCTGCTACAACTGTCATCACCTGCACATCTCCTGGAGCAAACAAGGTTACATAAGCCTGGAGACATGGACAAAGCGTACATATGTAGCTTTGGGAGCAGCTTTTATGAGAACAAATAAGACATGGAGTGAGCGTGTCAATCCGTGATGAAAAAGCAAAAACAAGAGAGGAAAAAGCGATGGCTTACCACAGAGGGCATTTCTTTTCTTCTTCTTCTTTCAGTAGGAAAAAAAGGACAGTTTGAAATAATAACTTAATTTATTCCGGTGCTGGTGTTGCTCACGCTGACTCGCAGAGACATTTTATTGGAACAGATCTATTGTTAACGTGATTAGAAAGACCCATAATTTTCCAGCTGTGGCAAGGTAAAACGTCTGCAGTGGAAATGTCAACGCAAAGCTGTCAACAAGAACAGCAGGTGCAGTCAGCCAGACGTAAAAACGCTGTTAGACGAGGCTTAAGAGTAGTCTGTTGTAATAGCACAACTAGATCCAATTACAGAGACATAAAACCATATTTAGATGAAATAAGGTAATAATATAATGACATGGAATTAACAAATTTGATCTAAACTGGTCTTTTTTTTAAGTTTGTACGCAACATCTTGCATTACATATTCTTTGCATCTAATGGTTTGACATTTGAAACTAAGGCAGCTCAATTAAAGGCAAAATAAATCAAAATAAAGATTAATTTATTTATCATTTATTGCACAGCTGCATTTTACACCCCTTTCATTCTCATCTTTGTTCGTGTTTTAATGTTGCGTACACCACTGACACCTTCCCCTCCACAAACATCTTAAATTGTCATCTCGACTGTGACACAGGTGAGCATCTGTTGCCCACGTTTTTTTGGACTGTTATGTATAATAACTTAGTTTGGAAGAGGAAAGAGGTGGCAATGGCAACAAAAACCAACTAATTTAGCGCATCCTACAAAGTTTATTCTCAACACTTTACACAAGAATGTGGTCTTGTGGTAGGAGCCTTAAGAACAACTCATAAGCATGATTTTTGACCAAGCAAACATGACGTTTACATTTTTTATCTTCCAGTTTTTCTTCATGACTGACGTACATATCACAACCCCCTGCTGTGCTAGAGAGTTGTATCTTCTTGCACCGGTGTAGGTCGCACGCTACAGCCTAGCGGGCATTTTGACGCGATCTAAAGGCCCATTTTCACTCTACGCAAAAGATGGCTATGAAGCATTTCGCCCATCTTCTGTGTCATTTATGTGCGTAATGTGGTCGGGGATCCGTACCCTGATGGAGAAATTCCATATTGGTGGAATTTGTTTGGGTGTCTTGTCTCCCTGTGCATGTGTTGGTTCTCTCCAGATTTTCCAGCTACATCCCACAGTCCAATAGCATGTGTTTCAGGTCAACTGGTGTCTCTAAATTCTTCCTGGGAATGAGTGTGAGCATGAAAAGTTGTTTTTCTCTGGCTGTTTGCCCTATGATGGATGGGCGATCGGTCCAGGGTGTAACCAGCCCCTAAGCTGTACTGGAATAAGTGGTATAGACAATGAATGGATGTTGGGGTGTTACAGACTTGATGGTAGGGCTGCTCGATTATGGGAAAAATGATAATCACGCCATGGGATGGCTCACACACACACACACATACTATTTGGACTAACAGCATCACTGCCAACTCGTCACTATTTTAATCGCGTGTCTCTCCCTGCCCTGTATGATGAGTGTCATAAGATAACATAACATAGCTGCTGCTGCTCTGAGACAAACAATAGCTACTGGGACCTGGTAGAAAGAAACTAGTCTGGATTACCAAAGACAACGCTTCAAATTTTTGATGCTTTGTAAGAAGAAAAAAACAAAACTTTACAACAAATCTGACCATTAGTTGCATCGAGGGCGACTGGGTGACATCCCAACAGTACCAGGAGGTTTGTTCCGCCCTGCTTTGGATACCACTATGACCAATTACAGCAGAACACAATGTGACAGAAAGCCAGCAGCCAAGAAGCTGCATTGAATAAAGAAAGCAAGAGAAATTGAGTCTTTGACAAAGATGAAAGAAAGTGAGTGGCTCAGAATTCAGTGCCCGTAATCAGCCATCTCTCTCTGACTATCTTTATCCTCAACCAAATCTGCTTTCCCTGCCTCAGAAATTTATCCTCCATGGGATGAGCAGCCAGGCACACACTCAGACAGGCAAACACACACACACAAAGCCTACATGGAGAATACAACTTTATTGTCCACAGAAATAAAAATGTGCCTTTAGCTTATCAAAAGTGATCAAACAACATGATGTAACAAACAGACATCAGCTTGTCCCGCATTCACACGCAGACACTTCTGAGATTCTCTGGAGCAAAAACAAGTTCACCAAATCTGTGTTTAGCCTAATTAAAGCAGGAATTTGTCAGTTTCTCTTGAGAAATGCAGCAAATTCACAACAAGTGCTCTCTTTAAAAAGCGACAGGCTAGCACTGTTCCATGTTCAGACAAGGACTTGGAGACTAAGACGTCCCTTCGTACGGAGACTTGCTAATGGCAGAAACTGAACAATGTTCAATTACTGAAATTGAAAAAGGCAACTCTGGTACTGACAGCTTCACATACTTTTCTAAAGCAACTGATACCATTAGGTTTGACATCCTAATTGATTAACTTTAACACTAAGGTATCAACATCCTACTGTTAGATTGGAGTAGTATTTATTTCTTTTGAAAACACAAATCTGTTTATGTAAACAACAACTAATCCTATAAATTCATCAATCATAGGGTCCCCCAGGGATCCATGTTAGAACCACTTCACTTTATATGTTAATCATGTTATATGTACACCATCTGTATTACATAACATTATTTGCTAACTTGAACAAGTCGTGAACATTGAGCTTGCAAAAACAGACATTTGGCTTTAGTGCAATAAACTTTCTCTCAACATCAGAAAAACAAAACTATACTGTTTTATTTTCTGAAATAAAATCCTAATGCAAAACAAATTGGTCCTAAAATAAAAGCACAGAAATTTACAAGACTCGGCTCTGCAGAAGTTCCTGGGGATCCGTACTGATTAATTATTTAATTTCAAAAATTATAATGATGATTTGACAAAAACAAATCATCTAAATATGCAGCTTAAGTTTTAAAGTTGAGATATTTTCTTTCACTCTGCAATTCTCACCCTTTTTTTTTAACTTTATTTAAGCCTCATTTACATTATTGCAATGTTATCTGGTTAACACCTTGCTGAAGTTATTTATTTTAGTTACTATTTAGTTATTATTTTACCCATCAACTCACCTAACCACCTAAAAAAGCTAGAAATTCTCCAAAAGAAAGTCATGTGTGCCTTTTCATGGTCTAAGAATAATTATCTTTGAAATGCTTATGTAATGTTCCAGGTTGTCCACAAACTCAACCACCCAGAATAAAAGCAAATAACCGGGGAGAGGGAGTTTAAAATGTACCAGCTTTAGTATTGTGTGCAGAGGACTGCAAATTAGAAATGAGCTAGATAAAATTGTCTAATTTCATCTCCATCTTCAAGAACAATCTAGTAATGCAACTCCTATCATTGTACAGCTAATTCTAGGCACATTCTTAATTATATTAGGAACTTTGCATGTAGATGAATTGATTAATACCCTAATGTTATTTCCATCTGTATTCCACTGATTTTTCATTAGCGTCGCATAAATATTAAATTATGTTTCCATCATATATATTAATCAAATGTTGTCAGAATGCCGGAATTTTTTCCTTCTGTGTCTGTTATTTGCTTACTTTCTATGTTGTTGTAATCAAAGAATAGCTGGCCCATATTCCGTCCATTACCATTTATTTGTAGAAAACTACTATTATAAGCTTTAAGTAGCTACCGTTCACACAGCTGTTACTTTAAGAAAAAGAATATCACTAAAAATGCTGCAAGTCTTTATGTGTGTGTGAAATAACAAAATCTAACTAAAAATGCTAAATATTCAGCTTTTCTGCATGTAAATCTCTTTTTTTTTAAACAAATTTTAGAAAGTTGAGGACCAAACACCAACTCCTATTTCTACTTATTTGTTTATAATTTCTTTTGTTGTGCATTTTCTACTTTTACAGCACACTGGTTTCAGGTTTTTGTTCTGGTGCTTTGCAGTCTCCTTCGGTTGACCTGTATGTTTCCCCCGCTACATCTTTCCCATTTTGTTTGTACTTGCTCAAACTTTTAGACTTAGCCAACTGGAAACATCCAACATATTTCGCCTCCATGTTGAATTACTTCTAGGTTAACTTTTATTATCCTTTCCTCTGTTTTAAATGACAGGTCTCTCGTTGAGGCCGTGCTTCCTAACAATCAGCCAGGTGCATCAGCTTGTTCAGGTCTGCAAGAAATGCCTTTCAAGTGCAAACTCATTTGCATATTTGTTTTAGAAATGCAAAAAGTATTGTAATTTCTCTTTTCCTCTTGATTGAGCACTTCCATCTTCTATTTTATTTATTTATGTTTTTACTTTACTTGAAAAGCCAAAATGTTCAGCTGTTTATGAAGTATTTTCATATCTTGTCTGTGATTTGGCTGAATGAAGTCCAAGAGTGGTGATTCTACATTTTATTTTTTCCATCATTTATAGCTGAACTAACTTCCTGACAGCGATGTCAATCTTCTCATCTCATTCTTCGAAAAGAATCTAATAATCATCATTTCCAAAACCATCATATCAGAGCTCTGCATTTCAGGAAAATAGAGCATAAAACCAATATCTCTCAAATGAGGATGAGGATGAGTCGCCGATGGACCAGACGTAATCAGTATTTATCCAACCACTGGACTTATTTCCCACCCAGAGAGCTGTTGTCAATGAGGGTCAGTGAAAGAGAGCAGCACACAACCAGGCAGGATGTTCACCTCAATCAATTCCACAGCCTTCCTCTGCTCATCAAACTATCTGCCAAAAAAGCCCTTCTGGCAGCTACGCTTGGACATCAACCTGACCGCTTGATTATGTTTGCAGCCTTTAGAGCAAACGGCGCTCTAATATTACTGCCTAATGTAGGACACATGCTGCTCTCCAAGAAGCCGGAGGGGTTGGGGGGGGTGTACAGTTTCTAAGAGACATGACAGACAGCAAAAGACATCTAGAGTCTCTAAGTCAGCATCAACAACGCAGTGCACCATGATTCACCCAGGCTGTTATCAGCTCTCAGCAGCTCTTTGAACAATGAACGAGGTAAAAGAGAAACAGCTGCTTTACAAAGGCGGCGCAGAACCAGCGCTTTAAGAGTTTAAGGTGATCAGTCTCTTCTTTAAAAATCATCCGTGCCCAATACTCACATGTTCAGCAGAGGAGTTTTTTTACTCATTAGACTACATCTATGAGATTTATAAATACATCAAAAGCACATTAGCACCAGTGATCCATTATCAATCCGTATGCATGATGACAATATCAACGATTCAGACAATGACGGTAATGATGTGTTTTATAGGTGGGAAACTCAGATACTTTACTTTTTTCATTACAAAGATGATCCCTTGCTTTCTCTTCACAAAAAAAACACAAAAAGAAACAGAAAAACACCATCTCGGCATGGAATGGTTCAGCCCTCTACTTCCAGGTTTTGACTTTAATCACATAAAATCTTTCTGACCAAGAACATCTCTCTACACCTTAATACATTCTAGATGTGGGGCTTAGCTTTGATCAGCTGCTGCAAGAAGGAGAGCACACCACTTAAAGCTGTAGGGCCACTCCTATCCCTCTCTATATCCACTCGCCTTGATGGTAGTCTCAACCAGAGCTGGACTGACAAAATGCTATAGCCTTAATTGGGTTATCCTTGGATGAAGGTGCACTCAATACACACATATGACCACATCCCTGCAGTGAAATGACCTCATTTACTCAAGTTTAGCCTTGCAACTTGGCCAGATCTGCAACACTTCTAGAGTCAATCACTGATTCACTGCTGAGCTTATTGGGTCCGCTACCAAGAGGCTTATTTCTCCCCATATACTGGCAAGACAGTGAATTAACATTTCTTTCATGCATGACACTAATCTCACTTTAATTATGCAATTAACATTATTTCTTCAAATAGTCCACGTTGCAAAACTGAGTGCATTCAGACATTTCGGTATTTTCTCCCAGCAGAAGCAGAGATGCTACAGTGCCTGAATGCAACATGAACTTTCTGCCCTGACAGAAGGAATGAATGATGTTAGTTTTATCTGTGAGGAAACTTTTTGTGCTCATGCACTGCAGCGGATAAGACAAAAATATAAATGTTAAAGCTACTTTTTTTTTATCTCCTCTGGGTGATATAACTGAAACAGTAGCTGCAGCTGGCTGAGTAGGAAGATGGATTTCACACCTCCAAAAACAAAGTTAGTTTGCTCCTTATTTTAGGTTCCACAAGCCTCACATAGAAACTTGAACAACTTCATTTAGACATATGTTACAGATTACATGTTTACAGGAGTCATTTTTGCAGGCGTTTCTACTTTTCTCATCACTTACCATCTTCCTTCTCGTCGAAAACTGGTCTCTTTGAAGAACTATTGGCTCCCATCCTCTTCTTCCACTTGCCCCAGTGAAACATTGATGCTCAGATTGCATTCCTCGCCTCTTGAAGAGAAACTACAGCTCTGCGTTGGACACCCTCCTTAAAAGATAATACCAGCCGTACATTTTACTCAACCCCGTGTCCGTTAATTCGCTTTATCTGTCCGTTATGTATTTTTCTATCTTTATAGCAGCAAGGGCTTAAAGTCTTTGCAAAGCAGTCATATGAGCGAGTGCGAGCACGTGCCGACGGACTGTGGTAAAGGTGTGAAACAAAGACAGTTGTGAGTTGAGCGGTCGGTTGGAATAGTCACTCGGTGTTGGTTGTGTTCAGTTTTCTTCCGCAGTCAAACCCCACAGACTTCTGTTTGTCGGTGCTAAGTGAGAGCTGCGTCAAGGCGGACGTAGTTAGCCAGAACAAAACCGGAAGTTAAACAAAGTTCCCTCACAAATAAAAGTATTTCATGTTAATATGGCGATAAACCTAAAATGGAGATTAATAACTAGTTCGTTCATTTAGATTGAATTTAGTGTCCCTAATTGTTACTTACAATTACGTCGTTTTTCTCCACTTTTTAAAATATATTTCATTTAGAAGCAATATGTGTCCAATTTTGATGCGGAAAATAAATCCAATGTCACTTCAAAAAATTATTTTCACCGTGGCATTTAACCCATAAAACGCACCAGTTTGGGGTGTGGGGTGTAAAAATTAAGACCTAAGGGCTAAACCAGAGTCCAGTTTGGCCAATGAGATGAATTTAGTAAATGTAAAAAATAGCATAAAACATTAACTGCTTTTTTCATCTTCTTCTTCTTTTTTTCAAAAGCAAGTAACTGAGATTTCCAATTTGTCCATGTGAAGTTGCATTTTTTTATGTCTGAATATAAAACACTTACAAGGCAGGAGGATAACTTGCTATATTTTTTGTTTTATATCTTATATAGAGAGAGCTCACTTTAATTTGCATTATTGTATTTCGGTTTATGAGGTAAGTCAGTTGATCAGAGTTACCCACAGAATAAATTTTAAAATTACTTCGAAAAATTACTCTAATCCTAATGGAAAATACTGTATTTTTCAGTTCCAGATAACTATGATTTTGTAGATATATTGTGATTAATTTTTTTTCTTTTTTTGTGATGCACAAGCAAAACTGGGGCAACGTATTGTTTAAAAACATAATTTTACTCACAATAATTTTCTAAAGTGATAGTTCGTTCAATGAAAACATCCTAATAATGTAGTTATTTGCATTAAAATAGGGAGAAATGTGAAGTTTTTAAACATTTTTGGCCTTTTATGTTAATATTTTACTGGCCTGACCCATTTGAGATCAAATTGCGCAGTTTGGCCCCTGAGCTAAAATGAGCTTGCCCTGGTTTTCATCGAACATTTACCAGTATTGCTTTTATTTTTTTAGATGGGAAACGGAAGTCGCTTCTTCGTATTCCGCCTAACTTAACATCAGTGAAATATGTGACAGTTGCTGCTGGCCAGTGACTGTAGTTGACGTAGCCGTTTTCACAGACTGCCATACATATGAACACATACAACAAACCCAACTGAGAGGCGAAGAGAAGCGGAGATACTTCCGTACAAAACGGAAGCTTTTCCGCTTAGATGCAAACCATCACTGTCCCAAATGAACCCCATTGAATTATTTCACAATCTCATTAGAAGATGGATGGGTGGAGCCGGATCACTGAGGGGGAAAAACGGATTAACACTGTCAACAAAATGTACATCAGAATTTATTTGCTCATGTTGCTGCATTTTATGTAATGTCTCATTTGATTATGATAGAAAACAATAAATATGTTATTATTTAAAATTCATAGAGAGGTGGCATTTGGTTTTTCAAATAAAATTTTTAGAAATATTTTTGGATATGTTTGGAATCTCTTTAATACAAACTTGTTTTGCCCTTAAACAGCTGCCGTAGTTTGTGTGAACTCGTTGCCATGGTTACACCGTTAAACTTGCCAAAAGTTAATTTATCTTTTTCTTTCTTTCTTTCTTTCTTTTCAGACAGTGTGCGACTTTCATGCGTTTTAGCTAAGAATATATATATACTAAAATAGCAGATATAGTAATACCGTGACTTGTTCGCTAATGTTAGCTGCGGTGTCACAAACTGAATAAATTTAGCTCTTAGCCAAGTTCGACTAAGCCTTAACTGTTATTCTCTTCAAGAGAGAGAGAGAAGCTCGCGATGAAATGAAATAAAAGCCATTTATGACCCCCACCGAACAAGGTTTTTAATCCTAAACCTGTCAGCATGACTTCTACATTGACTTCCCCGGAGAAAGCAGGAGACGACCGGCTGCGCTTCGTCTTTGGGAACGGTGTTGTAAAACCACAGATTCAACACATTACTCCCGAGGATGCTGAGCCGCAAGAGTCAGCTGAAAGCTGCTCCACAGAGATGTTATGTCTGAGAAGATCCTATCTAAATCACGTCCCAGATACTGTTATGAGAAACAGCTCATTAACGGTCAGTGTGTGTGTTTACCAATTATATCCTGCATGTATTCCTCTGTTTTATGTATGTATTCTAACTTGTCTCATCTCCAGTATCTGTGTCTGGAAGGCAACCAAATCACCAGCATCCCAGGTTCAATGTTCGGTATTTTGCCCAAGCTTGAGTGGCTAGACCTCAGAAAGAACCAAATTACATCTCTTCCTGCAGAAATTGGCATTCACAGGTCAGCTTGCAACTACAATATTTAAAGAAATGTCTAATAGTATTTTTTATGTGTTGTTGACTCCAGCTCCTAAGATCACAATGGGTTTTTTTCTCTCTCCCTCGCTCTCTTTGCTCTATTTTCCCCTTTGCTTTTACATTGTTCAGTTAGAGACAAAAGATGATTCTTGATCAAAGCATAACCCTGTCAGTCATCTGATAATCTGTGGTTGTGATCTTGTAGGTCTCTGAGAACACTAGCACTGGAAGGAAATCCAATCTCAGAGCTTCCACCAGAGCTGGGTGAGTTATTAGCATGTCTCAATGCTTTAACGGTAGGTTTTTCCTTTTTGTTTTATGATTGTCAGCTCTGAAAAACAGCATATTTACATTTGAATCACATGCAATCAAACTAAGAGGTCATTTATGCAGTTTAGTGAAAATTGATTTGATCCTTTGCTTTATTTCTGCTACTGCTCTGTTGCTATCATTTCCATTAATATTGTTAATTAGAAATGGATGGTATGCAAGCGCCTTCTGCTATCCTTAAATGAACAGTTAAGTTGCTACACAAACATCATCATTTGCCTTGTTTTCAAGGAAATGTGACCACCCTCAGAGCCCTGTGTCTGAGGGACTGTCCCATCCGTTTCCCTCCACAAGACGTTGTGCACCAGGGATACAAGTCCATCCTGCAGTATCTGCGGAGTGTTCTGGCAGAGCGGACAGTTAACACGAGGACCTCTCCAGGTGAATCAAAGGCACCTTAACTTTGAGCTGCACACCAGCGATATGCACACATGTGCTTCCAAGCCATCTGCTCTTTTTATCAAAGATAGGACGGCTGGTAGCAAAAAATAGCTCCTCGCCCTGGTACCACTTCACTGGCGTGACTTCTGTTCCCTTGGAGACGGCTCGTGCCACTCGCCTGACCCCCCCGCCCCCCTTCCTATGCTCCAGCTTCCAGCTCTGTAATATTTTTAGCCAGATGAAAATGATCGATAACCTGTGGGCTCTAAACAGGAGCTCTATGTCACTAAGCACTGTCTGGAGGTAATCACTGTGAGAAGCCCAGGACAGCCCTCCGCAGAAGAGGCTGCTGCTGCTGCACAATGAGCAGAGTCAGATCCGTCAATCATATGATTTATCTACCTTAATGCAAGGTTATTAACAAAGATGAGAGGGAAATCTCTTTTTATTCACTGTAATTGGTTGAGAGTGTAGGTCCAGCAGATGTGATTGCACAGCACAGCCTTCATTTACAAGTGTGACAGCATGTAATATTTAGCTATTTTTATTGTAATTATGGTTTAAAGCTACATCTAGCAACACAGTACATGTGGGGCTCAGAAAGAAATGATATCCTTAGTAAATTATACTAAAAACTCTGTGACCTGACAGTTATTCAAACAGTCATGATGTGTTTCTACCAGCCATGATAGCTGTCGATAGCGACCATTGTTGCCAGTATCATCTGTCCTCACAACATTCTTTATGCTGCCATGATTGTTTCTTTGCCAGTGGTGGAGAAGCTACAGCTGTCAGAACTGATAGAGTCCAATATGGAGGAGCAGGAGGATGAGGATGAGATGAAGAAGTTCAGGGAGCTTAAAGACAAGTTCATCCAACTGGAAATAGCTGAGCTGGCCTCGACAGAACACAGTGATAAAAAGCTAACATTACAGCTTCCCGTTGCCCCCAAAAGGTAGGTAGAATGGTTTAAATGTGAGGAATATGAGGGGATTTTCTGATGTGTAAAAGTGAAAAAATTGCAATAATAGTTTGAAAAATGGTGGTTAATGATAGTCTAAATCAGTATCTGTACATTACCGAACAAACTTCAGCTAGCTCAGCATTAAAACAGGAAATACAGGAAAGTAATAAACTGATAGATTCTGGAAGAGACCAGCAACTTTCTGCAGTTGCAGCTAGTTGCCTGACAGGAAATAGTCATCTATAACCCTCCTTTTACTTTTTAGGTCTTTTTACTCTACAGTTTATCATCAAGTGCCTCAGAGGCACCGGTATGTGCTGTCACTATTGGACAAAGGTGCACTGTTTCCTACCTTTATGCTGCGTCAAGATATGCTAGGTTAGCTTCACATTATTTTTATCTCCCTCACTCACTCCAACAGGATTAAAGTAAGAGTATGTCCCCAAAAAGTCAAGCTACCCTTTTAAAAAGGAGAATAGCTCTTGAACAAATACGACTATGTGTTTAACAAAATGCTTCATTAGTATACGTCTTTCAGTGGAATAGACATCTAGTGACGATAGCAGTCATCTCAAACGTCGTCCACCCAACAAATTACTGTATATCAATTCGCTACATTACCTATAGAGAAGAAAATAAGCAACTTACTTTTCAGTCGGGGAGACTCGTTCTTCATCAGCAATTTCCATTTTGATGAATTATCATTATTGTTTCTTTTTTTATGTTTTTGACCACCACTTCTTTCTGTTCTTTCGTTCCTTTGATGATGTCATTTCAGACTCCATTGCTTGTTCTTGTATGTCACATACATATATATGAATATATATGCGTATATGCATACACATAGCATACATACATACATACAAATATACAAAATTATTAGTGTAATATTTAGGTATAACACCAATCAGAGTCCCCCCTCTTTCTTGCAAAAAAACATATTCTATCATCAGGTGAACGTTGAGTTGACAATATTCAGGTCAGATTCAGTTTATTTATATTTGCATGTTTACGCGAAGCGAATTTTGTACTCAGGACCAGCACTGTCCAACATCCTAAAACAATAATCTATAATAATTTAGTCCTATAGAAGAAGAATAACAGCAATAAATAACAGTAAAACTTACTAAGTAAGTACTTCATTGCACAATTAAAAACTGAAGCATGTTAAGAATAAGTACAGCAGCAGGATTTGCTGGTAGCAGTATGAGAACAAGTGGCACAGCAGTGCATTAGTGTGGCATGGAGTTCACGTGTCTAACAGCCTCTGGGAAGAAGCTGCATTTGAGCCTGGTAGTCCTGATTTTTATGCTCCACAGCCTGTTGCCCGAGGGGAGGGGGTCAAACAATCTATGGGCCGGGTGGGTATAATTCTCCATAAGGCGGGCTGCACAGCTCATGCACCACTGATGTAGATGTCCTCAATGGAAGGAAGACTGCAGCTGGTGGTCTTCTGGGCAGTTTTTACCACGCTCTGCAGTGCTGTTGGCAGTTGAGCTGTTCCCATACCAGGTGGTGATGGAGAAGATGAGTGTACTCTCCACCACACACCTGTAGAAAGCTGCCAGCCGGCCTGGCTCCGAAAAGAAATGCGTTAGTGGGTCTTCTTTAAGATGTTAGAGGTGTTTATGGTCCTCTTAAGATCCCGAAAAATGTTAACTCCTTCTTTCCACCAACGGGTGCAGATATGGTTTGTAAACTGTAATCTTGTTGCTTTTTCATAGTCAACCGTAATCTTACTTGGGAAGCGGAGTATAAGTCAGATAGCAATAGATGCCTCAGCTACGAAATAGCATGACGCTATTGAAGCGCGACGCCTTCCTTAAAGTATAACTGAAACATGACTCAGCTGTGCCACAATTCAGGGTTTATACACTTCGGAGTAGACAGGCTACAGAATGTCATATGTAATCTGTGCACTCCGAAGACAATTACTGTTGGTGAAATGGGACGGCCTACCTAGCCGACAAGAATTTCCCATAGCAGTAAACCCCTAAACCTCTAAAATGACTAAGTTTGCATATCATAGGACACTTTAGTGAACGTACCACTGACTGAATAATAATCTACCTGCATTGTTTTTATACCAGATCACACGCGAAGTGACTTTTTTTCGCAACCAATCAACGGAGTGCAGTGTGTCAAATTCCACCCTTTTTGGTCAGGTTGGTTAGATTGGTATCCCAACGGAAGGGTCAAGTAGGATGGGTCAGGTCGGATTTTAGGGTACCCTTCCCAGTTTTCGCGTGTGGAAACACAAAAAAAGGCATCCTGACGCGCCCCGCACCAACACACACCTGTTGGTGGAAACAAGGTTCAAGATACTTAAAGCTTTGGACCATTTTCCCTGTTGTTCCACTGATTAACAAAGAGGAGGAGGTGTGGCTCCCCCTGGCTAAAGAAAGTATTGACAGATTATTCTTTTTTTATTTTTGCTTTTTTTAAACATTTTTAGGTTGTCTTTTTATCAATTTTTGCCTTTCACGCGACATCCCTCTTTATGGCAGCATCCAGTACAACTACATGTACCAGGCTAATGCTAATTAGCGACTTTTAGGACAGCCAATAGCTACTTTTCTTACTGAGGAGTTGGCAACAGTGGTTACACTGTAAAAGTGAAAACTGTTGCTAACTTGGCAGCACTGCTGAGTTGCTGTAGTGTTTGGCCATAGATACTAGCTCGGCTATTTATGATATACTCTAAAATGGATTGATTTTAATTAAACAACAGGGGGAAATCAGATGGGGAGAAACAAGGTGTTGCAACAACTGAGGAAAATTATAACTGAACCGGCAGCAACTGAAAACAGATGTAAAGATGTTAGAGAGGGGACTAGTTGGCAGGAAATTACAAGAAAATATGGGCAGACAAATTATATACTTAATATTTTTATTTGTTCTTTGTGTTTTGTGGTAAAAGTGTCCCTCCTGTTGGCTCTGTCTTGTCAGTGTGGCTCTCATGCAAAGGTTTCAGGCCAAAGCTCAACACTTGTGATCTGTAATCCTTTAGACAACACTGGATCAACAACGGACATTCATGAACCACTGATATAACTACTTGGGGAAGGGATTACTCAGGCAAACCTCTGTTTTTTAATGCACTTTAATACAGAGTTACATTCACAAATACCATCCAACACCTTACTGTGCACAAAAAACTGTACTGTAAATAATGTAAAACTTAAAAAGTCTTTATCACAGCCATATGCATACCATTTTATTCATCTTCTAATGTAATTTTCAGATTGAAAAAAAACAATAACTCAGCAAAAATTCATTGCATATTAAATTCAGGCATCTGTATGAACAATTTTGGGCCTATTTTGTTGATCATGCAAGAATATTCTTCAGCTTGATATAGCTGAGTCATTCCTACTATTTGGTGCCATTTGAGTCTCCATGATGTTACATGGTATATTTAGTTTAAATAACATCCGCAAAATTTGAAATGTAGTTAATAATTATGTTGTAAATTTTCCTCCATGGTCATTAGATACTAGCATGTTCCTCATCCCATGCGGAGCAATGGCTGACTTCAGCCAAAAATGTCCCTTCTGTTACTGTCCACCCTGTTACTATTTTACACAGTAACAGGGTAGACTTCAGAAGGTGATAATGAACCATTTCCAGCATTTTTTAGTAGTTTTTCTTTTATTCTTTAAACATACTTTCTTTAAAAGGAGTGGTTAAAACAACATGCATGTATTTGTCAGGGAATGGCACCGCTATCTGGGCACGGCGGGATGTCTGTAGAAAGTTGTCTGTAAGAAAGGCTTCAAAGAAATAAACTGGAACTTCTTTAATGCCTGTTAAAAAAAGATCTGCCCAGAAAGGTGTGGAAGTTCATAGAAAAACAAATGGGTTAACTGTCTAAATAGAAAACTACAAACCTTCCCTGATATTTATGTTGATTGGGCATTGTTTTTATACTACAATGAGATGAAAAATTTGTGATTTGCCCTTTCTTTTTTAAATTAAATGGATGGTTATACAATGCAATGTGCCCACCCTGTTGCTCTTGTATTTTTTACATTAATTAAATAGAATTTAATAATATTTGGATTGTCTTTGGGGTTATTAGCATGGTGAATGAATTAAGAAACTTAAGTTTGTTCAAAACAGGGCACATGTCCATTGAACTTTCTTTTAATTGCAAATTAAATGTGTTGATTTTACATTTAGCCTTAAAATAAAACGTGCTTATTTTTCAAGATAACAAGTTTTTATGTATTTAAAAAAAAATACTTTCACTGACTTATAAGGGACATTTTAGGTATTCAAAAATGCAAAAATCACCCTGACTATGCATTAAGAACATGTATCCATCAAGATTAAAATGTCCCACAACAGGGTGGACATTTGAACCATGTTACATGCAAAACATTTGGTCAAAATTATGAGAAAATAATTTCCTGAACTTGACAAATATACATTTCTTGTAGTTTAATAAGCCCGCTTTCAGATTAAATGAAAAATCTTCGCAAAATTTACAATTTTTTAAAAGAAATTCACATTGCTTAAATGGCACAGAATTGAAAGAATGACCCAGCTAATAAAATAAACTTGAAACATACCTTCTTTTTTTTTTTACTAGATATTTTTAAATGTCTTCAAGGTGGGTGTTTTGGGGTTTTTTTTGTTGTTGTTTTTTTAAAATCATATCCAGGTAGCAAATGGTTCATTTTCATCCTCCATCTATCTGATAAAGAGAAAAATGTGACTTGCTTTCCGCTGATAGGAGGGAGCCGATAAAAGTGTTGTTGTAGCAGATAACTTTAGTTTGTCATTGTGAAGGACTTGATACCCTGGAAAAGAATGGATAAACACTTTTTAATGACATTTTCCACAGAATGGACCAGGTGATATAAATTTCTCCAAGCTGTTTCCGCTGAGACTCAGAACTCTGGAAAGAAATTAAATTAAAGCTTTTGGTTTGTCTTTAATTTTGCAGGAGAAGTACAATAACCAAAGCGGGCATTATTCCTGAGCTTCTGCTGTCTGACGCTCAGCATAAGAAAAGGCTGCAAGAGAAGAGGAAGGTTGAGATGAGAACGTAAGCTGATTTCAGCTTCAGTTTAGTTACATTTCGTATACACTTTAATATTTACGTTGCAATATTTTAACCATTAAATTAGATTTCACCAGTAGCACAAAACATTGACAGAAAGAAAGGCATTACAGTGATTAACCCCCCCAAAAAAATAAAAAAAATGTAATCAATGTGTGAAAAATCAATGACAAGTGATGGATGTTTCCAGAGTTACTCATAACCATGTAGAAACAAAAACCCGGAAACTATTTTCTGATTTGGATCGATCACACTCCTTTTTCATTTGTCTCTCCCTGCAAAAGTCAACAGACGCTTCAGAAGAGGTGCACACAAGCCAAGAGGACACAGGAGAAGAAAATGTCAGAGCACAAACAGAAGAGACAAAGAAAACCAGAGGTACAGCATGTCAGCAATCAACACTTGTCAACTGCCCATCCACCAGGGGGCAGTAAAGCACCACCTCTATCTTATTGACAAAACGACTGAAACTATAAATCCACTCTATGTCCAGAAGATAAATCAGTTTGATGCTAGTGAGTGGCTTTTTTAGGTAGTAGCCCAACTAATACTCTTGTTGACTATAAGTGCAGGCAGTATATAGCTGTTAGTGGTGGATACACCCCCAGAAACACATATGGTTTGGAGACATTTGGCCATTAGCTACATTTGTTATGCATACAGCAGAAGAGTTATATTTATCCTGCAGCATCAGAGAAAATAAGCATATGTTTTAAGGTAATTTAACACGCAGAGGCCATTGTGCTGCAGCTTTTATGTGAGGATGCAGGCTTTAGCTTGGTAGGATATGTTGCAACATCTGTATTATCCTTTCTGCACTCAAACTCTGCAATGAAGAACAAAACACTGTGCCTCACTCTGTTACAGGAAACAAATTCAAAACCTTCTTCCAAGGACAGGAGTGGTACTTTTCAGGGGCCGGCATGTGCCATATGCACAGAGACAGAAGAGGACAGGTAAACTGGAACTCTGAATGTCAAAAACATTGTCAAGTACAGTCCAGAAAAATCTAAGTTAAGCCTACAGGACTGACCAGCAAAGTTTGTTTAATTATTTTCCTTTGTCTTGTCAGATTTGACATTAAATGCTTATGAGGGATCCCCACTAATTTCTAATGAAAAAAAATGTACAATGCACTTTTTTAAATAAAACTGTCCTCCAAAAAAAGAGTTGTGCATGATTACAGTTTGAAACCAAGTAAAGCTAGAGACACCTAGTGGACAAAGAGAGACTGTACACATATCACATAGCATTAGCTGTGCTTCCTTTGTTCTTTTTTAATGACAAAATGCCTTAAAAAAAAACACAGGCAAACAAAAGTACATAGCTCAACATGTTCTGTTTGTATTAGTGAATCAATCTTAACCAAAAGAAAACTTATCAGTCACTGCCACTACATGTGTAATCTGCTGACTATCAAAAAAGCCCATTATGCTAATATTCATACCATAGCATCCAAATACCAAGTTTTTTGTGTTAAAAATGTTAATCCTTGGCCTGTGTGGCTCTCTAGATATGCCCGTGAGCTGCAGCATCAGATCCGTGCCCGTGCAGAGAGGATGCAGGAGAGGCACAAGACTCCCAGGCGCACTATGGCCGAGCAGATGGCAGTGACAAAGGAGGATGTGGAAGAGGTGAGGCCCACGATTCAGTATTGGCTATTGATAAAAAGCCATCAGTATTGAAATCACATCACTGATCTAATTCTTTTCCCTCTCTGTCTGACAGATGAGGAGACTACAGGAACGACTTCTAGAAATTAAAAGAAGTCAGAAGACACGGTGTAAAAAATGTTTCTATTCCTTCACTGACTCCTGGCAGAGCCTTTTTTCCTAAGTTTACTCAACTGTGGTTTGAGTTTGGTGGTATTGAAACTTACACTGAATATTGATTTTTTTTTTTTTTTTTTTTTTTTTTTTTAACTGCTCCAATATGAATGGCAGTTGGGGGGCAATTGAAAATAAACAACTGTAGCCTTTTGGTGGGAAAGAAGTTTTTGAAAATTTTTCCTTCCAGGATTTGTGC
>JBAMHW010000018.1:5903749-5919127 GCA_037177495.1 Rhadinocentrus ornatus
CCCCCCCCCCCCCCCCCCCCCCCCCCCCCCCCCCCCCCCCCCTCCCCATTTAAATTACATTCTTGGCGTAGGTGTAGTCATTTGTTGGATTTATTGTGAAAAGCTTTGAGGGCTTTTTTTAAAAAAAATTTGGTCTTTCGATGTGTAACTTGGCTTTTTGCCGTAACATCTCCAGTTATTTATTATGTGTTTATCTCTCTCTTTTATCTTAGGACTGGGCTATTCTGTCTACCAGATTTCCCAGCCAAACTTGGGAACTGTCCCATATCTAAACCAGCTTGTGAAATCCCAGAAATCTTGAGTGCGGAGCCTGTTCCTAAGTCCCCCAGCCAGGTTTCGCACAGACCAAAGGATGAAAACACTCTCCCAGAAAGCAGCACACATACCGCACCTCCGCCCTGCCCCGTCCCCACACCAGTGCCAGCTGGACAGACTCCTTATCCTTCTTATTTTGAAGGAGCCCCCTTCCCTCAGCCATTATGGGTGCGGCACACCTATAGCCAGTGGGTACCTCAACCCCCTCCGCGACCAATAAAGAGAAAGAAGAGGCGGACGCGAGAGCCCGGGCGAATGACCATAAGCACCATCCGTCTGCGGCCACGGCAGGTACTGTGTGAAAAGTGTAAGAACACATTAAATAGCGACGAGGACAGCAAAGATGCCATGAGCAACACAAAGACTACTAGAAAAGAGAATGCCCTACAGAGTGATGATGAGGGAGATTATAAGGATGCCCCAACTAAACTGTCAAGAAAAGAGTATGTTGTCGCAACAAAGGACACCAAAAGACGTGAAAATGGCACCAGCTTTGACAGTAAGCGCCTTAGAAAGGACAAAAGGGGTGAAGTTGATGGGGAAAAGTACCCTATAGGTGACGTTATCCCCCACAGTCCTGTCATAAAGATTTCATATAGCACTCCACAGGGAAAGGGGAAGGTGATGAAGATCCCCTCACGAGTTCACGGTTCAGTCAAGCCGTTCTGCCCCAAACAGCTGCAAAATGGCATGGGAGAAAATGGCAAGGCATCTGCCGACACCACCAAGGAACAGCAGCACATTCTTGATGCCACGAGGTCTGGCCTCACTGTGTCTATTCCCAAACTCAAACTAACCAGGCCTTTTGCGAACGTTGGTCAAGACTCACCCCCTCCAAAGATCCACTTAAGACCTCCTCAAAGGGAGGGGGAGGAGACTATGGTTGAGTATGAAGCCGAGCTGGTTGGAGACGCCAGGGGGCGAAGCCCCAGGGCCCCTGGGCCCTGTCTCCCTCACTCTGAAGACTCGGGTGAAGGGAAGAACTCTCTGGAGTTATGGTCAGGAAGTTCTGGGGAGGAGGCAGACCGCAGCCACAGCGACCTCACCCTTCTGATCAATTTCCGTAAACGTAAAGCAGATTCTTCTAGCCTGTCGGTTTGCAGCAGCGACAGCCTGGACGAGTCCAAGTCCTTCAGCTCTGACGGCACCTCGCCGGAGCTGTGCGACCTGGCGCCAGGCGAAGACCTGTCCGTCACCTCATCTTCTGTAACTCCTCGAGAAGATTGCAAGACGGTGCCGCCGCTCACCGTACGGCTTCACACCCGCAGCATGACAAAATGCATCACGGAGGAGGGTCACGCGGTGGCGGTGGGCGACATCGTGTGGGGGAAGATCCACGGCTTCCCCTGGTGGCCAGCTCGCGTGCTCAGCATCAGCGGCACTCGTAAACAGGAAACGGCCAACTGTGAAGCCCAGTGGCCCCAAGCGAAGGTGGCGTGGTTCGGGTCACCCACCACTTCCCAGCTGTCCGTTGCCAAATTATCGCCCTTCAGAGAGTTCTTCAGGTCTCGCTTCAACCGCAAGAAGAAAGGGATGTACAGAAGAGCCATCTTGGAGGCGACCAAAGCTGTTGGTCACATGGGTCCAGAGATTACATCGCTGCTCTCCCACTGCGACACGTAGGTTAGTTCACAATAGTTCTTCTTTTGACTGCAAGATTATCATTTGTCGTCTGGAATATTGAAGCCATCGCAGTGTGTTTCATAGGGATGTCACTATTAAAGATGTTTTTTGGTATGATTATTGTACAAGAATACATCTACATTAGAATCTATAAATGTATAAAAATCACATGAACGCTTCCTAAAGTTCTTTAGTTTAATCTTTTTCTATCTTTTGATGCCAACATAACAAATATAGAAAGAAAGTAAAGTAACTGAAAAGCCCCTCTGCTCTATAAGGACTAAATAAGTCCTACCTATTTAACTATTAAAATGCTAAAGGACCTCTACCTGGACTCGGGAGCCTTCTTACTGTAAACTACATTATAAATATTTTTTTTACATTTCAGCATTCTTAACAATTCAAAGAATTAAGAAACAGGGAAAAATCATCTAGTTTTGACTTCCAGTTTTCATTTAGCTGAATAGTCGCTGTTTGAGACATAGATAATACTGGAACAGTGGAAATATAGAAATAAGCCAGATCAAATATCTGAAAATAAATACAGTTTCCTCTAAACTGACTAAAGAAAGTCATCAGCCTTACACCAAATCAATCATGTTTGAACAGAGAAACTATTCATCAAAAACAATTGAGACATTTTTATTTTTTCATATGCTTTTAATGTAATGTTCATTAAACGCTGCTTAACTGGTCATGTTGCACTGTAAACCCAACCAGTCGTATGCAATTATATTCATTTAAATGTTACATCAGGTAAACATTAACCTAATTCAACCAATTACTAAACATTTATCTTTACTTTGTCATACAAAGCCTGCAGGTGGTGAAACATATTCATTGTATTTCCTCCTTCCACTGCAACATGTTTTGACTATTTTACAGGCTGACAATTCTTCACAGGGACCCCTTTGTCATTTTTCTCTAACCAAAGAAATCTAACGTGGCGGTCTGAATCCGTTTTTTTGGGAGGGACTAACTTCCTTTGCCACACTTCCCCACTCCGCTATGCCTCCTCTGTAATAAGAACAGAATGAAAACAAAACCACACAAACATTAAAACGCAGATGTTTTATAACTGCTGCGATTATGTTTCAGATATAATCTTTAATGGGAAGTGAAAATATTGAGGGATCTTTACGATTAATTCATCGTAGCCGCGATTAATTGTGAAATCAAATAATTGTGACATCAATACACCCTCATTTAACAGAATCATTATTACTCACATGACTCAGTCTGGTCTTCACTGTCCCCAACTTTCTGTTCTCGTCTGACTTAGTGGAAACAAAGTGGAGAATAACAACAAAGAGTTGGTACAATTATGTAAGAGCTGGAAGAATGCAGATGGCATGTTGATGCGGAGATGTAGGCAGCGATGTCACAAATGACCAAAAAAAAGAGGCGGCAATCTAATAAACAACCAAAAGATGAGCTACAGTCTGCAAACAGCATCTTTTAAATGTCACCATCTCAGCAATTTTTGCCTTTTTCTTATTTTAAAAAGGCAAGTCCTAAATGTAGACATGTTGGATGGGCATTTACTCGACACCAGAATCAATATAAAGACTTTTTTTTCATTTTAGGTCTGTTGCTGGAAGCAAATTCTTTCATAAATTTGTCATTTTTCGTTTATTTTTGTCAACATGTCAGGTCCTGTTAAACTTTATGAGAATGAAGATGATTTTCTAGCTTGTTGCTTGTCTAACAAACATTCATCTCTTGTGTTCTGGCCCATTTCATCCACATGATCAAACAGTTGCTGTATTCAATGCAGCGGACAGTATAATGAAAGCGCCGGCTGTCCTGCTGACTGTCAGATGGATCATTTTGTTTCAACTGGCACTTTTGAGAGGCTCACACCAAGCTGACAGCATTGCTTTAACACAATTAAAGCAGGTCAAGTACGTTAGCGTATATTTCCAGTAAAGCATAACTGATTTAAGTATGACGGAAGCAGACAGGCCATTTCCAACCCCGCTGTTTACTCTGTTTTGGGCTCAGCAGCTGGGAGGAGGTTTGGTGGTAGCTGGGAATAAACAGCAAGGGGTTAAGACATGACTATATTTGGTGGGGATTTTTTCTTTTTTCTTCTTTTTTTTCTTTTATACCTCATAAAAGAAGCATTTTTCCTCGCTGAGCTGGTTGGGGAAAAAAAGCTGACTTCACTTGACTTTTTAATCTTTTGATGACGAGCACTAAGATCCACATCCATCCCAGTTGTACCCAATTTAAAAAACCAGTATATCTAACGTGTGACCTGCCATGTTTGCTCATTGTGTTTACTTGTGTTTCCATCTTCTTCTTCTTCCACTTTTTAATGTTTTTTCTCTCTTGTGTAGAGGCTGAGGACTGAGGAGAGGTCTTCGAGGTTTTCCTGAATTCTCAGACTCTGTCATCAAGGCCCAGGGGGGAGTACGTGTGGTTGCCACGGCTACTATTTAAATGCTTTTTTTTTTTTTCTGTCTCTCACAAGGCTGGTGGAAAAATGGCTGCCAAGACGGTGTGTTAAAACTGGATAAGGGAGCAAAAAAAAAAAAAAAAAAGACCAGGCATCTGATGGTCATGAACTGAACTATTTTTTTTTTTTTTCTAGATTTAATCATATTTCAAATAGAGCCGAATAACAACACTACAAGGACCCGAATGTATTTATTGTCTGCGATGGTTTATTAAGATCACCTTTCTACAACAGTCTTGCAAAAACCTCCTTAATGTGCTGCTGTCCTCATCGCGGTCCTCGCTGAGGTCCGACTTGTCCGCGGAGGGAGGCATCTTCAATCGCCCTCCTCTTCCTCTCCTTTTTCTTAGACATCAGACTTTTTACCCACAGTTGAAAGTCTTACCCTGAATCTTCTGAAAATGTGAACGGCTCCATCCAGAGACGGTAGCGACTGCTCCAGCTCCTCTAGTGACCACAGTGTTTCATCTGTGTATCTCTCCACAACATTCGTTGGATTTGTGGATGTATTTATGCTAAACTCTGTCCCTCTCCAGAGTCATGTTGTGTCTTCTCTCCATTTCATTTTCAACTCTACAAGCCTCCCGTCTACCTATTCCCCCCTCCCCTCTCTTGAACTCTTCGTATATCCCGAGAACCATTTTTACATCAAATTATTTAAAGTGACACGTTTAAGAAAAAAAAAAAAAAAAGAGAAAAAGCACTTTATCTGTACCTTTGGTGGCCTGCTGTAAGCTCACTTGTTTGAAACACTATTGCGAGATACAGCACTGATAGGCAGCGGGCAAGTTAAAAAATATGTGGTTGACTATCCATGGCCTTGGAGATACAAAAAAAATTCTTCCTTTTTTTGTTGTTTTTTAGTTTTTTTTGTCTTTATTTTATGGGGACACCAGACACAGATGGTTGTGTACACTGTATTCTTGCATTTTCTCTCTCAGCTTAACTTATCTGCCACATTCACTACAAAATAATCCTCATTTTTACATTTCCACTGGAGAAATGGAGTGGAGAAGTGTGTCCCAGCCCCCCCTTATGCATTATCAGTTAAAGCTTTATGAGGAGTTACTATGGGAGGGGGGAAAAAAATAAAACATGCTGTAAGAATACTGTGAATTCAGCTGCTGCGTGTGCTGAAGAAAAGCTGGCTTGCAACTAGTCGGAGCCTTCAGTTGCTTCGAGCAACACTGACCTTTAGTGACTTTTCTGTTGAAGGCAGCACTGTTGGATTAAGCAGGGTGGGGGGTGAAAGCAAGAGAGCACGGCTGTCAGTTGCAACCCAGTCTGCATTAAAAACTTAACGAAGGTTGCACAGTCGCGCTCCAGCCAATCAGCTTTTCTTCTTTCTGCCCGTCCACAAACTGAAAACAGGCTCACTTTTTAGGACAGAAATGTTTGGGTTTTATTTATTTGTTTTTTAGAGGAGCAGGTAAACCTCTTTATTTTTTTGGATAATCTTCGGGCCGACTGTTGTCAAGCACAGCTTTCACGCAACGAGCAGAGCAGTGCAAGAGTCTATGTACGTATGCCTGAGAGGGAAAACTGCCGTCAGGATTTTTCCCGTGTATAAGCAACGTGGTTGTCTGCTGTTGCCCACGTTGGTCAGTGTTACTGGCTACTTTTTTGTTTCCTTTTTTTACATGTACTGTATATAAAATAAAATATACAAGCAATATTTGTGCAGTTGTGGATCAGTCATTGATGATCAGAAGGGCTCAGATGTTCGTGTGATAATTTGAAGTTGAAGAAAATTGATGGTTTTAATGTCAGCAATGTTCTGTAAATCCTAATACCATAAGTAGTACCATTCAGCTTTTCTCTTTCATATATTTTATAAAAAAATAAGCTTTATAGTGTCAAATTTCGAGGCTGTTGAGTTATCAGCTGTCAATTTTAAAACAAGCATTAAAAAAAATGCTGACTTTTAAGGATGTATTAGGCAAAAGTTTTAAGCCACCCCTCGTTTTTTATAATACTTGGGAAAATAGGTGGAAACCTAAGTAGAACTAGTTTATTATTAAAGTAAGCTTTGAAGTTATTTTCCATGTGCAATTTATTTCCCTTTTGTTCTGTTTTCTGTCCAGATGATCCCACACTGTTCAGCAATCTTGAGTTTCTGCACTGGGGAGAATAGATAAATCCATCAGACCTGTTGTGCTTATTTTTAGTCCAGTTTTTGTCATGTGGCATACTTCAGTCTTTTCTTACCGTTTCCCTTCCAAGAATGGTTTCTTGACAGCCACCCTTCATGGAGACCATTTCTGGTGGTGAAGCGTAGCTCAAACTGTAGGCTCAGCTGCATTTCAGGTTCTGTGTTAGATGTTTTCATACTTTTAAAGGACGTAATTTTGAGTTTTTCTTCTTTTTTTCACTCATCTAGTTTGCAGAGATTTCCCAAGTTTTTTATTTAGAGGTCTTAGAGATTTGTACAGTATATTAGGGCAATTAAACTGTTCTCTTTGGCAGTTTTTGTTTCTGTTTTTTGTGGATGTTAAGAAATAGGGCAAATTGTGTCTTGTAGCAAAGTGCCTAAAAGATTCAATTTATAATTGGTTTCTTTGCGAAGTTAATCATTTGAGTTTGGTACCTTTTGTTTTTAACGCTTTTTAATTTTTTTATGTAGCCTAAAACACATTTCAAACACTGGACTGAAAATGAGTGAGAAAGCAGCCAAAGTCCAAAGAAAAATATTCAAAAACCTTCAGAAATGCTGGGTTATACGTAAGTCTGTGAGTTTAGAAGCAAAATATAAAGAAAAAAGGGGTAACTTTGATACTTTTGCACAGTACTAGATTTTTGTTGAGATCTATAATTAAGGATCTTTTAATTATTTTATTTCTCTGTCTCATTAGCACCCTTTCTTTGCAAAAACTACAATAGCAAGTGTTGAACTGGTTTATCCTACACTGATTTAAGTGTTTTAGTGTTCAATAAATTGACGTCAAACTGCTTTTTTTAAAGATAGATTGGTTCTATCTTTAAATTTACTCGGACTAAAGGGATAATTATTTGTGTAAAAAGAGCCAATTTCCATCTGTGCCTGCTCCAACAGAGTCAGCATGCAAGTCCCAATTATGTGCAGGAAATTAACTTCTATAGCCTTCATGGTTCGTTACAGTGGAAAAACATCAGTTTTTCTCATGTATTTTAGATTAACAGTGTTTCTATCACCAATGTATTCTTTGAATTAGTATAAAAAATTGCTGGCAATTCATGCTACTTGGAAGTTAGCATGTTAGTATTTTGGGCAAATTACAACTTATAAAAAAAGCCTTAAAGCAGAATGACAATGTTAAGTAAACATTTTATCATAAAAAGGTGGAAAAGTGAGTTAATTCTCTTGTGTTATTTCCCAGAGCGAACATTAGTGTTATTAATGGCATGCTAGGAGAGTATCGCCTAGCATGTACTACCACCTACTGCTACTTTGCTAATAGCATTGTGTTTTTTGTTGGGTAGGAGACCAAGTTAATACATTTCAACCAGTCTCCTAGCCTTCGTTCTTAGTCTCAACAATATTTACAATGTTAACTTACTTTTTATGCCATTTATAAATGTTTACTAGTTTGACACTGTGTGAAATCGGAGTTAGCTTGAGCTAGCAAGAAGACCAGCTAGCTTGATTTACTGTTAACAGATTATTTATTTACCTCTGGACGTAGTTGACAGTTGTTTAGTCTTACTCTAAGCTTGTTAACAGACCACTTACCGTATTCTTAATTTTCCTATGAATATGCAACACATTATTGCCGTCATTAGCATAACCTTTGGGTCTGTTTAAGGTCGAAACTCCCTGCCCTCTTATTTGTGCCTGATTGTGTCATCCAGTTTCATATGCTCAGGTTTGCATTGTCTTACTCTTCTCGCTTAATGCAAATAAAATTTGAGACCTTTTGAAAAACTAGAAATACACTAGGGTTTGACTGGCAAAGAAGGATAAACCAGATAGTGTAATAATAAACCTCTTCAATTTTCCTCTTTACCCCACACTCCTCACCCAACCTTCAGGCATCAGCTTTGGTCATGTCACATGAGTTGATTTACTACCTTCATGTCATAAATAGGACTGGTTAAAGTATGTCTGTTGCATAAAGTGTATGCAGCTCAGTGAATAGGTTGGTCAAGGTGAGGTGACGCATGTCTATTTCCCGATCTAATCGTAGTTTCGTTGCCTGCTTTCGTTTCATGGCACTAACATGGCTGTGTTTCCCCAGTACCAAAACTTAAAGTAAACTGACTGATTCAACAGGGAGCGGCCAAAATTAGGGTTGCTTGCACATTGGATACATTGACTTTTATTAGTTTTTATTAAGATCAGTTCTTCGTGTAGGAGTGTCTTTTAGATTTAGGCTACTCAGATTTTGTTGATAGTTTATTATCACAACTTTTTTTAAGTAATTGTTTTGCAAATATGCAATTATTTTATGTTGAAAACTGAATATATTCTTTGCAAAAATTGAATAATTATAATGAAAAAAGAAGATAACAGTTGCCAGACATCAGTTTCCAATAAGGAGAGTATGACAAGCATGCTGTTTGCCTGGCTTCTCTTGTACTAGACACATCAATCTTGTTCTGTCTGCAGTCTGTGAAGAGATGTCAGGAGTTTGTTGGTCTAGTTAAACAAAAAGTCTGCAAGCAGCTGAGATAGCAAGCTGGTCCCTTTGACCAATTTGGGAAAAAAAAAGTCAACCAGCATAATTAACAAAGGTGTGTCTGATGCAAGAGATAGGCTACATCTTGAATGGAGTCCCTGTTGCAGGTCTGCTACAGCACAGCTGCTGCCTGCACCATCTATTTACATCACATATATAATTTTCTAGAGCTATAGCATCTTCTTTTTTTTTTTTAATTCTTTGTTTGGATTTTGTTTAGGTCTGGGTTTGGTTTGATGGTTGTTTGGTATTGAAGAGTTGCAAACGCTGAACTTAGCTTAGGAGCCAAGGAAACTAACACACACGTCCACACTAGATGTGTAAAACAAAGATTCTGTGTTTGCTCTGAGACCTCCAGGCAAAGCGGCAGTGACTACTGTGGAGAGATTTGTCATGGTGGGGCCAGTTTTCATTGAAGTGGAGCCAACATTGCTTTAAACTGTGGATCTCTTGACTGTGAAGAGAAACATTCATAACTGGTTTTAGAGCATGCATATTCTACAACTGTATTTATTGAGATAAAATTGTGCATGCTTATAAGACTAAACACACTTAACACAAGAATATGACACCGTGGTCAAAAGCACTTTAAGAAAAAATGGAAATAAACAAAAATGGAAAACAATATTAAGAAAATTAGCAAGAAACTGAATGCAAGAATGGTCCAAATGGGAAATAAATAAATTAATGAAGGAAACTATAGAGCCCATGTGGTGACATTAATAGAAAATATGTTAATCTCTGGTCATGCATTAATAATATTGGGCATATACTAATATATGGGAATGTGATAAGTAACTTGTGGCCACACGTTAGTTATGCATGGGAATTTATAGCTATGTCACAGAAGTAACATGGATAATTTTGATACAATTACATTTTATTTTAATCTTGGATTTAGTTTTAATGATGTACCCAAGCTTAGGTTTGCCTAACACTGAATAGTTTGCTACAAAACAAAAAACAGAGACAGACACCAGGTACGCCATTCAATGGCAGCTCCACCTCCTTACTATTAACCAAAAACTACAAATCCCACCTAATCACACAACAGCCTTCTTACTCTTCGGTAACTGTGGGTCAAATAATTGTTCATCCTATTAGAAAGTGCCTAAATATTACAGAATAAATTGGTCTGTTAAATCTTATACAATTAAGCACAGTGTCGTAACTATTCAGAAACACTTAATTCTGTTGCCTAAAGTTGCACTGCTGACCTTTGGCAGATTTTCTAACTGAGGTTAGTTCTCTCCAGATTGTAAAAGTCAGTCCTTGCTGAGGCATGTCTTATCTCTCGCTCTGTCACTTTTTCTTTTCCTTTCTTTCTCCTGTGATGTTCTCTTGGGTTTTTTGCTGAATGAGCCACAGTGTGTGTTGATATCCAGTTGCTGTTAAGTTATGCAGTGTCATAAAGTGAAATGCTGTTAAATAACATAGCTTCCTGGGGTGAAAAAAAAGTTGCGTTATTTATATCAAATGGTGCTCTAGCTTCTATGAAACTACGGTTTAAAAGCTCAAAGGGTTCGCACTTCACACAGTGGTTTGTCCATTCAGAGACACCATAGTTAAAATGGTGGCACAGATATAGAAGCTGCCATGAATGTTGACCCACAGCAAGTAGATATAAATGGCTCATTCTAAGAGAATAAAAACATAATTATTTTTAGTAAAGTGATTAGATACTAATAAAAACACAATTTTTAATGGTATTTTTTTTTTTTTTTTTCGTTTATTAATCTTTGATTTGTTTGAACATACCAAGATGCAGACATTGGGCAAGCTGCTGACACAATAATCTTTGTCTATTGTTTCCTTAGTTACTTGAAAAGCACATATCCGGAGGGAGCTTTCATAGTTGCCGGGGACTTTAATCAGGCCAATATTTAAACTGTCTTCCCCCATTTCCATCAGTATACAGACTTTCCAACCAGAGGAGAGAATACTTCCACTTGTCCTTGGAATGCTGAGGAATTGAAGAAGTGATCTCATTTATCTGAGCAGCAAACTCATTCAGAGGACTCGGAGATTCCAGGGTGTACCCTGCCTTTCACCTGTTCAAATGCTGGGATAGGCTCCAGCTTACAAGTTCAGTTTCTAGTGTAAGCAGTGAGTTGTTGTTATCAATAATTACGTTGTTACGGTGGGCTTGTTTGTGTAAAATTGTGCCAATATGTGTGGTTTATTAATCATTATCATCATAATTGCTGGTGTTCTCATGATGCACATTTTTACAGTGAGTTTGTGGTTTTCTAGCTTTATATGGTTTTTGTAGATGCTCACAAATTGGCTGATTTGGATGTGGCCATTTTTTCAGAGTTGGTGTAACTGGAAAGCCAACTAATTGGTAATGACGTCAAATACTCTCAACCGCTCGGAATTCCAAGACAACTGGAATGCACCATTAGACCTTGCATACAGTAACATCTGAAAGGCATTCAGAGCAGTACCCCGCCCCCACCTTGGTTCTTCAGATCTCTTTCAGTCATGCTTATCCCGTCATATAAGCCTCTACTGGTCAGAGCTGTGTGCATCAGGTGAGAGCGTGGTCTGGAAGCTATGGAAGCGCTATGAGACTGTTTTAAGTGTACAGACTGGGATGTGTTCAGAGCAGCAACAACAAACAACCAGAGCATCAGTGTGGGTGAATATGCTACTTATGTTTTAGGATACATACAGAAGACCATGGAAGACATCAGTGTCATCAGGAACATCACTACACAGGCCAACCACTAACCCTGGATGACTGGAGAAGTATGCGCAATGTTTAAAGCAAGAAACACTGTCTTTAAATCTGGGGTTGCAGAGGCTCTAAGATCAGCAAGAGCCAATCTCACCCCCGTAAAAATGAAATGCAAAGCAAGCCCACTGACTCAAAATCCAGAAATTTTTCCAAGATCCTAAAAAAATACCAGGAATATGTGGCATGGCATCCATGTGATCATAATCTCCAAGGGAACCTATTCTCACTGCAAAGATGACACTGACTTTTTAAATGACCTCAAGATATTTTGGCAGGTGTGGATGCTGAACACCTCCACAGCGAGAAAAACAGCACCACAACCGGTTGAGCTGGCACTACAGCTTGAAAAGGCTGATGTCTGCAAGACCCTGAAAAAATAAACATGAGTAAGGCAGTAGGGCCAGACAACATTCCTGGGAAAGTACTCAGTGAGTGTGCGGATTAGCTGGCCTCAGTTCAGCCTAAATGACTATCGCCCCATAGCACTGACTCCAATATGGGATAAAGTGCTTCAAAAGTCTGATAACGCAGCACATAACCTCCCAGCTACCCTCCGCATTTGACCAGTTCCAGTTTGCCTACTGTGCAAACGACTACAGAGGATGCCGTCATCTGCACTCCACTTGAGCTGTAACCACTTGGAGGTGAAGAAAACTTACGAGCAAATATGTTTATTGATTTCAGTTCTGCATTCAACATGATTATTCCTCAGCATCTGGTCAGCAAACTGAACCCCATGTATTCAAGACCACCTTGTGTAACTAGATCCTGGACTTCCTCTCTGAAAAGGTCCCATGGTTGTGGAAAAGAACACCTCCTCAGTCATCATCAACCTGAGTACTGGCTCTTCTCAGGGCTGTGTCCTGCGTGCATTACGCTTCACACTGATGATGCACCACTGCTTTGCCAGGTCCCCTACTAATCACATCCTAGAGTATGCAGATGATACTACAGTAGTGGTCCTAATTTGGAACAATGATGACTGGCCTGCAGAGAGGAGGTGCTGCATCTGGCTGACTGGTGCAGGAGGAACAATCTTTATCTGAATGTCAACAAAACAAAAGAACCCATTGTTGACTTTAGGAAGAACCCCCCCTGCCACTCTCCACTGATTATTAATAACACAGCGGTGGATGTGGTAGAAAGCACCGAGTTCCTGGGGGTGCGAAAAACAATTTGTCCTGGACCCAGAACAGCACGTCTCTGATAAAAATGCACGCAGCATTCATCTACTTATATCCTCATGACTTTTTAACGGAGCACCATAGAGAGTAAACTGACCAATGACATTGCTCTGTGGTGCAACAGCTGTTCAGCTGCAGACTGGAAGGGCCTCCAGAGATTGATGAGCACAGCAAAGAAGATTATAGGGATTTCTCTTCCTTCCATCAAAGACGTGGGTGTCAAGCGCTGTCTGTCGGGAGCAAAAAACATCATTTAAGACTGCCTAAATCATGAATAGTTGTCTCTACTAGCCTCTTGCTGGAGGTACGGCAGCCTGCAGTGAAGTATATTTTCTTCTGAACGCACCAGAGGGGCTCTGTAGCAAACGTTTTCCACCCTGCACCTAAAAGGTTCAGTCATCAAGTGGTATAAATTGCTAATTACAACTGACTGATTATGTCCACCTTACCTTTCCTTTTAAAGAGTTTAAAAGCCACAAGTACTGAGCTAAGTGTTGGCAGGTGGTAAGTACCTGGTTTTCATGTGGTGTATATGTTGCCAGCAAAGAAGATGCATCTGCCTTCCACAAAAAGAAAAAAACTGAAGTACTGGTCCTAGCACATAGACACATTGCTAGTGAGCAGAAGAATGGCAGAAAGGGAATGGAGGTTGTGGAAGCACAAGGCAGTTGGGTCCAGAAAGCATATATGGGGATTTCAGTCTTGTGAATGAGCTCTGTTTCCACAGTAACCAGTTCTAGCTCTTCTTTAGGCTCCACAGGGAACAGAGGGGTAGTCTGATGCAGACAGTGGGTCCTTGAATATCAAGGATTTAGACCAATCACTAAGCCTTAACACAGTGGACATACCATCTAATTACCTTTATTCACTGAAGCAGCAAAATGGTCCTATTAGTTTCCTCAATGATAAATTGAAAGTGTTACCATCCAGTAACTTCATAACTCAAAATAGTACATGGGCACAACTATCTTGTTTCTTTGCATAAGTAATCCATGAACATGACCTAAACTGGTTTAAACTTTGGGCTCGTGTGTATCTGTCATATACCCTGTCTAATAAATTATTGTGCAGCTCAAAGTAACATTTAAAAAGAGGCTCCATTGTCTGTGTCCCAAGCTCATTATTCTGTTTTTTTTGTTTTTTGTTTTTTTTTCTGGATTTGATTGATATCTGTGGAGCCAGGTATGGCCAATAGATAACTGGAAATTTACTGGACATGAGATAGGGAATGGATGAGTCCCTTACATAAAACATTAAAAGCATTACAGCCAGTTGCAAAAGAAGCATGACAAAGTAGCAACATTACATCAGGAGGGAGTGATACTGGGTCAGACAGGGCCTCACAAGATTTGTCAGTGGCAACAAGTGCCGGGGAGATAGTCGAGTCATGTACAAGGTTAAGGTGTATGAGTCAGACATGTGAGGATGGATGAGTGGCCGTCGTTGCTGAGGTAACCTGAGGACTGGATGAGCTTTTCTACAGTTTGGGACATGAAGGAGGAAGTCTGTTGTTCTGACAGTCTCCAGGAAGCTGATGATGGAAAAATACTTCCTGGAACTCATTTCTTTCCCTGCAACACTTTATTTTCTCTCTTAGGTCCCTTTCACACTCAACCTCAGCATTCTCTACTGAAGTTCTGGGTAAATCCAGTTTGGTTCCACAACAGTTAGAACACAAAGCGCAGGTTGTGGTTTATTACACTAAGGTCAGGGCAGAAAAAACACACACGGCTTACATTTTCTTTATAAAAACAAACGTGTGCTGGCTTTATCGTCTCATCTGGAGGCTCTGAAACTGTTAGCAACAACTTGCAGACAGAATGAGATAAGATTGATACTGAAACAGAAACCCACTTGGTATTGCATAAAACCTCAGTTCCAGCTCCATAAAGGTGGAGTTTGTTGACGTACTGTAGTTGGATCTTTCTAAAGTGAATACCAGCCATAAAGATGCAACAGTTTAATTACTTTTTTATGTCAAACTCTATAGTTTGTTGTATAATGCGTCCCAACTAGTTCCACAACTAAGCTAGAGGGAACAAGAGTCCCAGTGTTGATATAAAAACACATAACACCTACACACATGGATGTGCTTACACAACAAACATAATCCTCTTCCTGGTAATCCCTCCATTTCCTGGAGTTGACACCGAAATTCACCATCCATTCATATTGCTTTCACCGCTGCATTTTTACAACAAACTCATACTCCCATTTCTACTCCTCCATGATCCTCCTCCCCTCCAGTCTGTGAAGCCATGCATTGATCCTTAATGGACCAGTGCAGCCTAAATCTGAAACAAAGGAAAAAAAAAAAGGGGGGGGGGGGGGGGGTTCATGGAAAGGGGAGAACTTTGTCCCCTCCCACCCACGGTCTTCCTTCCCCCCAGCTTTTGCCCT
>JBAMHW010000018.1:5964602-5992371 GCA_037177495.1 Rhadinocentrus ornatus
TTGGCAAGGTCCAGCCACAGCACAGCCAGGTCGCCTTTGTTCTCCCTGGCTTCCCTGATAAGCTGAGTGACCACGCCACAGGACATTATTGGAGGAAGCGAGGAAAAGAAAGAGAAAAAGTAACAGCACAAGAGATAAGAGTCTTTAGAGTGACTTTTACTAATTGAAGGAGCTCAGAGAAGACACAGGATGCAAGATGGATGTTGAATTAGCCATCACAAGGGGGCGCCAAAGTGAGAAAATATGCCAGAGTTCAGCTGTGCTGCATTAAAATGGAAAATTCTCAACCAAACACATATTTCCTTATTTTTTGTACTAAATTAATTTCCCCACATATCACCTTAATTTTTTTTAGCTAAAGTTAGTTCATGTCTATCTTTATTTTTTACTTAATAACAAAACATTTTTCCTCCATTTTTTTTATCAAATAGTCCAATCTTTTGGTCCACCCGTTTTTGTGAGATTTTCAGCACAAACATTTACCAAACCCACTCTACAATATCTGCCCTGCACCAACGGGCATGAGGACAAAGTTGGTTAATGAATAATGTAGTAATTTGCAGCTCAATAGCCAGTTAAATCCAGAGCTGTCAGGCATGCAGCTTCTGTGAGATTTTTAAAATCCCATAACAATGTCACAGAAGTTTTAATTCAATTTAATGCCTTTTGAGTTCATGTAGAAATTGCGAAACTGTTTCTTCAAGATTAATTGGAATGACTTATTAAAATAATTGCTTACAAATATTATGCAGCAGAAACAAAGATCACACAAGACCCTAGCACATGGTCACATAATTTATATTAGCTTCAAGCTTTAATTTTTACAGCATGTGATGTGCTTGGAGGCAGGGCTGAGGACACAAACCAATACTTTGAAATTATGTACAGTTTGTCAGGTATTTGGGGGGAATATTAAGTTATATATATTTCAAACCATTTAAATTTGAAATTTCTTTTTAAGCGCAACAAACATGAGGTCATCCAAAAATCTGAAAAACACAGCTTCAGAGTTGATGCTACACGTTGCTTGAATGCTCAAGCCCAGAAAAGCTGACAAAATTCAAATCTAACTTTATTTATAAAGAGCTTTTCATGCCATATACAACACAAACTGCTTTACATGATTAAAAACATTTATGCATAATCATAACAATAAGAACACTCAAAATCTTTAACACAGTTGCATGCACACATGTATACACACACACATGAACCTCACCCTTGGAACAACTGAAAGGCGGGTACCAAAGAACCTCAGGGGCCGCAAGGGTTCATGACTTAAAAGACGGTTCGATAAATAAGAGGGCCCAAGACCATAAAAACATTTATAAAATACTAATGAACCTTAAAATCAATCCTGAAACACACAGGGAGCCAATGCAGCAATTTTAAAACTGGTGTAATGTGTTCCTGCCCTTCTTGTCAGAACTTGTGCCACTGAGTGTTGAAAGTAGCTGTAGGTTTGAGATGGACATTTTGAGAAGACCAGATAGCAAGGCGTTACAATAATCTAATCTACTAGAAATAAAAGCATACATCAGCACCTCTGTGCTGGTAAGAGAGAGAACTAGGCGGACTCTGGTGATGTTTTTAGGATAATAAAATCCAGTTTTTGTTATTTCTGATGTGTGGAGTAAAATCCAGCCCAGAGTCGAAAAGAACACCCAGATTTCTTACACACTGAGAAGGATTAAAATGTTGTAATTTAGATAAAATGATCTTTTTCTTGCCCTCTGGACCAATAATTAAAACTTCACTTTGTCCTGATTAAACTGTAAGAAGATTTCCATGACTTAATATCTAAAAATACAGCTTAAAAGAATGTTAACTGGCTCCAGGTCATCAGGAGACATGACGATGTAAAGCTGTGTATCATCAGCGTAGTTGTGAAAATCAATGCCGTGTCTCCTGATGACATCCCCAAGAGGTAACATGTACAAATTAAAAAGTATTGGGCCTAAAATCGATCCTTGGGGAACCCTACACGTGACTTCATGGATTCCTGAGGAGCGTGTATCCATACTTACAAAGAATTGTCGATCTGTGAGGTAAGAGTAAAACCATTTAAGAACAGTACCTGAGAGGCCCACCAGACTTCTGAGTCTGTCTAATAAAATCTGGTGATCCACTGTATCAAAGGCAGCACTTAGATCCAGTAGAACCAGGACAGAAAGTTTCTGTGAGTCTAAATTAAGTCTGAAGTCATTAACAATTTTTAAAAGGGACGTCTCAGTATTGTAGTTTGTCCTAAAACCAGACTATTTTTCTAAAATTTTGTGTTTATTCAAAAACTACAATTAAATAAAAACAGTTTTTTCTGTCAAATTTACTTTAAAAAAGGTAAGTTTGATAGAGGTTGGTAATAATCAAGAAATTTTTAAGTGAAATTACTCTTCTTCAGAAGGGGCCTCACCACCGCCGTTTTAAAGGCAGCAGGGAAGACACCAGTCTGAAGGGAGCAATTACTATGTTTAAAAGCCAAGGCTCAAGGAAACAAAAAAATTCTTTTAAAAGTGATGTGGGAATGGGTTCTAAAAGGCAGGTTGTTGCGTTTAGTGGGGAGAAAACTCGACCAAGCATCAACCAGGACAAGTGTTTTCTCAGGTAAAAGCAAAGCTTCGGGTCTGTTAAAATCAGCATGTCATTGAGATAAAAGACTGGATCTAGTAGTATTGATCTTACTTCTGAAGTGGTCTGCAACGTCTTCACATCCAGCGTCTGATGCAGGCATGGAGGACTTGTTAAAATCTGTGTTTATTAATAGATCAATGGTTCCAAAAAAAAGGGATGTTGGGTTGTTTTTAATTTTGCTGAATTATTGTGGATTTTGAGTTGTTCTTTTAAAATTTCATAATGGACTGCTCCATTTCCTCTCTGCTCTCCTGCAGCTTCTCTTTAACTTATTAGTTTCCTGGCTTTAAATCAGTTTAATAATAAAAAAAAAACACTAAACACCAGAAATGATAAATACCACTGCAGAACAGTTTAAACACTTAGAAAACGGTAGCTCCATTAATCAATTAGTTTCACTCCACATCAGCCGTAACAACACAACCAAGAGCAGTCCACAGTTCACAAAGGCTCACCATCGCCTGGTCTGATGAGTCTTTATTTCCGCTGCTACATTCAGATGGTAGGCTCAGAATTCGGCAGAAGAACAAGCATGAATCCATCTTGTTCAGTTCAAGATGGTGGTAGTGGTGTGTGGTGTGGGAGGGTATTTTCTTGGCACACTTTAGATATCTTAAGCCCCACATCAAACAAGGGCTCGGGACAGGCCAGGTTTGGTGCAGTTTGGTAAACACTGATCTTAGTTGCATTTTCACCGTTAATCCTACTCTTACATGGTAGGCAGGATATTAGCCGGATAGTGACAGATAGCTACTAAACAGAGTTATGTCTTAGCGTATGAATTATAACAAAGAAGAACAAAAACAAAGGACAAGAATTGTAGACATCCAGAAGTTTGTGTTCTTTCTTCTTTACATGTGACTTTAAAAAACAAATAAATCCACTGTAGATTATTCATGGAGCTGTTGCCACTTGTTCTTAGTTCTGAGGGAGGATTCTTTTCATAATAAACGGATTGCAATGTGTCAAGCTCTGCCCTTTAGGGTCAGGTCGGAAAAAACTGGGACCCCAGCAGGAGAGTCCCACAATTGTAGGACTGGTAGAATCAGATACAGTATTCTGGCACCCTTCCCAGTTCGTGCTTCTGGATAATGCATACCGACCCAGACCCGTTGGTGGAAAAGGGGCTTTAGTACCAACTGAGCATGACACCAGAGCCTACCTGAGTATTTTTGCCCACCATGTCCATTCCTTTATGATCACACTGTTCCCATCTTCTGATGGCTTCAAATCATCTTAAAACAAAATCTCTAAGAAATGTTTCCAACACCTTGTTGAATTTACGACACTAAGATTTAAGGCAGCTCTGAAGGTAAAAAAGTCCCAAACAGTAGTAGCAAGGTGGACATAGTAAAGTGAGTAGTGAGTGTTTTGAATAGATGCTTTTCTAAACTGAGAGTGCTCTGAATGCTGTTTACTGCAGGTAAGACTCCTCGTGCAATCACACTTATGTCTTCTAACTCAGCTTCCTTGTTTTGGTTCAAACCTTTGATTGGGGCCAAAATCTTATCTAAAAGAAAGTGACCCTTGTCATTAACACAACTACTAACACTGTCCCCATCTGCTAAATGCATAAATAAGGAAACATTTGGTACATGTTGGCTTAGAGGTCTTTTTCAGTTTGTTTAAGGTTGATAATGTTTTTACACACTTAAATCAGTACTAATGATCAACATCTTTTTATTATTAACTAAACAAAACCTATTATAGATTGGTACTAATTATCTAAAAATGTTTTAGGCAAGCATTTTATTTAAATGGAAATATGTTGGAGGCACATGACTCAGTAACACTTTATCCACACTCTGTGCGCACAGACCTCCCCTCCACTGGTGAAACAGTTTTCTCATGTTATATTCCCATGCTAATAAAGCAGCCTCTCCTGGGATGCATACATCAGGTTTACATGACTGATTCCCAGGTGCAGCTGGAGATAAAACTTCATTCTGAGCGAGTCTTAGAACATCATTACGTGGCTGGATCCCAGCTTTCTTAGAAACACGTGAGAGCCTAATTATTATCAGGTTTGTCTATTTTTAGATAAGCGAATTTAAGCAGTAGAGAGGTCAGAGTCAAAGTGCACATACTTGCTTGCAGTCTGGAATTCCAACATAATTTTTTCCATTACCCAGAGCGCAGAGGGAGGGGCTTTTGGCCAGTAAGTAGAAAAACTTTATCAGCATGGACACACAGAAACACACACAAATTTTATTACTCCCTCCTTGCATCCCCTCCCCGTGGGATTTCTTTCTAAAAGCTAACGGTGTAGTATTTACTGACCCTTGTGGAACACATTACCTGTGTTGTTATCTGTATGCACACAGAGCTCCATGCATATTTGTCCTGTTATTTTAGGCCCATTTCCACTCACTATTACCTTCAGGTATTTGATCAGCAATAATAAAATGTTGGTGATGTGCAGGCCCTAGCATGACTGCAACATATTAGCTTGAAATTCAGGGTAGAAATAGTTTTGTAAAAAAATTATTTCTCTCTCTTGAATAGTGTGAATTGTTTGGGTGGAGGTTGTAAAGGGGCTACTCAATAAAATGGAAAGGATCCTGTAACGATCCTCTTCCACTTTCTGTAGACATCTGTGGACAGGCTTTTTCATGATGTAAAGCTCACCAGTGCACTAACTACTGCACCAAACTCATGATTCATCTCCTCCTAATGTTCCCCTTATCTTGCTAATAGATGTGTTTAGCTTTTTATTGTCTAATAATAGCCTATTTTAGTTTTGCCTCAATCAGTAAAGAAATCAAAGGAAAAGCCAACACCCATCCATTAAGCACATCTTGAATATGGTGTCTTCAATCTGCTGTCTTCAGTGTGCTGAAGAGTTCATATCAACTGTACTCATACGTGAAATGACTGAACTGTCAAAGACAATTAAGTTTGTTATAACTACTGGTGGTTGGTTGAAGCAACTAACATAAATCTGTCCGTGGCAACACTAGTGGAGGTTAGAATTTAGTTAGTTTTGAGATTATAGTATAAAAAAATTACAGCAGCAGTATAATAAATGGGATGTGAAGTAGAACCAAACACACGTCTTGTCAACAAAACTTTCAATTGTTTTTACTGCTGTCAATCTTCGGCCTAACATCTGGTCATTGGTTTGCATATTGTAGCTTGAGAATGCGAAATATTAATTTCTCAGGATGTGCTCGAAAGATGCTTCAAACGAACACAAAATATGCAATGTTGCTATTATAATTACATGTGTTATTAAAAGCAAGTACTTATTAATTTTTTTTTAGTTCCCAATGGACTGTGAACTGCATATAATCAGGTATCATTCTGTGACAGTAAATACTTGGAAAAAAGTCTAGAAAACATGAGATTTGCAAATACAATATTTCTAAGGTAACCCTGCAATACAAAAGCTGAGGGAATTCTCTGCATTCTGCCTTTTTAATAGCCCTTTGTTGAAAATTAGTGTTTTGAAACAAATTTAAACAAATTTTAAATGAAATCTTAATCTGTAAAATATGGAAACAGACTGATTTTGTACATGGACAAAGCTAAGCAAGCAACCTGTCCTGCTTCCCTTTTCTCTGCTTAGCAAAGCTAAGCTAGCTCCAGCTTTGACAAATGTATAGATGCAAAAGTTGCTTCAGTCATTTGTTCTAACTCTTCAAAAAGCAAGTGACCCATATATATTGGAAGAAAATAACAAAAAACAAAACAAAACAGGACATTTATTTGCTGTTAAGTGTTAATAGTTCATCATTAGCTCATTAGCAAACATCTGTTTCCTCATCTTCTAATAAACACTTCTATTAAACTTATGATATCCCTTGAAGATCTACAGGATACTAGACATTATGAATGGCAAATGCCAACACATTTAAGCTCTGGTAATTCATTAATAATAACTATTTATTATTAATAATAATTCATAAGCAAGTTAATCATTAATGTGAATTTCTAAAAAAATCCAGCTAGCTTAATTTGCTATCTATGCTGTGCTTGCTGAGCTCCATCTGTAGGTGGGCGCTAATTTAATTTCCTTCTTTTTGCTTTATTTATTTATTTCTTATACTCAAACTCTTTCCCTTTTCCCCATCAAGATGGCTAATAGTATTTTTTAATTTTATTCATCTTATTTTAGGCTCTTCTGGAGCAGATCTATTGAGCCTCAGTTGCAGTACAGTTGAAGCTTTTTGATAAACAGACACTTTACACAACCTTAATGCTACTTAATTTACTGCAGCAGTGTTGGGTCTAAATTCAGCAAAAGAGAAATGATCACATTTGGATTATTTTCAAACCTGGTCTGATCTAATTTTAATTAAATGCCTGTGTGTGTGTGTGTGTGTGTGTGTGTGTGTGTGTGTGTGCACTCAGCAGTGCTGGCACTGATTCCTACACTTTTAATATTATTATTGTCTTCTTCTGTAGCTAGTGACTGATTATAGATTTTCTGTGGCATATCATGTCCACGCATAAAGAACATGGCGAGACACCATATAAATAAACATGCACCCCCTCAAAACACAAATACACACTCAGTCTCTCGCTCGTGCCAAAAACAGCTGTGAGCACTCTCATCTTGGCAATAATCTCTCAGCTCTCTTCAACGACTCTTTGTTATACATGACTGTGCCCTCCACTCCCAAAACACACTCTCACACACACACACACACACCTGCTGCTGCTAACATTGGCAGTGGAAACCATCTTTATCATCTGAGGATTGCCTCAATGTTCTCACGTCATCTTTGCACCACAGGATGTAAATGTGGTGAAAAACAAAATGTAATACACTAGCACTGAAGAAACCTAAACATTTATTGAATTTTCTAAATAAAGTTAGTGCTCATCCTCATTTTATTACTTTATTTGTACTTCTAGAAGACATTGCGGTGTCCTCAAGCGTGTCATATGACTTTCCATGAGCTGCTGACCACAAACTACCTTTGACTGGAGTGAGCTAATTATGGTTCTGGGCTCGCTCAAACCCATCAGGGTAGATTCCATCATGCTGCGTGAAAGCATGCTTGTAAATAATACAGACAATCTGAGAATGATGTCACACCTCGCCTCTGCCAGATGTTCAAAATCTAAGTAGCGACAGAAAGAGAATATTTCACATATATCTGGAATATTTTCACAGCTGTACTCAAACAGGTTTGCATGACTGTATTCTACAAGAATTTTGAAGTTTGTATTAGCAGTTTCAGATAAGGTTTCTTGTGTTTCACAGCTTTGGGTCAGTAAACAAATGAGCTAAAATTGGATCTGCACATTGTCAACAAACAGGTTTTGTGATGCCAGGAAAGAACCAATGAGCCATTCTCATTTGAAATAATCTATAACATGAGGGCTTGGCTGCTTCTCTGAGTGTTTCTGTAAAAACCCATGCACTGATTTGGTTTCTAGTCTATTAATGTGACATTTGCCAAGCTCCTCTTGACAAAACCTATCAAAGCGTATGTATCCACATTTGGTCTGTGAAAGGATCCTTCATACAACAGAATAGGGAAAATATGTGTTGAATAGTATGGTGCAATATGCTTGGACATGATGAATTAAAAAAAGCTGTCTTTCATTCACAGCTGGTTGAGCCTGGTGACATTAAAGCAAATTCCATTAGCAATCCATAAACACCATAGTCTTCTCTGGAAAAAAATCGTTCACATTTGCTTAGTAATGGGAAAGAGATGAACTTAGTTTAAAGTTCCCAAGAAGCAGCTAGAAATTATGCCTACTAAAAAATCCCTCAGTATCACTAAAAACACAACACAGACATAAAAATAGAATTTAGTAAAGTTTATAAGTTGTTTAAAACTGAACATGTGCCAAAGTGCACATGTTCAGTAGATTCCATAGTAGATGCTCATATTTTACTGCTTGGATGATGTAAGACTTTCAGGTGTGGTCAAACAGTCAGAAGCAAATGACCTCCTATGTCTTTTCTTTTGTTCATTACCTGACCTTGACGGAAAACATCCCATGACCAAGGAAGCGCAGCACGGGAAGTCTCAACGACTTTGGAAAGACCAGCTGTGCTTAAAAGATAATCGGACTCCGTACTTGGCTGTAATGTGGGTCTGATGTAGTGAAATTATAACTGTTCCAGAGATGAACTACAAACAGTACATTGAATGTGTTGCTCCATGGGATCTAGATGTGCAGTGTCACATTCTGCCCAGCTATTGCCCAGTAATCACTCCCCTGATCATCTCACACTGCCACATTCACTCCATTCTTGCACTACAGCCAATCACTTCCCGGATCCCCAACCAGTCACACCTGTCTCCCATTTACTAACCAGAGCTTATATACCCCAGCACCACATTCACTCCCAGTCGGACCGTAACCTACGCACACATGAACTTGTTCGCTGTCCCTTCCCGGCTCCATGGTACCAGTACCCAAAGTCAACTCCACCTTTACCCGCCTGTGTAAGATCAATCCTTTGAGTTCAGTATTTATAATAAGGTTCTGTTGATCCTTCTTTTGTCTCTGAAGGATCTATGCGTTACATGCAGTTTCAAGCAGGCAATGAAAAGTGGGTCATCATGTAAACATATTAATTACCAAAGCTAATAATTTTACAATAAGGGAGAGAAAAAAATTCACAACAGCTAAACATATCTTTCTCACTAGATGGATTCTCACATTAAAAACTGCTCATGCGTTTATTTTACCTCATTTATCTACAACCCCAGTTCCAAAACAGTTGGGATGCTACAATGTTTATGAAACAGACTACAATGACTCACAAATTTCATAAACCTATAAATACAGAATTCTAGCTGCTCAGAAGTCCTGGGGCTTTGTTGTTGGGTTTCTTGTTTCATAGTAGCCCAATTGTTCTCTATTGATGAAAGATCTGGAATGCAGGCAGGTCAGTTCAGCAGCCGGACTCTTCTCCTGTGAAGCCATGCTGTTGTGATGGATGCAGGATGTGGTTCAGCATTGTCTTGAAATCTGCAAGGCCTTCCCTGAAAGAGACGTCTGAATGGGAGCAGATGTTGCTCTAAAACCTCCATGCACTTTTCAGCATTGATGGAGCTTCACAGATGTGGAAGAGATGCAGCTTTTCACCTGAAAACAAGCTGGATGCTCCTTCTTCTCTTTAGTCTGCAGGACCATGTTTTCTAAAAAGGATTTCAAATTGTAATTCATCTGACTTCAGAACAGTTTTCTAAATTGCCTCAGGCTATTTTAAACGAGCTTGGTCCAGAGAAGACAGCACTGTATCTGGATTCTGTCCACATACGGCTTCTTCTTTGCATGATAGAGTTTTAACCTGCACTTGTGGATTTCAGGGTGAACTGTGTTGACAGACAGTGATTTCTGGGAGTCTTGCTGAGTCTATGCAGGGATTTACAGTAGAGAATCATGTCGGCTTTTATTGCAGTGCTGCCTGAGGTCCCCAAGATCACCATAATCAGTTTAGACCTTCCGCTTTGTCCCATGCGAACAGGGATTCCTCCTGATTATCTAAATCTTTTCATATTCTGTAGATGGTGGAATCTTCAAAGCCTTTGCAATGTTAGGTTGAGAACAATTTTCCTGAAACTACTACATTATGTTTGGACAGTTGTCACAGATTGGTGAACCTCTATCAATCCTTACAACTGAAAGGCTCTACCTCTTTGAAATCCTTTTTGTTGCCAATTAACCTAATTGGTGGTCAAATGCTCCTTCAGTTGTTTTTTATTAGTGGCAATAAGTTTCCCAGTATTTTTTGTTCTTTTTCCAACTTTTTGAGATTTGTTGCTGACATCAAATTCAAAGTCAGCTAATATTTTCCAAAAAATGTTAAAATGTCTCAGATTTAACATCAATAATTTTTACATTCTATTGGGTATAAAATGTGGATTTATGAGAATTGCAAGTCTATTTATTTGATTATTTTATTTAGATTTCACACAAATTCCAAACTTGCTAAATCTGGACTTTGTTATAATAACCAAACTTAAAGAATTGTGGGTAATTCTTATCTTGTTTCTTTTCATAAAGTAGATATACTTCATCCTAAAGAAGACTATAAAAGAAACTTCTAAGCTTCTTTACCATTTAGAGAATTTGATCAGCTCTAATTCTGTCACTTAGACAAAAACAGGTCATTTAACTTGACTCACTTGGTACACTTTGGTTTGTTTGACATGCAAGAACTTGTTAGAGTACCTCAGAGGTAGACGGGGGAGTTCCATCCTTGCCCACTCATCTCTGTCAAAACAAATCCATCACTGAGTGAGCTGCAGTGACAGTTAGTGTATCTTTAGACTTATGTATTTCGGCTGCAGGTTTGAGCCGTGGTGTTGTGTCGCATTGTCTCCGATCAAGAAATAAACACCAGTACAAGTTAAGAGCATCGGTCACACATAGAATAGAACATAACGCTAAGGGAGTTGGATTATTGTACACACCTTTTTGAACAATGATTGTGATTACAGCTTTGAACAAGCAAAATTTTAACACAAAGCACTAAATCAACTTTGATGTGGCCATTCTTCAACAAAATCTTCAAAACAAAAAGAGTCACATATGCACCATGGGCAAGTTTCTTACGCATGCCAAAAGAATTCCATTGTCCAGACCAAATCCTTGAGTTTTGTTGGTTTGTTTATCCATTGCAATATCTGGTGCTGGTAAAATATCGTACATCCATATTGGTCCTATCCCAACATCTTATTTATATTTATAATTTCAATAAATGGCTCGTATATCTAGAAGAAACTTAGCCTAATATACAAATATTCTCAAAATAAACAAACAAAAATAACCTAAACTGAATAACTCCCAAAGTAAATTGAAGAATACATAAAAATCTCCTGCAAACATTTAATATGAATATGTAGACAATTTAAACACAAAAAACACAATGTTTTCTTTTATTAAACTAGAATAAAATGTAAATATTGGCTTTTGCAGAGAAAATGTTCACTGTGCAATGATTGGATAGAGGTTTAGAGCTGCATCATTCCAAAGAGATGCTCATCGCGAAAGTGGTTTTGTAGGTGAGCGTTTAGTTTTTGCTGTGTGCCGCACTAACACACATATATTTACACATCGTAACAAATCTTGCAAGTGCAGCAATTAGGGAAAGCAGAAATAAAGTTATGGCTGCTGCTTTATAAGCGGACCCGATGCAGAACTCTGCCTGTCCAGAAGAGCTCATTTTGGTCATGGCTGGGGCTGTGTCCACACTACTCCCTAACCCCTTGTTCACTACATGGGACTGCACTATATAGCACACTACATAGTGCACTTATTCTCTTGGCGATTCGGACACGAAGCTGACTATGTTTCCCTTGCCGCAGACCACGTGACTACCAGCTGTCACCACGGCAATCACAACGCGCGTCAAGATGTCATTCCAAATCCAATCCAAAGTTGCTTGTAAATATTTGTATTTTTATTCCTTATGTTGTATTTTATTCTTTGTTGCATATCTGTTCAATAAAAAATGTTTTTACGCCTCCTTGCGCTATGTTGAGCTTCTTGCAATGCATTGTGGTCTATATTGACCAGTCTAGTGGCCATCTATGCTCACTACTTTTCAAGATGCATTGTGGGTAATTTTGAGTGCCCTACTTTTCTCTCTCTGGACATTCAGACACCCCTACAAAATGGTGTGACTTCTATATAGGGCACTATGTAGGGAGTAGGGTGCACATTTGGACAGCCTGACTCTAATAACATGGGTGGGCCCCAGGTCCTGATTAAGAAAAGTAGGTAAAAGTAGGTAAAAACCACCCGATCCTCCTCATATATGATGTCTCTGATTGTACTATAGTCTTACACTATTCGTCATCATTCGTGTTTACAAAAAGAGTGAAATTCAACTTTGAATAATGCTGTATCTCATCGACTGAAAACAGAAAATATAATCCGAAGTAATATTTGAAAACAGGTCAAAGTGTGAAAAACAAATTCGGATAACCACATGTGTCCGATAATGGACGCCACGACCTGGGACACACAGCAGTCATGTTTATGGTACGCTGGCCCTTTAAGACAGCCCGTGTTTCCATTGGCGCGGTGACGTCAGAGCAGTGAAGGGCTCCAGCCTATCCTCTCTTAACAGTGAAGGCTATGGTCCTGGAAAAGGGTCCTGCTTTAGGAGGGAGAGTTTTACACAGCTCAAAAGGTAGATAAACACCCGTCGCTGAAATGAGCCAGGCACTCACCGTGGATTAAAAACCGAAACTTTTGCGATGGCTCTGAAGGTGAAAAAGTAGCGCGAGAAAAAAAGCAGCACAGCCGCAAACCAAACCCACCAACGGACCTTCAACTGCAAAGCAACTCCTAGTAGATGCACGGCCACTGCTGAAAAATATGCTCCAGCCGAGCCGCCTCAACCCCAGCTTCAGTCGCAGATTCACAGTGTTTTAACCACTTTCCCGAGACGTTCGCCGGCCTCTCCTCTTTTGTTTCCACACGCCTCTTAACCTACAAAGTCTGCTGCACAAGTCGCCGACTCACCTTATAGAGAGAATTATGGCAGGGAAGCTGACAACAGCGCAAGGCACAGGAATACTGCTGGTGACAGCCAACGTTGGATCCATGTTCGAAGATGTGAGTTTCTCCATTGATAAACACTCTGTCACTGCTGTCTCCTCACACTAACCTTGTATTTGGGCTTTTTTTGGTTTCACATGCTGCCTCCGTTTCCACGTTATGCTAAATAACGTCTCAGCTGGTCACGACGCTAGCGTTTCAAGTCGCGGACGGTAGCTCGCGCAGCCGCTGAACCGTTACAATATCTCGTTTTAACACACGGGCCTCTGAGAACGATAAAGACACATGCTGGATCTATAAATGTGTGTGAAAAGTGAAACACGTTTTCTTTCATGTCTCCTGCCCTTTTATTCCCGTATGAATGACACAAAAGATGCTTCTGCTTTAGCAATATCGTCCAGTCTGCAACTTAAAATACTCGGTGATGCAGTCATCTTCCAGAAGGTGTCTCTTTTTCTGTTAAGGCAGATGTACATCTGCTTGTTTGCATTACATGGTTTCTGGAGATGCTTCCTGACCTCTGCTTTGGCTTTTATGCACCACAAATGGCAGCAAATGAAGTTCTAGGTTTTCTATGAATCAGCTGAATTCAGCTGTATAGCATCTGTAAAGGAAAAAAGTACAAGAACTGACACTATAACAAGCAGAATTCAGATTTTCCATTTAGATAATACGACATACTTGCTTTCTTAATAAAGCAAAAGCATATTCTATGTAATTGGTGTGTCTGGCCCCCTAAGGATCTTTGGGTTGTCATTGTGGATTTACCTCTTGGAATTAGATGGTGCTGAATTAAGCTTTCTATTAAAAATATACGCTTCAGATTCATCCACTTTATGTTAAAGTCAATTTTGTGTCAATAGAGCCCCCCCTTTTCTTACTTCTTTCACCCATGTGAATTGTTGATCCCAAACATGAGGGTAGAGCCAGCTTCCTCAGCGGAGTAAGCCTATAAATAGCCTGTCTCTCACAAGCCTCATGCTTTCGGTGTCTGGTGTGTGTGTATTTTTTTCCCCCTTACATTAAACTTTAAACAGACCAGGCCCAAAAGCACATTGGAGCATGTTTCCTGCTATGAATTGGCGAGCTGGGTATACATAAAGAAGTCTAAAGTCTCTAAATGTGTTGGTACCCCCTTGTTATGAATATGTGGGCTGAATAAAGTCTTTGTGGACTGCTTTCTAATGCTGCTTCCAATATTAGATCTGTTATGTGTTGTGTGTGTGAAGCACAGCCTGACCTTGATCCACTCAAGAGGAATGTAAAAAATGTGTCAGGCCTTAAAACAGCAACATATCTCCACTTTGATCTTAACATCGAAAATGTAGAATTTATCTCCTTTAGGAATAATGGATAGATTTGTACCTTCTCTTGGAGATTTAACATGCAGTCGTGGTGTGTTTGAACAAGGAGAGCCAGTGTGCAAGCCTGTATTTTAAAATATACATTGATTTTTTTTCCCCCTTGTTGACCAAAGGTGTTTGATTAAAATTTAAAAAAGGTGATTGTGGAAGAATGTAGTTGATTGGTCCATAAGGTCAACAGAAGGGAAGCCTTGAGTCCAGCCATAATGACGTAGATGAAGTTTTTTTCCACATGTTTAAACAGTTGGAAACTTTTTATCTTGCTTACGTACTGATACTGTTTACTTCAGGTGTTTTGGATTTAATGCAAATTTCCAAAATAGGGTGTAAACACATACACACACACACACCCCAACTTTCAGCCAGTTAGAGATGTTAAAGGAGACATATCATCGATCACTGCATTGATTGAGCTTAACAGTTACTGTTACATATAGTATGTCCCAGTCTGTTAGGATTTGAACTATGTTGAGCCATATAAATAATACAAAACTAAATATTATGGTTGGTCCTCTGGGGGGTGTTTGCTTGCTTAATTCCCATCATTCTTTGTGGCATACTCTGCTCTGTTCTGTGTATGGAACACCAGAGCAGGAGAAATACTCCATCTGCTCCTAATTGGAGCAAGATGCTTCCATCTTTATGTGCCCGAGAGAATTAAGAAAACTTTCATATTTTTCTGATTTTCAGCTGGTGAAGCTGGTGATGGTTTTATTTGTAAAAGTGATAATGTCTTAAATAATTAAGTTAAACCTAATCAGACTCCTCCCTCTCTACTCTTGGTCTGGCCTCTTGCTTCTAACAGTCCTTGTGCCACAGCATTACAGCCTTAGTGGAATCATACTCCTTGATTTCTGCTTTTTATTTTATTGTTTAAAAAATATACTTAACAAAAATTGATAATAAATAAATTTAAAGCTTATTGATCTGATTAACAATAAATCAGTAATATTGTATATAAATAATAAATAAGCTTATTTATAATAATAATGAACTTAATAACTGTTCAGTATAATAATAATAATAATAATAATAATAATATAATAATAATAATAATAAGCAATATTATTATTCTTTTTATCAGTTGATCGGCTGACAGCTGTTTGTCTCTTGCGGAGTCACGTCATGCCCGTTATGCAACTGTCGTCTCCCTTCAGGTTGAAAACAGCTGGCTAAGCTAACAGACTAACAGACAGCGCAGCACGGGCCGGTGTGTTACCGCCCACACTTGGCGCGTGAGAAGTGAGTGGAACCGGCCGTTCTGGAAAGCTGTCGGCTCCTGCTAAAAATCTCCACATATTTACCCTACTTAGTTAGCCTGAGCTAAACGGTAAACAGAACTGAAATAGTGCGAGCGCGTTGTGTCACGTGCAAGTGTTTGCGTCAGTGTATGTTTCTGTACGTGCACGTCGTTCATACATGCAGACAGCAGAGGAACATGAAGAAGAAATCCACCAAAAAGAAGACTGAAAAACATGACTAGTTTGGCACAAACATTTACTCGTCATTTGGTGGATTGCTGTCTGAGATTTACTTGCCAAACGGAAAATTTACCCGCATTTGGCGCCTGTCGAGTGTTAATTTTGCACAGACACTTGTGCGCATGTGTCTGTGTGTGCTCTAGGACTGCAACGATTAGACAATAAAAATAGTCGACCACGAATTTAACCGTCGACTATTGTCGGCAGAAAAAAAACCCAAAAACCTACAGAGTGAGACATCGTCTTTTCCCTCTATCTCTGCTGAGAGTTGTGCATCCGCAAAGAAAGAAAACTACAGAGCGAGACATCGTCTTCTTATACTATCTCTACTGAGTTGCACATGGGCAATAAAGTCCGCCAGGGGAAACATATGGCGGCCGACCAGGGAACAAAATGGCGGCAGAAGACGTCAAAAGTCTGGGATAACTTCAGGTTAAACTTACAAAATAAATTAAATACATGTGAGATTTGTAAAGCGGCCCTTGCATACCACGGAAGTACATCTGAAATGCTCGAACATTTAAAGAAGAGGCACATCGGACTTGCATAACAATCTCGTGCAAGATTTCAAAGCTAAAAGTGAAATAAGACCATTTAATAATTATGACATGACATAATCCGATTCGTCGACTAGTCGTTTTAATAGTCGTGACTAATCCACTATCAGAATAGTCATTAGTTGCAGCCCTAGTGTGCTTACTGCCGTGGACACAGAGAGCAGCTATGACATGCCGTCATGTAAATCAGATTTATATTTACTGTGCATGGTGACATCAATTCCTGTTGTAGAAAATGTCGGCGCACTTTAGCATTAGCTGCTAATCTGAGTGCTGCGATCTTAGCGTTAGTTGCAAAAGACTTTATAGATGGATGTAATCCACACTGGTGAATAAAAACATCTGAACTTGACATTATCTTGGCAAGAGAAGCTTGATGGATGCAACACAGGAAACCAGTTGTGTGTTTATATGCTAATATTTCTCCGAGCCTTGGTAAGCCACATGTGAGTAGGGTCACGTTACCAGAAAAGAGGACATTTAAAGAAATCGATCTCCAAGTTTTATGAATTGATATTTGATTTATTTTAATTTAAACTGTTTAAATTGAGTTAATCAATTTTTTTTAACCCAGTCCTACTCTCCACAAATTTTGGGATTCAGTTTTTTTATTTTTTGTAACAGCTAATAAATTTAAAAGAAAATGGGGCCACCACAAAGTAGCTGTGTTTAGGGCACCCAAGGGAGTTTTTCTGTCTGTCTGGAGAAGTTTTCCTAAGCTGCTTCACCACTTAGTTTTGGGGTGCCACAGGGCTCCATTCTGGGTCTAATTCTTTTTTCATTATATATGCTTCCACTGGGTTTCATTTTTAGGAAGCATGGCATTGCCTTCCATTGTTTTGCTGACGATCTACAAATCTATATGCCAATACAGACGAGGTCTGGTGGATCCGTTGGCTGTGTCTGAATGTGCTCCCTACATAGTGCCCTATATAGAAGTCACACCATTTTGTAGGGATGTCCGAATGTCCAGAGAGAAAAAAGTAGGGCACTCACAATGCATCTTGAAAAGTAGTGAGCATAGATGGCCACTAGACGGTTCAATATAGACCACAATGCATTGCGAGAAGCTCAACATGGCGCAAGGAGGCGTAAAAACCTTTTTTATTGAACAGATATGCAACAAAGAATAAAATACAACATAAGGAATAAAAATAAAAATATTTACAAACAACTTTGGATTGGATTTGGAATGACATCTTGATGCACGTTGTGGTTGCCGTGGTGACGGCTGGTAGTCACGTGGTCTGCGGCGAGGGAAAAATAGGCAGCTTCGTGTCCGAATCGCCAAGAAAATGAGTGCACTATGTAGTGTGCTATATAGTGCAGCCCTATGTAGTGAATGAGGGGTTAGGGAGTAGTTATTCGTGCTTTTATCACTTGCCGTCTATATTATTGTAACTCTTTCTATTTTGAGATTGATCAGTGGCTGCTCCGTCATTTACCGATTGTTTAGAACTCGGCTGCTCTTCTTCTGACAGGGAGAAAACGACGCAAGCATATCACTCCAGTGCTGGCTTCACTTCACTAGCTTCCTGTACAGGATCCAGTTCAAGATTTTATTACTTGTTTTAAAAAGTCTTAATAGCGCATCACCACCTTATTTATCAGAGCATTTCATTGTTCACAGTCCTGTCAGAGCACTGAGATCAGCAAACCAGCTGCTCTTAAAAGTTCCTAGAACCAGGTTGAAAAGGCAGAGGTGACAGCTTTTTCTGTCCCTGCTCCCAAACTCTTGAACAGTCTGCTTTTAACATTAGATCAGCACAGAGCATTGAGCATTTTAAATCATTATTAAAAAAAACATCTTTTCTCATTGGCCTTTCCTCCAGCTTGAGCATTTAATTGAGTTTTTATTGTATTTATGTTCCTATGTGTTATATGTTATTTTAATGTTATTTTATATTATTTTATTCTTGTATTTTGTATTATGAGATATATTGGTTTAATTTATTTCATTATAATGATGCCCTAGGCATTTTATCTGCTTTGCTTTGTAAAGGACTTTGGTCAACTGAGGTTGTTTTTAAATGTGCTTTATAAATAAATTTGACTTCACTTGACCCAAATGGCTAGCAACAACCCTGCTCAGTGGCTACCAGCTGTTGTGCAATAATCATGTAGGCTTGATTCTTTACCTGATTCATAGACAGTACAGAGATAACATGATGCTATACAATACTGAGAATGGACATTTCAAGCAAAAGTATGATTAAAAATGGCAGAGAATTATTCAGTGTTTTTTCAATAAATAAAATATTTAGTTGCATCTCAAAACAATAGTCTGAGATTTTTACAATTAAATGATTATGGGAAATTTCCTTCATAATACCATTAACAGTCCAAACAGTTTAACTTCATTATGACTCTTATGATTGGAATTTCAAAAAAGTTTTGTTAGAGGTTTGTTTCAATTTGGAAAATTAAATATAATAAAAATGTAAAAATTTTAATCAGAATTAAAAAAGATTATATCACAGCAAAATGTGAAGCACTACCAGTCTTTGTGTTTTCCATTTGAACCATTAATCAAGCTTTTGCTGATGTATGTATTTAAACCCACCAGAGTGGCACACGTGTGGACTTATAAAGGAAAATCTGAATGTTTTAAACCACTTTTCCCAGCGGTCAGGCCCGGCATGTTGTTTGGCCCACTCGAATTATCTCAGACTCCAGTTTTCAGTAGTTGTTTGAACTCCATCTCAGGCCAGCTGCTGGCTTCAGTTGCCTCTTCCTATTGTTGACTTTGTGAGCCGTTCTCAGTTAATCTGATTATGAGAGCAAATTGGTTTGTCCTGTGTTTAAAACTGCCGTCAACATTTAACCTTTAACTGCCATTTGAGTCTCACATGCTCCTCTTTGTCTTTGGGAGGTGAAATTCTTTCACCGTTCTCTGTTTGGCCCTTCATCTCTGCAGTGAGTTAAGATGGAGCTTATAGGTTTGAAGTGCCAATATTTAGTGAGGCCGCCATAACCTGAAGCCAAATACTGGCTGCTCGCAACATATTTTCTACATTTCTTAAAATGAGGTTTCTTTTATAATTGAGCATGATTCTTAATAAAGAAAACAAGAGGTGAGATCCCAACTATTAGAAATAAAAGAAAAATAATAAAGAATATATATATATTCAAGGTCCAACCCAGAAACCCCCACCTGCCACCACCTACATCTTAACCCATGCTTGTATTTATTGATTATTATTTTTATTTTACTGCTTGCTTTTTTTCAGTTCTTAAAAGGTGTGAAGCTTTAAAAGCCTACTCAGTGTGCAGTCTGTGCACCGTGTAACAAATTTCCCTAATCTATCTCAAGCAAGTAATGAAATGTTGATCTTAGAATGGGCAATACCAACATTTTTCCTTTTGATATAATATTTAATTTATGCTACTTTGTCATTCACCCCGATTCAGATACATTTTCCCCTTAAAATACATTCACACAATTGTACAGTGTGCATTAATCTCTTTTATTGTAAGGGCGATTTGAAATATGAGTAAAACCAAGCGGCAACGTCCAGCAGTAAAATGTGAAGCATGTGCTGAAGTGCAAACAATTGCAGTTCACCCCTCATCCACTAGGGGCTAGCTCCAAAACAAAGTCAATCCCCATAGACTCTCATGTTAAAAAGACCAACTTCATAGCAGAAATAAACATGTTATTAATCCTTAAGGATTAATAGGACAATGACAACTGTGAGGGGGATGAATTTTTTTCTAACTCATTCGTTTGGATGTTATTTAATCTTGACATTGACTTGACATAATTTTGGATTTTCCGGGAATGACGACATGTGTGGTGCTGCCAAGATGGCGGCGGTGGGAACCGCCCAATGAGCTTCAATTCAGCTCTTCAGAAACCGGCGGGTGACGTCACACAGGCTCCGTCCATCTTTTACAGCCTTTAAATAAAACTTGTCAGCATAAGTGCTTGAAAGAAATGCTAATACATTCATAATAATACATATCAAATGTAATAAAATAAGATGAAAATAAGTTTTTTTTAAAATGATGACTAATTAGATTACATTACAATCTAAAATTACTTAACTTTCATAAAGAAGAAAGTGGAATGAGCTGCATGTAATCTACAGGATCCTTACTCTCCAGGAAAAGATACTTTCTGTTTAAAGTACTTAATGTTCTGATGTAGATGGGAGAAGAGGGACAGCAAGCCTGTCGCACTAACTGGAACTGAACAGGTGATGATGGTGATGATAAGGAAGAGCCATCACCACATCAGTCACAGCTGAGCTGAGTATCTGAGAGCCCTGCAGTGTTTACAGAGGTGGACAACATGCTGTCAGCACTTGGGTGTCACCAATTAACCACACCAAAGGCAACGTTTATGTTTTGAAATGAGACGGATGTTTAGCTCCTGAAGCATGAAGTTTGATTATTACAGGAACAGGATGCAACTTCCTAATGCAACGTGTAGATTTTATGCTTGGAAAAATACTTAAGAGGCAAATAAAAGTTACCGTCTGCAGTTCAGGAATAAGTGTTCCAGGGAATATTGTAAAGACAATCTAAGTTATCATCTTCCTCACCACAAAACCTCTGTTTTTTTCATCAGTTACAGTCAAAGAGCATCACATGGGGTCTAATTATTACATTATTAAAGCTTCAAATTCTGTTATCTTGTATTTTATTTGTGGAACTTTATTGACTGTGGGGCTCTGAGCTTGTCCAAAACAAGGACGACCAACAGCTTGCTTTCCATGTAAACAGACTGAACTTCGGAGCTGCGGCTGCTCTGCTAAATGCTGCTCGTGCTTCGCCTTCTGTGTATTCACGGTGTTGACTTGTTTGCTTTTATACAGCACGAGCAAAACACACTTTTCCCTCTGTGGTTTAGAGAAAATGCGCTGTAGGTGTGATTTCAGTCATTACCCACTGTATGATTCCTGGTAGTTACTGAATCCGGCCTACTGACAGCTATCGAGAGATCAAATCATGAATTTGGAGATTTTCCAATGGGAAGCTCAGCTGGACTAAGCCTGATGATTAAAATATGATAAACAGAATCTTTTGCAGAGGATCTGAAGCTGATGTTGCCAGCCTGTGTGGGATAATTTCTCCTATTCAAGTCATCCTAATGCTGATCAACATATTCCCCTCAAGTGTCCTTTCCGCAGTGAATGCTAGTTGTTTTAATTTCAGTTCAAACACTGTTTTAGACACACACACAGACATATTTCTTTGTCCAAGCCAAGATGACCATATGGTGATGTAACAGACTACTATGAATAGTTCCTCTTGCGGGTTTGGGTTTTCAACGCATTTGTTGTTATTCATCATGTCTCTTTTTCATCTTCTACCTCTCCTGCCCGCTGAGAGCTCATTGGCTCAGGCTGTTCCAGACTACATTGAGTGGAGACATTTATGCTGCTAAAAATGGAGGAAAAATGGTTAAATTGCCTCCCCTCACCAAGACTTCAACTCATCTTCCTTTATTCTTTGTGACTTGTGTCTTGTGTGGTTGGAAATTATTCGAAAAGGCATTTTCCTTCATTTCCTTCCAGCATAGATCCTGGAGCTTTTAGTCACATGTTAGATGCCATTAACTCCCCAAACTGAATAATGTAATTAGTCCCTCATGGTGTGTATATTTAGCTCTAGGGATGTCCTGCAAACTTGTGATCGCAGAACTTATGCGGTGTGGAAAATGTATTTATTCTTCATGTGAAGGGTTTATTTATTGCCCAGCTCTTTATGCTTTTGTCCTTTTTTTTTTAAATCAGTGTTTTTAACAGAGAAGCTCCACAGTAATAGACCATGACTAAATAGTTCATGTGACAGCTTGATTGTAGCATTTCTCCCTCTGCCAAAGCCCGTTGCACTGCGTTGCTGCAGGAGTGGAAAAGTTTATGAAAGAAAGATCAGATGATGCTATTTTGGTTTGCTCCCTGCTCTGCCCTCCTCTGTCTTGTCATAACACCAAATTAGGATTTCAAAAGGGGAAAAAATGTTGGGAAAATCTGAAAAAATACCATCAGCAAAGAACAGAATCTGAACTCCAACAAGTTCCTGATGATCTACAGCTGGAAACGTAAATCTCATAATGGGTTAAAATCAGTGTTTTATGTTGTAAGGTTTCCGAAAACCTTGACTAGAAAATCATGACTTATTTGGTCAATACTGAGATAATGAAATTTTAACACAATAACTCAAATTTACGTCATGTATTTATTAAAATAGCTTTTTAACTCTGAAAGTCATTTAAATTTAAATATGATTAATCTTTAAACAAATGGAAAAACTAAACAAAGTGAGTTTAAGCACTTGGGGACAGGAAATGGATTTGTAACTGAATACCGGTAATTAAACACACCAACAGTGTCCTTTTAAAATGAGTTATTTCAAGATTTTTGCTCTGTTAGCCCAACTTGTGTTTAAGTTTTCATGCTTTAGAACAATTTCTGACATACTTAATTTAGCTTTAGTTTGTTATAAATCTAGTACAGGGACATTTATGTTTGGTGGATTACTTCTTTGTTGTCACAGTGCTGCTTAGCAATTTTTTATTTTTTTTATTGTTGAGAACCCTGTTTATTTCCCTTTTTAAATGGACCCATGTTTGTAAGGAAAATAAATATGTGGGATGAGCAGCAGATGTTGGGTATGTGGGTTGTGACCATGAAAAACATGTCAAATCTTCTCTATGTTGTGTGGGTGCAGGTATCTGTCTCACTGGAAAAACCAGGCTTGCCATCAGTGGAGGCAATCTCAATGCAGAGAGCTGTTGAGATGAGATTCTGTAACCAGTTGCAGTCCCATATCTCAGAAGTCTGGGACCCAACTCTGTCCTCTAAAATGATGGGGGTTGTTCAGTAACTACATCCAGAAGTTAGAGGTGGAGAAGATGAAATGACCTGCCTGCAATCCTGACCTCAATCCCATTGAACGTTTGTGGGATCAGCCTAGGCAACTGTTGTGGCAGACTGACCACTACAACCACATTGGCTTACTTGTGACTAAGAATGGGATACCATCCCACAGCAGTGTGTGACCAAGCTGGTGACCAGCATGAGGAGGAGGTACAGTACCAGGCTGCTGTGGTTGTGTGTGGTTCTTCCACATGCTACTGAGGTCCCTGTTTAAGTGAAGAAATTGTTAAATTGCTAATAATATCCTGTTTCTTCAGGTCACAATGATCCAATCTAATAATTTTTTATGGCCGCAACCCACATAGGGTTGCAAAAAGGGAGGAAAAGTTCTGGTAAATTTCCAGAAATATTCCATGGAAAGTTAAGCTGTGAAATTTTGAAAATATATGTTTTGAGCCTTGAGGAAACTTGGCACCTAATACGCTGCTGCATTTTTGTAGCATTCTTTTATGTATGTCTTTGCACAATATTTACACATAAGACCTTCCTTCAACATTAGTTTGTGTGGAATGCCTCCACACATCGAAAGGCAAACGTGACATTTTTCTGTTAAATAAGATTACAACAAAAAGCTTTAATAACCACTAATGCAATGGCATGAACAGATAAATAGTTAACATCTGGAGTTTTCTTCAAATGATGTAGGGCTGCTCGTTTATGGGAAAAATGATAATTACGATTATTTTGATTGAAATTGATATTTCGATTATCTAACACGATTAGAGAAAGAAAAAGAGCCTTTAAACAAAAAGAGAGAGGAAAAAAAAAAGGAGCCATTGGGAGGGGTCATTTGAAGCCTTGTCTGTGGTAACATAGACTAGATTCTTTCCACCAGGTTCCAGTAGCTATTGTTTGTCTTAAACCAGCAGCAGCTATGTTCTGCCAGGTGTGAGCTGTAATAAATGAGACTTTAAACATTTCGTTTTCATTTTGAAATCCGTGTCATATTCGGCTCTATGGTGCGGCTTAACAACAGGTCCGTAGCGGTGGTGAAACATTGGACTGTAGCCACGTCCTTCACAACACCCTCATGACCCTCATCATTCAGGGCAGGGAGAGACACGCGGTTAAAATAGTGACGAGATGGCAGTGATACCGTTTGTCCAAAGTGTTGACGAGTTTCTTAAATCCCGGGTTGTTCGCAGTGTTAACTGAGCGCTGGTCTTTGGCGAGAAAACAAGTTATGTTTGTTTATTACGTTTGTTATCTCTCTGTGTCTCTGGGAGCTGGTGGATTATTTAGTCACGGCTCACCAAAATTGTGCATTTTTTCTATTTTCTTGTGTCGCGTCGTAACATCTACATGAACGAACGCAACATTTCACGTGCACGAATGTCGCCTGTCGCTCGGCTAGAGAAGGGCAGCGACTTCCGCCTCATCGTGCAAGTTCCATAGGAAATTAATAGAGAAGGACCGACTTTGCCTCCCGTGTGTCCAGCCTATAACTTGAGAGGCGTTTGCATCTGAAGTTGAATTAAACCAAAACGGTTGGAAGTGTGGAACAGCAGCAGAGCGCAGCGCAGCCCTAAGTTGATGTATAAAATAAATTTACCCCATTATATTATCAAAATTTAACTTTTATGTAGCTGCAAGCTCAAGTGTGGCCTCAGTACTCCAGGGTTGAAGAAATCACCAATGTGATGGATGAACACACAGTGCATGTAGGGGGTGTGGCCTCAAAACCCTGCACCAAGCAGTGTGCTGTGTGATATTCAACTGTGCTTGCAATAAATCTGGTTGTTTTCGCCACGATTATGCTACAATATATTTTCCTCAACTATATTAAAGTTCCTTGTTAAGTGAATAAACCTAGATTTTGTACATTTTCGGTTAATTCCCATGGAAAGTTTCCAACTTTGAAAATTCCTGGAATTTTGCAACCCTAAACCCACATAGCCACACAGTTATGATTATATGCAAAGGCGTGTCTTGTTTAAACATGTTTACATAGGATGTTTGTATTATTACAAGCTAAATATTGCGACTTGCGAAGAAGTGGAGTCTGCAGCAGAGCACAGCAATGCCAGTGGCGCTCGATTTGCAACTGAAAACCGCACAAGAGTAAACTGCGAAGAAGCAAAATAATCGGACCATTTCATTTTTATGATCGTTGAAAACCCAGATTGTAATTGCGAGTAGAATTCGATCATTCGCCCAGCCCTACTTGGTGGTATATAATGGTGTCAGAGCTGTGGATATGATTGTTGTGTGAGTGTTGGATGCAATGAAACATGCTTTTCATACTTTGCATGTTGTGTATTATTGAGAGTACACTAGTTTGCATTGAAACCTCAGTTTGATAGTGGAAAGATGTTCCTGCATCGGTACATAGCCAAGCCAGGTGTAAAGAGTTGAGGCTGCTGTTATAAAAGGTAAGCTTCACTGTATTTGTTACCCTGTACTTTGGGTTTTCACGACGTAGTCAGTCCTATGATGGAGCATTTGGAAAACTTGCATTAAGTGGCTATATGTCCTTATTATGAGATATGAATTAATGAGTTAATTTATTGTCATTGCACAACAATTGTATCAACAATTATTGGCAATCAAATTCTTGAATCCCAGGCTCACCTAACAATGATAAAAAGAATATAAACCACAATAAAAATAGTCAAACACAAAAAGCAAGAATTTTACAAAAAAGTTATAGAGTAAAATATATATTAAGCAATAAGAAGATGCTGTTATTTAAAGGTGTTGTTGCTGCTGACAGCATTTAGAAGTCTTGTGGCCTGCGGCATAAAGCTGTCCCTGAGCCTTGGGGTACGGGCTTGAATGCTGCAAATCCGTCGGCCCTTATTTTTCTGAGAAAAAATTGCTTCACAAAAAAAGTTTGCAAGCAGTTCACTTTGGTTACACTTCAGTTGTTACGACCCTTTAAATCTGTTTTAATGACGGATGTTTCTTCAGGTTCTTTTGTTTCCTACCCATTTATATAATTGTCTTTCATTATAATTCATTATAATATATTTTTTCAATGATGCAATGCTTCTAATACCAATAACAGCATTAAAGTTGTCTAATTAGCCATTGATTGGTTCTGCATGATGATGCAGATGATGATGCGCTCTGACGCAAGTTGCTGGCAGTTTCTGTTTTTGAGTTGCCCGTATTTCCAAAAATGGGACAGTACTGAGGTCACGCAGTGGATGTAGATGTGATTCATCACTAATCCTTATCCAAATTAGGAAGTCTCAGTTCTTGTAGTTGGAGCAACCTTTTGATATACTTTAACCTGAGAAAAGAAGCTCCTCAATTAGTCTCCTAATGCAGGAGGTTCAGTTCTGACATCTGACACATGGCGGTGGATTACTGAAGGCAGGCGACTGCATGCACGTACCTTCAAATTGTTTGTATCCGTGGCTCATGAGGCTGTTTGTCTTAGCTCTATCTCTCTAGTATTAGGTCACCTTGCTTCCATTAAAAGTCTGTTCGGCCTCAAACCTACAGGAGCGTTTTTACCAGGAAAAAATAAACAGTTGCTCACTGAGCCAGACAGGAGAGTTTATAGTGGGGCTCTTCAAGAAGTAGTGAATCCACACACAGAAACACACATTGAATCTCACTATGTATGACACAAGTGGGGGACTTTACAGTGCTGCGACACAGCCAATATTTTTTCCAGAGTTCACTGACCCCGCTCAGGAGGATTTGATAACGTGTTTGAGAGGAACGGGACAATGAACAGCCAGGCTCCATTGGACCCAGATAAGGAACTGGGATAAGGGTGGGAGCGTCAACACAGAGCAGGGGAAGTTTGGGTTCACTCCAAGAGCCATAATTATCCTTGTTGGGAAAGCCAGAAAGGAAAAAATTTTCACCCCCCCCATCCATTGCGCTGACAAGGCCAAAGACTCATTCATAAGTAAATAGTTTATAAGATGTGTGATTTGACCACACTGTTTCAATCAAAGCATTAACCTCTGACAACCACAGTGTCAAACATTTCCACTCTTGCAGTATCATTTTGAGTACCAGAAAAAAAGAGAATTAGCAACCTTTCACATATATAAGCTTTAACTAGGTTATTCTTAACTAGATTATGACATTTAGAGACAAAACCAAGTTACCCAAGTAATTGGGTCACAAGTGAATATGCCATGACTAATGTAATTTTTAAGTCTCACATCTATATTTTTTAATTATTTGAGTTGAGTCATTTTCAAAAAACATTTCAGCAAAGCATGCCTCTTGCTTTATAAATACAAACACTTCAAAGCTTTTTTTAATTTTCCAATCAATAAAGGGGTGTTTCTCACTGCCAATCAATTACACAAAATAACAAACAAATTATTCAAAGGTGTAGAATTGAGCTTTTTTGTAAGTTTTTTTTGATAAAGAAGCGATATGATTTTATCAAGAAT
>JBAMHW010000018.1:5992471-6009695 GCA_037177495.1 Rhadinocentrus ornatus
AAATTATTCAAAGGTGTAGAATTGAGCTTTTTTGTAAGTTTTTTTTGATAAAGAAGCGATATGATTTTATCAAGAATGAATATTGTAAATCAAAATGTTTTGGGTCAGAAGGATAGGTTAGTTGCAGCCCAAGTTACTGTGCAGGGGCTATGGGGGATTAGCTAAGGGGTCCCGTCTCCGGCAGGATTTACCAAACAACCTCCAGGTCTAGATTTGCCTGGTTGTCAACCTGTTAAGACCTCAGGCTGTTTTTAAAACCTTCCCTAAACCTGTGGATTTTCTCAAAAAAAAAAAATGTTATTTACTCTTTTTTTTTTTCTTTTTTAGCCTGTCCTGTCCAGCATCATAGCAAGCAGAGTGATAGTCTGGTTGCTGTATTGTGCTAAACAAATTTGATTTTCCAAGGGGAGGCTTATGGGTATAAGGCTTCTCTTGATAGTCATTTATTTAGTTATTTACTTTGAATCATGGAATCTATGTAATCTTGCTGAACCTGACCGGAGGGGACAGAAAAAGAAGGAAGACAACAAAAAGAAGCTAAAGGGAAAGCAGAAAGAGGAGACACAAACACCACAGACAAAAGGCAATGACCCTTTAATCCACACTATGACCAGACAACAAACCGCTATATTTGTACATAAACACACCAGAAAATTTCCTACTGCTTTTGAGAAAAACGGAGCTTTCAGTGATTAAGAGTTTTAAAATAATAACCAAATCAAAAAGACCTATTACAAACATGTCACAACACTGACCAACACAAAAAATTATCTCCTAGTGTTAGGGTTGGGCATCGAGCATCAAGCATCGATTGGAACCTGGACTTACTTTCCAATTCTTCAAAATTTTAAATTTCTGTTCCTATTTTCGATCACTGGTCCGCTGACTGGAAGACTAAGCCGGCGAACACCAACAAAGAAGAATCCGCCGGAAGTGTTTGCCTTACCGCCCACTGATTGTGATGATAGGCTGTCATTCATGTCAATCACAAGTGTAGCCAGACTTTTTCAGGTCACATGGCTAGTCAAGCTTGTTATGTATCTCCAGGTGTCCTGGGATGAAAACGCCACACAAAACAGTAGGGACACGTTTATTTTTTGCCCCAAAAGGTGATGAAAACAAACGTACCCAACAACACTGGTTTCACGGCAAGGTGAAATTTGATTTTATATATGAAGAAGGAGTTTGCAGACAGACATTCATAAGGACTATACTAACATAACTTGAAATACTTTTGTGGCAAACTATTTTTGATATTTTTTAACACTGGACCTTTCTGTGGAAAAGTAATATGATGGATGGTTGGATGGATGGATGGATGGATAGATGGAATATAGAAAAATGCAATCGACACACTTAAGGGCACTTAATAATAATAGTAAAAGTGATAATAATAACAATATATGATTGTAGCAGCAACGGTATATGCTAATAATAATAATTATAATAATAATAACAATAATAACAAAAGCGAAAGTAACAATAATAATAGTAATAGTAATGATTATACTACTACTACTGCTACTACTACTACTAATAAAAATATATATACACATTACAACGAAACAAGTAGGAAGTCCCGTTAGCTGTGTGCTAGCCATAGTGTTTCTTTTACTAACTGTGTTTTGGTTTTTAGGAGGATTGTAAAATCAATATTTTGGGTCTCGATTACAGAGAATCTAAGCTTTCTAACAAGGTATAGCATGCCTATATTGACAAAAGTGTTATTGGAGAAGTTTTAGAGTTTGTCGAACAACATGTTGACCTGGTCGCAGTCGACAAGGTGGGAATGATGAGGTTAAAACATGTAAAGTTTTTTGACCGTGACTCTTAGAAGAATCGGAATCAAGAATTGTTAGGAACTGGAATCGACACACAAAACCGGAATCAGAACTGGAATCGTTCAAATTCAAACGATGCCTGACCCTACTTACTGTATAATCCCACTGGACAACTCAGTGACTGTGTCAGCGTGCAGAGGATGAGGAGCAGGGAGTGATCAGTGATGAGTGAGATCATGCAAATGCGACCATGCTTAAACGGAGGCTAGAGGCAGACTAGGGCAGCCCAGAGACCCGGGCCATCAGCAGCAACCCCGGAGCACGAACCAAAGCCTGGGACCGGCCATCCAGGGCGGCCCGAGCGAAGGATCCAGGGCCCCAGGAGCCCAAACGTTGTCATGCGTCGCCGTCCTCATACTTCCATTCGTGTTTTGCATTGCCATGGTTGTCAGTTCATCCAATAGTAGGGAGTGCTTAGTTCAGAGTTCACTCCCACGAGCCGACCTCAATTTCAGACACCGTTTGGCGGCGGTAACACATAGATAAAAAGTTTCCAACTGCCCAACACGCCTCACACACTTACATATATTCTTTCTTCAAAAGCTCACGCAATTTCTACAATTATTGTGCTCGTCTTCATTCTTCTTTTGCTTTTTTTTTGTTCCTTTCTGATTCTCTTCTTCTTCTCTGGTTTGTTTTTTACCCTGGTCTTTTCTGCTCAACACTGCTTCCCCAATTTCTGGTGGTATTGCTCCGTCTTCTGCGTCAAGCGACGGATAACTAAGCTTCCTGAAAACGGACCAAAATATGCGTAACGCAGAAGACAGATGTTACTGTTCGTCCGCCTGCGTATCCGTCGTCTGCATCGAGCATGAATGGGCCCTAAAACAATCAACTTGTTAGGAGTGAGCTGTAATGTCGGTTACTTTTAAACAGTAAATGTTTTTTCCCCAGCTTTTTTTGTGTTCTGTCATTAAAGAGCTGTTTTACATGGGTAATTTTTATTCACTATATTTATGATTATCATATGGATCCAGGAACAGACACGTGATCAAACAGTACACAGCTTCTTGCGTACAACTAACTTTTTAATTTATCTGAATGGTTGAGGTAAAGCTTGATCACAATGAACTCATTCATATTAAATAAAAAAAGCTCATATTTCCATCATAAAAAGTACCATATTCTATAATTGTGCTTTAAAACGTCCTCACTATGTAAGTAAAAAAAGTAAGATATTTTAGGGATAAGTTAAAAAGAGCCGTTTTATGTATTTAGCAACATGCCACGAAGTTGTTAGGCCAGGATTGTGTACAGGTTATAGTTAGTATGTAAGCTTATGTTGGCCTTGTTTATGAAAGGAATTTAGCTCACTTTAATCTTGTAAACCCAAAGAATGTGTTGAAAAGAGCTTTGTGTGGCAACAGCAGACCTTATCCCAACTTTTGTTTTTTATCTACAACCCACGTCCACTTGACTTGTGTAGAAGTTTTCATCACTCTTGTTTGTTGTAGTCACACACTCACACCAGCACATGCTCATGCTTTGCTCTGTCCTGCTGGGCTTAATCTGGGCAGTTGGTGGTGGTGGTGGGAGGGGGGGCACACAAACTGAGTGATTACAGAAGCGCTCATACCTCCTTTATCACCACAGACAACTTACTTAAGCATCCTGCTTGTGCTGTGGAATGAAGTTGTTCTGTGCTTTCCACCAGCTGCTGCAGAGGTACATTCAACAAAAGCTGCATGAAATTATATGCTTGTCTCAGATGTCTCAGGCTGGATAAAGGAAAGGAAAGGGTGGTTTTGCACACTGAATTTCTGCTTTTGGGGTATTAATCATCAAGATAAAAGAGACAAGATTTTTGAAGCCACACTGTAATCTAATAGCAGATGACACTGCAACAAAAACTGTCGTCTTGTACCAACAAGGGTCCAGTAAAAATAGTACAGTAAGATAGTTGTTCCACAAGTTTTTTTTTATCCATTAAAAACTAAGAATGCAGTATTTTAGATTTCTGACCAAACCCAACATGCAGATATTTTCTATTCCTAATAAAATCCCTGTCGTGATAAGCAATAAGTCAATTAATTGCAGGTTAAGAAAAAATGAGCGCAATGAGCTGGCCAGCCGTGATTTTTTTTTCCTATCTTACTTTACCACAGACTGAATGACAATAGGTTTCTCTATAGAGGATCTCGACTGAACACTCTGGTGTCTTGCGAAGTGATCTCTTTTGTCTAGGGTCATACTTGACAACAGCATGTTGCAGCACGAGACCGTGGTGAAGCACCTGTGCGAGCTGGTATGCCACATTTGTTTTAGAGGGCTGCCAACTCTCACGTGTCGGCCGTGAGACTCGAGCATTTGAGTGGCTTCTCACGCTCTCGCACTAAACCTTCGATTTTGAATGCAGAGGTGGCCGGTCAGATTTCTCCATCAACCATCTTCTTCTAACAAAGACTTTTTAGGAATCTAACTGGTACTTTTCCAAGTTTTTCTCATTGTGTTCCATTAGTAATACCTGGAATTATTGATGAATCTTCCACATCTGCATCTTGACACATTGATTATTCCTCAACCCGTAAATCTAAGCATGTTTGTATGTTTCTTATAGTTGTTGTGAAGCCTGGTATCAATTTTCTTTCTGGTCTTTAATTTCTGTTGACCCTTGTGTATACCGTATAACTTTACCACACACAGCCACCAGCCTGCACTTACACTTTCACTTACATCTCATTAAATATCTATAAAGAAGCTGAACTTGTAAGGAAGTTAAAAAACTAAACACTTTCAACCACAATCTTCAAGACAATTGGGCGTTCAGAACAAAGGGCATCGAAACAGCTTATGGATCATAAAACATTTACACAAATGCAGCCCAGTTACATTATTACAAGCATGGAGCTGTCACCCAAATTAAAAAAAGGACCTTATCACGTTATAGCGTGATAGTTTAATGTAAAAACGTGATGCGTATAACATTATAACGTGATAAATTTTATTGTAAGAACATGAATTAAATCAGCCTACAGTATGCAGATGATGTTGTGACCTAGAAATATTGGAGCAAAATACATTTAATGGAAAATATTCTTGCCAAGAAGAAAGATTTCAGGTCTTTTTGTGAAGCGTTAATTGTTCTACTCTGATTTGCTGTTGTACACACAGGAATGTGGAACAGTTATGAGTAACACAGTGAGACGGTGTGTGTGTCTGAGTTGCCAGACTGTGTGTTCTGCTTTTGGTTAATAACATGTACCAGTAGTTACGCCTATGGCTGTCTTCTGAAAAAAAAAAGAGAAAATTATAAATGCTATATGCATCGTTGGGACTGGGGATAATTAAGTTGCCGACACAAAGACGTAGTCATGTCTGCTTTAAAAGTGCAACTTTAACAATATCACAGTGTCCTCCAAGCTTCACCAACTCTCTCCAATGAAGCACAACTTAATCCCATTCAGTAAATTAAACATTTCTCTGACTATATTATGCACAGTTTCCCCATACAAAGATGAACATGGTTTATAATCCACGTTTTCACAACAGAAGTAACTTAATTTGATTGTTATGTGGGTGATAGCTCTACGCTTCCATAGATTACAAATGTCTGACAAACCCCCCACCCAAAAACCATACCCATTTATTATGTTTTACTCATTATAAATCTTAACATGCTGCTGGGATTGCAAAGCCACAAAATGTAAAAGAGGAGACATCATTCTGCAGGTTTTAGCAGACTTAAAGTTTAACCACACAGTCTTTATTCCTTATTTGTCTTTTCTTTTATAGGCTTTTACATACTGTGTTTTATTTCTTTATTAAGTCTTTGTTGCTTCTGTGAAATAACACCTTGGTTTCACCCCCCTTGGATTGCTGTATGCTGTGCTTCTATAAATATCGTGAATCACCGGGACATTTAAACGCCATGTTCATGCATCATGTATCATGTCTGTTTAATGAAAGTCTCACCATGGAAAACTCTTCCAGTATTTGACTCTTGGTTCCCATTTAAAGCAAGTAAAACCAAAACATAATATGTACCAGCTACTGGTGCTCTATCTCTGTAAATGTAGCTTCATAACTGCTGTTATGATTGACATTTGCACTTTTTACTTAATAGAAAGTGTCATTTCTCTTTCTAGATATCTAAATACCTGGCACGTGAACACTAGTAGAAGTGATACCAGCTAGAGTGCTCATATTGTGTCTTTCCTGCAAATGCAAATAGAGGGTAGGCAGCAGCTGGGGGTGGCACTGGGCGTTTCTCCCCAGCAAGCTGCTGTGGTGTCAGAGCTTGGCTCTGACTTTAATTACAGCGTCATTAGTCTGTCCACTCTCAGCCTCACTTCTGGAGAAAATGATGGACCAGCTAGACGCCTCCTCCTCATCTGTCTTTACCCTTACATCTTTTTATTCCGAGTCCATTTCGCCACCATGTTTCTCTGCATCTCAGCTGTTTCGGGCCCACGCCACTTGAAATTGTCCCGCATCTCCCGTTGGCTAGTCCAGGGCTGCCTTATGAACTTAACGTTAATGCTGAACATCCCAAACCCTAAGTCAGCATGTAACGTTGGTAACGCAGCAAACAATGCGATTAGGATTAAACTAGTTGAGATAGGTTACAGTAGGCTACATGTCCATAGTCAAATAAAAAGAATAGAACACATTAATAAGTTATTATCATTATTTCAATGACTAATGGTTTGCTGCTTTAAACCACATGAATTTTGAAAGGTTTTTCCTTGTCCAGAGGAGATGGAGCAGCTTGAAGAGCCCTCAGTCTGAAATTAGGTTGAACAGTCCAATGGCTGTGGCTAGTAAATCTGAAACTTTCTGGGGACCCCTGCTGGGTTTGGGACCTCCAGTTTGGGAAAGGTGGGTTTAATCTACCAACATTGTGACTGCAGAATTTTTTGGGGGAAAGTTTCTTCTGAGAAAAAGGTCTGTGGCAATCTGTTTTTTAAAACACCATTTAGAGGAATAAGCACAAGAGTGCATGGTATTTGTAGAAAGCTTGAAACCTAAAATTATTGTAAAATAACAATGGATTTATAAGAGTAGTGATGAGAAAGCTAAGTTAAAAAGCAGGGTCAGCTGCAGCTCGGTGCTGATGTTTGGAGTATGACCACTCCCTGATTACTTCCCTTTGGGATCCATGTGGATAGTGGGGCTTTAGCCAGTTTTCCAGCTTATGTAAGTGCAAGTGTGGTGGATATGTTTGTAGTTCCTCTTGCTGCCTTATCTCTTTTGGTCTCTGCAGAGGGTTATCACTTGACCTTTCACCACCGACAATAAAGTTTCCACTGTGGACAGCCCGAACAATGCAGACCCTCCCTCTTTTCCCCAAAACGTCTGCCTCTCCTCTGGTGTCTATTTTTAGACCTCAACCACAAACACATCTTTGTCTAAGACTTCCAATTTTATTCATTATGGAGTTGGCAACAGAAGGTCATGTCCTTTTGGGCATGGGGAAATTAATAAGAAAAGATTCAAGCATTAACGAGCTTTTAAAGTGTTAAGTAGTGATTTAACTCTGAGTTTGTCTCTGTGACCATATGATGCAAAGTTCTCAGAGGTTTATTTTTGATATTGTGCTTTTTGTCCAGGTCTACTTTATAGCAACATGTAGATTTTTGACTTATTAGATGGCAAATAAAACCAAAAAGATTGACAGGCCAGAGATAATAAAAGGCAGACTTCACACTTGGCCTGTGTGCACACACACTTGTCTGGAGGGCCGTTCTGGCTACTTGCCTGCAGCCTGTCAACACCCGCAGGCTTGCAAACAAGTGTCCATTCGTCTGTCGGGACCCACGGAACAGGCCAGCCCTCGGATACCAGTTCACATAACAGCTGAACAGATGGTACCATCTCCACCTTGCCTGCCTCACAGGGTTTTATTACCCAATTTGGCCCACAAGAAGCTTGTTAGAAAGAGAAGACAAATGTCTGCTGAAAAGGCAGTACATTTATCTACCTGCTAATGTTCCTCATTTAATTTTTTATAGGTATTTGCTTTGCCTCTGTGACAGATGGAAACCTTTTTCTTTTGTGTAAGTAAAACTTTTAAATGTTCATCCCTTGCCTGAAGTCTGTTTAACATGTCAGCTGGATTACAGAGAAATTCCACTGTTGGCAGGAAGAAACAGCTACTACTGCTATTTGAAGGCGTCCAAAAGGCATAAAGTTGTCAGACCCATAACAGCATAAGTTTACAAGGCAGGGATTCTGGTAAGTTCTTCTGTTTTAAAAAATGCCACTATATGTGACATATCTTTATTATCTTAACATCTATAAAGGAGATATAAACTTGAGGAATATAATTTTCAGAGGCAGCACATCTTGACCTGAATACCTCAACCTACTTTTCTCTTTCTTTGCACTCATACAGTTGTAGCAGACGGTAGACAGCAGCTTGAATATTTTAGTTCTCTTTAAATAAGTATACACAGTTACATTGTTTAATTGTGTTTTATAATCTTTCAGTCTTTATAAAATAGCTGTATGTGGGTTACATGGACATTTGGCTTTAATAAAAGATTTAATAAAAGAGATGCTTGCAAGCTTATGTGTGTAAAGAGAGCAGCAGCATCTCTTGTCAGAACCACAGCTCAGCAGCATAGTATTGTTTGCTTACTGCTGCTTTTATTACCTGGTAATAAGCAGGTTACTGTTGTCCATTTATCCACAAACCATTTTAATTTCCGTCTATTTAGGTTCTTAAACCTTTTGATGAGCACTCAAGGATCACTTTAAAGGTACGGCGTGTAGAAATTACTGGCATCTAGTGGTAAAGATATACAGTATTTATGGGGAGAATCTCACTTTTGAAGCATAAAACCAAGCATGGTTTCAGCAGGGTTGGGCAGGGGGTCCATGGCTTTTTAGCATATGCACGAAGGGGGTCTCCAAAGAAAATAGTTTGGGAACTTTTGATCTAAGCTACCATGAATTTTATTAAAAGTTGATGAGAAAAGAGCCTTGTGAACCGTTTGTTGGGATAAAAGGAGCTGAGTCAACGCATGCCATGATCTGCATAACTTTGTGAATCGTTTCACTTCAGTCGGTCAGGTTCTTGCTTTGTTAGCTTCTGTCATTTTGTGGGTAAATTAAAGTTCACGGGGGAATAAAAGCTGTAGCTGCTCTCTTGTTTTACTCAGTAAGATTTGGGGTTGATAAGCAATATTTTTGTTTTATTCATCAGGATGTCCTAGCAATCTTAATGATGACAACATAGACTGGGTTTCTATGAAGAATTTAGGCCATGACAGAGTGAAACAGTTGGTCGGGGTTTATTTACAGCAAGCACATGTAGCAATGATGCAATAAAAACACCAAAACAAACACTTTGACTAGCAGAAAGATGCATGATGCATCATAAAGGGTCTTAATCCCAAATGCTTTCATCCATCCACACATAAAGCTTAGGCTTCTAAGCTTTTCCATGTTTTTATCTGTCCGGCCATGTAGAAGCTTATCTGAGATACTGGGGAGCTAAACGGATGGATATTTGTCTAAAATTAAGCATTACTCTGTTTTTGGATAACATAAAAGAATCTATAACAACACATTTTTCAACTTTTTTAAGGCATGTAGGACAACTTTTAATGTCTTCCTTGTACAACATTGGCCATATTGATTTATATGCCAGAAGTACTTGGCCCTTCAAAAGTCATGTGATTAAAACCCAGCCTTGTGTTTGATAATAAGGGACGACAGCCTTTCCCACTTTCCATTGATCACATCTCAGAGGTCAGGATAGCTTGTGATTGCGTCAGGGCTTATGGAAGATTTTACCAGACTGTCTTTGCTTTTTTTTTTGAGCCAGTCCACTAATTTATTGACAGAATTTTATTGACTGGTGCCATGAAAACCATTACAGGTGAAAAAACTGGACCAAAGTTCATTTGCTTCCAGTTGCTATCATACTTTGGATAATCACAGTAATTGATAAGTAGTGTTTACAGGGTGATGAACATTTGTCAAACTCTCCGTCAGGGAACAAAAGATAATGTCTCTGTTGTCTAACATTGTTGCAAACAATGCTAAAGATTGTTTGTCTGCATCAGCAGCCTCAACATGGTCTGATTTCACATCAGTGGAAAAAGAAGCATGCCGATCATGTTCTGCATCTGTCTCTCTGACTCAGGCTAGTTTTTTTCCCCCACATCTTCTTTAAGATTGCCAAAAATTATTTAGCTTTGTTTTAACCGGCGTGTGTGTGTGTCTTGGTTAGTGAGTCTGTGTGAACTTTGCATCTGGAACAGAGAGATTACAAAGAACTTTGTCTTGCAATTCCTGTTTACGCGTCTTTCACCATGAGCAGTTTACACTCCTCATCCTGTCTGCGTGTTTGTGTGTGTGTTTATCTGTCTTGAATTAATGCACTTTCCTCATTTCAGCTTATGTTTGTGTATGTCTGTTCTTTGCTGTAAGGTCACCAGATAATGGCAGGACTGATTGTGAGCGGTGATCCGATTTCAGATGATGAATAGATCAGACGGAGTTAAATAGGAAGCTGAGAGTAAAACTAATGAGGCGTTTCGTGCGCTCTGAAGGGAGATCTGTGACCTGACAATGAATTACAGGCTTGAGCGACACATGAGTATCTTTATACCAGTTTGACGTTTCTTCATTGTTAGAGTCTTATGACCATGAAGATGCTCAACACTCTAGTTTAAATGATGTAGATCAGTGGGTCCCATACTTTTTGAGCTACAAGCCACAAGATACCCTATGTTGGTGTTTGTGACCACTACTTGGGGTCAGGACCTCCAGTTTGGGAAAGGCTGACCGAGATGAGTATTTTTTTTTTAAAGTTTTTTTTTAAAACTATAAGTCTTTAAGTCCTGCTGCCAAATGACACACTTAAAGTGTCCTCTGAAATGTGGGCTTGCCTCATCTCTTTCCCAACTGCTGCTTTGTGTCACTTCAGATGAAAGTTGCAAAAATAAATTGTGAAATTATTCCAATGTGTCAGAAAAAGGATGCGCACAAATTTCCCGCTGAAAAAAGAGGAAAATGACAAAGGAAGGGAATTATGTGTAAAGCAGGAGTCCACCCCCATCCAAACCCCCATTTAGATAAATTATACTAGATATATCAGATGTTCTCGTGTCCGGTGTCTTCGTGCTGCCAGGGTTAAAACCACCGTAGACGCTTTGGTGTTTTTGGTGTCCGATTCTTACGCTCCCACTCTGGTCGAGGTCTGGGCGTAGGCAGCCTGTTGTGGAAACTTGCTTCCCTCTTTGCTGTTTGTTTTCGAAGTCTGTCTGCTTTTCTGGCACTCGGTGGAGGTCACTTTTGAGGAGAAGTGTTTAAATAAAAAGACTTCTTGGGAGTATTCTTGATTTGGACATGCTTTGGATTTTCAGAGGAACAGGAGAGAATCTGCCTCATCCCACTTTGGACTTGCCTGATGAACTAGTTTAACCTATTTTTCTGTATGACATGGATCCCCATGTGGATTTTTCTGCTCTACATAGTACATAGCAGCAGAATGAATTGGTTCTTGGGCCTCTCAGGGACAGTTTATTGGGGTCCTGGTGGAAATGGAAACTGACCCTTTCTCGCCCACCAGTTGCTCTTTTTTCTTTCCCCCGTTTTCTATTTTTTCTCTCTCTCTCTCCCTCCTTCCCACATCAAGAAGAGCCCAATTACAGATATCAGGCCCATGCTGAAAACGTGACAGCCTGTGAAATGTCTTCAGCGTCACACAGAGACAATGTTTGTCTTGCCCTAGCGCAAACAGGATGCTGCATGCAGGAGAGTGCCGTAAGATAACAACAGACTATCCTGCAAGAAAGGAAAGGCAAAAAAAAACCCCACCACAGCTCAGGAGGCTGAGGACAGTTTGGACAAAGAGAGGAAAAAACAGCTGAGACTGATGATGCACAGATGATCTGATGACCTCATCACAGACAAAGAGCAGCAGTAGCTACAGTATCAATAGAAGAGTGCAAATCTTGAACAGGCAGTCTAACTGTACACGCCTCCACCTGAAGGAAACACTACGTATAGTGTAGACACGGTCTCGTCACTCCTACTCCACCTACTCCTAACCATTTCCTTTATAGAAAGTAGTTTTTTTTAAGAAAGAAATCCAAGCTTGAGGTGACTGAAAACACAGACATTAACAGAGATATTTCTGTTCTTATTGTCGTCACATGGTATTCTCACTCGGGGGAAGCAGGCTGCAGGATGCACTCGCCTTTTTATAAGCTGTATATTATAAGACTTTCCATTAAGTTGTGCTCATTTTTCCTGTACTGGTGCCATTATGGTTCTAATTGAGGACTGAAATGTGGGTCATGTCACCTCTGGAGCATGAGTTACCAAAATAAACTGTAATTTACAGCTGGGACGTTCCATTTCTAACATCTAAAACCCCTAATTTTCTCAGAATTAGTAAAAATCAGGTTTTGGTCAGGTTTGAAACAAAAATGTAACACTCTTTATTGGGCTCGCAATTCTTGGTGTCATAGATTCATCCAGGTGTTGGAAACATTCCTCAGAGATTTTGCTCCATATTGACACACAGTTGCTGTAGATTTGTGGGTTGCAACCATGATGAGAATCTCCTGTTCCACCACATCCCAAAGCTGCTCTGTTTGATTGAGATCTGGTGACTGTGGAGGCCGTTGGAGTCCAGTAAACTCATGTTCAAGAAAGCAGCTGGAGATGATCTGAGCTTTGTGACATGGTGCATTATCCTGCTGGAAGTAGCCATCAGAAGATGCTACACTCCTGGTCTTAAAGGGATGGACATGGTTAGCAGGTGGTTAAATGATGTAAAAAATGATAGTGATAATAATGATGGTGGTGATGACAAGGGTGATAATGATGATGACAGTAATGATGATGATGATGGCTATGAACACTGTAAATTACTATGGATGTAAATGTAAATGTTTTCAAACTGTTAAAATTATTAAAAAAGGTCCCCAGGAAGAATAGCGGCAGCTTGCTGCAGCTAATGGGGCTCCTAATAATAAACAAATAAGCTAAACAAATTGTCCAGTGTTGGTGAGTCTATATGAATTGTAGCCTCAGTTTCCTGTTCTTAACTGACAGGAGGCACCCGGTGTGGTCTTCTGCTGCTGTAGCCCATCTTCAAGGTTGGGCGTGTTGTGTGTTCAGAGATGCTATTCTGCAGAACTTGGTTGGAACCCGTGCTTATTTGACCTCCTGTTACCTTTCTATGAGGGCTGGGTATCATCACTAATTTCCTGTAGGAAAAATACTCCATCCTCACCTGCCTGAAAAAATTTAGTCTGATTTTCAGCTGGTTGACGTATTTTCCGACGCACTCTGTCCTCTGAAGTAAACCTGTTTGTGTGTGTGTGGTCACTATGGACACAGAGATCAGCTATGACACGCTGTCATATAAATGACATAAATAGCATCAGACCCTTTAATAAAAGGATGAAATATAAGCCTATTCTAGAGGAAATGTGACTTTAAATGACCATGTCCGCTTTATTTCAAAGTACATGTATGAGTGATGACATCACTTCCTGTTGTACAACAGTGGCGGTGCCTGTTAGCTTTAGCTGCTAATATGAGTACCCACAGTTTTAGCGTTAGCTGCTAATGTGAGCGGTCTTGGTGTTGGCTACAAGTTGTCTTTACCAAGTTTACATGACTAAATACATTGAGTTGCTGCCATGTGATTGGCTTAATTGATCTTGGTGTTAACAAGCAGCTGTGAATTTATCATCATTAATAAGGCCCTTATAAATATTTAGTTTTAGCCTCATTTGCATGCTGTTTCCATACCCAGACTCCACATTTAATAAACCACTGCTTGCTGCACTCTGATATTGTAGTTGTAATAAACAGGGGAATTAATGCTCTTAGAGGAAATGCTTTATTATTCCAGCAATATTGTGTGAACAGACTAAAGGCTGTTTGTGCTTTGCCGCTGCTGTGGCATTTGTCTATTTTTGTAGCTCTCAAAGATCTACAACAGAATTCTCTCTTTTGTTTGATTTGGCTGAATCGATGCTGCTAATGCCACCTGACACCCAAACTCCAGAATCAATATCAGAATTGATGTTAGACTTTTAAAATGTATACATAAACATGAACATAGAATCGTGAGACGATAAAAAAAAAAGGAGAAGAAAAAACCCTCTATGTCCTTATCAAATGTTTCGTGCAGATGCCTGGGGAGGTGGAAATCATCTGAGTGACTTTTCAAAGCCTGAGAAAAGTAGAGCATGCTTTTTATCTTGAATCTACCACAGCCTATTTATCTGACTGTCTTTTTTCCATTCCTAAATTATGCATAGGTTTCTAAGTGTGTCCTTTTTGCAGATTGATTCCTCTTCTTGAAAGAATGAGCATAAGCAGGTTATTGGTGTCCCTCAGGATATCTTCAGGCTGTCTGAACACCAAATTCAGCTGTTAAACCAGTGAATGCACTCTGAGTTTGAGAGGTTGTGTAGATATGAGATTCATATTCTGAGTGCTCCATCAGTGTTGATTTTAGATGGTATCTTCTAGGGCTGAGTTTTTTTTAACACAATTATTTATTACGCACTTTAATAGTGTGAATTTGATCCATCCATCCATCCATCCATCCATCCATGACAGAGAAAAAGAGAAATATCTGTGTATTGAAAGAGAGAGAGCCAGAGTGATATGAATCCTTGTCTGTGGTAATACAGACTAGTTTCTTTCCACCAGGTCCCACTTAGCTATTGTTTGTCTCAGACCAGCTATATTCTGCCTGGTGTGATCTGGAAAAAATTAGTCGGGAGACATTTTGTTTTCACTTTGAAATCTGCATCAGTGAAATGTAGCATGAGGCTTATATACGGCTCTATGGTGCGACTTGACCACAGGTCCGTAGTGGTGGTGAAACACTGGACTGTAGCCACGTCCTTCTCAACACCCTCACGACACTCATCATACAGCGCAGGGAGAGACACTCGACTTCAATGGTGACGAGATGGCAGTGATATCGTTTGTCCGAAGTGTTGATGAGTTTCTTAAATACCGGGTTGTTCACTGTGTTAACTGAGCGCTGGATTTTGGTCTTGTTTCCACTCATAGCGGAAGCAACAAATTGGACCAGATGTTGGCAACTTCAACAAAATTAAGGGACGCGTTGCAGTATTTCACTCAACCGAACAGCAAAATCAGATGCTCATTATGAAAGATGAAGCTAGTTTACCACAGATCTACCAACACATTGACAGACTAAACAAACCTTCACAAAAATATTGGTCTTCAGGAGTAAAGAGACCAGACGGTCAGACAACGGAATATGACTGGTTATGTTGTAGCTGAATGCCTGTGTGCGAGCAGCTCCCCCATCGGCAGAGGCTACAGCTCGTCAACATAGCTGGCCCTGCTTTGAATCCAGGCCTGGGGCCCTGTGCAAGGCCCTATGATTTCCATAATGTGGTGAACAAGGATGAAATCGCAGAATTTGACAAACTGGAAGTTTTAGGGTTTTTCATGATGCCTGAGTCGAATTAACAGAGAAAGCCCTCTGTGTGACATCACCCTAACTAACAGGGATCAAGTTTCCCCCAGAAGTTTAGCAGTTGATAAGAGCTTGACAGAAATGCTGGGGTTGTCAAAAAATTTATTTAAGAAATTCAACATGACATGACTCTAGAAAAATAAAAAAAATAAAAAAATAATGAAAATACTTTTTTTTTTTGGTGTTTTCCTATGTAACTTTTTAATTGACCACATAAGATATATTGCCCTGGAAATATTAGGTTGCAAAATAAACAGAATTAGGACCCCCCAAAAAAAGTAAAATAGAAAAAAATCCCCCTGATTTTCTGCTTCGAGTCACATCTTCCCATAAGAACAAATAGACAGGGCTCAACTGATGATGGTGTTTATTAGCTGATGCGGAATATGTAGAGAGCAGGGAAAGCAGTGGCTGCTAAATAATGATGCTGAACTTAAATGAACAGTGATTTTAACATTAACATATTCTGCAGTGCCTTACACATTGAGTAAAGTCTGTGTATGAAGATATGTTTAAAATTATTAATATTTTTTTTGAGAAACCTGTCGGACTCTGACCATCATAAATATTTTGCTGACATACTTTTTTATTGTGTTCCCTGAAATCTCTGAATCATCACTATCCCACCTGTCCGCTGTGTTAAATCCCTCCGATGGGAGCAAAGTAAATATTAGGATTAACTTTGCGTCTGTGTCTGACAGCCTTTTAAATCTCAGATGGAAAGCATTTTCTGCTCCAAACAATAAGAAATCCTCCAGATTCACTCATCTATTTATATGTGCTTAGAAACACTCAGCTAAGTGTGCTTTTTCCAATAATGCAAAATGCATCCATCTTTTTTTAGGTTATTGTTTTAGTGAAGTTATTACTCTTACAGAGACAGTAACCAGGCGTGCGTAGCATTTTATTACATCTTTTAATTACTGATGTCATGTGGAACATTGTTTGATTTTTCCAGGAAAGTGTCTGGTGCTTGTAAAAGTTCAGTTATTATGTTTTACTCCTTCAGATGCGGCTATGTTTTGGGACAGCATCATTGGCTCACGGCTAATGAGCTGTTTCCCTGGAAGAGTGACAGCAGATGACTTAAAAAGAAAAGGGAAAGATGGCAGTAATAATTCGTTTACAACACAGATAGAGATGATTAGAGTTGAATTGTGTTTGACCTTTTGTCCCTGAGATCGGTGCTGAATAGTGTAAAAAAAAATCAATTCTCAGATACTAATTGATTCTAAAATTTAGCACAGGTATCTATACTTAAATGCCACTTTGGAGTCTGCTGGTTTACAAAAAAAACAAAAAAACAAACAAAAAAAACCCCAGCCGTCTATCCATTTTATACAGGCACTGCAGCGGGCAGCCCCGCCCTACAGCTTCTCTCAACTTTTCACTATAATTAGCGAGTTTGTAGACCTCTTTAGCGGCACTTTAAAGAAAAAAAGCGACTAGCAACCAATTTGGAGACTTTTTCTGGTGTTACTAGAGATTTTGAGACTGATGTGAAAACACTTATTGTTTACAATTCTCTTGTTTGAGAAGTGAGCAAACTGCCTGATAGCACTGTTGGACTGTATGAAGACTATCTGCACAAACTAATGGAGCCTTAAAATTATGCATTTATTTTAAGCTGTTAATGTATTTTCATTTTTGTTGTATTGCTTATATTGTGTTGTTTTTGTGGTGTTCTGACTTTCATTAACGGAATAATAATATTTTTATTTTTTTCTATAGTATCGAAAATAGTATCAAGCATCTATAGAATCTATATCGAGTTTAAAATTTTTGTATCGTGACAACCCTATTGCTAAATGAGCTAATTTGGCTGCTTTTTGGTCATTTGGGAAAAATGCTGTGCAGTGTGCTAATGAGTGCAGTGTGAGCTGGGCGGCTGCCAGAGGCGGGGACCCTGGCGGTCTGATCCTCGGCTGCAAAAGCTAGCTCTAGG
>JBAMHW010000018.1:6023677-6039237 GCA_037177495.1 Rhadinocentrus ornatus
TTTCTTTCTTTCTTTCTTTCTTTCTTTCTTTCTTTCTTTCTTTCTTTCTTTCTTTCTTTCTTTCTTTCTTTCTATTTAAACACATTTTAATGCACACTGGGAGGGTTTTGTTATCAAATTATTTGCAAATAAGTCTCTTAACAGTGTAAGGACCTTCTCTATGGTTTGGATGTTAAATGGATCAGTACGGCAGAGTGCCTTAGCTCCCCACACTGGCTGAAAAGTAGGCCATCGACTGAGAAAGCAGCGGCATGGGTGCACGAGGAGGTGGAGAGATCTGAGTGCGTTAAAGTTCCACCGGGAGGAAGAAGTATACACAGAGAAGAGGCTGGGGAAGACGTGGGTTTTATTTTTGCTTCTCCGCCCGTAGCCCCACTTTCTAATTAACCGCAAATTAACTTGAGAAAAGCTCAGAGTGGGTGGGAGCCGAGGCAACAGATATAGACTTGGATTGTCCTCCCTTTCCTTTTTCTATTAGCCCACTTTCTCTCCAAGGCTTGGGCCTCAGAGGGCCCACCAGCTGTCCTCTGGGCCACCCTTGCCAAGGCAAACATCTGCTCTCCCAGAATCATCTCCCATCTTTGCTGCACATCAGAGCTGGAGCCTTTGAGTGGTCTAGAAAAGCTCTGGATGGTTCTCATGACCAGACAGCTGGAGCTGTTTCCTTTCAAGTTTCTTCTCCACATCATGTTGATCTAGGACACAGATTTCCATGATGAGATACTTAAAGACTTGTTTAGAAAATTGTCAACGTGACAGTTTTATTGCCTCATTACCCTGGTCACACTTACGTTAAGTATTATGTTGTTTTTTTTTAGGAAATACCCCTCTTACACTTACAGAGAGCGCTTTGAGAGATTAGCTGCTGCTGAGTGTGTGTGATCTGAGTGTGGGGCAAGTTTTGAAATTGCAGAGGACGGCTTACAGTGATCCTGGGAAAAACAACCAGAGGAAAGGCCTAAAAATACCCAGATTATTTGTCAAGGGTTGTCATGTTACTGGATGATTCTATCACTGGGATATCGTGAGATAGAAGATTCGCATCTAAACTTCAGACATGTAAACGTGTAACTGCTTGGTTGTTTACAACATTACCATGGTGTCCAGGTGGCATCTCTCTGCTTAAATCCAACTGTTCCTCTCCTTGCTTTTCTTTGTATCACTCTTTTTTCCTTTTTCAATCCATGTGACTAATGACCAGGTCCACTGCTCATTTCCTTATATAGACCTATGCTCTGTCTGATCTGGCTGACGCTGAAATGATGGTGCATACACACACACCCCCCACATACACACACTTGCAAAGTTCCCAGATTTTTAGGTGCCATTGGGTAATGTAAACCTATATGAAGCATAAACTCTATAGCCCATTAATAAAATATTATAGGCTGCCTCTGGAAATGACAGTTTTCTCTGTTTTTTTTAGGCATTAAGAGTACCAATGTACTTTTTTTCGAGAAATGATTACTTGATTTTAAAAGAATACTTTAGGATGAAGTTATTTGCTTGTGAAGTGGAAAATAAGGCCAGAAGGCTGGTTAGCGTAGCCAAAATTCAGTTGGAGACAGAGGAAACAGCTAGCCCGAATTTAGCTATGTGCTACCATGGGTGCAAAAACACAGCAGTTATTATAGCAAATGTTTGATTTTGTGGACAGTAATGTGTTACTGTAAACCAAAAGAATAAAGTTTTCATGTAGTCCTAACCAAGTAACCAAAACATCTCCCCACTCTCTTCTATTTATGTCAAACCATAGATAAATAGAAATCTTCGAGGGGTCTGAAATTTTTATTTATATATATATATATATGTATGTTTTTCCACAAAAAAAAACATTTGTGTGGTTGAGAAAAATAAACATGATATCTCTCAGCTGACTAAGTTCATTTTAACAGGCACTGATGGGACTTTGTGTAAAACTCAAATCCCAGAAAGGTTTTATAAAGTTAATTTATGGGGTGGAGTTCAGAACTGTTGGAAATTTTGTAAACTATTTAACAATTTTGTGAGATCCAGGAATCTAGGAGCGCATTAAAGGTGGACCAAAGTGCCCCAAAATCTGAATCACAGGAGAAGTCCTGTCCAGACTGTCTACAATGCAAAAGAAAATCTTGCTTCTTTATGCAAAATACTTCACAACCACGTCCAGCACATATGATGACTAGGGCTGCAACAATTAGTCAACTGACAATAGTCGACAATATAAATAGTCGATAACGAATTTGGCTGTTGACTATTGTCGACAAAAAAAAAAAGTTGCACATGCGCAATAAAGTCGGCCAGGGGAAAAATATGGCGGCGGACCAGGGAACAAAACAGCAGCAAAGGACGTCAAAAGTCTGGGATAACTTCACTAGTTCACTTCATTAGTTGACTAGTCGTTTTAATAGTCATTGACCGATCAACTATCAGAATAGTCATTAGTTGCAGCCCTAATGATGACATAGCTTTGTAGTTGATTTGTTGTAATGTTTTCACGTGATTATACATTTGATTTTCCATCCACTGCATTCTGTCTTTATTTGCATTCATACAAATTTTTTTTTCTTCTCTAGAAGCAGGTCTGTAATGTAGTTGGAATATTGATCAGTCAAGTATCAATCACATCAATATTTAATTAAGTCTGAAAGATTTGTGCTCACTGATAAACACTGGTATAAAGTTACTTTACTACTTGACTTATTAATGGTGATTTTTTTCTTTTTTGTGTGTGTGTGTGTGTGTGTCTCACATCCTGCTGCCATCCATGAGTACAGCACCTACTTCTGTATATTTGGACTTTGTCACAAATACCAACACAGCCTGCAGATCCCCTGTGTGTATTCTTATTCTAGACTAGTCTTGTTAGGACAAACTCTACACGCACACACCCACACACATACATCAGACCTAGTTATCGACTTAGGGAGATCTCGCCTTAAATGGTAGACTGCCCAGAGCCTTGTGTCTGTTTCCACTGCACAAACTAAATCAAGTCCAGGTTTGGGAATAGCCTTTTAAAGTGGAGGACAGGGAGGGAGGGATGGAATCTCAGATGCAGGCAGAGAGGAAGAAGATAAAACCAAAATAAAATATTGAGAGGATTGTGAATAACCTGGAGACTAATTCTGTCAACTTTAGTACATCCCTATGTAAAGGAGTGTGAAGTATGCATATCTCTTAGATGTCATTTGTTCATCTGTTTTTAAAAAAAAAAACCCAACATTGTTATTAGTGTATTTAAACAGTATCTACTAATTTTTTGTGTCTACTTGTGAGCTACTGTCAGTGCAACCAGTGTTGCTTAGGTTGGAGTTTGAGGACATTTTTCTGCATCCAAAATAATTTATTTTCTTTATTTAGTGAAACTGACTTCATTTATTGCATTTTTTTTGTCTTTTGTTTGGATCTAATTAGCTTTTACTGGGTTTGAAACACTGTTGATTAAGATGACAACACTAACTCTTTGAATCCTAGTTATGTATGTACAAAATAAAACAGCACCAAATGCCTTTGGCTTTCAGTACGACACACATTCGCTGTGGCATCATTTTAATAAGCTTCTGCAGTGTTACAAGATTTTTTTTTTTTTTCTAAGATCTTGTATTGATGATGGGAGAGTCCGATCACTGCCTTCTCCAACACATACCAGACATTCTCAATGCGGTTCTGGTCTGGAGTCTGTGGTGGCCAATCCATGTGCAAAAATGTCTCATGCTCCCTGAACCACTCTTTCACAGTTTAAACCTCATGAATCCTGTATTTTCATCTTGGAATATGGCCGTGCTATCAGGGAAGATGGCTCTGATGGATCTGATCATTCAGTATATTCAGGTCAGCTGGCCTCATTCTTTGGATACATAATGTTGCTGAACCTAGACCTGAACTTAGACCTGACCAACTGCAGCAACCCCAGATCATAGATTTCCCCCACAGGGTTGTACAGTAGGCACTAGGCGTGATGGCTGCATCACTTTATCTGCATCCATCTGCATCACTTCATCCAGTGTCCAATCTTTTTGCTTCCTAGCAAATTTAAGTCCTTTGTTGTGTCCGAATGTCCACCCTACTCCCTAACCTCTCGTTCACTACATAGGGCTGCACTAAATAGCACCCTACATAGTGCACTCATTTTCTTGGCGATTCGGACATGAAGCTGCCTATTTTTCCCTCGCCGCAGACCTCGTGACTACCACAAATCCAATCCAAAGTTATGTGAAAATATTTTTATTTTTATTCCTTATATTGTATTTTAATCTTTGTTGCATATCTATTCAATAAAAAATGTTTTTTCGCCTCCTTGCGCCATGTTGAGCTTCTGCCCGCAATGCATTGTGGTCTATATTGACCTGTCTAGTGACCATCGATGCTCACTACTTTTCAAGATGCATTGTGGATAATTTTGAGTGCCCTAGTTTTTTCTCTCTGGACATTTGGACACCCCTACAAAATGGCGTGAGCCCTATATAGGGCACTATGTAGAGAGTAGGGTGCACATTTGGACACAGCCTTTGTCTTCAGTTAGTCTCACTGATTAGTGGTTTTCTTATGGTTACACAGCTGTTCTTCAGTTCCCTTCACATTATGTGGAAATGTTCTTACTTTCACTATGGAACATATCCCTGAGTTCTACTAGTGTTTTTATTAGATCTGATTTCACCAAACCTTTTAAGTGATCGCCGATCACCATCATTCAGGATATTATTCCGACCATCATTTATTCCTCGAAGATTATGGTTCCCCACTATCCTCCCAGTTTTTAATTATGTGTTGGACAGTTTTTTACTCATTATTAGTAGTTTCTGCATCTCCTTAGATGTTTTCTCTGCTTAATGGTGATGATTTGATCCTTTTTAAACCAACTAAAATCTTTTCCACAACACGGGATATGTCTTTTCTCATGGTTGTTTAAGAAATAAGAAGCTACTCATTGCATCAGTCGGAGTTAAATAACTTGTTGCAGCTAAAAGATAATCACCCTGCAGTAATTATCCAATCGGAGACTCGTACCTTTGCTTACTTAAATCCAGGTGGCAACTTCTGGTTTTAATTTGGCCAGGCAGTGTATGATATATAGTAATTCATTTAGTTATTTGAGTTTTATTTGGGCTATGTACAAAAAGTTTATTTGGTCTAGTAGCCCAGGTTTTGCTGTTTATTTAAATGTGCAACATCACTTTACTCATTAGTGACAAGTGCATTCTTAGTGTGTTTGCTAAGTGCTTCTTCAGGTCTACCAATTAAGGAAATCTCCTACAAAGCTAATGGCCAAAATTATTCCTGCACGTATGTCTGTTGCGATAACAAATTTTGATATGTAATTAATTTTCTTAGAAATTATTGCGATAAGCGATAATATTGCGCAAAAAGATAATGTTGTAATTTTGAGACCATTTTTAACTAATATAATAATAATGCCATAATAATGCAAGTGCACCCTTTCAAAGATCAATAAACTTTCATTTCTTTGCAAAATGCGGCATACTGGCTCGCACAGGTGCTTCACCACGGTCTCGTGCTGCAACATGCTGCTGTCAAGTATGACACTAGACTAAAGAGATCACTTTGCAAGAAACGACATACTCCATAATTAAACCTATTGTCATACACAGTCTGTGGTAAAGTAAGATAGAAGGAAAAAAAAAGAAAATTATCGCGGCCGGCAAACTTGTTACCCTCATTTTTTCTTATTGTGCAATTAATTGACTGATTGCTTATCGCGACAGACCTACCTGCACGATAATATCAGTGTTGAATATTGTAATAGTATGATGTCAATGTTTGGTCTTAATCTCTATATCTGCATCTGTGTATCTGAGTTAGTCCAGCCTTTATTATTTTTGTCCTATTTCATGTCATAATGGCATTGATATGCTGATAATGATACACTTGTTGTTGTATATTGTGCTGCCCGGGGTAAAAGTGTTTTTTTTTGCCAACTTGAAATGAGCTATTTAGCTTGTAGACGTGACAGGAGAGATAAAAAGTTGGACAAGAAAGATGCTTTCTGTAAAGCTTAATCAAATCAACTATTATGCATAACAAGAGCCGAAATCAAAGTGGGCTGTCTTCTCGCATTAAAATCTGCATCTATTGATTTCTTTTCTCATTTTCTCAATTTTCACTAACAGCCTGCCTTTTCTGTCTCTCTCTCTTTTCAGCCTGAAAACCTACAGAAAGCATGGCTGAGAGAGTTTTGCCAGGTAAGTGGTGCTCTGTAGTGACTTGAATACACAATCACTTTAGTCTGACATTCATTACAACACTGAAGTGGGGTACAAGGCTGCTGCTGGCTGAACTGGAAGCCTGCAAGTCTCGTGATACTCCTCATGGCCAGCTTAGTGCACACAAATCTCTCAGCATGTCCCGCAGTGGTTGCTTTAGATGCTGTCTGTCATAAAAATCCAGGTTTGTTGGTTGTCTGAAAATTATTATTGCTAATGACAGATGTCGTAAATTTTCATTTATTAATGGTTTGTAATTACTAAATGTAATATAATATACGGCCTTAGCATGTTTAATTCTTTTTTTTTTCTGGGACACACAAGGTGCACCATATTACACAACAGCTTTAACTTGTATCAGAATGATAATCAACTTACTCTTTCTGCATCATAAGTAGATAAGTGAACATATACTGATGGGTTAATATTTGTTTCTATTGCTTCAGCTGTTACGATGGAAATGTCACCATAAATGCTGAAGAAAGTCCATGTGATTTTCTTTTTAATAGATGAAGAATCTTTTTCATACATTAAAGATGGCACCGAGTATGGCTGCTGTGTCTCAAGCTCTCTCCTCTAACGTTATTAATTCCTTATTTATTTTTCTTATATTTCATTCTTTTCTTAGTCATGCAACCTGCAAAAGTGAGCCCTATCAAACAGTATGATAGAGATAAATTACTATGCATCAGATTGGTGATGGAAAAAACTTTTTTATCGCCACCACCACCGCCACCAGCTTACAACGGGGAATCTCCATGGCGGCACATACCTGTTGTACCTGGGCGGTGGAGGAAAAGAGGGTCACGAGCTTGAGTCCTGGTCCAGGGGAATCGGCCTCCTCTACCGAGTATTCTTCTGGCGAATGTTCAGTCATTGGACAACAAACTGGATGAACTTCGGAGCAGGATGGCATTTCAGCGGGAGATTAACATCTGTAACGTCATTGCTTCAATGAAAACTTGGCTCGACCCCTCGATCCCGGACTACGCCATCGTTCCCGAGGGACTCTCCATTTATCGGCTGGACCGGACTATACATTCAGGAAAGAGCAAGGGAGGTGGTGTCCGTTTCATGGTGAACAACAAGTGGTGCTCAGATGTGGGAATAATTTCTATGGGCTGTACTCCAGACCTGGAGCACCTCATGATCAGATGCCGACCTTATTATCTTCCGCGCGAGTTCACCCCAGTTGTCATGACAGTAATGTATGTTCCGCAACACGCTGATACCAACGAGTCCATGGAAGAACTGTTTGAAGTTATGGACCTGAGGAAAGTCCTGCCGAGATACCACCAACACATCAGCTGTTCTATGCGTGGCAATAACACACTCGATCATGTTTACACCCCTTATGCAAACACGTATAGGGCCCTCCCTCGCTCTCCTTTTGGAAAATCTAATCATGTCTCAGTTCTGCTGCTGCCTTCTTGTAGACAGAAATTAAAGTATTACGGACCAGCAGTCGTCCGTCCAATCAGACTCTGCTCTGTGGGACTGCTTCAGCATGACGGAGTGGTGTGTGTTTAAGGATACTGACATGAACACATACACAGACTGGGTCATTGGTTACATCGGGAAATGCATCGATGACGTCGCACCGAGGGATACTGTGCGGACATTTCCAAATCAGAAGCCCTGGGTTAACGGTGAAGTCCGTGCTAAACTTAAAGCACGGACAAACGCCCATAACTCAGGTGACTTGGAGGAGTACAGGAAGTCCAGGTACGCGCTCCGGAGAGCTATCTGTAGTGCAAAGAGACAGTACAGGGACAAAGTAGAGTTTAATTACAAGGGCTCCAACACCAGGAGCATGTGGGTTGGATTAAAAACTCTTACTGACTACAAAAAGAAGACCAGCAGTACTGAGGTGATGTTTGCATTTCTGCCTGAAGATCTGAACACCTTTATGCTTTACTTTGAGAGCACCTCTACAGATGCAGAGGTACAAAAGGCTCAGGAGGACCACCGCCCACCTGTGATATCCAGGGCAGACGTGTGCAGAACTTTGAAAAGGATAAACACACATAAGGCTACTGGACTTGACGACATCCCCAGCAGAGCTCTCAAGGTGTGTGCAGACCAGCTGGCAGATGTCTTTTCAGTTTGTCACTGCTCCAGTCTGTAGTCCCCACGTGCTTCAAGAAGACCATCATTGTCCCTGTCTCCAAGAGAACCAAAATCCTTTGCCTGAATGACTACCGCCCAGTAGCACTCACTTCCACCATCATGAAATGCTTTGAGCGGTTAGTCAAATCATTCATCACTTCCTCCATCCCGGACTCATTGGACCCACTTCAGTTTGCCTACAGGTCCAATAGGTCAACTGAAGATGCCATCACCTTCACCCTCCACACTGCCCTTTCCCATCTGGACCAGAAGGAAACATATGTGAGAATGCTGTTTATTGACTACAGCTCAACGTTTAACACCGTTGTGCCCTCCAAACTCGTCACCAAGCTGAGGGAAGAGGTCAGAGGCATGACATCTTGGTGCCAGGACAACAATCTCCATCTTAACGTCAACAAAACTAAGGAACCGATTGTGGGCTTCAGGAGGCAGAGGGAGGAACACGCCCCCCTTTCCATCAACGGGGCTACAGTGGAAAGAGTCAACAGCTTCAGGTTCCTTGGGGTCCACATCAGTGAGGACCTCACCTGGACTCATCACACTGACTTTATTACAAAGTCAGCCAGACAGTGGCTCTTCTTCCTCCGCAGGCTACGAAGGCTCAACATGGACTCAGGATACTCTGCAACTTTTATCGGTGCACCATTGACAGTATCCTGACTGGCTGCAGCACCGCCCTCCACCGCAAGGCTCTACAGAGGGTGGTGAAAACTGCTCGGCACATCATCGGGACGGTCCTGCCATCCATGGAGGACCTCTACACCCAGCGGTGTAGGAGGAAGGCCACCAAAATCATTAAGGACCACAGCCACCCCAGTCACAAACTGTTTTGTCTGCTACCTTCTGGGCGACTGTTTCGCAGCATTCAAGCGCGTACCACCAGGCTCAGGGACAGCTTCAAACCGCAGGCCACAAGACTTCTAAATGCTGTCAGCAGCAACACCCCCTTTAAATAGTAGCATCTTCTTATTGCTTATAAATTTTACTGTATAACTTAGTTGTAGTATTCCTGCTTTTTGTGTTTGACTATTTTTATTGTGGTTAATATTTTTTTATCATTGTTAGGTGAGCCTTGGATTCAAGAATTTCATTGTCAATAATTGTTGATGCAATTGTTGTGCAATGACAATATATAAATTCATTCATTCAAAAAGTCATCTGTGTCTGATAGATAAATCTATATTAGTTCTTCTGACAGTTTTTATGCTTGTTTTTGAAGTAGACTGATGTTGGTGATCTTAGTCGCTTTATTTTCACCTACCAGAAGAAAAGGAAGAAACAGGCTGTTGAAGTCATGTTTCATATCATACCTTTTCATCTACAGAGGAACCCCTGACTAACCACAACTCTTTCCACTGGGTTCAGGTAGTGAGGCAGCGAGACATCATAACTCTTGTCAGAACGTGCTGCAGAAAGTGACAGAGAAGGGAGTGAGACATGCTCAGTTTTTCATTTAATTCAGTGTGTAAAGGCACCTCAGAAAAAAGATTTGAACTTGACAAGAATGTCTTCTCCAATGACGTAGTCTCGGAGCAAATCACATTTCGACACCTTGTGTTGTTAAAAATTTTCCTTTGCAAAAATTATCCTAAAAAGCTAGAAGTTGATATTTAACTTCATTTATTTAATTGCACTGCTGCACATGGTATAAAATCATTTAGCAACTCTGTCTTAAAGTAACACTGAGTGATGCTTCCAGAATTTATTCCTGTGTTTGAAAAGGAAAGAAAATTAATTGCTACAGCATGGTTTAACCCTTGAAACTCCCCTAGATCGCTAGCACCACCGAGGACTATCACTTATATTTTAAGCAGTGTTTCTGGAACGGCAGTGTGCAACTCTGTGGGCTAAATTATGATAGATAGTGTACCCTTTATGTGATCTACTAAAGTTTTCCAGGGATTTATATCAGGTCCGTAAGGGCTGCAATCCAACTGCAAAATGTAGTGTTTGTTCACAGACTTCATATTGTAAATCAACAATGAGTATTCCATAATATCACAACTATTTATCACATTTTCTAAATAAAGATCATTATCACAACTATATTGTATACTATATAATTAAGCCACTTCTTGTTGAATTGTTGACCAATCAGGTAGCTCAAATAGAAGTTCATGTTCATTCAGGACAAACCAAACATCAATAAGTGAGAAAAAATAAAGTGTCTGTCTTAAAAGAACAAAAATAATGGTCCTCTTTGCCTGGAGTAAAGCCAAGAAGACATTTTTGACACACAGTGGCACTAAAAACGAGCTGAGTTGGTTTTGTAAGGATAGTAGGTAACTAGTAGCATAAATAACAATAAATAGCAAAAAGTGTAAATATGTAAATATTTTCTGTTGTGTGTTTGTTTTAATGCCAGGATTTTTTTCTCCTTAAAGTCAAGACTTGAGAAAATGATTTGCAGATGAGAAAAGGCTTAGACACTTTTGACAGGTAATTGAGAAAAATTCTAATGTTTATCTACAGATAACGCTTTAGAAATCAATCAGACAGACAAACATTTGATAAATGATCAGACGCGATGAGAAAAAGGAGAGTTAGAAACTTAAGATGGCAGAAATTGAAAACGCATTTGAGAAGAATCACACAGGAAGATGCTGAGAAATGAGTAAGCCAGCTTACATATTCATCAGAAAGTCAGCTCTGATTGAGCAAACAACCATAAAGTTGTGGTATGGATGTTTTAAAGTTGTGGTTTTCAGTGACTGTCATTAAAATTCAGACTTTTACAGTTTTAATCATGTTAGATGAAAAGTCACATTAAAATGAGTTTTTATTTAATTCTCTTGGTCAGTTCTTCCCTTTTTTTATGTTTTAACTCCCTCCACCTGAACCTCTGCTTTAAGTAATAATAAATCATCAATAATATATCATCTCAGATCATTTTTTTTTATGGAGTAGCTTGCTTGTATCTACCAAAAAGCCATATTCCCTGCTAGGCCTGTCCTTGTGCATGCTCAATTTTTTAAGCTTTTCAGATCAATAATTCACACTTTTACTTCCACCATGAGCTTCATATCTTAAGAGAGGAGATGTTACTATATATATATATACTGTATATTGATATGTGTTCATATTTTTTTAAGTTGTTACCCTACCAGAAGGTCGTACACAACATGTAAGTATCATGTGAAACTGACAGTTTGGAAACAGCAATGTGTCTTTTGTCAATTTTACTTTAACAATAAAGGGAAAATGAAGGTGTTTTACATCTTCCTCAGTGCACAAATCAGTGATTTTAAGATGCACGTAATTAACTGAAAATTAATCAGCTGTTTGGACAGAGGTGTAGACGTTATACCCTGCATCCTGCCACATTACAGATGTTGGTAAGGGGAACTGTTTTTTGTGATCTTTGTATTAGAACAGTGCAAATCAGGATTACCACTTGTTAGACAGCCAGTGAATTAAAGACCCACCGACAGTGAGAGTTACTATTCTTGGATGCTGCATCAGCTTCTACTTCATCCTTCATTCATAATGTAGAGTTTTTGAGGAACTAGGCTTTAGTGTGTAGCAGGCGCACCAAGTAGATATAACCAAAGACATTATCTCCTTTTTCTTTTGCTTCCTCTATGTTTGTGTACCTTGGGTGTAGCCAACTGACTAACTTATTTACCATTCTGAGGAATCACTGTTGATCTGTTGATTCTGGCAGAAAATATTCCTGGCTCACCCGAATTGCACACAAACACACACCCAGTTGGCTTTCATGTTAAGTAGAAATACTGTGTCATATATTCAGATTTAATTGCATGTTACCTAACAGTTAATGATGTAGCCTCAAGAAGCACATGGATAAAAGCAGCATATTAAGATGTTTAAAGATGAATCATAATGTGCAAAATGTGTTGTAGAGTTGTGTTTCTTTCTTTCTTTTAGTGTCTCTTCAGTTAAATGTTAGCTGGAACTGGATGCTGCATGCCAGAGTAATGGATTTCCTAGTAATAAACGAGTTAACCCCCACCAGTCCCCCACACATTCAAATACACAGAAAAGGACAGAATATAATGCAGAACTAATAGCCAAGAGGTAAATGTTGATACTCATGATTTGATTTCCTGGTAATTGCCAAACCATTAAGACCCCTTTTTAATGCGTTCTCAAATCAGCAGCAGTGATGTTACTCAGAAATCAAACGTAATGACAAATCTCATGATGTCCACGGCAGCAATCAGATTAAACTGCTGTTTTTTTTATGTCGCAGTATTTACAAGAAACCAAATCCAGCTTCAGATAATTTTCTCCCCGCTCTTTATCCCATTACAGCAGGTCTTAACTGGAATGAGACTTGATTTCTTTTATGGTATTTGCTAAAAATCATTAAGATGGAGATAATGTGAATAAAAATAAACAAAAGCAAAACAAACAAGTGGTTTTCGTGCAAAAATCCACTGTGCTTGAATGGAAACTATCAATAAGAATGTAAAAAGTATCTTAACTGGTGGCACTTCTACAGTTGCCATGATAACTAGCTTGTTTCTGCAAAATATGCTCCACTGCTCTAAAGACAGAGCTGAAGCACAGCAGAGAGGAATAGGGAGTAACCATCAAGTTCTGCTTGGATGAACCCCAGTTTGATGTTTTCACTTTGCTGCCTACAAAAGCTTTTCTGTAGAATTATCTTTAAGCAACACTACATATGTTTCTGACCTTTAAACTCTTCTGTTCCAACTTATTTTGGTTAAGCACATTCCTGGAGCCGTCCTTGCCTTGCAGCGTCCTAAGACTGAGAAACCACACTTCACCCCCCCCCCCCCAGCCTGGAGCCTCACATGACGGCTGCATTTTGCTTTGTGACACCACGTCGAATGCCAGCAACTGGCTATCAACACATTGGCCAGTTTGAAGGCACACCATGGCTCATTTAGCAAATAAACCTGCGAGGACCTTATCTGAGAGAGTGACAACAACTGCCTCTTCAGCTATGTTCAGAAGCTTTTCTTCCTACACTGCTTTCTACTGCCTTGTTGCACTGTTATGAGGATGAACAGAAATCTTTTCTCAGTCATTGCACTAGAGAGGGAAGTAAAAAAAAAAGAGGAGAATTGAGTTTGTTTCAGATTCTGCATGTTGAGTTTTGGCCCCATAATTTCATATATCACAAGACATTTTCTGCCACAGGGTGGGGTTTTATGCGGGTGGTGTACGTGTCTTTTCGTACCACTTTTGTACAGATACTACTTCCTTACCCATAAATCACACAAGAACTATAAATTGTGTATTCTCAAGAAAAAAAGTTTTGTCCAGATGATTTTCTGAAAACAAACTGCAAGAACTCTCAAATCATGGCTGCAAGAGCAAAATAATTTTGTCCTCGCCACCTCAAGAACAAGAACAGTGTTCTTTGTTTTTGCAGAGTATGTATTTAAGTAGATTTGAGAGGGCAGCCTTTTCCATTGCCATGGGACTAGTAAATTATGTAAAAGAAAAAAGAAAAGAAAACATCTTCATGTCCAATCCATCTTTTTCTGCAGTACTCCACAGAACCATGTCTTTGATTGTATGGATTGTAATGGTTTTATTGCAATCCTCTTGCTTTTATTTTATAGTGGGGAGTCCCTGTAGCGGGCACATCTGGAAGTGACATCGAACACGTGTCCTCCAGCTTTTTCAGTTTAGCATGAGAATATGTCTACCTTGGTTTCATACATTCCTGTTGCTCTTGTGCATGAGGTGGTGCCGCAGATCTCTCATGTTGTCACCTGCGTCGACAACTTTAGCTCAACAGCATTTTCACTAAGTAGATATTTGCTCCATGTCTGAGTTTTAAAAGCCAAAGTATCTGCAGACAACATATGCGTCTCCTTTTTTGGCAAAAGTTGTTCTGTGTTATCATGTTAAACTTTATCTTCTGCTCCAGCTTCACTTTCTGCTGCTATTTTCACAGCTCAACATGTCCCACAAGACAGGTGTTCTGCTGCGTGCATGTTTCCCGGTGGGGCAATGAAAAAGATTAATGTTGTTTATTAAATTAAAACTAATTTCTGAAGTGTAAGAGAAATTTATTTTATTAAAAAGCAGTGAATACTCTGAATTTAACCCATCGTAGTTACTCTGGGAGCAGTTGGCTGCCATATTATGGGGCTTAAGGCCTTTGCTTGGGAGCCCACACTGGATCACCTTTGTTTTCAGACTGTGAACTTGAACATGGATCTTTTAGCCCCAAGTCCACATGTGTAACCACTAGGCCAGTGATTCCCAGCCCTAGTCCTCAAGGCACACTATCCTGCATGTCTTAGATGTCTCCCCGGTTCAACACACCTCATTCAAATTAAATGGATCTCTGACAGGCTCTGCACAAGTCTGCTAATGAGCCATTAATTTCAATTATGTATGTTGCAGCAGGGTGACATCTAGTGTATCTTGAGGAGCAGGGTTGGGAATCACTGCACTAGGCCACCACTCCCCCATTTATCTTTTATTTTATTTTATAACAAAACCAAAAAAAAAAAAAAAGTTTAACGTCTGGTAGGTCTAGCTCAGTCTGTGCTTACTTACCGTCCTCATTAAATACAGCACTTACACATGGGAATTGATTGGTTACTGTCAGAGCATTTTTTCTCCTACAGGAGACCATGCAGCAGATTTCTGAAGTCATAAGACCCCTTTATTTCTGCTCAGCTGTACGGCTGCTGCTGGTGCCTCAGTCTTTTTTAACTCTGATTTACCCCTCCCTGTATTTATAACTGTCACTCGCATGCCAAACACATTGTTTGCCTAGTGATTCCGGCTTTCATGTTTGTTTAACACTCATGCTATTGGAAATCATGAGCATAAAGTGTGTGTGTGTGTGTGTGTGTAGACATGCATGTCCTGTTTGTAGAGGAATTCTGTTTGCACTGGGCAGCAGGCCTGTGTGTTTAAGATGAAGGTATCACGTCCAAGCATGCAGACAGAGAGGTGTGCCCCCATGTGAAGCAATCAGGCTTGTAGCTTCATGCCAGCTCTGTTCTGCTGCTGCTGCCGGCTGACGTCATGGAAAATAGCATCTGACTCTGAACTCTGCATGGCTAAGAACTAGCAGCAGTGACTACTGGAGTTAATGACATTCAGCCACACTGTGCTAACTCATTGAGTTAACTCTGCGTAAACTCTCTGCAAACACATCGATTAGCGTGCAATTCAACCATCAACTCTGGTGGCGGGGAAGAGGAAGGGGGGGGGGGGGGGGGGGGGGGGGGGGGGGGGGGGGGGGGGGGGGGGGGGGGGGGGGGGGGG
>JBAMHW010000018.1:6039337-6062679 GCA_037177495.1 Rhadinocentrus ornatus
GGGAACCTCTTGGAAAACAAATGGGGGAGTGGGAAATTAAACCCTAACCTCGAACACCCCCCCCCCCCAAAAAAAAAAAAAAAAAAAAAAGCTAAGTTGATATGACAAACAGTATCAGATTGTATGTATAACAGGGCGTAGTGATATGTCATCTACTGTGGGTTGCCTTGGCATGAATTCAAAAGCTGTTTCAGACAGGAAAGACTCAAGTTTCACACTAAATCAGGGCTGTCACGTCTCTCACATGGGTTCCTTGTAGTGTGGAGAAATAGTAAAGAAACTAGTGTAAAGAATTCACTCATTGATTCACAGTGTTGAACAAAGCAGAGTGCAGCATTTTACTTCCTTGAGGGAATTCCTTGAGGAAATAAAATGATTCATTTTGTGGCACACCTTCTTGGAAACTCAAAGGCTAGCAAAAGTAGTATGAGTTTTTTTTTAAAATCTTTATGCGTCACTCTCAGAATTTGCAACACCTAATCTATTTGGGATGAATCTGAGACATTGGCTGGTTTTATTCAGGTGGCAAATGTTTTGTTTTTATGAGAAAAGTAAGAATGTGTCGCGTGCAGTTTAAGGGATACTCTCCTGAACTATGTTTAGAGGTTTAGAGAGGCTAACGACTTGCAACCAGCGCTTACTCATTTATGGAAAGTTTGATGAAATTGAGCCAGTCAGCTACTGTGACAAGCAGTTACAAATTACTGGAAGAACCTTAAAATCTGCTACTTAAAAACCTGGTTTCTGGATTTGGGTCTTGTATTTGTGAGAAGTGACAAATGTGCGACTGATTTTCTGCCTCTCATTTTCCACCTCTTACCACTGAATCAAACCTCCTATCAGCACTCCTCTCTGCTCTTAGGATTTTGCAGTCTATAATATGATTTACACATATTCAAACAGGGTCATTTGCCTGCCCCACTTGTGTGCAGTAGACTGGGCTAAATGGGATTCCATCACTGCTGCTGCAGTAGTATAAACAACGCTTTGCATTGCACCGCAGTGAATAACCCCTCAGCCAATTTCCATTAAAACTTCCCAAGACTTTGACAGGCCAGTGGCTATGTCGGTTCCCCACATCCAGTCTCGCCATCTGTGAATTGTAGAAACAGCACTGAAGGTCAGCAGATACTTCCATGATTGGATATTTTGCATCAAGACAAGTTTACAAGTTTAAAAGCCGAGGGCTTCACGGTGGGTTGGTGGTTACCACCCCGGCCTCACAGCAAGAAGGTCGCTGGTTCGAATAGTGGCCGTTCTGTTTGGAGTTTGCATGTTCTTCCTGTGTATGTTTGGGTTCTCTCCGGGTGCTTGGGCTTCCTCCTAACATCCGGGGGGGCATTTTCTGCTTTTTTAGTCTACTCCTTGTACCTAACACTTTTCAGTCCCACTAAGAAAATAAAAATTGAGGAAACGAAGCAAGTGGTGGACAAAAGCTGGATTTATACTTGTGCAATGTCTCCGTAAGGTCGGTTACAACGTCACGGCTGTAGGCACCGCATAGGTCTGCGAAGTCTCAACGCGCACCACTTCCTGACCTGACGTGCACCCCTGCTACGCACGGTTACGCGGAAGTACTCCTTGGGTCAGTTTGGGATTATGCGCTTGTGTGGTAACTGCCATTTCTTAAAACACCCAATCAATTTAATGAATCAAGTTAGTGAAAGGCTGATTGAAGTATTTCTTTTTCTTCAACAAGCTCATGAAGACACTGCACCATTTTGGACACTATTGTTGTTTTAAAACGGGAAATACCTACTAGAACTAAAGTGAACCATCAAAAGAACTTCGACCCGTTAAGTTTACAAGCCAATACCACCCCTGCTGCCACCTTCAGATTAGGAAGAGAAACTGCAACATGACAAATAAAGCGAACTCCTAAAGGTGGGTTTATGCTTGCACGGCGTCTGCGTGCAGCTGGCTGGGGCGAAGCTGACGCTGAGTTTGCTTTTGCACTCGAGCGTAGGGGGTGCGCGGTTTTAGCAATGTCAAAAACAAAAGGATCAAACGAGAAATATTGATATCATTTAGAAGTTTAACAACCATATTAAAGCAATAATAAATCATCCTTTTATAACCTGAAGAATGTATCTAGACTATGAGGACTGATGATTCAACACGAGTTAGAAAAAACTTGTTCATGCAGTTGTTTTTAGTAGGCTTAATTACCATCACCGAGTTTTTACAGGTTTCTTTAAAATTCTCAAGACAACGGCGACTATTCTTGAACACTGCTGCCCGTGTTCTCACAAACACCACCCCAACAAAACCGGTCCAGCTTACTCCGGTTCATACATACGCTGACTTTCTGTATGCCAAAGAATTAATAAAAACCATAATTGCTGGTGTACAAGGCACTGAATGATCTGCTCTGCAGAAGCCATGCTGCTGAGAGATCATCTAGGTCAATTCTGCTCTTTGTCCTGAGAATTTAAATTAAACCATGAGAATCAGCATTTAGATTTTTTGCTCTGACTATCTAGAAGAGAATTCTAGAAAAGCTGAAGTTTGCTCCAAGCTACAGTTCTTCTTCTAAGTCAAGCCCTAAAACTCTTATTTGCCACCGCTTTTAATGAGTTTTTAAAAGAATAAAAGATACTTTCTTGCATATTGGTAGTGATGTTGATGAGAATGATGACTATGATGTATTTTCTGTTGACTTCTTTCTGTGTTGTACGTAAGTCTGCTTTACATCATGTACAGAGCATGGTTTCTCTTTATGCATGAAATTTTCTATAAATTTGCTTTTGTCTCATAAAATATTTGAAATGCAGTCTGATTCTAATATTTCTGAACCTTAAAAATCAATTACATCAGATGTGTAGTGGCATAATATTGATATATATTCTATCCACTGGCTTTGTGATTGTAGAATATTAAAACTTTGTTCGGTCTTATTAGGGCAGCGCAGGCCTCCTCAATCTCCTTTGCAGTTTGACAGATTTATTATTTAGACAAATTGGCAAGCTCCGTAGAATTCGAATATTCCAGAGAATCAGGTCACAGAGGCAGAAGAGGAACACACCTCCATATCTAACATCCCAGCATCTGACATCCTTATGAGGCTGAGACAAAATTGCATATGGCTGTGCTCTGTCTTTCTGACCGGGCTTACTGCTCGCACAGCAGCTGTCACTCTCTGAGAGTTGTGTAGAGAACCCTCCACTGTTGTTGCGCATCATAACATCGGTTTTAATTACTGCAGGATTTGGCATATCAATATATCAGTCACTGCTGAAGTGCATAAACACCGTCCAGGAAACCAGATGCTGGTTTAAGGCTTACTGCGTGCCAAAGTAAGATCACTAGTTAATGCTGACTGGTTTAGACTGAAACTACCCCCTAGATTGCATCTGTCAACACAGACGGACATATGCCCCATACATCACATTTAAGCGTGACATAATTTAAGCCTGACATCAGTTGCAAGCTCCTTGAGTGTGCTTGACCTTTTCCACCGTGACTTGATATTGGCTCTAATCACTCCGACTTTGAGCAGCTCAGTCTGCTCTTCTGGGTCATCCAGATAAGTGACAAGCCATAGGTTGATGGAAAATCCATAGCATCACCGCCATACATTACATTTATTTGATTGGTCCTGTAGTGAGCATAATGCAAGTCTGAGGTGGTCCTTCGGTGAAGTAGCTGCTAGGCTCCATCCAGGTCCAAGAGACCATTTGCAGACATCCCCCTCTACTTCCTGTGACATTGATGCACAGCCTCAGCCTGCAGTCCACAGGTCAGACCCCTGTGAGTGCTTTGGAGTGCCATACATCACTCTGTGATATTGATTTTCTTCTCAGAGCACTTCTGACAGGGGCTCACGCCCACCTCGCCTTGTGTAAGAGGTTAAAGAGAGGCAACTCGAGGTCATGTGACTCAGGAGGTTGATCCTACCACTTGTTCTTTGTATATGTTAGGATTTTCGCACGCTTTTTTGAGCATGCTGACATCTTCCTGAAACAGTTGTTATTGGTTAGAGTAAGGTGTCAGCACTAATGGTAACATACAGGCATCTTTCACCCCCTGTAGGCACATCCCTAATAGTAGATGAAGCAGAGCCATGTTGTGCTTGTGCCCTCTACCCACATTAGTAAGGCACTTTGTCTTGTGTAAATAGGGTGGCATGTCACAAAGTTGACTTCAGAGAGAAATGAGGAGGCCCAGAAGCTAAACTGGTGTAGGATCTGCTTTAATAATTCAGTGTTATTTTGTCTTTTGTTTCAGCAGTGATTGAATAATCTGCTTGTCATCTGTTTTATCTCCATTTGACCCATGCTTGTTTTCTTCTCTCAATCTTTGCAGACAGTACAATCACACAAGCCTCACTTCTTGGCAGTTCACTGTCAAGAGGTTGGTGGGAAGAATTACGAGGCATCCATGTCACATGTGGACAGTTTTGTGAAGTAAGTATTGTGTCTTTAATATGGTGTAATTGTTGTGCTTTTTGGGATAACAGGAGAGGAGTTTTACAGCCGTTTTGATGGGTAATGATAGAGTCATCTGTTTGAAACTGAGCAGACTACTCCCCCCATTGGTCACATCAATGCTGTGCCTCAGTGCTGCAAAGAAGTTCCATGTTTTTTATTGGTCATATTTTCCTCAGCAAATACTTCTACTCTTTTTTTTTTTATTGGTTTTAGTAGTAGATGAGTCTAATTGATGTGTGTTGTGACCATTAGAGAGCTGCTGTCCAGTGATACCATGAAGGAGTACAGCAGAGCCCGTGTCTACCTCGATGAGAACTACAAATCCCAGGAGCATTTCACAGTAAGCACTGTTTCATACACTTTGTTTTATATCTTCTTTGGTGGGGATTTTAACAGCAATGTAAAGTGGAAAATAACAGATTTTGGTAAATATCCATAAAACACGTCTCAATATAATATAAAGTCCTTTGCAGAGTTGCTTTAAATGTTATTAGTACTAGTACTGAAGAAGCATAACTGTTCATGCAATTAGACTTTAATGTTAACCCTACATCATTCAGAACATGATTATCAAAGGAACTACTGTATGTCAGTCAACAACACACGTATATGATTGCACAATTCATTTCTTTATCACTGTTCCTAGATTAGGACGTTACAGTAGCAGAGAGGTCAGTGGCTCACACAGTCACTCACAGTCTACTTGCTAATTACCATAAACTGTTATGTCTGGTCTGTAATGGACGGGCAGCCTGTCCATGGTACTCTGCCTTTGCTCTAGTCATAGGAATAGTTATATTAACAAAGATTATATATATTTTATAGGCCAATTTTCAAGGCATTCAAAGTGCTTTGCAGTAAATCCATTATTTATTCAGTCCTCACCCATACCTGGTGAAGGTAAGCTACATTTGTCGCCTCTGCTCCCCTGGGACAGACTGACTAAACACGGTAGCCAATCTGCGCCAACGGCCTCTCCGATCACCACCGAACATTTAGACACATTCATGCACCAGCGATGCCAACATTAAAGGCAAGGAGGGTAAAGTGTCTTGCCCAAGGACAAAACGATAGATGATTAAGTGGGATTTGAACCGCCAAACTTTAGGTTTTTCGACGAAAAACAGCAATAAAACCTACTGGGAGATGCTTCAGCTCACATTGATTCTACATTGGAACAGCGAGTGTAGAAAATGAATATATGAATGGATGTTTGGTTTAAATGGTTTCAAATGTGGATTATTAAAAAACACCCCATCAGGAGTATGCTTGCAAACAGCACGATTTCCCTCACAAAATAAAGCTCTACGCACCCACAAGTGTTGCTTGATGCAAGTAAAGTAGTGAAATGTTTAAAGAAAAGTTGATTTACTACTAAAATAGGGGCTCCTAAGGCATAGCACAGCACTGCTTGGTGTAATTCTGTTGCTACAGCTGTTGCAAGAGATGACCACAAGGTGGCAGCAGATATCAACAGATGAGTGTTTCAAAGCTGAGGTTGAATCCGAACTGTCTTTTATACTTAGTAATACTTGTCCAGATTGATTAATAAAGAACACAAACTCACAGATAGGGTGTTTGATTGCACAGATACATATTTGTCCAGTTTTGTACAGGTTTTTTTACTTACAGGCAGAAATAATGAATGACATTTTAGAGCTGACTGGGGTTTTTATTTATTTATAATCTGTTCTGTGGCTCTTTTTTATATGTGGCCTCTTGGTGGAGCTAAATACTCAGACCTAATACAAGAAGCAGAGAATCTGAGTCCCGTTTTGTTTAACCCTGCTGTGAATTACAGGGAAACATGTGTTTAGATGTGCTTTTATGTCTGATACTCAATCAACACACCACAGGTATGTCAGGTAATCATCCCTCCACTCCCAGGAGATTACACGGAAGGAGCATCAAATAACAAATCAATGCGGTCCCCGTATGGACTGCAGCCTCACTTTGTTGTCGGTGATTGCCGAGTTGTGTCCGTCTTGCTTCCTTTTGAATGTTTTCGGTGTTATTACCGCGCTTCAGTGCACCTCCACAGACGCTCATAAATCACAGTAGCCGGCGAGACACATTTGCTCTTTTAAAAAGAAAAATATTCCAAACATCGGCCTTTCGGAGATGTAATGATCTGCCATTTCAGATAAGCTCGGCTAATATCTCAACATTACCAGCTGTTTATTCAGTGGTGTTTGTCTATAGATTAACCTTTTTAGTTGTATTTTCATTTTCATCAAATAGAGATAGCAGTCTTTGTGAATCAGTCAGTGGAAAGAGAAACATCTGATGTGCTTTCTATGATGTAGATATCGAAATCCTGGCAACTGTAAATATGAATAGACTCTCCAGTCTTCCTCACACTGGGGCTTGCCATTTAGCTTTGATTACATCACCCATATTTGTTTTCTCAATCTTCGATTTTATTTTATTTTTTTTGTTTTTTACCCCCCCACCGAACATGCTCCAGGGATAATTGTTTGTTGTCTGCCCCACCTGTCAATTTTCAGATAATCTTAGTGGGAGGACTTTTCTGGGTTTGGATTCCACTTTAAACAAGTGTGCTCTTGTGTGTTTTGGAGGAGTTGGAAGGTAGAAATGCCATGAAGGAAAGTCAGGAGATTGTTTTCATGTCTGTCCAGTGTGAGATTTATCTTCTCACTGGTCAAGTAATTTGAAAATTTAGTTGATCTTTATACCCAAAATTTAAAAGAAAAAACACACAATTTTAATTAATCACTTTTGTTTTTTCAAAATTTTTACTTGTATTTTATGAAAAGAGTTTTCTTACTTAGATGTTTTGATGAAAGCTTGGAATTGGTGATTAAGTAAAAGATGAGTTGCCCCCCTAAACTAAAATGTGGGGCCGTGAGGAAGCTTCAATGTCTCTATGCAGGAGCTCCTCTTCTCCTCTTCCCAGAGGAAGAGCGGGAAAGATCTTGACTGACACATTCCCCACCCTCACGGCTGATCCTGGACCCGGTGTTTTACAGCCCTGTTAAGGTATACAGCAGGTAAAATGTCAATTAGGAAGGCCCACCCTGATAACTCAACTCCCAATCCACAGGTTCTTGGTCATCAATATTTATAGTGGGCTCGGCCCTGGAGCTGCAGCTTGTGTCATCTGGAGTGACGCGCGCTCACGATACGCGCGCACACTTTGCTGTCCGTGCAGCTTAACAGGAATGTCCAGACAAACACACACACACAGACACTTAAGAGGTGTCACAAAGTCTAATCAAGCTATCTACACACACAGTAGGTGACACACACAGTGGCTCCTCTGCACTCAGTTGTTCCAGGGCATTTTAATGTGAAATTAAAGGCATCCCTCATGTCTGTGGTCTGCAGGACAGGAATGAGAGTCCTGACAGAGGATAAATCAGCCTCTGTGCTTCACAGGACAAGCTCTCTCCTTTTTACCCTGTCCATGTGTGTGTATGCATGCATGTGTATGTGCTAAAGGACTTTGTCTTGTCCAGTTTTTTGTTTTTTTTTGTCCAGGCTGCTGGACGTTTGTTAAATCTGTTGGTTGTTTGGTTTCACCCTCACGGAGACTTACCTTCTGATTGAGTTTCATTAAAGAGCTGCCAACATCTAGCAGAAATCCCAGGCAGTTTAAACTGGACCGGATTATGGTGGGATTAAGTGAGCTTGATATGCTTTCGTTTTATGAGTTCCATAGACTTCACATCATTAAAACCCATCAAGGCCACATGTATAATAAAAAAGTAAATAAAAAAAATTAAACTCATATTTTTACTGTAGATAAAATGGTAAAAAGTTAAAGACGATTCCTTTGGAGTCATATTCCTCTTAAATGACATCTGCTTTGGAAACACCTAATTTTGTTATTACAAACAGTTTTAATTTCTTCTTCACCCTTAATATTCCATTTATTTAACATTTTCACACATACATGTTTTATTAAAAGAGTTAAGTCCTAATCTTAGAGCTTTTTTCCTCTTGATTTTGTATTTGCTTTACATTAAGGGGCCGATTTTACATTTGATCAATATTTGAGCTTTTATAAATGACCCTTCGGCACGGAAATAAAAATTAAAGAATTGACTGCATGGAAGCCGTAATGATTAATAAGTCGAGCTGTGTGCCCATTTCTAAGCCACAAAGATGCGAGTACATCTCTCTAATTAAATACTTTTTTTTTAACGTAAAACAGTAAAGCAGAACATAGAAGAGGCTTTAGTACGGTTAAGGAGAGGTCTGTAAAATAACCATTTTGGACAGTTTGGTACCACCTAATCCTCAGGACCTTAGGTTTTAGAAGGCTGGGATAAAAATACATATACTGTCATTGGGGTATTAAATAGTCAGCAGACAAGTTGTTCTAGTTGAATCGTATTTGGAGGAAGCTGTCAGGTGCCGATAGATACTAGTCGTGAAAATGGATAGTCATTTAAATTGTGTGTTTTAAAAACAATGTATAGTAATGTGTTAAAAATAAACTTTGACCAGGGGAAGGCAGAGAAATTCCACCTAAAGACTTTTCCTGCTAATTTAAAGAAATTAATTAAGGATTTAAATCTATCTGGTGAAAATGAATTAAGTAATTAATTTTTACCAGATAGATTTAAATCCTTTCCTGCTTGAGACAAGTCCTGATCCCTGTCTTGCAGCTCAGCCTCACTCTGCTCCAAAGGTGAGTCCTTAATTCCTCTCCGGGCGGCGTGCAGTAATGCAGTAATCAGTGCCGCTCTGCTCGGCCAGGAATTTATGAACACTTAGTGTCCCTCCGTGCTGACAGGGGCCTCAGCGCCAGCATGTTTACGGTATTGCCCAGAATGCGTGTCACTTGCATTTATCACCCCCCCCCCCCCTTTTTTTTTTTCTCCTTAACCTGCACCTTATATCACCCCTCTGCTCTGCTGTTTTACGACGAAACAAAATCAGGTTGCATATAGAGATTATATACTTTGCAAAGAGAGTGGGGTCAGATGCTTGGGTCTCTGTTGATTTTACACAGAGGTTGACTAGCATCTTCCTCCTCCTTCGTTTAAAAAGCCTCCAGCCGGCACATAAACAGGTTAAGATATTGCAAACTAAATCTAAGAGACCTCTTATTTCAATATGGTGAGGAGTACGGCACCCGCCGAGGCCACTTGAATGGAGTAAATGTCAGCTTGGTAATATGGCAGGGGCATAACTCTCCTTTGCCATCAGTCATAAGTGCATACGCTCACACATACACGCACACACACAGGAGATGAAGTGGAATAAACACATACGTGAGTGTGCACGGAGAGAAAAACACACCCGCACTCTGGACATGTATTTGAACTACAATCAATGAATCTGCCATCAGAGGTGAGTTATGAGGCAGAGAGAGTGGGCATTCCCTCTGTGAAAATAGTTGGACTTAAAATGTTTGTAATTAATGGATTGTGTAAAGAGGTGGAGAAATTGATGCATTTATGACAAGGAGTCAAATCTGAGCTTTAGCCCTGCTTAGATCATCAGCACTCACACACTAACACCCACACACAAGCTTGTGCTCATAAACAGCACTGATAAAGTGTTTCCTTGTGTGTGTGTGTTTGGATGGAATCTAACCGAGAAGAGTAAATCAGCTGTGTTGGAGGTGTTCCTGTAGGTGGAGGCGGTGTTGTTTGTGTATGTGTGGTGGTGGGGGGTCTCTGGCCTCAGATAATGATGTGATTCCAGCACGAGTCGGGCCGGGTGTACCTCGCCACCGTCCATTATGATGTGTGGCCCCCAGCCACCAAGGGGGCAGAGTGAAGGTGAGCCTGTCATATCGATCTTTTTAGTGCTAAAATATGAGCCACTTTACTCTGCTCCCCGGCGCGGTGATGTGAAAAATAATAACTCGGACCCAAATTAAAAATATTGATCGCTCAGGAGGTGTTGAGAGCAAATAAACACCCCCTGAAAGATTTTTATCCCTCCTTTCCCGTCTTTCCCCCTCCTCTCCTTCTTGTCCGGTGGAAGGAGCAGTCAGGGATTTGTAAAAATACCACACCATCTTCTCCTACAAGACTCAGCGCGCCTTATTGTTTCCAGACACAAATCAACAAGCAACCATGTTTTCAGATACTCTCCAATGCTGATTGATTGGGTTTTGACTCTATAATCTGGCATTAGCTCAGCTCCATTTAGGTACCACCCCCCCTTTCCTCAACAAGTCATAATTTTTTGCACATCCGAGCCTGACTTTTTTTTTAATCCCTTCTCACCGTAACGGATGAGCTGACACGGGGCCATCAAACGGGTTGGAAAACAATTGCCACAAGGTTAATTTTATTGCTTGCTCCATGCATTTGCGAGCAGGCGGGAGCTGTCCTCTGCCCAGGTCCTGATGAATGGTTGCACAGAGCGGGCAAGAATGAAAATGAGAGGGGAGAGGCCAGCCGCGGGAAGCCAGAGTCCCGCTGCTTCCCACCTGAAATAGAAATTTTTCTGACATGCTCAGAATTGGTATTCTGATATATAAGAGCGGAAATGTTCCATTTAGTTTGATGATGAAAGCCGTCATGTGTCCCACTCAATTGCATTTTACGACACCCACTTTAGCTCATACATCTGAGGAAGGTTAATATCCCAGCACCCTAAACGCTGGATGTCAGATTGTCCAGAGGCTCCAGGAAAATAAACTACTTGGTGTATCTAAATGCTGTCGTAATACTTGGCTGTCATGGTTGCGGCTCTATTGATTGCCCACAAGGACGTTGGTTGTGTTTTTTTGGGCCCGAGGCGGGATGAATAGATATTTGATGCAGCGTGGAGAGTGGGGCTGGACGAGTGTCTGCATCCTGTTGCTGTGTCAGTGGAGATGGGAGCCAGGCGTTGGGGCAAATCACATGCAGCCTGTTGACATCAGTGAGAGGGAGCAGGGCTGGAGCTGGCGATATCTCCTCTTCCCCACTTGAGCCGGGTCCTCGTGCTGAAAGCTCACTTCTGTCTGCTGGCTACAGGCCCTCACTCTGTTTATGTGTGTGTGTTTCTCTGCCTCTCTGTGCAAACACATACATGTCTGCGGAGCAATACTGCTATAGGGCCATCTCCCGGCAGCACGTTATCCATACATATCGATTCTCCCACTGCCACCAGCTATAGTTGCCTCTTTTGCATGGCCCAGCTGACCCAGCCAGTCTGTGGCCTTTATATTCCCATTAGCTAATCTCTCAGCTTTGATTTCCATAATCCTCTGTCTATTGAGACCCCTCACAGCTCTCACAGCCCCACTCTCCAAGGGGAACAGACCCAGGCCACCCCCACACAAACACACATTTTACTCTTCAAACTGCACAGTTACATGCATCGTACTCCCAGGCATTCATATGCATGTTCAATTTAATCACTGCAATGCAAACTCTTATATACACATATGTTCTATGATTTTTGAGTTATGTCCCTATTTATTGACAGCAGATAAGATGAAGTAGCAATGCAAGGGTATTGGTTTGCATTATTGTGGATGGTGTGTGAGATTTTTTTAACAATAACATATCTTGGAGATGTTTATCTTGTGATATATAAACCCCTAAAAAAGCAACACATCTTCACCCTTTTATGCATTAAGGTCACTACAGTGTACAGCTGTTTAAAAGTGTTTTTCTCTATATATGCCTGCGATATTGGGAACTGCTGCATATAGTCCACTCTAGTGGAAGCTTTTGCATCATCCCATACAAAAATATCTTACTGGCAGGTTGTTGCAATGGAAAAAAGTAGTCAGTAAAACCAAGATGGCCGACAGAGAAGGAGAAAGACCAACCACCTCAGCTGTTTCGGTTTCTACCTTCTAAAAAAAGATACCATTGCGGGTAAAAAACTTCTACAACTACAAGTAACATCTAAGGTGACATATTATGTAAAGATTTTCCAAGTTTTGATTTTATATTTGGAGGAATCACAGGTTAATCATCTGTCCACTCAATTGTACATCCTGCATCACAAATGCAATGTTATTACTACCAATGTTGTTCTTGAAAAAAATTAGTATCCTGTAATGCTTTGGTTGTAAATCAACTGCTTTATGTTTTTAGAATGTAATTTGAGTATTTTTTTTAATATGTATCCATCTTTTTGTAGGGCTCAATAAGACAGGCATACAGGGTAATAGAGAAGTTTCCAGTCTCAAGTGAGGAAGAATGTGCTTCTGGTAGCAGTGATGAGGAATGGCTGCCAGTACAGACAGGTGCAAGCAGAGAAGTAGAATCAAGCAGTGACAGTGAAGGTAAGGAGGCTGGAAATGTTGCTAAAGAGGGTTGAGGTTGATGAAGGATATGAGGTTGATGAAGGATATGAGACTGATGAACGTGAGGGACCACCACCTCCCAGAGCACAAGGGAAAAAAAGCGAAGGACAAGAGTGTCAGAAAGGTTTCACTCCACCACCGGCAAAATGGAGAGCAGTGTCAAAGGCCTCCCCTGAGATCCGGTATGCCCATGGAAACCACTGGCCCCAGCTCAAAGAAGCAAAAAATGCCAGTAGATGCCAAGATGCTGCGTGCACACAAAGAACCAAGAACACATGCATGCAATGTCTTGTAGCTTTGTGCCCCGGATGCTTTGGCAACTATCATAGAAAATATTCTCAAAAAGGTGAAACAAGAATGCTTTGGCAGCAAATATATGATACATGCCATAAGATGCTAAGAGGAGAGAGGATGCTCAGTTCAGACATAACAGTTCAGAGACTTGACTGGAATGTGAGAAGCTAGATACTACGAGGATCTACGCTCAGTTCAGTGACTGTTACTTTTGTTACACTATCCTCGGTTCAGAAAGATTGTCGTTATTTTGTAACCTTGTTTTACATCAGTCAATCAATAGAGCTCAAATACAGAGGCCTACAAGCTTGTCCAACATAATACCACAACTGTATAACTAAATTACAACGATACATACTTAACTACCATGTTATTACATTGATGCTTTTTACAGTACAAATGCATGAAGTACACTTGAATAGACGAATAAATGTATCTTTATAGAATAAAGATAAAAAAAGATTTTTAAAACCTTGTTTTACAACCCTAAAGATGTATGAAAACCCTTAACTTAACAAACATAAGTACAAAACACATTAATTAGTGTATTATTACTCTCAAAAAGTGGGGATAGTGGGGGCTTCAAGTGTACCAAGAAAATATAAACACCCTTACACCACCATCATCTTTAATTGTTGATCCAGGGCAGGGTGGATCCATGCTTTTTTTTAAGTCCATCTCCTTCCAGGTTTGACGTATTATGTGTTTAGACATGGTATTCTGTTTACCCTGGATGGAACCAGTGGTTATTTGAGTTTCTGTTGCCTTTTTATAGTCTCCAACCAGTCTGGCCATTCTCCTCTGATTTCAAGAAAGCATTTTCCACACTGGATAATTTCTCTTTCTCAGACCATTCTCTATAAACTCTAAAGATGGTTGTGTCTAAAAAATTCCAGTAGAGCAGCAATTTTAAATACTCTGACCTGTTTGTCTTAATTATTTCCTATTACTTAAATTGATTCTGTTGTGTGTTTGTGGCTGAAAACCTGCTTTTAATACACATCAGCCATCTACAGCTATCACACTAAAATCTCCTCAAATAACTATCCCAGGAGCGCCCACTCATCCTTTTACAGAAGAAACACCCAGCGTGCCCAGTCAGACAGATCCTAATCACCCTCAGTGGAGTTCTCCTGCAGCAATCACTTACATTGATCAAAGATGACCAACCACCTACCACCCACACTCCAACCCTGACACCCCACCCCCTCCAAATGAGCAGATAATTAATACGGGCTGGCTTTGCACACACCAGCGAATGGACAGCGTGATGGATCGGACCGCTCGGATGCAAACCAACACATTGCCAAGTTGTTTTTTTTCAGCCCCCTGAAAAGCTTTGGGTGTCCTTTACCCTGAACAATCAGGGACGCATTGTATATTTAATAATTCATGGAGCTACATCCCTGATGCTGTACAGTTTTCCATCAAAGTCAGTCAGATCTCAGTTTTAATGGTGTTAATTAAACGCCGCTAAGTTGTGATTATATACGATGAGTTATGTCGGTGTGGGACATTTGGTACGATGCTGCCAAGTAACTTCAACTGGCTTCCTGCCACGGATGTGGTTCAACAACAGTGACAACCGTGTCACAGAATCACTGTCTTGTGACAGTTGTTTGCTTTTTCTTTTCCTTGGAATCAGCAATGACAGACTCATCCATGACTAATCTATAGCCCTGTGCTCAAGGCTTCCTTTTAATCACTACACAGCTCCTTGTTTTGTCAACATGTGGCTTGTTAGCTGTTAATTAAAAGAAATGGGCATTTTCCGCTGAGGGAAATTCTGTTAGCCACTTCATTTGGCCGTCTCATCGCTTCACAGGTTTTACCGATCGCCACCAGTGACAGTTTATGGCTTTTGCTATCATTTGGAAGGTGAAACCATGAAACAAAAGCCCTGAGGCTTATAGTGTTAGGTCCCATCTTTGCAAAGCAGTAGGAAGTGTGTACTCAGGGCCTGGTGTGGCCCCTAACCAACCTGATAGGGTGTAATTGTTGAATCTGCTGTAAGAGAAGAGGAGGGTTGGCGTCTAAGGGCTGTGAGCCTGTCATAATAACAACCAACAATGTGATCATTTAATTTCCTTTTCACTTACACATCACCTTGCTTCACGTCAGATGGACACACATACATAAAAACACAAACACACAGGGAGAAGGTTAGCGTTGGGTCCCATTTATTTCATTCTAACAATGACTCTAAATAGCCTTTCAAAAACCGAGTGAGGAGGGAGACAAAGATAATCGAATCATGCAATTTCTGCCGGGCTTGATTCTATAGTTAAGTGCATTTTTATTGTGTAACGTTTCTTTTTCCTTTGCACCCTCTCCCACCCGGTCCACCCGCTCTATTTTCCCTGCCTCCCACAGCAAGCGTTCTCTCCCTGCCACTTCTCATCTAATATGGTCATAATTGGGTTTGCTCGTACAAATCAGATTTGAACAATTGGGTTATCCTCCTCTGAAATTGGAGAGGTCTCTGGGCCGTAGGTGGGGAGTTAATCTGCTTTTGTTAAGCTCTTCTTTTTTTTTTTGGTGAATGCGGAGGGAATGTCGAGCTGTGCCAGTTAAAGCGGTTTACCTGCCACTGTGGACATGGGCCCCCCCCCCATCCTCTCTTAAAAGAAAAGGGGAAAAAAATCGCTCATGCACATATATTATACACATCCTTCCACCCTCTGCCTCTCCTAGGGCAAATAATGACATTTGAATCGAGCATTAACAGGCTTAATTACTTTAAAATTGTCATTTTAATTTACACTGATATAGTATTGATCACACAAGCAGAGATTAAGGCCCTCAGTGGAGCGGTTGATGTGGAATTAAACAGGGCCGGGTCCTCCTGGGGCCCGCCTGGCCTGTCCTGCCGCAGCCAGAAGAGGAATGACATCCTCCCTCTAATGAACTGGCAGCATGCGCAGACATGAATTTCAGGCCCCGCTGGAGAAGGAGGGAAATAATGGGGTTTGGGGAGCCATGGCGGGTTATTCATTCACTGCCATGCACCAATTCTCCTGTGATTCATCCCCGGGCCCACAGACCCCCGCTGCCTGTTTGCCTGCCGCATTCAGCCCGACTGACCTTTCTCCTGCCTAAGTGTATATATATGTTCCCTCCCCTCCTCTGGGATCACCTTTCCCCATAGCAGGTATCATGTACAGAGGGAGGGAGGTGCTGCAGAGGTGGGTGCGAGACATCTGCCGCTAGCCACCGGCCTCTAATCCAAACATCCCCCCACAGCGGTGAAAGTGCCGGTTCGTGATTCTCCCTCATCTTGGCTCATCGGCCTGTCTGAAGAAGACAGGGAATTGATCTCCTCACTTGAGCCTGGTGTCACGCACAGCTGGTTAATATCAGAAGGAAAATCGGCACATTAAATCCAAGCAATTCCTCCTCAGCCTGAAGAAAAGCCTGTGGCTCCAGAGGTAAAAAAGGTGCTGCAGAGTAATTAAGGCAGTAGGGACGACATCTTGACACCTGTCTTCATTTTACACAAACAATCAAGTGCTTTTAATGACTGGCTTTTCGAGAGAGAGGGACCCAATAAGAATAAAGCAGGTGCTTTGAGCAAGCATAGGCAGTAGTGGTTTTTAAGTACATTTACTGTGTCCCTGACATTCAGCCTTAACACGCATTTGTGGAAATTTTTAATCACTCCCTGAACTCCATGTTGCATACATCATGCTCGACCTTGTGAGGCGATGCTTATACACCTTAAATGTATGCATGCGGGGAAATAGTGCAACAGTGAGTAATTAAGGAGCTTTATTTTTATTATTTTGCTCATTTTTTTCTTTTAAAGTTGTTGTTCAATGCGCTGGAAGTGTCATTTAGGAGACAATTCTGGTATCTCAAATAAAGTCCAGACAGGAGAGAGTTGTTAAGGTCACATCAAAGAAGGGCTTCTATATTAAAACTGAACTTTGTCTTATTTTATTTTTAATTTTATTTTATTTTATGGAAAAAGATCCCTAACTCTATTCAACAAAAACACTACTAGGTTCTATTTCAGTTGTTTTCAATTTTAGTGTTTTGAAACAGAGTAATTTTGAACACATCATTGGTAGTTTTGCCCAATAAAATCCAGATTATTATATAAACTAATATAATTTTTGATGATTAAACACCTAAATTCATCGGCATCCGCATTGATTATTTTGGGGAAATAAACAAAACAGCATATATGTAATAATTTAGAACACGTTGTAGAATCGTAAGCATTAGAAAGCAGCCATAATGCTATCAAGCGGTGGTCCTCAGGAGCTTTAGATGTTTCCCTGCTTGATCTCTCCTGGCTCAAACACTGGGTCATCAACTGGCTTGTGCAGAATTAAAGGACAAGCTGCTAATGAGATCCATTTAATTTTAATCAAGCGTGCTGAAGCAGGGACACCTGTCGCCCCCTGAGGACCAGAGTTGGAAAACCCTATTTAAGATGTGTTTGGAACTCTGGAGTCAACCTTAACGCCTGTTTCTGTGAATCAAAGTTCACAGGTGGAGCTGATAGAAAGCTTTTCTGGAGGGAGACAGGTTGCAGTTTTAAACAGATTTTAGCCACAATTAGTTTAATACTAGTTGCTGTTTTACAGAGGAAATGGATAACATTAGGTTTTAATGGTATGAATGTTCAGTTCTGGTCCTCGAGGTTCACTGTCACACACCTGGTTCAAATTACAAGGATCTCCCCAACAGCTTGTTGACAAGTTCTTCACAAGCCTATCGATGACCCTTTAATTTGAATCAGGTGTGCTGAAGCAGCGAAACATCAAAAACCCTGTTGAGGACCAGATTTGGACATCAGACATTTTTCCCCGATTGCATGAAATGAACTGAAACATCAGTTGCTGCCTTATCCAAATCTGATCCCTAAAAGGAGTTGTCGGCTGTTCTTCTGCTCTTGAAGATATTTTGACTCTGGCTTGATTTGTTTTTTTATCATGTATTTGTAAATGAACTAAAGCATCAGTGATAATTGGGGCAGCGTGGCTCAGCAAGGTAGAGCAGTCGTCTTGTAACCCAAGGGTTGCCGGTTCGATCCTCGGCCAAGTCGAGTTCATGTCGAGGTGTCCTTGGGCAAGACACCGAACCCCTAGTTGCTCCTGATGGGTCGTGGTGAGCGCCTTGCATGGCAGCTACCGCCATCAGTGCGTGAATGTGATGTATAATGTACAGCGCTTTGGATAAAAGCGCTATATAAATACGGACCATTATTTTACCATGATTACACAGCGATGGAAAATAATCTGATCATCTTAATCTTAAACTCCTTTGATGTGTTGACTTTTATATTCAGATCTGTTGGACTTTTCGTGATTGCTGTTAGCCAACCCAGACTGAAGCAGGGATATGTTGCAACAGTTGTGCATCATTCTTGATGCCTTTTAAAAAGAAACCAACTATTTTCTGGAACCCAGAGAAGACAGCGATGGCTTTCTGGCTAAGATAAAAAAGATATGCTTGCCCTTGAGCCAGTTGACTACCAGCATTTTCTACAATAGCCTCCTGCTGCAGACTGACATAAAGGGGACTGTTGTGTTGTCCTTTATTGATTGCATTACCCACACCTGGATGTCGGGAGGTGGAAGCCATCTTAACAATGAAGGCTAAACAAAACAACAACCTCTCCACTCTCTCGGCTGACTACCCATGACGGATATCAAAATGCCTCCAATACAGGTAATGGAGTTGGCAAGGCCTGAAGGTAGCTGGGCTCGGGCCTTCTCCTCCACTCCGTCATCCAATCACCTTATTCTAATGCTGTCGCATTGTTTAGTCAACCAGCCGTCCATTTACATCAACCCATAACCACACAGCCACACCGCAAGAGCACTTAATAGAATTAGCAGGTATTGTGCAGCACATTTTAAACACAAAGACCATTTTAAACACGCACGCTCAGTCATTCCACCTCCCACCTCGGACTCATGATCCCCCGGCTTCTTGTCAGAGTAATGGCATCACAAGCTCCACATGCAGCGGCTGGCTCTCCTCTTTAACTCTCATTACTCTATACTCTGCCCACTGTGGGGGCTTTGCTCTCCTCTTTAAATGTGCAGCCAATACTGTTGTCATGTTTATGTTATGTACAACATATTAATACCTCATAAAGCACATTTGTTGCATTATTAAATCATTTTTCACTTGCTCTTTATTAGGAAATAGGAAGCCCAAAGCTCTCAAGTGAAACAGCCGGTTAATTATAGGCTCATAATTTCCTAATCTGATTTTGGGGAATGTTTGCCAGTCTGTTCAGCTAGTCAGCTTATAAATAGACAAACAAAAATGAAAACAGCCACATGGCCAGGAATTTGCAGTCATATGCCCTCTTTTGCCCTTGGCTGAATGCATTATGTTCCTTTTCCAAACCTCAACACTCGAGTGCCATCTTTTCATACAAATTGCTCTCATATGGTTCCCCCCCTTATGATCAACAGAGGGCAATTTAATATCAAACCCCCCCCCCCCCAAGCTTTTCTTAAGGCCTCATTTTCTAATGATATTAAATTTTGCATGTGTTAGCTTATTTGGAATGATTTATCCAAAGTGGGGGGGTTTCACAGGAAATGAACAATCCCTTTGTCCCCTACAGCCACAACCCTCTGTAAAACTATAACCTATAAAATGAGCCGTACACTTTCAGTCAGAGGGTGTGTCCTGCTCGGCGTAAAGACGAGGGTCTTTCTCCTTGTCCCCGTTCCTCGGCCGATTGATTTTTGTTGGTAAAATTAATGCAGTTGCTGTACGGTTCAGCAGGTCAGAGGTAGACGGCTTCAGCAGATGAGGGGCGGTGTTGGGCAAACGGGAAAACAACAGGGCCAACAGGATCTGCCTGATGAAACTTACCGTGCATTCATTTGAGGGCGGATCATGCAGTCGCTTATGATGAATAGTCTCATACACAAACTAAAATGCCAGATTACGATTGTCCAAGGAAACTGATTTATTTTCTACGCTCGCTCACTCAGATGTTTGTTTGCTGAGTTGGCCTTATTTTATGTCGTACATGATTCTGTTTGCTGTTTTTACAGCAGTTTTTAGAGGAGATTCATTTACACTTAATGAGAGTTCTGTTTAAAGTTTACTCTTAACCTAACAACTTCTTTCTCGGTATCAACAGAACCTTTCACTACCCGTAACACTGGAAAATATAATCAACTGAGACATATCTTTCCATTAAAGTTACGCAATCACCTAGATGAACAGTTCAAACCTCTGTCTGACCTCCAGAACATATCCAAGTGGTGTCTTATAAAGGTATAAAACAAAACATAACCATTTTTCAGTCAATAATATCTCCCAAGTGGGAACTAATCTAACACAAGGGTGCCCCAGTCAGAAGGGTCCCTGCACAAGTTAACGCCACAATGGCACCCTGTGTGCACCATGCTGTAGCTAATTACCAACTCATTAAAGAGCTCTCTAATTAGATTGGATGTTATGCTCTTTCAGTTAAATCCAAGCTCTTAATTTTAACAACTTAATTACATTTCTGAAGAGAAGAAAAAACACTTTTCAAAGCGGTCCTTGGCCAAGTGGAAATGAGGCAATTCTCAGAATGCTGCAGAGATCTGACTGTTGTCCTCCTGGTTTATTGAGTCTGTAGATTTGAGAATTAGGGGCATAAATTTGTGGAATGAGTTAATTGCAATGCATGTGTAATTGTACATGTGATTTGATTGCCTGCTTCCAGCTGATACACAAATATTTTATGTACAGAATGGGATCGAAATCAAGTAGTCCACTTTTTTAAATATTAATATTTTTCAGTTTATAACTGTAGTTGTTTTAGGTTGATTTAATAGTATTTACAGCCAAGTGGTTTTACCCAAGAAAGGGCAAGTATGCATTGTTTACCAGGAAAACACTTTCTTTTTAATGACAAGGGTCCCAGCAATTCAAACTGGTTGTGCTGGGACTAAGGCTGTCAAAAATAATGTGTTAACTGCGGTCACTAATTTATGTTAATGAATTTAACCGTGCGCAGCATTCGTCATTAATGACTGCCAGATATGGAGGTGTCTAGCGGCAATATGAAAAAAGGTGAGTTGGTTGGCTCTAGGCATGGGTTTGAGGGTTCAATAAGTATCTAGTAAGAGGGTTCAATACTCGCACTTTACCCACATAAAACAAAAACCTTTCACGTAGTTGGTACAAACGTCACTGCTCAGGTCGTCTGCACTCTGCACGCCATGGCAGCCTTCTGCTCTATCCCCTTCCTCTCCTGCTGTGAATCATGACGGCTGTCAGTGATCAGCTGATCGGCTTTTCTGTCACTACTTCAGTCTCTCTTGTTGTTTGTTTATCGCTTTACTAGAAAGAAGGAAACTAGTAGAATAGTTCACACCGGCACATATTTACCCAAAAGTATTGTTCTTGGACGCGCTAGCTAAAGTAGGCAACATTTATCAGTCTCATGTCAATCGGATCCAGGTCACTGTCACGGAAGCAAGGGGACGTCTTCTCTAAATCACTGGTGCTGTGCAGATGTTGAGAAGACATGTCTGATCATTTATGGGCCATTAATGTGGTAAGAGAAATTATAAACAGGTTCTGAGATCAGAGGAGCTCTTCTCTCTAATAAAGTAGTGGACAGGTGGTAGAAAGAATTTATACTTCAGATATGCAGGGGCGGGTCTAGATAAATTTAGATCTTTTAGGGCCAGGCGGGGGCGCTGAGCAGTGTTGCCAGATAAGCTCGACAGTTTCCAGCCCAATCACAGCTTAAAAACCGCCCAATCCAAACAAAACCAGCCCAATTAGGAAGTTGTCAGACAACGGTAAAATAATTATACAGGCCATTGAAAACACTCACAAGTATCCAGAGATTCATATCTACATCAAATGACCACTGATAAATATATGATCACAAATCACAACCAAGAAAGAGCTCTGTAAATAATCCAGATAGGCTACATATATTGCAACCACTATACCTTCAACAGAAAAAAGTAATAAGAGCCGTCTCGAAGTTGGATATTGGGAACATACAAATTTATTATTTTGGAAGTTGAAAATTCTAAAATTCGGTGATTTGGTGGAGTGGCAAACAGCAATAATAAAGAATAAAACTAAAAATAGATTTTACTACCCGACCACATACAAAAACTGTGTTTTAATCGTGAAGGTGGCTATAATCTAAATGATTTTAAGTGTGCAAACAACTATGTGCATCTTCATTACAGTATATGGTGTACAATTGTAGATTTATTGAATTATTATATTTTTACTTTATCTACCATAAAATAAGAGCATGTTGTGCAGTTTTCACAATATTAAAAACCCGCCATATGTGGGCAAAAGCAGCCCAAATTTCATCCACCCACCCAATGCATTTTTTCCCCGCCTGTTGTGATGAAAAACCGCCCAATCTGGCAACACTGACACTGAGCAGGAAAAGGTTGGAACAAAAGATAGATATTTTTTTTAATCTTGATTTTATGTAATATTGAACTAATTATTACAACTTAAGTAATCATCATATGTAAATAAGTGAAGAAAAACCCAAGTGAGCATTGGCGTTTTCTGTTGATACAGTAAAAATGGACATATTTTGGCAAAGGTGCGAATGGTGATTAATCTTGATTAATTTGTAAACTGTGTTTAATCTAATTGAAAATTTAATTTGACAGCCCTAGCAGGGACATAATTTTCCCCACAGATAGGGTTGGGCATCGTTTGAATTTGAACGGTTCCGGTTCTGTGTGTCAATTCCGGTTCCTAACGATTCTCGATTCCGATTCTTCTAAGAGTCAGGATCAAAAAACTTTACATGTTTGAACCTCATCATTCCCACCTTGTTGCCAGCGACCCGGTCGACATTTTGTTCGACAAACTCTAAAACTTCTCCAATAACACTTTTGTCAGTATAGGCATGCTATACCTTGTTAGAAAGCTTAGATTCTCTGTATTCGAGCCACATAATTTATTTTACAGTCCTCCTAAACACCAAAACACAGTTGGTAAAAAAACACTATGGCTAGCAACACAGCTAACAGTTTCCTACCTTTTTCGTGGTAATGATGTGACATTATCATCTAGTCCATGAGCAACAGTATGACTTTTTCACAGAAGGGTCCAATGTTTAAAAGAATCAAAAACAGTTAGCCACAAAAGTATTTCAAGTTATGTATTTTCCCAGTATAGTCCTTATGAATGTCTGTCTGCAAACTCCTTCTTCTTACATAAAATCAAATTTGCGGTTCGACAGCTATTTCACCTTTCTGTGAACCCAGTGTTGTTGGGTACGTTTGTTTTCATCACCTTTCAGGCCAAAATAGAAACGTGTCCCTACTGTTTTATGTGCCTTTTTCATCCCAGGACACCTGGAGATACATAACAAGCGCTTCCTGCTTGACTAGCCATGTGACCTGAAAAAGTCTGTG
>JBAMHW010000018.1:6062779-6082873 GCA_037177495.1 Rhadinocentrus ornatus
TCTGGTAGGTTCATACTGGGTCAAGAGGTCACTGATGTATTTTTGTCCTAAACCATTCAGAGCTTTATAGACCAGCAACAGAACTTTAAAATCTATCCTCTATATACCAGACCATCTGTAATGGCTATGATGAGGACTGCAGCATCAAACAGCTGGTGAAATTTGCATGTGTAAGGATAGCCCTGTGTTAAGCCAAGAGTCCTCTTTGCATCTTGCATGCACTTGTGTGAGAGATGTAAACTAATTTCTGGATACTGTATTATTAGATTATAGCAGTTTCAGACCACCACAACACTTTGGTAGCTTTGCTAGCTACCACTAGCCTGTTTGGTTCTTTGTTTTTTTAACTCCTCTATCCAAATGCAGTGCAAAATTTTAAACTTTTTCAACACATTTTTTGGGGGAAAAAAGACAGAGGTGGAGGTTTCCAGAGTTTTGGGTGATTACAGAAATCCTGTAGAAATTAATAGACTTCTCATTGAGTCATGTATGAACATACAATGTGGAAATAAGTGTTTATGTGCACATTTAAAATTTTGTATAGTGGCAAGTCATACAAATAATGATAAGAATTAAGAGTTAAATACAATTCTTAATACAGGTCTGGTATCTCTAAAACCTAGTACATACATTCAACATGAACGGATAGAATTGAAGTTTCACCTCACCTACATGTTCTTGTTAGAGCTGTAACTTAAGGTTGTAGAACTTTTCAAAATTTTTAAGTCTGTGGGATGGAAATCATACACACTGATTCAGTAACCAGTATATTTACAATTTCCAGAGATTTATTAACATCATTATGTTATTTGCTTATTCCTATGTGATTCTGATCGTTTCTACAGAGCTAAAAAACTCAAATTTAAAAGATGCATTTTACAAGTATATTATGCTCTGCGTCCACATGATAGACAATACAGTACCACCTGGTCATCTGTGGAGCCCTTAAAGGGGCGGCCTGGGAGACTTGCCACAGACCTGCATGGGCCCCCTCCAAATCCTCTTTTCTTCCCACATTTCTGTGGGTGTGATATTTACAGGAGAGCAGACGTGGGTCTGCTGCCACTCTGGGTCCTGGCACTGGACCTCTGCTCCTTCCCTCTTTTCAAGCTGTCTTTTAAGTAGGGTTGCGGGGAAAGGCCGGATGCTGCGATTGTACGGATAAAAAGAAACATCTGCGCGAGAAAAGTCCTCTTTTTTATTTATTATTATAATATACAATAAGAGTTTTAAAAAAGGCATGACATAATTTCTTGTTATCTAAGAAGCTGAGGCTGCATTTACATTTGCTTTTTATGCAGCGTCCATGTGCTCTTAGGGGCGATGCACTGGAGTATAACTAAGCTAGCATGGAGGATATCCAACCATTTAAATCAAGCCTCTGGGAATTTTACATAACACATCATTGGAGAGCATTGGTTTTTACATAAAGACAAAGGCGGCCACAAAGAGGCACCGGACGGGCGTATTAGTCTGAGACAAGCCGCTGCGTGTGTTTCTGCAGACTCTAAAGCTTCACGGTCCTGTGGTCACTGTTGTGCGCCCAGAACGCCTCTGCTCATACCCAGACAGCACGCAGACCGAAAGCTGCTTATTTTTTTATACATCCCAGAGGGGGGGAAAAAATTATTTTTCTGAACACAACCTCAAAACTGAACCCTCTCCTCTGATGGGGTGACTGCTCGGCCTGAGCTTCAGATAAGCACTGTAAAAAATCTTTGCGTTGGTGGAGAAACGGTCGGCCGCCATCGATCGTGGCCGCGAAAGCTGTCAGATTTTATAGATGTTTCATGGGATGGCTCATGATCTAGACGATGTTGCCCTCATTTAAAAAAGAGTTGTGTTCTTGCTAAGGGAGGAGGAAGGGCTCTTGATGCAGAGAAATGGGAACCTTCTTGATAAGTTCTTCTCACATGTGACAACGTAATGCCACTAAGATGCAACAAACTAATGTATTTCATTATGTGGCCCTGCTATAGAGCTGTTTCTCACTGGGCAGCCAAGGATACTATTTGTCATTACAAGGCCACACGAGCGAGCCACGGGCAGCGTGGGACAGAGGCAGTCTCGAGCTGACTGATTACTTTTGAAGCTGACATCACAGCTTTGACGTCGTCTTCAGGGAGAGTTTTGCCCTTGGATGATTATTTTACCTCAAAAAGGTGCCACAAGATCTTGTCCCCTCCATCCCAAAGAAATGTAGCCCAAAAACATTCATTATAGGCAAGTAAACAAGTGGTGAATCTGACCAGTAAACTTCTCCAACTCCTTCATTTAACTCCAGCGTTCAGTTAAAGTGATATTGCTTCCAGTCTTCCTACAGCCCGTATGATCCTAATTTAATCAGTTCTTTCACAAATGAGGCCGCATGAATAGGCACATTATTGAATCAGATAAAAATATAGATTGATGAACAGCCCATGACAACATTAGCAGCCTTTCTGAAATGCGGGGGATAAAAAAAAAAAAAAATCAATGATCTCAAGGACCTGTCATTTCCATCGGCCTCCTCCCCTAATGGGAATGCTTTTATAGGCGGGGAATTACAAGTTGAAATATTCTTTTTGATTATTGGACATCCATAGCCAAATATGATTTACATTAATGAGCATAAGTATATTAAAGACTTTGTATCCCCCGACATTTGAAACGATTGAATAATGGCTCTGGCAACCAAGCAGTGGCAGAGAAAATAGAGAGGAGGTAATGCCACTTTAATTACTAATGGATGCCTCAATTGTTCAGACTTTGATTTTTGATCTTTAGGAACAATCCAATAAGGCAAATATTCATCATCCTCATATCCCCCTTTTAAAATGATGATTTTTCTTTCAAGCCAAGACAGCATCGTTATTTAAAGAAAGTGACTATTTATGCAAGTCTCCAAGATCAACGGGTCATTTGAAGATTGCTTTCAGAAGGGTCTTTTCCCGTGAAGAAGGAAGAAAGCTCTTTTCATGCCCAATTGCTGATGTCTGATACACTTAGTGTTGAGAGGTTGACCTTGTTAGCAGGCATAGGCATTGGGAATTTTTCCCTTATAACTATAATTGTCTCTCATATAGCTCTTTATTGTTTGTCAATGAATGAATGTTTAATCCTGGTTTAGTAGCTGTGCATGCATCTTAATTTAATTGTGGACTGCAGCATTTTGACCTGAGCTTTATTAAAGTCATAAAGTTACAGAACAATCTTATTATAGCATTGTCTTAATTATGAGGTCGACTGACCCAAGAGGGGCTCTGCTAGCCTGGTTAAACGTATCTAATCAACAGCAGCAATTCACCAATCTGTGGTCTGTGACATTGTTCTTTAATCATATTTAAGCACATTCTGTTATATGACTCTAGTAAAACACCAGATTATATGATATGCATATAAGGTCTTAGTCACTAAATATAGTTACATTATATCAGGTTATTTTTTTTCTTCTTTTGTTTTAATTTTTATACATATCTGCATTTTCTTCTCATGGCAAGTTACATTCCAGGTTTGAAAGCAGATGAGACAGTCTAATCAGAAAAGACATCCTAGCTGCTAGAATACATGCAAGCGTATTATCTCAGCGTTTCTGAATCTAAAAGGTTTGGTTTTATTTATAATTTACCACATGCTGGGTTTCCATCCTAAGGGGAAATGATTTGGATCAAATGTTTTTACTGCATTGAAAATAGAGTGAATGAATAAAATTGTGTAGAGTTGTCAGCAAGTAGCGGTATAGGTTACATTCCAGATGGAAAACCTTATGGAGTAGACAAACAAAGCCATTCATTCAGAGAAAAATGGAGACAAATCTGCAGGATGTTTGCTAGCATTGTTTATGGAGGCAAAACAGATGTGCGCCTGTGTGACCAGTCATGTGATTATCATGTTTGTTGCACCTTAACTGATGTGGGTTTCCATCTCCCTGAATGTGCTGCTTTTTTTTTGTTTTTATTAATAAAACCATCTCAAAACTCCGCACAGCAGTCCAACTTTCCCAATAGTCAAATTAGACCCTCTGAACTGAAATAGTCTAAAGTGAAATAATTTACAATTATAAAAGAAATATACAAGTGACCCTTCGTTGAACTTCTCCTTGTTTGTTAGTTTTGTAACAAACAGCTTCCAAGCTTGCAAGTTTATACCCACAAAGTGCATCTGTGTCAACTTACAAGCAAAGTGCTGTCCCCGTACCTCCATTTCATTCATTTTAACCATGAGTTGACGAACACCATGCTGCCTTGCAATAGATGACTTTGCCCAGCCTCATTAAGAGGTCAACAGTGGCACTGGCCCCACAGGTGTAATCCCATTTACTTTGATCGTGTTTTTATGGCCTCGTTAAAAGCTGCTGAAGTAGCAATGTGGTATTAGTAAATATGCAGCTGGAATAAGTATGACCATCAATCATTCTCTCCAGTGAACGGCACACGGCTACCTTTCTGGAAATTACAGGGCAGGAACAATTCTTTGCAATGAATTGAGACATTTTTTTCATTAATTGGTACAGGAGTTTGGTACAGCATGGATTACATTAGAATTTGCAGCACCACTTTTCATTCTTATTGCTTTATCAGACGACATTTATTTAAACCACTCTCTCTGAAAACACAAACGAGGTGCTATTACTGTATGTATTAAACATTTTAACAAAGTTATCAAACTCCTCTATCACAATTATGCTGAAGAGGCCAATGATGTGGTCTAGTGGACAAAACAGCAGCATTTTATAGAAGCTCTTTTAAAGTCTGAGTCATATCATGTACACGCGTATTCACTTTTTCTTTTTTTTCTCCGTTGAATGTCATTGCTGTGATGGTTTTATTGCTTTAGACCCCTCTGCTGGGCAGGTTAGAGGAGCGACTGCACGACTGATGAGCGTGGCAGGAAATTGGCAGATGGAAGCATCTATTTCACCGCTAATTAGGGGGTCCAGAAGCCCGCCGACTGACAGGGTTCAACTGGGCAATGTAGTGCCTGCCAGCTCCCATCCCGTGCGCTTTATAAAACGCTCTTTAATTCCCCGGCACAATATCATTAACTTTGTAAGTGGATGAACACAATGGACAAGCAATTTAATTAACTTCTACCATTGAATGTTGGAGGGGAGACTAAATGAAATTAATGCACAATATTTCCCAGGGAGGCAGCCAACCTTGGGAGTGGGTCTGGATTGTTGGCAGGTCAGGCGCTGCCGTGGGTTTGGCCAATTATGCCTTGTTTAGACCCATCCATAATATTTTCCTCAAAAGAAAATAAAATCAGTGGTTTTGAGATCAATCATGAGCGTGTGTCGCTCTGCATTCTGGGAGATTTTAGAATAATGGAGTGAAAGCCCGGAAACACTGCCAAACGCCTTGAAAGTCAACAAAGCTAAAATACAGGTATCGTAACTGATCCGTGCAGCGGTGGGGATTTACTTAAAATAGACAATCAATAAATGGCTCGATAGAGTTTGGGTTTGGGAAATGAGACCAGACTGAAATATCTTTACAATTGAATTGCCATGAAATTTCATATACAAGCCCTCGGTAGGTCAGAGGATGAGTCGTGTATGGTGGCTCAGAGAGCTCAATGCACTGCCAGTTAAGCAAACACAAACTCGATTAGTAAGTAAAAAAAAAAGAAAATGTCAAAATGACGGCACATGTGCTCCAAATCTATTTTATTAAGTATAATTAATTAATTCATTAATTCAATTCATCTTGAATTTTTTTTGAGATATTTGCATTTTCTTGTTAGTAAAGTTGCCAGATCTGGTCATTATAATTTATTTGTGTTTATATTTTAAAGAGTTTATGTGTTAATTTGTGTTTTTTTTTTATTTTTATTTATTTTTGAAAGTTAAGTTAAGTATGAAATTAATCTGAGCTGAAAGGGGATGTTATATCTGTTTGTTGCGTATTTTATCTTGCTTTGTTAATATATGGAACTATTTCTGTTTCTGGTCTGTTGCCCTAAAACTGTGGCACTTTATCTTATTGACAGCAGATTAACTTGATAAATACATTATTTTTAACTCAATATGTTCTAGATATTGATGATTAAAATAATGATAGTCCCTCTAAATGTTTATTTCTGATACAAAAAATAATACAACAAAAATTATTATACAAGGAAAAAAAATCTCAAAATGCTAAATTAATTCAGAGAAAAAGTGTTGGCAGCAACTGCTAAAAACTTTTCTTTCATTTTTGATTCAGACTGTAACAACAAAAAAGCAACGAATAAAATAAAAAACATTCATACAGATGCAGTTAAACCTTCCTCGTTAATCAGTCAAGTCTTAAAAATCTTATATAGATAGTTTTTTTTTAAAATCTACTTTTACTTCAATAGATGAACAAATTATTTTTCCCTTTTGTTGTTGGTTTATTTAATTATGGATCGGATAGTCTGTTTTTCTGGCTTAATGTTAAATTAGGTCTTATGATTTTTGCTTCATTTTTCACAACCCCGGCGCTTGTTTTTTGGCTTATTTTCATACATCTTGTTGCTTTGTTCTGATAACAGCAGCTGTGTGTGTTTGCAGCATCAGTTCTAAAATTGACCAAGATGTCCTGTCAATTTTCTATATCTCAACAAAATTTGTCATAAAACCAGTTTTTAAATATACATATTTTTTTTATTTTAAGGTAGAATTCCTTGTGTTATTTCCTGGTTTGTGATGTGCTGCGTTTTTCCTCCACTAGCTGATATTTTGTGAAATATTTTAACATACATTCATCCAGTTCTATCATCAAAAATGTGATGCAGTTCAGTTCTTTAGTTAAAGTCACAAGATTTTGGTTATATTACAAACTGCTGGTATTAGCACATACTGAAGGTCGAACGGTTTCCTCTGCAGAGCAGCATTTGTGACTGAATCCATAATATGATTCGATATGAGCTTCTGTCAGGATTAGATTGGAGGGTTTTTTTTAATTGTGGGGGGGGTCAATGCTCATCCTGCTTCCCTATGTAAACCAATATTCTATCAAGGTTTGAACATGATCTCATTCATGTAAACATATTTCCTAGTAGAAGTCTTATTTCTTTCCCTCTGTATCCCCTACCTAAAGTCGCCCCCACCCCAAAAAAGCACACACACCCCAGAGACAAGGGCCGTTTCAGGACGTGACGGATGGCTCCAATACTCTGGGCTGCTTTCAAATCACAGGAAGTGACAGAGGATGTTTTAATGAGAGTTTTGTCTGTGTATCCAGTCAGGCCTTCCAGGCAGCTGATGAATAATAGACACAGTGGCTCAATACTCTGAATACTCAATCAACGGCACTGTGAGGGGGGCCTTGGCAAACACATATGGCAGCCCAGGGTGGCTGGTGGGCTCAGGAAGGGCAGAAAATACTAAAGCTTCTTCATCTGTATCTCTGGGCTGAAAAAAAAAAGAGAAGAAAAGCAAGGCGTCTCTATTGATGCTGCTCACTTTTGTGCCGGGGGGGTTTCCTTGCTGTAGATGACAAACAGGCTGTTTGTGCATTATTGGAGATTTGTGTTGAAAGGCCCCCGTCAAGGTGCTCTTTTAGACCCAGATCCTGCATATCAATGGGTCCCTTGGTGGGACATGGAGGGCTGATTCTGTGGATTCCTTGCTGAGCTCTTGTCTCACTCTTCCCACTTTGATTGTAAAGATGCTTGAGTCTTTAGTGACTAATGAGGACATTATGTGGCTATTAGTCTGATCTTATCAGGGCCTCCTTCTCTTGGCTGTTTTGACGAAGCATGTGTGTCTGATGGATTGCGACACCACTTCTCCATGACAGCATATCTGATTGACCTTTCTGATAAGACTGTGTACATTTGTGAGTTGTTTTTCTGCGGTTATGTTTCTGCGTAGGTTTATGTCGGAGCGTGGCATTACTCGCGATTTGACTGATGGAGAGGCTCCAGGGATTTCCGAGCAATGATATAAACTGGAAAACAGCCTATTTTATCTCTGCTGTCCAAAAGAAAGCCACAGAAAACCCAGAGACGATGTTGTTAGAGGCCCACACACAGACAGGAGCACCAAAGTATTCATTTAAAGGAAGTGGAGGAGAATTGTGTTTATGTTGGTGGAGATACTGAAATAGTTCAGGATGCAATGAGAAATTAGAGCCATAATTTTAAGATTGGAGTATTTCACATTTTTATCATTAGTTTAGAAACTTTTCAAATCTGGCTCTGCTTGGACCAGAAATATTAAACAAACTAAAGAGACAAAGATTTTTCTTTTTATGATGATGCATCCTAACATTTTTATCCATCACTCAGTTAACATTTATTTACACTACCAGTCAAGTGTTTCCTATTAAGTCAAATGGGAAAGCATTATAGTCTATAGAACGCTTTATAACATCAAAACGAGCTTTTCATTGAAAATAAAGCAATAATAAAAATATAAAACACATAAATTAGAAAATATATAGTTATAGATATAGTGGGGATAGGTTTAGTAACCTTTATAAAGTGCAAATCAAATTTATGTTTGCATATAAAGATAAAATCTGCACAAATGGAACAAATTAATGTGTAAAAATCTAATCTAAATCAATTTAGACTTAGAATAAAATTTGTTTGCAGATTTGGAAATCAAAGTCAAAGCTGCAGGTTTAATCATACAAGGACTGTTTGAAATTTTACTAGACAGTCTTTTTGTGTTATAATTGATTCTGTCTTGTAATAATTCTATTGTTTGCCTCAATATTAAATAATAACATTTTATTAAAAAAATAACACAGTAACTAATTTAAAAGATAAAAATGTTTGCATGTGGTTTAATCTTTTAGGGTTTCTAATAAAAACTACTGGGTGATAAGAGGGTGTACACTTAATCTGTCTGTCAGCTGTAATAAATGATTTGGAAATATGATGTTTCTATCAGTTTAATCTAGCTGGTTTTAAACAGGTGAGCATAGATAAATATTAAAATGATGCAGCCATGACCACAGTTTAATTGTTACTTGTGACTGAGATAAATACAAATCAGCTCTTTTTCTGCCTTATATGGATAGCCATCTGCTACTGCTGCATCCCCATTTTCAGCTAATCATGTTGATGTCTTGTATCTTTAGACTTAGAAAACGGCCCTCACAGACATGCAGATTGAATTTGTATATTTTATCTGTAAATGCAAACGCATAGACTTGGTTTGCATTGTTTTTACAAACACAAATATGTTAGTAGCCCCACCCTGGCTCCATAAAATGATCAACTCCAGGTAAGATTGTAACTTCTGTTGCTGCAGTAATAATTAAATTGAACAGTGCTGCTTTTAACGCCTCTTTGGGTGCATGTTCTCATGGCTACGCTTCACAAACCCATAAGGGTGTCCTGAGGACTGCAGAACATTACCCTCTGAAGTTGCACAGTGACACGGCAGTGTGTATGTGTCAGCCCTCCTGGGACTGACCACTTTCCCTTTAGCACAGATTGGAGGTGAGACCTTGAAGAAAAATTATTACTTTTATGTTTGCTTTATGGCTCATTTTTCACATTAAACGTGGAAAAATCCATGCAGGGGTCAGAGAATTCCTGCTTCTCTTCCTCGGCCGGGACTCATCTTTGCAGCCCTCGGTATTGATAAAGCATTCAGCAGAGCAACGTATGCAGGCTATGTACTGCACCTCTCAAGTCTCTATTTTCCAGCAACCAGTCTATTGGGACTTGTTCAGCCTGTATCTGCTGGGCTTTTTTTAAATGTCAAATACACACACACACACACGTGCACGCGCCAAGCGAGCACAGCCACTAGTTGTGTCAGCATGCCCTTATCTGTGAGCGGCGGGCAAATATGACTCGTGATAAGAGATAGCATTGCCCAAACGAGTCATAAAACCCCAGCTTTTATTACGCGGTTATTGTCTTTCTGTCTACAATTACAGTGATTACTCATTTCCCCCTTACCTACCCCGCGGCCCTCACGGTGCACTTAATAGACTGCATTTTACTAATGGAAAATTAAGTAGCTGCTGTGGCAGAGGGGTTTATAAATATGTAAAATATACTTTTAATTATTTCAAGTGAATCTGGCAGCTAATCAATAAAGAGGGACGTGACAAACATACGTTTGACACAGGCCATTGTAAAGCCACTGGTTAAAGATAAGCACAGCTTGTCAGCGCGGCCCAGCCCTAATGAATATTTTGAGCCTGTCATGTAAAGAGACAAATGGATTAATTGCACCCCGCTAATATAATAGCTTCTTCATGAAGAGTGCAGGAGGGAGGCAGAGGAGAGGGAGAGGTGAAGCTCTGAAGACTCGTGTCAGATGAATATTTATTAGGGTTGAGGGTTAAGTAGATTTTTTGCGATTACACGGGTAGCCACTTAGGCATGGCTGTTTATCATTTATTTGATAACCGATTCATGAGGATTTGTTTAATGATATTGATTATATTATTTTTAGTAGTTTAGCTGAAGGTTTCCAGAGGAATAAAAACACTGGTTATTTAATTTTTTATTATTTATTTTATTGTGTGTGTATATATACACACACAAATATATATAAAATATATTTTTTTATATATTATTATATAATTTATTTTATTATTTTTATTTACTTGTTTAAAGAGAAGATTATTGTGTTTTTTCTCTGTAAATTTTCTTTTTTATTTAAATTTTTGCACATCTTTGGAAAAAAACACAACCTTGCCTATTTCTTCTTCAAAAATGTTTTATTTGTAATTATTATTTTATTGAGATGGTTAAAAAATGACCGAACAGAAGATGTTCGAACCCGTGAATCTTAAGCAAACTTCAGATTCAATCCATTAATCACATGTAAAGTGTATTCATCTCATGTAGAGCTTTGACTCGGCAGAAAAATTGCAGACTGTAATTTAATTTGTTATTGAAAGAAATATGTCCCGCGTATTTCCAATAATATTTCAGAGCAGTCATTTTTACTTCACTACCCTCTGAAATATTCACATAAACAGCAGCAGTTAGCACAGTGACTCCCTTTTTGACGAATAGCACCGTTTTCCCTCCCCAGCCCTCTTTTCCTATTTATGTCCAGGTCTGCTGTTGGCACTTTAAGGTGAAAGACAACATAAAGAGAAATGAGCACAAATAAATGTAAGGGGGCCTTCCTGGAACCCGTCCTCTCCATATGGGGAAGCTGTGACCTTGAGTCTTGCTTTCGCCCCAACGCCGTCCCCTCTCACGTGCAACACCACCCCCCTCTCTTTCTTTCGTCAGAGCGGGAGAAGGAGCAAGGGACGGGAGGGGATCTCTGCAGGAGATGGTGGGGGGTCACCAGCCACAGCTCTCATCAATTAAATGTGCGACAGTGTTTTCTGTCGGCTGAACTTATAAGTCAAGGAGATGGGCAGGACCTCATGTTTGTGCTTTTGACAAATCAGCAAATGTTTAATCTCAAGATGTGCCGGCGCTCATAAATAATGCAGAGGCCGGGTCCAAACAGTCTCCCGGCACATCGGACACGAGAGGCTTTGGTAGGAAAGCAAAGGAAAAGATGAATTCCTCCATTTTTTTCTCTCTCTATTTACATCCCTGCATCACTTCCTGCACCTGAGCTTTAGGTTTGTTTCCATCTTCCTTTTCTTTTGTTGTTCGCTCCGCTCTTTACAGGAAAAGTTCCTCTTCAGCGTCTGCGTTACTCTTTTAGGAGAGAACTGAGCCAAAGGTCTGCTATCTCAAAGACACAGGGGATTGAGCTTGAGCTTTGCCTCCATTTGCCCTAAATGTAAAGAGGCCAACAGAAAGCAGTGTAGCGGACTGTGAACCGCATCAAATCCCCCTCTGCACCACTCTCACTTCTTCCCACAGACTTTGATTGGCTTGTCCACCAACTGGGAAAGTTTCCTGATTGTTCGCAGGGAAAATTAAGATTTTAAGCCTATTGAAGTCGATCTTTGCTCATTGAAAAGTCCATCTGAATGTGCCCTTTGAAAGCTTAAATTGTTGACTCGTCACATTAGAGGACTCCAGAAAAAGGGCTGAGTGTACTGTACTGAGAGCACGCTGCACCTGTTGTTGTGTAGCTGATGGTGTGTAGTGTTTGTGGAGTGTGCTGTGGAGTGTCTGAAAGAGCCCGACTCTGTGCTGAGGCCAGTTTATAAGTCACGTCAGGTCAGAAAATTTGTGCTTGTGGGGGTTCTGCCTTCGTGGAAAATGTCACTAAAAACTCTTTTTCTTCTTGCAGGCTCTTGGAAGTTTCTATTTTATCCACGAGTCTTTGAAAAACATCCACCAGTTTGATTTCAAAGGTGAGACCACCCCCTTCCAGCACACACACCATCACCGCCATTGTGAAATTACATCCTGACATTTAGCCTGCCTTATTCCATTCCTGCATGTCAAACACACACACACACACACAACCATTTGGAGGCTATTCCTGCTTCCATCAAAACCAGTGAGCTAAGATTGGTTCTGGAGATAATGTAAAGGCAGCAGCAGAGAATGGTAATGCTTATTAATATTAGGAGTTAATTCATATGATTTCGGGCCTACAGTAATGGTGCTGCAGGTTATTGGACAGTTACAGCCGTCCCATCAGCCTGCGGTGTCAGGGGGCCCCGGGGTCCGGCGACCGTGCTAATTAAAGAAAGGATATAGATGTGGAAGAGTCTCGTTTCCTATTAGACAGCTAGTCAGCATTAGCAGCAGTTGAAGGACAGGACGAAGGCAAGGTGAGGGGTCCAGAGGGGAGATGACCACTCTATGCACACACACATACATATTTCTGGAAAAATCTTAATCCACCTCACATTTCTTTAGATTAGTTTCTGCTTCCTTCTATCTGATCATTCAGAGGAATCTGTGCTTTGATAAGTTGATCTATAAACCATTCAAACATAAAAAAGGCTCACAAGTCAATAAAATGAACCAGTATTGTGTCAACAAAGAGCAGAAAACTTAGTAAAGAACAAACTTTAAACGTTTCTTAGCTACTTTGTAATAAGCAACCTGTTGCTACGGCACATCATTTGTTTCATTTCCTTAGTTGAATCTATGAAAAACTCCAGCAGCAGCAAAGTGAGCCATAATTAGTCCCAACAAGATTCCTAAAGATCTCCACCAGATGTTCAGTTTCACCTTAAATACACTGGATTTGTACAGGACTAGAAGTGTCAGGTCTAAAAAGCTTGATGAGCAGTATCTGAAAGGGATGCACTTCAAAATAAAAGAAAATCCAGCAATAACCGGACACAGGACCTTTGAAATGCATCTGCTGTTGGCTTCCATGAAGGCTGGCTCTGAAGAAGCTGTTCGTAAAAAGGGAAATGGAGAGAAAAGGCAGAGGTATAACTTTGATCCTCAGAGAACCTATTATTACACATTCTTCATTATAAAGATCAATTATAATGTGTATTTTAAATTTCTCCACGACAAGCTGCTCTTGTTTTTTACAAAAGGTGTTTTTTCCGAATGGTCCTACACTGTCTTCTTTACTACCCATACTTGTGGTACTCGTTGTGGAATTGCCATTAGTTCTTTATTAAATATATTGGCTCATTTATGGCAGAGCTAGACTTTAATAATAATAATAATAATATTTTAGTAATATTTTATTAATCAAGCAGCAGACTTTAAGTTTCTAAGATTTTCAAAGCTCAGTAAATTGTACTACAGTGATGATGAGACAACGGTTTCTTATCTAGGATCTAAAGGGCTTAGAAGTGATACAAGAACTGGACTGAAAATCAGCAGCAACAGGTGTGATGGAGTGATGGAGCCTTCCCAGAGCCCATGTGGTGATTATTTTGACAGAGACCAGAATAAAAAGCAGCCAACATCCAGAGATTAACTTAGGAAAGTCCTTCAAGATGCCCTAGCTATTCCTAAAGATTACTTAAAGAAAATACAAGAAAACTTCTCTAAGAGTGTTAAGACAAACTGTTTTAACTTTATTTACATCTCTATTTGCACTCACTTCTTGTTTTCTTGGCACAACACAAAGACATAAGCGGTGGCAAATCCAGACTTTTGCAGAGTTCCTTACTTTATGGAAACAGTTTAAAATTGGTGCATAAATGACAGCACATATTTTTAAAGCACCAGCACATTGAAACTAAAACAGCTAAATTGAATTCAAACATATTTTCTTTACTTATTAGATTTTTTAAGGTATTTGAGGATCTTATAAATCTAAACTGAAGCCAGAAAAGGTGCCGATACGTATTTTGGTGCATCTCATCTGCTCTTTCTAAATTTTAATGTGGCCTCTAAGTTCACTGATTAGTCACATGTTACAGAAGTTAAACCATAAAACATGCTGGGAAAAGCTACACGAAATGATTGATGTAGAGGATAAACATGTTTCCCAGAGCAGACAGAAAACGTCTGCTGCAGCTTTTGACCTCTCATGGTCCCTCTCCGCCTGCTGCGCTTCATTCTGACCAGCAGGTGGTGCAGTTGTCTGAGGAGAACCATGGCCACCTGAGCTGTCAAGAATGAACTCCGCTTTGTTCTCCACTTCCTCCCCTTCTCTTTCTTGCTTTCTTTCTGTCTGCCTTTCTTCCATCTCTTCCTCAGCCAAGAAATTTAGGAAGGTGGTGGGAAAGGAGACCTGCTCAGAGACACTAGAAAGCACACCCATGCTGGAGAAGGAGAAGTTTCCACAGGACTACTTTCCTGAGGTGGGTGAAGTTGACACATTTAAATGATGAGTTACATCTATAAGCTGGTGTAAAAGATGGAAACGGGTTCTTTAAAGCTCTAAATTACACATTAAATGAAAAACTGACTTATGTCTTTTTTATTTATTTATTTATTTTTTACAATTTTCTTTGCCAGCTGACGCATGCTTGATCTGAAGACAAATCAACCCAAAAGATTACAATCGCAAAAGTGAAAGTCCTTGTTGTGCGTCCCCCACCCCCCCTTCCATGTCCTCTGCTCACTCCGCCGTGTTCAGCTTCCTGGTTTCACGGCGGCGTGCCATCAGACGGGGGAAGCTGAGCGCCGAGCGTAGCCGCACTGATATAGTAATAAAGAGCACGACCGCCCGTGTGTCATCCCCGCACTCCCCACTCATCTGTCAACCATGCTCCGACGGCCGCCTTCGCAAATATATGCAAAACAGATGGATACGGCCTCTTCACAGGCTTTCCCCCCACCAGTTTCCTTCTCCTCCCCAGAACACCATCCACGCAAACAGCCTAAGATTTCCCAACTCTCCCATCCCTACAGATGATCTAAAACCAATTACACTGATTAAAACGATTTGCAGCGGAGCATTGTTCTGCATTTAACAGGAACATCAGGAGAAAAAAAACACAAAACAAGCCTGGCACGGCGTGCTGCGAGAAGGGTGAGGGGGGTGATGGAGGGAGGAAGGAGGTGTGCACGGGACAGAGCAGATGAGAAAAAGTTTTTCCTGATGATATATGCCTCTTTCCCGGCCGGGGTATGAATCTGGGATGATGCTCCAGAGAGCAGCACTCCAGATAATGTTAGCCCATTTAAAAAGAGCAGATTTGTGTAGTCTATCAGGGTCGCAGAGTATTTTTTTCCGCTCCCTCCTTCCCTCCCTCCTCCGTAGTGAGAAATTGGTTGTTATCATAGATCACAGATACTGCTCAAACCTCTTATGAAAGATGAATTAATTTCACTAATGCTTTAATGCAAAGCTCTCATGAGGGAGGCAGACTGGTGATAACCCCTGCCTCGTCCCCGCTTCCTCTGCTCGTGATTTATACCCTCTTTTAGTAGATGAAACCGCCTAGATTTGCCATCCATCTGCAGCTTTGAGGAAATACTATTACTCGGGGATCTGGGATCGGACAAGATATCACACAGGAGTCTAAAACTGGTGGCTTTGCTTGGTTCTGGGAGGAGCTCCGCTAGATGCTTGAATTCAAAAGTGTCTCCGCTCACGAAAACATGGTGGTAAAAAAAATCCCACCAGTTTAGACACAATATTCTGTGGGAATGCTGAAGTTATGTCTGTGATTAGTTACCTTAAAGCAAAAATGGCTGACCCTCTTCCAGAAATTAACGGGCATCCTACCATTGATCCAAATGTTTTATGAACTCCGCGTAGCAAAGTTTGTGCGACTCAAATGAAAACAACTACTGTAGTCACATTCAAACATTTCTCCCCCTGGTTTGATTCAGATTTAAGCATTGGGCTCTCCATCTGCTGAACATGAGTTCTTTCTATAACCCTGCCTTGACTTATGGCTGGAAGTGAAGCGGGATGAAGCAGGGACGTTAATTGAAATGCTGAATAAGAGGGAAGTGGACAAAATCTTTGAAAGGTCGCAGTGATGGATTTGGCTGCTTGTCGTTCCCCGTTGTTCCGTCAATCTCTCCACCTTCCCAGAGGGAATTAATACATTTATTTGTTTGGCGCGGGGCTAGGCGCCTCCAAAAAGCCCATTGCATCATAAGGATTTGTCATTGCCTAATATAAATAAAGTATACGACCCGGACCTTAATGCGCCCTTGGTATTGATTGTTTTACACAAGCACAGGAACAAAAAAACAAAAAGACAAGCGTTTGTTGTTTGGCACAATGAACGTGTCCATAAAAGCATTGACTTTTCATACCCTTTTACCCCCCCCGCCGTGGTAAGCTCCGTAACGGCGTTGCGATTACTCTCAAGTTGCGCCCTCGATGAAAGTTAACTTCCTCTGTGTTTTTCTGCTCTGATTTAACGCTAAACGTGATTCATAGAAGCGACGCATGCGTTAAGGAGATGAAGTCATTTAAACTGGCATTGCTTGTAAAATGCTCTCTGCATCTATTACCAGACAAGACACCTGTGACACAGATGCTGTTCGCCGTGACAACCGTGATCCATGAGACTGCAAGGAGCTCATAAAGGGGAGGCTAATGTTGAGATGAAAACTAAATGAAAGCTCTTTTTTTTTTTTTATTTGTTGGTTGCATGTAGAGCATCCAATGCAGGACAGAAATCCCTTTTTGGTTGTGGGCTCATATAAACCCAGTGTTCTTTGCCCCCACCCCACCCTGCAGGTGATGGAATAAAGATAAATGCAACTGTCTGCTGGGGCTCAAATCAATCAGTTTTTGTGTGTATTACTTATTACTCACAGTGTATTTTGTCAAAGGGACTTTTCTATAACCCCCCCCTTCTGCTTCCTCTACATGTCCTGCACTTTTCTACACCCCCTCCTTTCCTTCTCATATTATTTATGGGGGTCAAACTTTGAGCTGAAATATATGAAAGGTCAAGCTGGATGGAGCGGGTAACAGTAGCAGGAGAGTGTTTTTAGGTTTCTGTGTCAGATCTGATATTTTATACGGCTGTGATTCCCCCCCCCCCTCATTAGTGGACTTTTATGCAGTAGTTTGAAGTGAAGTGCGCTATCCTCCCATGTTTGTTTGTCTGTTCAAACATATTTCTTCTAGCTCTCTCTTCGATCACCCCGTGTCTTTGCATGCGTTGCGGTTAGTCCTCATATTACCCAACATCCATGGACATGACCCCCCCCCCCTTTTCTCCTCTGCAACCACTGTCCATCACTGTCATGGGCAGAGAGGCTGTCGGTGACCTGTGGAGGTTTTGCCAATGTCACCCTGAGCCTTCCCACTTACCCCCCCGTAATGAAATTGAGATTTTTTTCCAAATCCATATTCATTTAAAGTTTCAGAAAAGTAGTTTGTATTTTCCTTTTTTTTGTGAACTCTTAAATTCAAGCAGTTTTGTGTCTCTGAGGGAGGGTTATGATGATGATGATGTCTCAGCAGGAGATTAAATGGGGGTGGACAGCTTCTGTGTCATCATCCCTGCTCCCATATCAGCCGTAGAAAGCAAATCACGATGTCATCATGTCAGCCAGCAGAGCGGGACGCTTTTCTTCTCCGACTCTGTGATTAATCGTTTGAGGTAATCGTGTTAACGGAACTCCTGTCACAAAACCAAACGACTTCAGATGGAGTGAAATTAATGGCAGAAGATGCTCTTTTGGTACGTTTTTTTTTTACACATACGGCTTGGCGTGTTTACCCTGCGTGTGTGTTTATGAGCACGCCGTGAACAGGGGGTCAATCAGTCATATGTGGAGGAAATGGGGTAATCTGGGGCCAGGTGTCAAGAAAGTGATGGATTTTAATGCTGTGATTGTAGTTAATGGCTCTTTAAATTAAATCGAGATTAAACGTCTCTGGCGGCAGTCAGATCTCATATGGGTACTGAGCAAGTCCCCCCCCCCCCAACAAACTCTCACTCTTCATCTTGTCCCTCCTCATCCTCTCATACTCTTCAGACTTTCTTCTCTGCTATTTTCCATACTACAAACTCAGAGAACATGTGGTACATTATGTCTGATTAACAAACTCATTTGCTGTCTCTTTTGCTTGTGTTTGTCTTTGTAACGCATCCACCTTCTGCGTGTGAGCTCAGTCAGTTTTTCCTGCAGTGTGACACTCATATCTAATTCCATTTGCTCCTTTCAAAATCACAATATTGGGCCAGCAAGTTATAATTGGGCCCATACATCCTGCTGAGGCAGTATGGATTAATTCAAGTATGCTAATGTAATTCAATTTGATACAGTTAATCTTGTACTAATGCAGATTGAAGGATGTGAGGCGCAATCAAATACCTCTTAGCCCTTTAATTTGCATCTGAGTTTTTTAAATGAAATTAGTCAATTTGTAATTATGTGACCTGGCCCATAATTAGTTTATTTATCACTGCAGTTAACTCCCCATTAGGAGAATCAGAGGGAGATAGACAGAAAAAGAAAGGAAAAAGAGGTTGCGGGAAAGACTTTTTTATTTTATTCAGAATGAGAACACTCACAGCATCAATTTGTCTCTCATTTAATAACCAACTTCATGGTGGATCATGTGCTGGTTGGAGAGTGATCATGTGTTGTTTGATCATGTGCTGTTTGAAAAAGATGCAGCTGTTTATTCAGATCTCAACAGCAAGAGCCAATCAGACCAGGTGAGCTTGCCGGGTTGCATGTTTGTCAAGGTAATCATTGAGTTGGACTTCGCGTTGTTTTGTCCAGCGACGCAAACACAACAAATACTGATGATGTGACTCATTCATTCGTCGACCAAAGCCCAAGATACGATGATCGTTGCTGCTTGATTTTTTGCTCATAAGGGTTAAAGTGGAAGTGGTGGAGAGGTTGAACCCTAATCAGTTTTCTTTCACATCAAAGTCACTCAGTTTTTAGATTGTCAGTTGTTTTATGCAGGGGCAAGTCTAGAAAATGTTTTAGTGGGGAAGGGGTGGGGGGTGGGGGGGGGGCAGGGACAGGGACACATGTAAAACCTTTAAAAAGAAAAATGTAGATTACAATGCAAGTATCAATGTCATGTTTTATTGGCCAGCATATCATAATATTCCATATTAATTTCACTTGCATTTTTATTTTTAACATGATAAAAAGACACTTTATGCCCCCTGCTGTGTTTCATGCACCTGACAACAGAACGTGTTTTCTGAGTACATTATGTGTTGCGCTCACTTGTAGCTGTATGTGAGGTTTACACAATTAAAATCAGTTTTCACTTAATATTTGTTAGAATTCAATTGTCTATAGTTGGAGTGGAATCAGACAGATTTTAGGGGTGGCTTGTGCCCCACCATGCCACTGCTCTAGCCCCGCCCGTTGGAAGTTTTCTGTTATGTTTCTTCACAGTGGTAGCAGCTTCTTGTCTGGTTATACAGTTGTTGCTTTCTATCTGTTCATATTTCTCTCCTTTAACCCCTATTTACCCCAGGTATTCTAGTCCCTAGCCAAACCTGAACAGACCTAAAGTGCCATTTTAGTTACTTCGACTGTCCTCTGATTAAGACTCTAGAACATTTCAAAAATATTTTTATCCACACTCTTCATTATATATATATAGAGAGAGATATATATAGAGATATATATCTATATATATACACTGCTCAAAAAAATTAAGGGAACACTAAAATAACATATCCTAGATCAGAATGAATGAACTATTCTTATTAAACACTTTGTTCTTTACATAGTTGAATTTGCAGACAACAAACACACAAAAAGTTATTAACCCATGGAGGTCTGGATTTGGAGTCACACTCAAAATTAAAGTGGAAAAACACACTACAGGCTGATCATCAATGCCTTCGTCTTGCAGGAACTGCTGACACACTCCAGCCACATGAGGTCTGGCATTGTCTTGCATTAGGAGGAACCCAGGGCCAA
>JBAMHW010000018.1:6082973-6103852 GCA_037177495.1 Rhadinocentrus ornatus
AACCGCACCAGCATATGGTCTCACAAGGGGTCTGAGGATCTCATCTCGGTACCTAATGGCAGTCAGGCTACCTCTGGAGAGCACATGAAGGGCTGTGCGGCCCCCCAAAGTAATTCCACCCCACACCATTACTGACCCACTGCCAAACCGGTCATGCTGGAGGATGTTGCAGGCAGCAGAATGTCCTCCACGGCGTCTCCAGACTCTGTCACGTCTGTCACATGTGCTTAGTGTGAACCTGCCTTCATCTGTGAAGAACACAGGGTGCCAGCGGCCAATTTGCCAATCTTGGTGTTCTCTGGCAAATGCCAAGCATCCTGCACGGTGTTGGGCTGTAAGCACAAACCCCATCTGTGGACGTGGGGCCCTCATACCACCGTCATGGAGTCTGTTTCTGACCGCTTGAGCAGACACATGCACATTTGTGGCCTGCTGGAGGTCATTTTGCAGGGCTCTGGCAGTGCTCCTCCTGTTCCTCCTGACACAAAGGTGGAGGTAGCGGTCCTGCTGCTGGGTTTTTGCCCTCCTACGGCCTCCTCCACGTCTCATGATGTACTGGCCTGGCTCCTGGTAGCGCCTCCATGCTCTGGACACTATGCTGACAGACACAGCAAACCATGTGCCATCCTGGATGAGCTGCACTACCTGAGCCACTTGTGTGGGTTCTAGACTCTGTCTCATGCTACCACTAGAGTGAAAGCACCGCCAGCATTCAAAAGTGACCAAAACATCAGCCAGAAAGCATAGGACATAGTCATTTTTATTTTCTAGCATAAAAGAATTCCTGGTTTGGATTTCCACCGCACCGCAAAGTTCGTCAAAATTTTTCCTTAAGGTTGATACCACTTATTGATACAGCGGTCGGGCCCACTTTGGCTGTTGTGGTCCGGAATAATATTGCATCAGTTTCTTTAACTTTTCACAATTTTGGGGTGTCCTTTGTGTACCCTACATTCTGCCAGTTCTCCTTACAAAACAAAATTTAAGTTTATAGAAGTAAAAAGAACATCTTTGCATTAGGGCTGCAACGCTTAGTTGACAACGAATTTACCCGTCAGTTATTGTCGGCCCCCCCCAAAAAAGAGTGAGACATCATCTTTTTCCCTTTGTCTCTGCTGAGAGTTGCGCATTTGCCAAAGAAAGAAAACTACAAAGTGAGACATTGTCTTCTTTTACTATGTCTGCTGAGTTGCACATGCGCAATAATGTCCGCCAGGGGAAAAATATGGCGGCCGACCAGGGAACAAAACGGCGGCAGAAGTCGGCAGCGGTCTGGGATGACTTAATGTTAAACTTACAAAATAAATTAAATACGTGTGAGATTTGTAAAGCGGACCTTGCATACAACGGAAGTATGTCCGCAGTGCTCGAACAAGAGGCGGTATGTCGGAATTACATAACAACCTCATGCAAGATTTCAAAGATGAAAGTGAAATAAGAGCCATTTAATAATTATGAGATGCATAATCCGATTGGTCGACTAGTCGTTTTAATAGTCGGTGACTAATCCACTATCAGAATAGTCATTAGTTGCAGCCCGAGTTTGGAGCCCTACGCTGGCGTAAACATCTGTTGAACGGAAATGTGAAATGCTGTAATATTTTCCGGCAATCAGATTTCTTCAGCACGCAGCTCAGCTCCTTAAGAAGTCCAAGGAATCTGAAAAGTCCTACTAGGTGTCTTTACTAGGTGTTTTTTCAGAGAAAGTTTGGGTGTGAAGGGAAAGTTTTACCCTGGTACTGCACAGATGGGAAAATCGTTGTCGAGCAACTATGGAATGGACTGATTAGCTGCCTTTACCTCTTTAGAGGAAGTTAGAACACACTAAAATAAAATGGCCTGCAATGCTGTTTTTTGAAAAGCATTTTTAACGTGGGAATGAAAAAAATTGCATTGAACCATTTTTTTTCTCCCTTTAATTCAGAAATAAAGAACAAATCTGATAAGATGAAGAGTCCAAAGTAGTAAAAGGATCATCCTGTAATGACTTTACTTCAGCTTATTATTGTTTGTTCTTTATTTCCTGCAGGTGTAGGCATGGTCAAAAAACTTGGAAGTTTTTAATATTTTGAAACCAAAAGACCTTTTTTAAAACAATTTCTAAATTAATAAATAAAAAATTAAAGGAAATGTAATTTTTTTTTTTATTGAAAATGTTGTCATCTATCCAGAAAGTTTTTTTGTTGTTGTTAATTATCTCATAAATTCAGAAAAATCAATTTGATTTATTCCTTTTTTTGTCAGAATATCTCTCAATGGAAACATTTTTTTTTCTTTTACCACGTGAATCCAGTATGCTTTTGTTGTTTATTCTACTTTTATTGAATTCCAGCTACTATTCAGACACATTCATGAGGCAGGGTGGGCCCATTCTGGTGTAGCACTGTTATTATTTTATACATTTTGAACAACTCTACCTTAATATCTTAAATCTTGTGGTTATGAATTTAAAAGTGGAATACTTTTTACTGAAGGGTTGTGAAGTTAAAAGTGAACACCTGGAAGCAAAGTGTAAATTCTGAATAAATGTTCTTACTATAACCGCTGCCCCTACTCAGTTTCAACAAGGTAAGATTTTAGAAATGTTGCTTGAAATAAACGATTGTTACTTGATATAAATTCAAACAGTTTGGATCTAAATTAAAATGGAATCTTATTAAAAAACAATGAAAATTTAAACCCCAAATCCTGCCCCTAGATGACTGTAAAACATTTGACAACCGTTTCTATCTGCCTCTTTCTTCTTTTTTTGGGTATCACTTTCCACGGTTACATGCTAAATTGAGTCTCTCTGTTCTGCAGTGCAAGTGGTCCAGAAAAGGATTCATCAGAACTCGATGGGCCCTGGCTGACTGGTACGTTTTATTAACAGGCCCCTGCAGCGACACACCCCAGCTCATCACTGTTCAACCCTGAATCATTGCAGCTGTATCAGTGTGATTAGAGACGGAGAAGCAACCACGTCAGTCATGTCGGGCTTCTCCCAGAAGCTGCAGCACCGGTTATCACTGACAGCGCAGACCCACAGAGCGACTTGCAGAGCTTTACCCTCCACTTGCTGCGCACCATGGCCGAGGGCAGCGATCTGATTAGAAGTAATCACATTAGTCAAGCAGCTGCATATGACAGATGACAAAAAACATTCGATGCAATTGAACCTGCATGGGATAAATAGAAACGCTGCTTCCAGCATGCAGAGCTGAGGATGAGGGGAGGAGTGGGCAGATGAGGGGGTGCAAGACAGGGATTGTAATCTAATAGAGGGATGTCATGAGAACTAAAGAGCTGAAACGGGAAGCATGTAATAGGGGCAAGACGTTGCGAGAGCGCGGCTGAGGAAGAATAGGAGATCAGATCAGAGAGGAGGATAGACACGGATACTCTGAACTGTGCATGTTTTCATTTGTTCAGGATGTCGGTGCAGAAAAAAACCATGAGATAAGATCAATTCCTCTGGGTTGCCCCATCGAGCACCGTGCCAGCTAAACACCCAGACTGATAGGATCAGCAGGGAGGTGTTCATCATTGTACATTGAGCTGTCTTGGTTTGCCCTAATGGGACAAACTGAAAGACAGTCAGAATCAATCAGAAGTTAGGGCTCATAGAAATTTCCTTGTTTTTAAGTGTTGATGATGAGAATAATACTGTTGATTTTCTGGAGGAAGTTCACTCACAGTGTGCTCTTTTATCCACAGTGCCTTTGATCTGGTCAACATTCACCTTTTCCATGATGCTTCCAACCTTGTGGCCTGGGAGAAAAGTCCTTCGGTCTACTCTGGGACCAGACAGAAGGCCCTGGCATATGTTTTAGACAGGTACTTCACATCCTGGACACCAGTTTTCACGTTGCTCTGCTTATCGCCTATCTTTTTGATGAGTTGACGCTATGTTTCCATCCAATATCCAAGATTTAATTCTCAAATTCACTCTGGCTGTTTCATTTGTTCACTGCCCATCAGATAAAATTAGTTTGAGCAAAAAGAATCAGAAAGAAGCAAAACTACAAACAATATTAAGTAAAAAGCAGTTTGTTTGTTTTTTCCCCTTCCTGCCTCAAATCCCAGTCCTCTCTAGCATGAAAAACCTGTATTGGTATTGTAATCGAGGCTTAGTTAGCCTGAGCAGGAGAGGTGCAGCAGAGGAGGTTTTTGATGGATTCAGTTCTAGACCAGTGGGATTACATCTGTCTGGAGAAGTTGGGGGCCTTACTCACTACACGGTCTGTGAACTCCCAAGTCTCTTTCATCTGTCTTCCTCTCAATCCCTCTTTCCTGCTTTCAAACATTTTCCTTCCTTTTTTAGTGGTATAATCCTTTACTCTTCTTTATTATTGTCCCAACACCAACAGGGAGGAGGAAAATGCATTTGTGAGGGGATCAGCTGGGCTTTAAGTGCCATTGTTGATGTAATTGTTCACCACACCTGGTACAGGAGGAGGCCACTAGAGGGCACAACAGCAAACTTGGACTTTACAGAACTTCTTTTTGCATGATATAACAAACACTGAGATGATAAACTGGTTTCCTTATGTGCCTAGAAAAGCCAAAACCTGCATTTTTATTGATTATTTTAGGAAGCCACGTACTCCATCCTGTTTGCCTCTACGTTGCCTCTGCAGGTCATCTCCATATTGCATCCTGCATAGGTGTATTTATTCTGGGAAATGTGCAAACTTGACTCCAAATAAACTAACGATACTCAAGGATGCCATCATAAATGAATGGATGCAAAATTTTATCCGAATGTTCAACCAAATTATTTGCTTCCAAGCGATTTGTTAAAATAAATCCCATACAAGCAGCCATGACATGCGTTGTCTCATACTAGTATTATTTAAGTAACAGTTGATGTCCCCTACATCCTAATTTGGTTAACTCAATAATGACTAAACTCCTTCATGCTCTGTAGAGTTGGGGTCCTTTTCATGTGATCCATTTGTAAACTGTGCATACTGGGAATGAGTTTCTGCTCTCAGTGCTGCGTAAACCCAGCCTAAATTCTACCATGACATACAATCTATTCTTATGCCTTGCTAATGTGATTTATGGGATATCCATTTGCAGCGGAGCGGGATGATAGAGTGCACATTGCAACCCCTGATCCCTACCTGGCTGTGCTAACACAGAATAAAAACCTAGTACCAGACTTGCTGCAGGTGACCTCCCATTCAAAGAATGCATGACACGACTCGCCGCTGCCTCCACTTTGAATAACTACATATTCTACATGCATATATGGGTGGAATACATCAGTGGGCTCTTGGATCTGCCTGAATTATGAGGCTGCTTTGTAAAGCCACCTTTTTGAGGTCATATTTTACCTGTTCTTCATTGTTAATTTGATGAAAGAATGCTCTGCCTTTAATGGACACAGAAGCTGAAGCGTTTTAAGACTATAGCAGCTTTTGCCATTTTTATTGGATTGTAACTTACATGGATTTACTGACATAATGAAACTTTGAAAGGAGCTTGTTTTTGGTCACATTTAAGTGTTTTCATTAGAATTCCTCTGCCTTCATCACGCTGTTTTCCAGTTGATTTATTTTGAATGATGCCTCCTGTTAATGCACCTAAAAGGCAGAGACTCAGAAAAGCCTCAGTTGGGTAGATGAGGGTATTGACAAGAAATTGTTTGGTAGTTTCCTAATGATTTCCATGTTGGCTAAATCATTAAAAAAAAAAAACTTTTCTCAGACATGGGTGAGGATGAGTCAGGTTGGTATGCTACATATACCCTGGTTATTACTCATAAGGGGTGAAGAGGAGGGACGGTGGGGGTATCGCGCCTCGCTTGCCTGGTTCTTGGGGAGCTGTCGAGCGCAGATCCGGAGCACCGGAGTGAGAAAAAGCTGGCGGTGCAGAGGGAAGAGAGGGGGAGCACAAAGGGTGCTTGGGCTCTGTAAAGGGCAGTGAATAATGGGTAGGTCCTTTCACAGAGACTGCTAACCTTTTGGCAGCCACCAGCAAACTCCATTCTCCTGTGCCGATCTGGGAGGACAATGTGCCCGGGCCAGGCTTTGAATGAAGCGCTACCACCAACAGTGTTCCCATTCAGCGGCTGGTTGGGAACCATCTTTTTGGCTATTGTCCTAACTCTGACTCTTACCCCCAGAAGCAAAGCAGGAAAAGGGGCAGGGGGAATACCTAAAGCCAGTCCCTCCTCCTTTTTTCCCTCTCCTCTCTCTCTCTCCTTCTCTGAGATCTAATTTCTCATAGCGAGTTTGTAGAGGAACCCCACCAGCTGAGATCCATGAGGCAGCCAGAAGAGGAGTGTGATCACAGTGCTGGGGGAGAGAGAGCGCTCTGCACCCGGGCATCAAGCTCCAGCCTTTCACCTTATCTTGGGCCCTGGCCTAATAATACAGCTTACAGCCCATTGAGAACACATCTGATAAGCCTCTTCCTCAGTGGCTCTTTTAACCGCTAAACACTGTTTATCTCCAAAGTGCTTGGAGGTCTCGGGGGAACAATGCTGAGAAGGAACAGCGTTTAGCCAGCCAGACCTCACCATTGAGTCATATCATAAAAGCACCACTCAAAAAAAAAAAAGCAACCCTTTGCTTGTTTTGCTGTCCATTGAAAGTGCACATGTGATCCAGGCTTCATAGAATCTTAGACTCGTGTTTAATTTCCTTCACACTTTCTGCACAGGACATGGCCATTTCAGCAAGATTGTAAACCTATTTTGTAAATGAGCCTGTGAAATGATAGCATGAGATAAAACCAACAGCTTTTTTTTCTATCTTTCCTAAAGAAATCCCTTTTGTGCATTGGAGTTTGTTTCTTTTTCCTGTCTCTATTCAGGATGGCTGGTCCGGTTCAGGGGAGAACAGTTTTACATTACAACTGTGAAATCCTGGAATAAAGGCGTCCTTTGTGCCATGCCATTATTTTCACACAAATATAGTCCATTGTCACCATGCTGAAGTTAATTTGATCAACATTGGGGACATTTAACTGTTTTGTTCGCTGAAAAGACTTGTTTCATGCTCATTTTCGGGGCATTGAAAAGCAATGATTGGCAGAAAAATAATGTTACCGTTAACAATTCAAAGCAATTAGTTTCCCATGGGGAGGCAGTGGGCCGCACTGGCCACCACACAGCGATGCTTTGTCATTTTATGGAGGGTCATCAGTCAACTGTCAGAGCGTCTCAAAGAGCCCTCCAATCTAAATGTTTCCCTTTAGACTTTTTCCCAGAACAACGGGCTGAAAGAGCAGAGAAAGGCCGGCTCGTCTCCAGCCAATAGACATGTTGAGCTGCAAGAGGAAGGACTGGATAATCGCAGGGAATTTATTTAAGTGTCCATGTCAATGCAAGCATTATGCTAATTGTGTCTCCCATGCAACCTCCATGTCATGACATATGTAAAACAAATAATTTTTTTCAAATGAGTTATTGAGCAATGTCTAGGAGAAAAATAGACAAAAAAAATAATTCAAAAATGAAAGTCTGTAATTTGTTAATTTGTCTGACCCTCACAGAATACTAAGAAGCTAATTAAGAATTTGAATTGAGGAACACAACAAAAGTTGGGGAGAAAAGCAATTATAGACAGAAAAGTTTATCAAATATATAAGTAGCACCATTATAGTGACAGGCAAGGGTGTCAGCATTGGGTATCAAAGGAGCATCTACCGAAGTCCTAGGGTACAGTTGACCGTTCCAAAAAAAAAAGACTTTGTATGATTATTCCCAAAGCTCTTTTCTTTCACCACACTGGAAAAAAAACTAAATCAAGAGGTTAAGGAAAGGTGGAAAAAGAAAATTAGAAACTGCAACAAGAATCAGATCACACAAACAGTCAGTTATGTGGATCTGCAGCCACAGAAAGTGCTTTAGATACTTCATCTAATTCAATATTATAATGGGACTGTAAATCAAATGCTGTAAAGATATAGGGTGTTAATAAGGGTTATAGGAAAGAAATTACAGAAATGTGTTGTTGTTACAGGCTCTTCCTTTATCCTCATTTATCCACCAAATTTCACACAGAGCAACTGGGTGAACAAAATCAAGCATCATTTTGTAAGCTTTAGCCGCAAGGAATTGTGGGATGAAATAACCCCCTTTATTTAAAAAAGATAGTCCAGTGAATTCTATCGTGATGGAAAAAATAAAGAAAGCATTGGAGCTCATTTCCTCAATTCGATTTCATTTGGTTTGATTTGATTTATTTTCACAATTTCACACACAAACTTGGAAATTTCTCCTACCATGTTACAATGTAAGAAAAAGGACTCATTCAGAAGCTTAAAGCTAATAAAACAGGGATCCATCACCAGCTGACACATAGTGTAATATAGCACTGATATCTTCGTCATCTTCTTCTTCTTTGTCTTATCATTATTATTATCATTATCATCAATTTCAGAAATCTGCTGACTCATGTCAACACTACCACGTAATGAGGCCATCCCACAGAGAGCTGGAGCTCTGTGTGATGGAGTTTCATGAGTCCGTGAACTCACATGTTCCATTAAAATCAAGCTTAAAGTGCATGGCAGTCACAGTGTACAACTGAACTCTAGATCTTCATCTTCTAGCATGGTCCTCAAACAAATGCAATACTTCATTGTCTATATAAATGACACAATATGTACCTTGCGCTCCCGCTTTGATCCATGCAAAAGAGCAACAGTTTCAACCCTAAAGTATCTAGGCCACAAACCCATCAGATGCATTCGTCTTTTTAAATTTTAGCAGAAGATTATTTCATCTTTTTTTAATGCAAAAATGTTGGTCTTTCAACATCTACAGAGCAAAATATTGATGAGATTCAGAGTCTCTGTGTGTATGGGCCAAGACATGATCGAAACATTCATTTGTTATATTTTTAACCATTTAAATACAGTAGTGAAATCTTTTACTGTAGACCTGTGCACATCTATTAAACTCGTTTCTTCCCATCTTTGGCAAATGACACACACACAACACACGCATTTGCATTACATAGTCCCCCCTCTCTATAAACAGACTTAGTGAATAAATACAGAACCCTAAAAGATTTTTTTTAATGAAGCATCGAAGTATAGCAACTTCAGGCTGCCTGTTCCCACTCAGGCTACAGGAGTCAAAGACCTCTCACAAGTTCATTACAGTAATGACAAATTTATGGGTGTGGTTCAACTAACAAGGATGTCAACCTAAAAAAGACTAAATGCATATAGCTGCACATTGGAACAGTTTATCTATTTGACAAAGTAAAGAAAGATTTTACACCGTGAAGTTTTTATAAAGTAATTTAATAAAGGTTTAAAAAACTTCCCAATGCTTCCAAAAATCTGGCTTGTATATTTTTATGCAATAAATAACTACACAAAAATATACATCTTCGTTGTTGTTGTTGACATTTTTTGAGTTTTTGAGACCTATGCACCACTCCCATAATCTAAATTTTTCTTACCCCCAATTTCCACGCACCCGGGTATCAGATGCGGAGTGCCCGGGAGTGCAGCCCGCCTAGCTGGATCCATGGGAGCAAGGAGTCACAGGAGATTTGGTGATCTTGTGATTCTCCACTTGCAGGATAGATGTCTTAAAAATGGTTGGAAAATAGGTTAATTATTGTTTAAAAGTCCAATGAAAAGTTCAAATATCAAATCACATGTAATTTCTCTTTTGTTTTCCAACATTAGGCTTTTTTTGACAGTACTCCATGGGGTACAGATTTCTCCATATTTTTTTTAATCTATTACAGAACTATTGGCCTGACCAGTCTTCTTCCCTAACCTCTGAGTGACCGCTGTAACACTCTCCCACCCCCTTCAACGGCGTATCTTTCCTGCACGCCGTTCATATTGGGGTGGGCGTTACTAAGGAGACTGGTGGCTAACAGTGGGACGGTGGTAAGCTTGTCCGGCAGTGTCAAAGGTCCCGCCGGTGGCCACCCTTGGCCTATTCAGAAAGACGTCACCAGCAGATTCTTTACAATGTTAACATTCGCCCAAATTCTCAACATTTACTTACAATGGTTGACGATGCCCAGCCAGGCTATTGTTTGCAAAGTCAAATCTGACTGGCCAGCTTATGGGAAGTCAGCTTGTCAATGTAGTCATGACATGGCCTCCAGTTGCACCCTCATAATCCCACATAGACTGACTGTTATGGCTCAGTTTAGCTGTCAGTCACGGCATATAATCTGATGAGGAGTCAGTGAGCAGTTGAGACTGGTGTTAATGAGAAACATTCAAGTCCAAGATTTGTTTGTTACCATGACTGAGATACTGATAGTGAGCTTGAACATGTTTTTAACATGTTTCTTCACCTCCATGATGCATGTGAGACGGTAGTTGAATCAGAAAGAGAGAATGTCTGCTGGGTGCTTTGTTGGTGGTTTAAGGAGCCTGGGAGCAGAGTCCGGGGCCGTGTAATAAATTAGTGTCTGACCCCTGTCGTTGTGTGGCCCCCATTGGAAGACCTGATGAAGGCCCCAGTCCAAACCCCAGTGAGAACGTTCCATGTGAAGAGGCTCTTTCAGGGGTGTCACTGTGCAATGAATTGGCCAGGAGAAAGCATGTTTATAGACTGTGTAAAAGAGTGTGTCTTTGTGGGAGAATGTCACTGACACTGTTACAGTTTGCCTGAATGAACTATGATGACGAGGCTAATGGGGCCCCCGCCCAAGGTGAGGGTCAACGAAAGAAGCCCCTCCCTCCTCCTCCTTCTAAAAGCTCTGGACCCCCCACCCTCAGGCCTCTTTCACGCCCAGTAGCTGTAGCTAATGTTGCAATTCTTCCTTTCTCCACAAAGGCCACGAAAAAAGTCAACTTTCACACCAGCAGGTCACCACGAGTGCTTTAGGAAATGATCGTGTAAACAGAGCGTTACCTTCTGACCTGTGGCTGATACCTTGGAGCAGCAGACAAAAACGTCCGGGCTGTGGGTATTAGACATGGCTGTTAGCAGGAGAAACACACTCCTATACTCTTTATCCTCCTTTCTCACTTCATCCATCCTGTCATTTGAGTGACAGCCTCACTCTCTCTTATATTTTTTTTACATTTTATTGTTTTGCAGTCATTCTCTGATTGACACTTGTCAACACTATTTATTTTCTTTACTACTGGTAGTCCAAAAATCCCTTTTTTAGCACAGGGGATGCAAGAGTTCCCACGTCTCTAAGAACTGCTGTGTTCAGCTGTTTTACTGCCCTCCACTTGGCCCAGCAGGATAAAGTGTTTCAGTACAGAGTAGTCTCTTAGCAGCAGAGTGTGAAGTCATTAATAACATCAATCCCAGTTCGAGTTTACTAATGAGCCACGGTACACATGCATAGAATTGTACACAGGCATAGTCTGTTTAACCTAAGCTAATAATATCAAAAGAATGGAGATTGCTAATGTGTCAAGAGGGTTTTAAAGCTTTTACAGCAACAGTCCAAAACATGCTGGAGTTTTTAGAGCTGTAAAAAAAAAAAAAGTTTAAAAGGAAAGTACACTTTTCTTGGGTTACTAAGCCCAATCTCATCAGAAAATGAAAATTTAGGTAATTTTTTACATATTTGTATTGTGCTGTAGTGTGACAATCCACTGTTAGAAATGATGAAATGACCGTGTCCCTAGCAGGGTCACTATTAGAGATTTTCTTGGTGTTTTTAAAATGTACTTTTTAAATGAAGTGGATTGGATTGGTATGATTTTTCTCAAAGAAATACAGTGGTCCCTCACTATAATGCGGTTCACCTTTCGCGACCTCGCAGTTTCGCAGATTGTGAGTGAGTTTTTGGTTTTTTTTTTAAACAGAGCATTGTGTTCTGCATCCATAATACTGGACTTATTTTTACGAATTTTGAACTTTGGGGGTGTTTACAAAGTGTGAAAATGTTAATGCCTGTCTGAGAAAAGTGTATAAAGTTTGTAGTGAGGGGTTTTACAGCCTTAAAACATCTATAATAATTGTAAAAAATAAAGCGGACTACTTTGTGGATTTCGCCTACTGCAGGTTATTTTTAGAACGTAACTCCTGCCATTAACGGGGGATCACTGTATTTGTGATTTTATGGTTATCATGATTATTATGCATTATTAATTTCCCAATACCATGAATGTGTAAAATCACATGAACATTTCTTTATGGTCTTTACATTTTATCTATTACTATCTTTTGATACCAACATAACAAAATAATATGAAAACAAAAGTAAAGGAACCAAAAAGTCTCATTTTAGCTAAATCTCTGCTCTGTAAACAACTAAATACAGTAACTAACTACATATTAACTCTGAGGAAACAGATGGAAAAATCTACAGGAATTCTACCTGAACCTGGGAGACTTCGTTTGGAAACTACATCATAAAAATGTTTTTGAGCATTTCTCCTCAACCTGAGCAGAGAATTTAAAAACACATGAAAAGCATCTAGCTAGCTTTGACTTCCAGCTGTTTGAACGCAAATTATACTGCTGACTTGTTTCTTATAGTTTTAAACTGCTTTGTGAAGAAACATCTTTGTAGAAGGGATAGTTGAAATGTGTCAATTGCAGAAAATTTTAAAGCACATTAAAAAGTAAACACTAATCCTGAAAAGGAGCCCTAAAATGAGATTCCTTTGACCCGTCAACAATAACAACACATATAAAAGCACAAAAGCTTAACAAAATCCTAAAGTCTGTCCTTTGCAGTTTTGCAGATATTCAAAGGACTGTGTTTTATTTAAAATGAATTACTAAAGTCCGGGTTATTTTCATGAAGATTAAAGATGTTTTAGGATTGAGTGAGTCATCTTCTTACAGTATACGATCTTTGGGTCTACTTCCTTTTGATAGTATTTACCGTGGCGCTCGTTTCTTTATGAATCTGATTGGTAAGTAAAGTTGTCAATCATAAACCGCTAAGCCAATACCGCCGGCCCCAAAGAAACACCACCGCCCCCCTTTTATAATTACTGCTCCTAGTGCCCCCTGACGTTATTACAACGCCCCCTGGGGGGACGTATCGCCCCCGTTGAGAAGCACTGCTTTACAGGCTGGGGAGCTGTCCTCCACAGTAACACAATGGTCCTTTTTTTTCTATAACCAAAAATCCAATCTAACAACAATTACGTAATCTGCTTGTTTGAAGGAAACAACTCGTCCTTTTGTCTTACTTGTCATTAGAAAGCCTGTAACGTACTCCGTGAGAAGTGAGAACTTGTTCTCGAGGCCATGAGCAAAAAATGTCATTTTGTTCTCATGGACGTGGACATTTTTGTGAATGTAACCAATATTTTCCCAGGATACAAATCTTTGCATATGAATCTCAGGGAGTAAGAAAACGTTGAACACTTGAAAGCAACTTGGATTTTAAACGGCGTCTCTGCTGATTAACCTGCTTCACAAGTCTGCAAATAGCACATCAATCGATCAATCTGTCGTTCACCTTTAATGCTGCAAAATCGAAGACGTTTATAAACTTTATGGGACAACTTTGCTTGCTAGTTACCTACATTTTCAGAGCAACACAACATTAGCTTATTTTACTTAGAAGAAATATTAAAGCACCCCCTGCTGGATTGCAAGGTGAACTATTGTTACACATGTTTTAGCAGTGGAAATTCCTAGGTTTTAATGTAAGAAAGGACATTTTAACAGTTGTTTAATTAAGCAAGCAAAATAATGGTTGGAAAATAAATTAAAGAGTATTATACACAATTATAGAGTACATAATTATGATTAAGAAAATCATCTATAGAAATGTACTGATCCCCTTTGCTTTTAGAACCTAAAATCGCCTGTAACAGTTTCCTTAATAATATTCCCTTTTTTATTTGTTTATTTTTTTTATTGTACTTTACTATTCCCAAGCTGGGAAATTCTTTCTCTGCATTTAACCCATCCTAGTTGCTAGGAGCAGTGGACTGCCAGATTCCAGCGCTGTTGGGGGTTGAGGGCCTTGCTCAGGGGCCCACAGTGGTTTACCTTAGTTGCCAGCCCATGGACTTGAACCTAGGTTCTCCAGACCCAAGCCCACCTATGTAACCACTAGGCTACCACTTCCCATTGTTTCACTTTTCACCTGATTTCAACTGAAGGCTGTCTAAGGTAGACATTTTGTTTACCACGGTTGTTGTCTTTTGGGATGTGAGGCACACATAAAAGTTTTTTTTTTTTCAGTGACTGACAATAAAGTTTTTATTATTTTGATTCTAAAATTATTAGTAATAGTTATTCAATGTTTCCTCGTGTTGAATGGACTTACAAACACTGAATTAAGTAAACGATTGCTCCAGTGAGGAAACTTGATAAAGAGTGCAGATGATAAGTGTAAGAGGACCGTGGTCAACATTGTGTGAAATTTGGGGTCTTGTGGTGTGGGACTTCGTGAGGTAATCCCCATCCAACCCCTCCTACCTCCCTTTGGTTGGCATCATTGCAGAGTGAGATGAAAGCTGCGGAAATCACTCAGGAAAACATGGCCACTCTAGGATCATTATTTGGAACAAAGGTGTTAATCTATAAAACCTAGAAGATGACAATGGCACCTTTTTGATATTTTATAAGTCTTTTCAGATCATGCTTTAATTTATCATTTCGAAGAAAAAATCGTGATTAGTTGCAGCTAAATTTGCACATAAATAGGGATCTGTATTTTTAAACTGCAGAAAAATGAATAAAAATACGATTATGGTGTTTCCATCTTCATATTGATCCATTTTTAAAAGATTGGGATAGAAATGTGATTTAATAAATTCTGTTTAATAAAAGGGAATGTCAAATACCAACCTCTCTATTTCACATAAAATCTGTGTTCCCTGCCTGCAGAGAAGAAGTAGTTGTGCTTTACGACAGCCGGCCCAGACTGAGACCCTCAGCTAAGAAAAGCTCTTTCTCTCTTTACAGCCTCATAAATATATTGTTATCTGTGCCTGGGAAGTCCACGGTTAGATTTATCCACACGATTAGTGGTGATAGCGAGCCAAGCATCCTGAATCATTAATTGCACAAGAGCCAGCACTACATCCACCTTAATTTCCAATCTCTGCTCTGTACAAGAGTCGCCTTTAAGTAGGTGATGAGGCATAGGAGTTCATTATATGCCGCTTAGGTGCATTTTTTTAAGCACTGGGATGCTGATGCTGTGTTGGAACTTTTAGAGATTTGGAAGTAGTCCATGTGAAAGAGAATCAGTACTTACAGGTTAAAGATTGCAGTGTATGTAGTCCATTAAAACATTTCATTGTGCTCATTGTGTGACACCTATTAACCCAACCTGATTTAAACTAACTCAAATAAAGATCTGAATACCTGACCTGAGATTTAGGGTTTTTTTTAAGCCTGGGGAAAATACAGCCACCACCAAACCCAAAATGTATTTTGGCCTACAACCTTTCTGAACTGTAGAAACTGAGTCTGTACTCGTTCCCTCTCTTTTTGATCAGTCCAGCTAAGGGAATTTCCTCTCTTTCAAAGGAAGTTATCAAGAGTTATTGATTTAATTGTAGTGTCAGCTGAGAATTAACAGTTTGACTCAAACTCCTGCATGTCTGGGAAATGTACCACAGACGAGTCCTAGTAGATGTGATTAGCGTGTTGGTAGGATGACATGAGTGCTGCAGACGGTAATCCGTGGCCTGTACCAGTCATTTGATTTGGACTCCTTTTCTGAAGCAAATTATAGTGACACAGTTTTCAATCTGAATCCTGATTTGCCATTTGTCCATAATATTGATATTTCATAGTTCCTTCAAATTATTAATGCTGGCATTAATGTACAAGATCTTATCGAAAATTAAAATGTCTGAAAGGTTTGAAAAAAAAACTCTTAGAAGCCCCTCTTATCAGAGTGTTCAGACCACCAGGTGGTGCTGTTTCCTTCATGAACTAAACACCTGCGGGTCAGGGCAGCTTAAAAGTCTTCGACATCTCCTGGTGATGGTTGATCCTTAAAAGATGTCTATTTCCTGCTAATAACTGAATGATTGTTGCTTGGCTTGTTTTGCAGGATCACAGACCAGCGGTATGAGAAGCTGCCATATTTCGTCTTTGGGGACTTTAACTTCAGGTTGGACTCGAAGCAAGTTATCGAGGTGAGTGTTTCTTCATCCTTTGAGCTAATAGTCAAATATATGTGATTAAGTGCTGTAGAACTCATAGCGATATAAAGTGTGTGTTTGTGTGTATTAGACAGCAACAGTAATATAGTAAAAGTGGTTTTAGTGGTCCACTGTCTCCTTAGAGTTATGAGTCATTAAACGCTTCCCTGTTGCTGCGCCAGCTGTGTTTGCCAACTGAGCCTCCAAATGCATTGTTATGTTACGGTGCCATTTACTGCTCTTTCTCTTCCTCCACAGCTCCCTCCCTTCCCTCTTTCCTTCTCCTCCTCTTGGTGCGAATGAGGCCAGGGAGAGCTAAGGCAGTGCAGTTATTTAGCATTGTCCATGAGAAGATGAGGGGGAGTCAGGGAGGGGACGGATGAGGTGGTGGTGGGGGTGTTAGTGGCACAACAAGTCACAAAAGCCCACCGCAGACAGTGATGTCCTATGATAACAGAGTGGGAGAGACACTTGTTGGCCGATCCTTTCTGTCACAATGGTCCTCGAATCAGTGGGCCTGTTTAAGGTGTGGGCATTGTTGGTTTCAACTGGAGCCCCATTCAGGGGAGTGGGAAGAGGAGGGAAAGCTCTCTGAATGGAGAGCTCCAAGACTCAAATGACTTAGGAAGCACTTCACTCTGTGTGGCAGTCTGTTATCCGGCCGCTAGGAGAAGAGCTAAATCGGCACCTCCTCCAGAAGGGCCAGCTAACTAGGATGGCCATCACATGTTTTTACTCTGCAATCTATCAGGGGCATTGATTAATTGCTGATTAAAGTTTGTGCAGTACATTTGATTTTGGTGCTGTAATTGGATCACATTGACCCCGCTGGTCATATGAACATGCGTTGCTTTGGAGATAATAAATGCAAGTTCAGACTCGGCAGCAGCAGATGTGCAAACACACTGAGGCTATTCAGAAGTCAGATTGTGCAATTAAATGTCACCTGGCACACATTTAGGTTGCCACATTGATATTCTTTCAATAACAGAGTGTTTTATGTATTATCTGCACTGCTGGGATAAAAGACGCTGTGTTCTGCTCGCTGGGGGAAACTGCATTTTTATAAATTATAGATGCATTAAGTGAAAACAAAATCAGCCAACAAATAAAACAAAGTCAGATGATATGATTCGAAGGCTATGAGTGTTTATCCCGGTCTTGTTTGCGGTCTTGTCCTCACAGCTCTGTGGTAGGTAAGCTCTCGCCCTCGCTGTGTCTCCACCTCGCTGAAATGCTGTTTGACAGCAGCGAGGGTCACGACCCCTTTTCCAAGGATGTGTTAGGCCTGCATCAGTGTGTGTCCATCTCTGCCCCCTCTCTCCTTTCTTATGCACCTTGGCCCTATTCACTTACACATTCCCATCCAGTAATCAAATCAGTGTGGTAGCAATCAAATGGGGGAGGGGTCTGTTTTAAGACTTCCCTTCAGGAAGTTATGTTGGTGAATTGAGGCAAAAATCACACGCAAACACACACATGGACGTTTTTCTTCTGTTTTAGTAAAGTTTTGTCAAACAAACTGTTTAATGGTGACAACAAAACAGCTGATGATGTCATCACACACGCACACACATACACATGACAATGCTGCAATGATTTCTGCTGCGACCTGCATGTTTGCAGGCCAAGAGAGCAGCGATGTCACCGATAAACAAATGGGCTGAAACCTCGGTGCAGGATGTAACTCACAGCTGGGAGGCCGTTTTCAGCCCTTTAATGACAATTAATGTCAACAGCACAATTAGTGCACATCTACTGAAGTGCTTAACTGTAGATGGGCTGCTTGCGGATCGATCGTCCATACTTATCTGCAGATTGATTCCGACACGAGGAGGTTGGCCTCTCTTTCTCACTGTCTCTCTTTTTTTTGTGCTTTTGCTGCTGTTTCTGTTTCCAGTTCAACTAGTAGAAAAATTCCCTAAAAATTCAGACAGATGATGGATTATTTTACGCGTTAACTGGAGGAAGTAAGTGCAACATTTGCAATGGTTGTTGAGCAGAGAAAAATCTGGGCCTCATTTTAAGAATCACTGGATCAAAAAGTACTTTAGCGGCACGCTACACCACTTCTCTTCTTCTCTGAGTCCATTGTGGGTGACCACACTGTGGACCGGCACTGGGACAGGGGTATTTAGGGATGTCTCCATGTGTGTGCATGGAAAAAGAGGTGGGTTTGTTATTGTCAGAAGGCAAATTCCAGGTGGCAAATTCCTGGCATGCTTATGCGGCAGGATCAGTAACCACAGACCTGCAGCCCACCCCCCTTCTGCCCAGCCCGGGCAACCCCATTAATTGTGTCCGACAGAGGGAATTGGTTTCAATTGACCCCCATTCAGTGGCCCTTTGACTGGCAGACAAAAGACACAGCCACGTGGAGACTAATGCTGGGGCTGAGCAGCCTGGAGGTGGTCCAGGCCCCACCAGCCTCCTCTTTCCTCTCCCATGGGTCTTATCACTGCTTTGGCTTGATCATGCTCTGCATCGGTGCTGATAAAACAGAAAGGCACAAAGGAAGAAATTTGGAGATTTTGTCTGACATAATGGGATGCACTGCTGAGTACTTATTGATTTACAGGTTTTTTTGGGGGTTGCCAGTGTTATTGAACACACATGTTCTATCTATCCCACTTTTGAAGGAAGTTTTGAAGGAAGGCTTCCCTGTGATTTATACAAACAAACAGGCAAATAAGACAGATGTGAACTCTTGTTTGACAATAAGCTATAAGAGTTACTGATTTTTGGTCACAAGGTAATTGGAACTAATTACATGAGTGAGTCAAGTATTATTAAAACCACTTGTTTACACATGCATAAACAATGATTGTGTACTATTCACAAAATGTACCATAAATGAGTCAGGCGCTCTAAAAGCAGCAGCTGCTGCCGTGCATAGAGACCACATGTAGACAGCTGTGTTGGTGTTAAAGGACCTTTCAGATGCAGGTTTGTTACTCCCACTTTTAAAAAAAAAAATTAATTTAAAATTAATCATTATTTGAATTATGTTATTTACGTTATCACAAAATTAGGTAATTATTCAAGGTAGTGTATTGCACATAATCTACTTAAAAATACGTCTGTAAAAGAACAAAGCACATCAGATGTTTCTTTTAAAAGAAATGTAATAAGATGTTATAAAATCAAATATATATGACAAAGAACTATGCAAATTTAGTTTAATTTTTTAAAATAAAAGATAAGTCAGAAGAAATTTCTAAACACAGATTAAATGAAATCTGATGAATTTCAGCCATCAGGCGTGTTTCCCTGTTGTAAAAAAAAAGCAGGATTAGACTCAACACTTCTATGTTGTGAGGAAGGAAATGTTTCAGGAGAAAAATAATGATAATGACCCCCAACGTTTAATAAATTCCTTTTATGACTTATAAGCGGTATGAAAGAAAATAACTTCCCAGAAGTTATTTGAATGAGCTCATTTTCACATAAAATCAGAATTTAAAGTAAAAAAATGTGTTGTTTTTTTTTTACATTATAAGACAAAGGTTTGTAGAGAACATGAAGAAAATCTGTTTTTTTTAATAGCTTTTTTAAAACTTCAAACCTTTAAATAAAAAATGAAAAAAACCAGTAGTAGTACAGTGGTTCCTAAATATATTCTGCAGGGCCCCCTTTGTATCGAAATAGATAATGTCAAGCCCCACCAATCCCACTATCACATGCATCCCAAAGCTTACAAAGAAATGTCGAAATATGTCAAAATGTGCCACTAAATAGTCTTGAGTTTATTGCTTCTTTAATTATAGTTATAACCATGTCAGTGTCAGGAGGAATCATCTTTTCCTCTGCTATAGTTGGAGGCATTTTAAACCTGGAAATGATGCAATCTACTTCAGGTGAGTTGAGCTTTAAATGAGACAGATGCTGCTTTAGTAGAAAAAACTGCTATATATGACAATTGAGTTCTTTATTTAAAAAGTAATCAACGGGATTTTCCTCTGTGTTCAGGATGAAGTACTAAAGTGGGGCTGTAGCTTGTTTGGTTTCATACTATGAATACCATCATTTTATCATACTATCAGATGCTGATATTTTGAGGAATACAACACACTGGTCTCTCTCCTTTACCCTCTGTTGACCAATACCTGGTCAAGCCCAGGGCAAGATATGCCTAATCATTTTTTTAATTTATTTATTTATTTTGTTGTTGAACTCTGTTGTTGAGTCATCATCGTTTTTTCTTTAGTACTTGCACAAATTTTTCCATGTTTTGCTAGCAGTTTATGCTAGTAAAGTTTAGTAAAATAGTAAGGTTTTATTTAGCCTTGTTGACTGTATAGACTAAATATGTAAGGAAATAGTGAAAACAAGCTAAACAGTGTTAGAGCTGCAACAGGTCTGCTTGATCGTTTCCTCAGACACAATTCATTAAGGTCCACATTAAGTTAGTTAGCTATGATTCCACACACAGCTCTGGTGTAACTGGGATTTCTTTATTTTATTATCCTCAACGGGTGATACAAATTTGACTGAAATCAACAATAACTATTTTTATTCTCTGATATTTATTTTATTTGTTTATTTTTCCAATGGATATTTTGATTAGCACATTCGGTTGTCCAAAAGACCGAAAGATACACTTGAATATTTATAGTTAATGATTATTACTGCAGCTGCAGATCAGCGTGACTGCTATGAGGAGCAACCAGGGGATAAAGATCTTATATATGTATCTGTCTTTTGGAGAGCTCTCATTATTGGAGGGGATATTGGATAGAAAAGCTGAAATTTAAGGGATTGTTTTAATTATTTATCATCGTTTAACCTTTAAATCAGAGTGTCACTCTGCTTCAAGGTTCGGATCTGTGTCAGGAAGCAGCACCACATAACCAATATTGATGCATCTA
>JBAMHW010000018.1:6103952-6115970 GCA_037177495.1 Rhadinocentrus ornatus
ATATATGTATATATATATATATATATATATATATATGAAAAAAAGGTTCTGCCTTCGCGCTATGTTTTAGAAAAAAAACATTACAGTGATGTATGTGTGAGAAGAGTGTGAAGAAGAAGGTGTGTTTGTGTGTCCGTGGCCGTGAATCAGCAGTGTGGATGACAGGCTGAGGGCTCTGTGCCTGAACTCCCAGTATATTTAAAATCCCTCCTAATTAAACTTAATAGAATGTAAATTTAATATCTGCAGAGATTGTGTGCTGCTGGCCGGCCTGCTCCAATTTAAGGATTGATAGAGGCCAGCCGGAGGGTTAATTGCTGACTTGATCTACTGTCGCCCAGACATGCTGTGGGGCTGTTTTAATTGAGGCTGATCTGCTGCTACATGGGGAGATTTTATTAGACACGGCCTCTCGCTGAACAGATTAGCACCCCCTGTCTGCATCAGCAGGAAGTGCATGGGAGATGTGGGGGGGGCGCGATGGAGGTGGACCCAACCAGGCATCAATCTCTCTTCCTTTGTCCTGTGCCTTTCTCTGGCTTGAGCAGCATGAAATTAAAGGTGGGGCCTGAGACTGTCCCTGTTCTAAATGAATGCTGTAAAATGCCTTGTAATGACAGTCCAGCATGATGGATCATTCATTTTTCCTCACAGTGGAATTACTCAGTGCACACACACACACATACACACACATATGGCAGTGAGAGCAGAAATATAAACAAGCATTAGATAAATTTAAGGTCTTCTTCTTGCAGCTCGTATGAGCACTGATTTTCCATGTATTTATAATTAAGGAAGCATATTTCAAATGTCATTATTTGAATAAAGGAGTGAAACTGAAGAGTGTGTGTTACCTGCAGTTGGAACCAGCAGTTCATCAGGTAGTTGATGGCCATTGTCCTGGCTGCTGAACCCAGTCCTGGTAAATAATTTGCACTAGTAAAGCTTGAACATCCCCCACCCCCCTTTTAGCCTGACTTTGACTTGCATGTGTCTTTCTGGCCAGCTATAAATCAAAAGGCGGCCGGTGTAATTAAGTGTACACTACATTAGTCAGGCTAATTAATTTTGGGGGCTATCCATCCGTTAACCAGTGGGCCAGCACTGATTGGGCCTCTGTTCTCTGGAACCCCTGACACCAGGGACCGTGACCCTCTCTGGCTGCCCTGAGCATCCCAAATACACTTTATCTACACACAGGCATAAGTACACACAGCTTTCACATGGTTTACTTTTTAAAAAAAAAAAAGGAAGTTCACTGAAATTTTTTTCCATCAGAATCACTCAGGACAGTGTTGTTGGCAGCTCACTGGAGAAGTGTTTTCTATTTGACTATTTTTATTGCTAGATCAAACTGTATTGACATGCCTTTTATATAGTGTGACTGGCCTACTAAATCAATATACTTTTCTGTGAAACACACCCCACCTAACATTGTCTTAATTGTCCCGAAGCAGTAAAACCTCATTCGTTTACTGCACCATACAAGTCGAAACAGAGTTATTAGCACCTACTGTTTGACCCACGCCCTATTTATGGCCTGGCAGGTGACGCCTGTGGTGATATTTCCTCACAATACAATAAAGACATTTTATCTGGCAAGAAGAGTCCAATCTATCACAATGAGGACCCATTATATCACTGATAACCCCATCTGGATATAGAGGGAGACTATTCCCGCTAGACAACAGTGGTTGTTCTCTCTCTCTCCTCTCTGTTTGCTTTCTATGCTAATGAATACAGCTCTGGAGACACAGAGGAAAGAGAGTTCAGCAATGAGGGCGTAACTTGAGCGATGCAGCTTTGATGGGAGCGCTGTCCATATAATTAAAACGTTGGCAAATGAAGAACAAGCAGTGGCTTCTGTTGGTCCTGCTCAATTAACAACAGGCCGTTTGAGCCTGGCGCCAGTCATGCTATTGCCATTGTGTACTCAGAGGAGCTAGTTGGGGAGGTGGGTGGTTCTACTGTGACTGGCAGCTAGGAGCACCATGCCAACTGTGGGGTGGCGTGACAAACCAAGCCAAAGATGAGCGCAGAGCCTGGCACCAGCAGGGTCTGTGAGGGAACGTTGCCTTGTAGGCCCCCAGGGTTGGTCCCGGTCAGGGATGTAACCCGAGTTAGCCTTCCAGTTCAGCTGGAGCCGTTGATGAGATGTCTCTTTTTACTCCAAACTAAGTCTGTTAACATCTGGTAGATGAGCTCAAATTTTATTAGAAAATGAGGATGTGATGCATTTTTGATGGGAAGGTTTATATTTCTAGATAATGAAGCTTTTCCTGAAAACTACATCTATAAATGCTAAAAAAAAACCAAAAACATTAAACTTCTTTCTTACAACTTAGACATTCAGAATGCACCTGAATATACTGATAGATCTCAAACCCAGATGGCCCCTGTCCTGCAGGTTTTCTATGTTTCCCTGCTCTAGCTAACCTAAATCAAATGCATAGATGCAAGAGTTTGTTGCCAAGTTCTGCACAGGGCCCCTTTAATCAGGATCAGATGTGTTGAAGCAGGGAAACAACTAAAACCTGTGACAACCTGAGGACCAGAGTTGGAGATTCCTGATTTAGGCAGATAAGTTAATAAATCTTGCATTTTAAAGATAGAAACGACTACAAGGAGGGATTTAATTTGTATCCTAAAAGAGGAAAATTAACATTCCTAAGCGCCTACATTTTTCATAAATCAGTTAGTTTATCTTCAAATGTCTCTACAAACTAACTGAAAAAGGCAGCTGATGTTTTTATATTTGCAGCCATGTAGATGCAGCCTTATCTGTAAAATCAGCAGAAAATAAAAAAGAACTTGTACCTTATCTTAAGAAGAATGAAGATTTAATATAGACATGCCCTATATAGCGCTATCATGCCCATGATGTTGTCGGCTTTTATGCACACTGTATTAACATTTAATATCTAATTACTGATAAAAATCTAAGAAGTACCACCTTTTCCAAACAAAGTTTTACCTCCTATAAATGATGAATAATTTTTTGGCTGCCATCTTGCAGTGTCTTTGCTCTGCTGATGGTTTGTTTGGTCTTCTCTTATTCGGGATGGACCCCATCTTTACACACACAGGGAGGCACAGTAACTAACAGTGATGCTATTATTTAGTCCAGATGAAATGTGCCATAAACTGTGAAGGATAGGGATCTCTTTATGCCTGGTACATAGTGTCCAGCTTGTATGATGTCAGTCTATTTTTGACTAATGCAGTCCTCAGCCTTTGTAAAAACAGCACAATAAATGTTTTCTTTTCTCCCTCTGAAGGATGGAGTGGTTGCCTACATAACCCAAGTAGTCCCCTGGGGATTGTCTACAAACATGCGCCGTATGCATAGTCATTTCAAGTGTTTTAATCATCATAGTTTATGCTAATACATATGCAGAAAAGTATCCTCTATAAGAACGACATAGCTAAATTCACTGCCTGCACAACAAGTCAGTCACAGCATGAATTTAAATTGGGCAACAATTTAATGACCCCATTTCCAGAGAAGTAAAGGAGAGTGAAGTTAAAACTCAAATCTGTTGTTTAATTTTCCTAAACCTTTATTTAGTAGACAGCCGTCTAAAAATATGGATAAAATCATATGGTAAAAATAAAAGCAAGGGCTTCAATTTTTCTGGTTATTAGCTACAAAGGAACTTGGGGGGTGTCTTAGTTTCCTTATTTACTGTCAGAAGAACCTGATGAGGCTCCAAATCCTAAACCTAAATCCTAAGCAGAATTTAATTTGTTTAGAGCTTTTTGTCAAAATGAAGCGCTTGTCTGCCAGGGTGAGAGAGAGAGGTGTAGTTCAGCCAATAAAAGGTGGAGGGGGAGAGAACGGAAGGTGCGGCGGGGGAGGAGGTGTCTTGACCCCCACCACAGGGCGCTAGGCAACCATCTAGTGGGTGGGCTTTGTGATACATTTTACCAATTTTTCATGCCCATCCCTCTTGATGTGACCCCACTCAGGGCCCTTTATGCCCCTGACAGCTCCGTGCAGGAAAACATGCTGCCGCTCTGATAGCATGAAATCGGGAACAAAGACCCCCAAGGAGAGGAGAAGGGGGCCACCGAGGCACGCTGTGCTCTGGTCCCGCCTGGCTCTGGACACAAACAGATGTTAGGCCAGCCCCGACTCTCACTGCCCACCGAAAGAGGAGGCCCCCTCAGAGAAATGAGCCCGAAAGGTTTTGTTTCAGGCCTCCTCTAAGACAAAAACTAGAGCCACTCCTTCTGAAAGGGCCCAGCAGTATGGTCGTCACAAATAAATCACGCAACGGAGACGAAGAGAGAGGCCAATGAATTCTCAATGTGGACCTTAATAGGCCCTCTTAAATATGATGGGATATTTGTGTGCGGGTGTGAATGGAGCCTAGTGACTTTTAATGTCAGTGGGCAGAGTAGTTTAAAAGCCAATGGTGCCAACACTGGCTTTACAGCTTTGTTACAATAAGCCATTCTGGGGGAACATCACTCTGCTCCTGACAGTACAAACTCACACTGAGAAACTTGTTGGCCAAGTTGTTTAAATAATCCAAGCACTTCTTTAGACTTCCTTTAGCAACAGCAAAACACTCTATCATCACTTGCATGTTAAGGTTAGCCAAAAAAAGAAAGAAAAGAGGCCACGTAAGGGAAAAGAAACACCATAAATTACTGGATTCATTTTCAGAAAAGTTGGTAAATTTTTAAAAGTGCAGTAAAAACAAGTCTGTAGTTTAAGTTGTTTAAACCTTTATTTAACCAACACAAATAAAAGTCTGCATTGGCTGAATTTGTTGTATTTTTTAATATAAATAAAACTCAAATTGGAGTACAGTGAACTCATTGTCATGTTCTAGAAAGCAGGTGGAGATCTGAGCTTTATGACATGGTGCATTATCCTGCTGGAAGTAGCCATCAGAAGACTGTGGTCATAATGGGAAGGACATGGTCAGCAACAGTACTCAGGTAGGCTGTGCTGGTTAAACCAGGTCATGTTGGTACTAAGGGGCCCAAAGTGTGCCAAAAAACTATCCCCCATCAGTGTGAAGCGTTGATGCAAGGCAGGATGGATCCATGCTTTTATGTTGTTTCCACCAAATTTTGACCCTGCCATCTGACTCTCACTTCCTCATTCTGAAGCCGTTTGAAACTCAGCAAGTCATTGTGACCATGTCTTCATACATAATGCATTGAGTTGCTGTCATGTGATTGGTTGGCCAGCAATTTGTATTAACAAGCAATTGAATTAAAACCTAATAAAGTGGCCGGTGAGTATGCAACCATAAAGGTGACATCTTTTCCCTGAAGTTCAGTTGTTTTTCTGTGGTTCTTAAATGAGGTTTCATTCTAACAAGGGTTGATGTAAGAGCATTTTTAATGTACCTGTCTTATTATATTGTGTTGCTGGCATCAAATTCAGCATTTATTTGTAATTTGTTAAACAGAATGAATACACAATTTCCGTTTGTCCCAGAAAGCCTACAGAAATCAACTTTAATTTCTTTGATTCAATGAGTACCAGTGTAATGAACTCACACATACTCTGCATGCTTATTGGTCCACCACTAATCACCAATCACAGACTGGGCCTTCGATACTCTGTAATTGACTCAGCAACAACAGATTGCCTCGCCTTCTGTTTCCTTTAATTGATTCCCACTTAGAGTTACGCTGGGATAGGTAAATTAAATGAGAGTGCAATGTTTTCAGGTGCTTAGTAAGTGTTTATACTCTATCAATTGCGCAGCTTGTGGCTATATTTAAATGTGCTACAGAGATTGCTTCACGGTTGGATGTGAATTTGTTTTCTCATTAACAGGATAAATGCTCCATGTAAGTCTGAGGCATCAAAAAGAAGAAAAAAACAAGCCGCCTTAATGCTAATGGCTGCTTTTTTCAAGGCTACAAAGAACTCATTTGGACACAACTGCAGCTAACAACATTTAAATGAATGGCTATTGAACAATTTAAGCAATACATGAGCTTAGATTGGGAGGTTAAGAGAAGCCGGTACGTTAAACAGTCTTGCGGACATCTGCCGTGTTTGGTTTCAAAGTGCTGACTAAAAGTGGCAGGGGAGGTTTCTCCGATTAAATCTCTCATTAGGTTTTCTTTGTACAGGTGGCAGTAATGTGTCAAGAACCTTTCCTGAGACAATGTTCTCTTCTTACTGGGACTAATATGCCCCTAGAGAGCCCACCCTCCTTTTACTGCTACTTCTTTACACAGAGACACGGTCACAAAGAAGCATCTGGTGGCCTTTTCCTGTGCAGAAAGCTTTTCCTCGGGCATTGTGTCTACAACTTGGGCAGGGCATATGTGAGGAAGAGAAATAAAGAAATCAGGAGGTTTTGTACAGTTCTGTAGCTCAGCTTTTCTTGCTTAGGCTGCTAAATTTTTCAGTTTGTATAAAACTTTGATAAAACAATTGGAGATAAAAATTTAAATAGTACGTCCAGGCTTGGAGTAGGAGTTCTGGTGGGTGGTGCATGCTCGTGCGTGCATGTGTGTGTGTGTAGCCCCACAGCAGTGGGAGGTCGCAGAGGTCAAAGTGATGAATTTTTATAGGCCTGTTCCCTGTGTTTCAGACCTGTCCCTTTCTCTACGCGCTGCACTGCCTCTCAAAGACAACCATGGAGGGCAATTTGTCCTGCAGGGCTTTGCAAAATGGGCCAGCAAAGGAGAAAGGAGTTAAATACCAAGGGGAACACACACACGAACACAAAACATACACATACATTCACTTTCTCTCACACACACACATACACCCCTCCGTCCTGTTGTCCTGAATGATTTGTGGCCTGTCCATTATCCATTCCGAAGGGACAAATGCTTTTGGTGGGTTTCTGAAGGTAAAGGCAGAATGGCTCCCCTCAATGCGCGCTTTTGTTTTTAGAGAAGTTTCCCAGATGTTATAATGCACAAGATAAATAGGGCACATTATCACTACCTCGCACGCCCTCTTACCTCTCCGAGCTCCTTTTCGGTGAAGGCGTGGCAGGTTAGGAGACCTCCTACGACGCACACACTGCCATCAACCCTCGTCGTCAGTTCTCACACGGCTCAGGGAGTTCATGGGAAGGGGTGAGAGATTGTGTGCTATCAGGGGGGACACAGGCCAGGTTTACTGGGGTCAGCTGCTGACCAGTGGGGTCACACACACACACACTAACTTTGTGGGTGATAATGTGTCCACTCTTACCTCTACTCCACTCTGAATCTTCACCCTGCTGTGTGTGTGTGTGTGTGTGTGTGAATGATAAATCCACTGTGTTTGGAGGCATTAAATTAGCCAGCCACAGGGTGAGAGAAGTGGATAACTCTGGCTTGTGTCCAGTCAGATGGGGTGGGGAGGGTCATGGCTGATTTACTGGCTTTCCTGTGTAATAACTGGCAGGAAAGCAGGAGGCCAGATTTGTTGTTGCCTACTTAGGATGCTCACATCTTCCCCGTCCGGGTATGTGTTACAATGCGTGCAGGACGGGCGTGATGAACGGCAGTGAGTGGAATAAAAGTGATCGGAGTGCTGAGCGATTCGCGCCGGACCAGCTAGCCCTGCTAGAGCACCTTAAATCTGCTCGCAGCTCTGCTTTGCATGGCAGCAAGCAAATAATGGTGCATTCTGACAATGCCGCTGCCCCCATTGACACAGAGTAGCCCATTCCTCTGCCTCTGGTAATGAAGAATGAATACTTAGCTCATTGTCCACTCATCCTCTGTCTGTTCCGGCACACAGTCTCACATTTCTTTCTGCCTAATTGAGGTTTAATAGTTTTGAATGCACTCATAGTTGGTGAAATGACAGTTAAGTGAGAACCTTGATTCATGGCATAGTTTGGTGGAGGAGGGTTGGAAAATCATCCTCTGTCAGTTCTCAGGTTTTTATTGTGAGGACATAATTTGGTCCTTACCAGGTATCAAAAGTAGGCAAATAAACCCTCAAAAGAATGACAATACCTCACATATTACATTTTTATTACTTCTTTTGCAAAAACACCCCAAAACCAGAAGCAATGTGTAAAACAACCAAATGCAACTTTACTGCTTCCACAAAGTTAAGAGGATAATTAGCAGCTAATGCTAATGCTGCTAACCGAAACACTTGATTGATCAATCATGAGTGTTAGCGTATTTGTAAGTTACCTTTATCTTTTCTGGAGTTTGTATGCTCCCCGTGTATGCATGGGTTCTTTCTGGGTACTCTGGCTTCCTCCTACAGCCCAAAGACATTCATGTTGGGTTAATTGGAATCACCTGCGATAGACTCTTGTCTTGTACTCTGCCTCTCCCTTGTAACTGCTGGGAAAGGCTCCATTTCCCCTTTGACCCTTGAATTTGAATAAACGGTAAAGAAGCTAAATGAATGATCTCCTCTAAATGTCTGGATTCGTGTAATTGAGACAATGTGTGGGGTGGCTGTATTGAAGCATCACTGTGATGTCCTGAAACCATAAACATATCACAGGTGAGATGTCTGGTAGGTGGTGCATCTCCCCCAATTTAATTAAAGAGCTTTAGCTGGTAGTGTGTCAGCCAGCTCCTGGGAGATACTTTAATGAACTCTATGAGAAACCAGTACACATTTCCTTTCCAGAATCCCATCTTTTAAAACAAAAACTTGAACTACAAAACCTACCTCTGGGCTCGCCCTCCTTGGAGGTCAAGGACAGGGCTGCCAAACATTACTGCACCGCTGCTGCTGCTGTAGTACAGGTCAGCTGATCATACTGTTGTCTCTTTATGAAACAAGTCCCAGTGATCATTTGTTTACCCTTTTATTCCTTTTGGCACACAGTAGATTGAATTTAAGTTGAGGTATTAAATTTACAGTGGTGAGTTCTGCCATGTCGCAACACCATTTTTCACAGTGAACGTCCTGATGAGTTCAGACCGGCAAACCCAATAACTGCATCTCAGACTCTACAGTTAGCATGTTAAATTTTAAAGTTCGTGGCCATATAATTTAGAAAAAGGCTGAATAAGAGTGGCTCATTTGGAAGGTTTGCTACAGGAAAGCTTCTCTTGAAAAGGACATGGCAGCACAGATTAGGTTTGTAAACCTGTTGGACAGAAGAAACCAGGGTGGCGAGGTTTCGCCAGAATGCAGAGCAGCATGTTTGGAGAAAAGCAAACACAGCATATCACAACAAGCTGAATGATTTGAGCTTGTTGTGCAACCACAGGACCTGGACACTTTGCAGTCATTGAATCAACCACAAACTTCTCTGTATAGAGTTAAATGTGAGGCCATCAGTCTGACAGCTAAAGCTTGGCTGAAATGAGGTCTTACAGCAGGACAATGATCCAAGAAACAGCAGCAAATTTGCATCAGAAAAACTGAAAAACAGAATCAAAGAGTTGCAAGTGTCCAGTTAAAGTCCAGACTCCATCCTGTTAGGAGTGGTGCAGTGGGACCTTCAGAACTGTGCAGACAGGGATGCCTGCAGTCTTCAATGATTCTAAGCATCCTTGTCAAGAGTGGCTCAGAATTCCTCCACAAAGATATGAGACTGATAAGCTCCAGAATCATGGTGTGGACAGTGGGTGTCTTACTTTACTTTCTGAATCAATTTGTGAGCAGGGCCACGGTGTGGGTTTCTTCAGTGTTAAAATTGGGCACATTGCCTCCATCTGTTGGCAGGGCTATAGACAGAAGGCCTGAATGTGTGTGTGCCTTTGGTCTTTGAAGTGGGACAGATTGCTTTAACCTCTCCTCTAAGGGGAGCAGCTGGAATAGAGAGCTCCTTTAAACAACCGCTTCCTCCTTCCACAGTCATGAGATTATCCTCCATTGATGCACAAAGCCAGTGCCTTCCACAGCAACCTCTCATCCCAGCCCTGCGACCTCTAGCCCTCTGCAAACACTCAGCGTTGACCTTTGACTCATAATGCAGAGATGCAATGCCAAGTCACTCTGCAGGATCAGTTAAAGCGGCCACCGGAGTGAAGACATCCCCACTGTCCTCTCCACCACAGCTGCCTCTCCTGACAGCTGCCTGTTAATATTTTCCCATTGCTTGTCTACTCCTCCCTCCTGCAGACTAATTGGACTGTATCAAATGAAGAGCCAATTGCAGCCACATGAATTATGATAATGTCATTAAGGTTGATCAGTGAGACCGTGTCCACATGTAATGTGCTTAAGAAGCAGCAGCTTTGAAGGGCAATGTCTGTTCAGAGATTCTGCACATGCACCTGGGCTCTGCTGGCAGGAGGAAGGACACATCACTGCTCTGATATGGTCTTAAGTGACAGCATGGGGTTCTCATTTTCTAAATCTCGGTGTTTGCTGAACAGATCTTATGACAGCGGCATCAGGATGAGCAGAGACTTTCTGGGGAGTGTGTTTGGATGAGTGGGGTGTTGTTCATGGAAAACAGTAGGAGAGCTGTGATCAATCAGGTGCAATCACCCACCACGAACTGCACTGACACACTGATTGTTCACTCAATAAACATATAAATAAATCAATCTTTTACTTGTCAGCCTCCAGCAGTATGCAAATGCACAATGGTACATATCTGAAAGAACTACATTACAAACACTATTATGAAAGCTTCATGCAACAACTTTGACTCTGAGCTGTTATTTCAGCTGTAATGATATAGTTCCCACAAGCTGTAATAACTGAATTCAGCCTGGAATCCGGATTATTCTAGGAGAAGATATTTTCCGACCATATTAGTTAATTGTTGAACCTTCCTGGCTCCAGACCACATGGAACAAGTAATAGACCATTCTCAAAGCTAGAGGTTTATTATCCTCTAACGGGTACTTATGTAGGTGTACCACAGGCAGATTCATCGATAGCTGGCTTGTCTTTTATATTTTGCTTTGTGGATGGTTGATATAATTTAAACATGAATGAAAAGTTTATTTCTGTTTCTTCAAATATTAATGCTTGGGATGTCGGGTAGCTGTGTGAGCTACCGGCTTCATTGGGATTTCTGCTCAAGCAACGTTTGGAACAGAAGAGCATTTGCTTGGAAGAGTTACACGACCAGAGTGCATGTACAATCTAAAAAAAAAAGGTTTGTTTAGATAAAGATTTTATGTAAATAAGGATATGAAGCTCAGTGTGTTTCTCCAGCTGCATGTGAAGGATGGGAGTCTTGCTGCTTAATAATGAAAAAAAAAAATGCAAAGAAAAGCTCTTCTGGACAGCAAAAATGACTTTTTGTGATTGTCTTTGCTAACTGTGGCTACAATGACTTTTTGACAGCGAAAGCTTCCCTTGCCCTTCTCACTAGCTCCTTCTCGAGCCTATTCATTGCACAAAGCTGCTTAAGCACACTTAAGCGCATTAGCATTTGGGTGCCGGGGGAGCGTATTGACCCTGCATTTGGATGCCCTAAATGAGTGAAAGATGGAGCGATTTGTTAGGGCTTTAGAAAGTTGCTTTTGGGGTGGGTGGGGGCATGAAGAAATGGGGTTAGGGTAAAGGGGGAGGAGGGTGCTGCAAGGAGTTGTTCCACTTTCTCTCAGGGCACGGTGTTTGTTCTAATCTGGTGCGACGTTTCTTCATGGCCGAAGCTGGACTGATTTGTGACATTTGAGTCTAAAGAGCCTTCTTTGCTGGCTATATTGGCTTGACCTGATTATCTAATCTGTGCTTTGAATTTCAATCAGCTCACTGAGTCTCTGCTGTGTGGTATGGGAACCTCTGGCTCAGGGATTTCCTCATTCAACTGTCTTCAAACACAGATGGCCGAATGTTTAACTAATTGTTAAGAGAGTCCACAAAGCACAATTTAAACATGCACACAGTCCAGGGGGTCAGTATATAGAGCCAGATAAAGAGGAGGGATGGTTTTTGGATTGTTTTTCATAAAGAAAGACAAAAAAAAAAGAGAGAGAAAATAATTAAATGCAGCAAAGGCAAGTACAGTGTTGAGTATAAATAAACACCTGTTTTTACATGGTTACTTTTTCTCCTTTTTGCTTCGTTTTCATAATCTGTTACGCTCCGGTGTGAATTTAGGAATCCAAGCGCAGACACTACGGGTGGCATACAAGACAGACTTTATTATTTTC
>JBAMHW010000018.1:6116070-6145962 GCA_037177495.1 Rhadinocentrus ornatus
AGATGCAGGTGAGGAGCCTGTTGTCTGGGAAACTGGCACGCCCACCAGTGCCACACACCCGAGCAGAACCACAACATAATCACTCATTCTCTCGCCTTCTCACCTCCAGAGTCTCTGTTCTACTGCCACCATGCTGACCGTCAGAGCTGCTGACACCAACGAAGTCGACAAGCTAATATTCCAAGAAAGCGATAATGACCGAAAGGTATGTTTCTCCACAGCTACAGTACAGTAAAAATACATTTTTAATCTTTTTTTCCCACTAATAAAATGTATTTCTCTGAAGTGAGATATCATTAGTCTGAGCGCTAACACAAGCACACACATCAAAACGGCACCAGACAGGAGAAAAAAACATTTATATGCAGTTTTATTCTGAAATACTTAAATTTTTCTCATTTACAGCCCAGTCTTATCCTGGGTCGTGCACACAGCTGACCCAGGTTGTATAAACACTGTGCAACAGAAACACACTGACCAGTCTGCAGGTTTATTCTCAGTCTATTCTACTAGGTTTTGTTTAAGTTTTTAATAAAATTAGTAAAAAAATAAAATTATTTGTTATTTGTAAATAGAAGTTATTATTAATCTGTTTAGTTCTTGTTCCAAACCGTCCAGCAACTCTTGCTTATGTGTGCTAATTTGAACTAAATTCAACAAGTTTATTAAAGTAATTGAGAAGCTGCACATGGTGCATTCAGTGACATTAGGAAATCTGAATCTCCATTTTCCAAATAGCGATAAACAGTATAACATGACAATAGATAATGTGAGGATAAGTGTTGCATGCTGGGAGGAGAACTTAATTTGGATTACCTCTGTGTAGTTTTTATTGTTTGGTAAAAAATGAGTTATTGAATCACCCTGCTGAGTCCAAGATCGGCTAATTAACAAGCCGGTGTTGTGCCCAAAGTTTTTTTTTTTTGTTTTGTTTTTTTTTAACAAATTTATTAAAGTAAACCAATTTACCTTTACATTCTTCATTAGAAATCAGATTTCCTTGTCAGGATATTAAACAAAGACCTGAATAAAACACTGCTAAAGGTAAATGAACAATATGTTTTGACCTCCCTCTTACAGCAACTTCAGCTTGATTTGAAACTAAACTTTGGTGGAAGTGAAGATGATGATGTAACGACTGGATAATTATGCTCAAAGCTGGAACTGTGATGGAGGAATCCACAGCGAATCTGAATAGCTCCTTGAATTAGACCTTTTCAAACCTGTGGCCTGAATTTAATTTTTTGTTTTGTTTTTCTATTATTTTTTTAGTCATACATTGGTCATTTAAGTGTTCTTAGACGTTACAGGTTAATATAGCTCTCAATAAGAAACTGTGAGGCCTCAGTGAGACAGAAATAACATTGTTGGCCGTCACCGCCGTTCATTAGCTCTCTAATTACTGAGCGCGCCTCTCATTAGTATTGCTATTAATCAGAGCACTGTTTCTCTCTTTCCTTTGATTTAGGTTGTTCTTCAACTTGAAAAGAAGCTTTTTAATTATGTCAACCAGGACGTTTTCCGGGAAAACAATGGGACCTCAGTAAGTCACCTCTTTACATCACTAACCCTTCATATGCTTATCTCCTCTCTCATCTCTCCTCAGTAATCATTTATCACAAATCCGATTCTGTCTGTCAGCTTCTTAAACTCTGCCGTTCCTGTATGAAGGCAGCAGCTGCTTTTTATAACACTTTAAATTGATTATCTGTGAAATGGACAAAGCACAAGAGAACATGAAAAATCCATTGAAGTTACAAAATTTGGTTTAATAGCTCTGAGTAGATAAAGAGAGACTAAAATAAGTCCATGAACAAACAAGTCATTTGTAGCTGCTAACCTGAGTCATGCAGACTGTGACTAATGCCCTCACATATGGTAACTTTGGCCTAACAGTTAGGATTGTGGACTGTTTATGAGCCAGTCTTTAATCTTGAATCAGTTTTAGCTACCATAGAGGATAGCACCAACCAGAACCACTTCTCCTGGTTGGATATTGGTCTCCTGGAACCAATGGGCCGAATTTAATAACTTGTAAACACGACAGCATACGCAGAAAAGCACCTTTAAACTCTTCTACGTTTATATGGCTCTATATTACATTAAGTAGTTCAAAGTTGGAGCTTGTTAAATTCCCTGTAAAGGATGCACACACTCATACGCATACACACACATAAACAGAAGGAACTCTGATGTAGAGTTTATTAATGCTGTTGTACACATAATATAAAAAAATAAGCCCAGAGTAATAAATCCTTATCATTTATAGACCTGAATTGATTTCATATGGTAAAGCTCTTATGTTAGCATTTTACAAAACTGAAATTCCACATACAGTGTATATTAATAATATTACTAATATAATTTCTGTTAATGTGAAAGACAACAGGCTGTTTTACCGTATAATACCTAACATTATTAAAAAACACATTTAAACAACATTAAAACAAAGAAAATTCACCTTGTCACAGCATGTCATGCAGCAAAGCACCTGCGCAGTCCCATATCTCCCGTCAACACGGGAGTCTGAAGCTCCATTGTTTATCTCATCTATGCGATAGATATTAATCTGATCAGAGATTTTTACTGACATGTTTACATGGATGTAAGATAGTGATTCCATGAGTTGTGTGTGTACATGTTTGAAAGATTAAGTCATTAACACATTTGACATGCATAATGTGTACTAAAGAAGAAGACAAAGAACATGAACTCTTGGAGGATAATGAGTGAAATAGAACCATATTGTATGTTTTTGTTTTACTGATGCTCCTTTTAATGAAGCAGCTAAATCAAAAGCACTTCAGCTACTTTTGTGTATTAACTTTTTCTGGGTTTCAGGCACAAACGTTCCATTTTTCATGTCTTTCCTGAAACTCATCACGTTTCCTAACTCCCGCATGGTTCAAGTGTGCACAGAGAGAACATACACCACAGAAACCATGGTTATTTTTTCCTATTGAATGGATCATTAAAAGGTTTAAACTGATGGAAAACTCAGGTTTAATGAGCCAAAGTGTTAACATGATGGGTTTTGTTCTGATTGGACATTTAATTGGATCAAAAGTGCTCCACGTAAATCCAGCTACTGCATTACGTATCGGATCGTGCTATGGTAAGCTAGCCGCTACTGTTGAAGATGCTCTCTAATTTACCAAACTGAGAGCTCTCTGTTGTTTATTGCAGATAAGACACATGAAATATCCCTTAAATACTCGCGATGATGAGTTTCTTTTACTATTTATTCTTCCTTGTGCATTTTAACTAATTTTAAGACTTTATTACGATCATGGTTTTATATGTTTTGATGTTTGTCTTATAAAAAGCTTCCTAAAAAGTCTTTAAGCAAAGATGTCAACCTCCCAGCCGATACCGAGCTTACACCCTGTCCTGTATGATATCATTGAGTTTGATCAGGAATCCTCAATGTGAAACAGTTGCTGTAAAAGCCTGGTACCCCCTCCACCCCACCCTTTCTCTTATCTCCTCTTCCACCTCTACACCAAGCCAGACAAGATGGATGACGTTATGGGCGCATCAGAGATAATCTGATGGTCATGGTCTAGTTAAACACAGCATGTTATGATCCTTATAAAACAAACTACCTTTCCAAAAGGATAAATGTCCCTTCTCACACTCCTCCACTGGGGAAGGGGAGAGGAAGAGAAAAAAAATCCATTGCATCCTTCATCAACTGCAAGACTTGTACCAGCTTGACAGAAATTTAATTCGAGGCAGCTCTTGAAAATAATTATTGTATTTTGAGTGGAGTAATCATTGGCCGAGACATGATTGAATGTGTCCATGCCTATTGACTTTTGCTATGATTAATAGCTTTGTTTAGTCGATATTCCCATCGAAATTGTATAATTAATTATCCCCAGCGCTGTCACGGCAGGACGATGGAGAGCCCTGATGAGTATTTGGGAAGATTAAATTTTCCGGGTGCTCGTGGCATCAAGGGGCACACTGGGGCCTTGCTCCGTCAGAGAAATGGGAGGGGAGTGTAGCGAGTGGGTGTTTGTGTGTTGGCGTGCACGGGATGTTTGTGCCGTGCACCCTGAGATCGTTTTTTTCCTCTCTTGGTGCACTCGCTCACACACATAGACACACACAGGGCGGTCTCTCCCCTACATCCACATTGATTTTGTTTCAGTATCTCTTTATTGTAACTTTATCAGTGTGGTGTCGGCAGATGGGAGGGGGACCGGCGTTGCGTTTGTATACTAGCTTTAGCAGGTGATGAACCTTTCTGTCTGGCATACCTCTCCTCGTCATGCTGCAGGCGTATTCTTCTGCATTACTCAAAAGCTCAGAGACGTTTTAAACAGAGCAGAAGGAAAAAAAAAACACAACAAATGCCTTGTCGGCCTCAACTTCTTTCATATTTCACCTGTCACAGCTCTTAAGTGGTAATTCAGAGCCAATGCTAAATGAAATCTGACTCTTAAAGGATTTATATAAACTGATGCTGCATTGGACATGTCTTTTAATTTAGCCTGCGTCCACTCTGAATGCTAAAGCAAAGTATTGACTGCCTACTTAGGCTTATCAGGACAGATAACTCTGGAGTATAGAAAGCTTTATGTGCTGCTGCCATTGAAAATGAAAATAGTTCCTTTAACATCACATTGCTTTAGACATTCCTTTCATTTCCATCACTGACGGGCAATGCAGTAAACTGTAGTTTGGTATTTTCGTTTTGGTCGGGCCCCATCCCACCAAGTCCAGCTGTCGGTTACAGTTTATTGCTTTTCCACACAAAATAATGAAGATGCCATTAAAAGAAGGAAAAATATGGTCACTGCAATGAAAGGCAAGTGCGAGGTGTAAAAATCAAATTAAATGACCTTTCACCCCAACATTTATTGATAGGTTTTAATGGCCGCAGGTGTTGTCACAGGGGATATTTGACAATGCGTAAATCAAAGCACAATTACAGGTGGTGTAGATAGAGGGGGGGCAGTGGCTTGGAAGGGACAGGCGGAGGCTAAAGCTGCTGTACCCTCCCCTCGTTTCTTCACCCCTCTCCTTAACTATCACTGCCGGTCTGATTTAGGAGCGTGCTGGTCGTCCAAGCAAAGTCAGAAATTTGAGCCCATGACAGGCCAGTTTTTGCCCTGACACTTCTTCATCTTTTTCTACTCGTCATTATTGCCGGAGCGGCATTATCCCGCGCCACCTCCCCCTCCACAACTCCCAAGGTCATTTCTGGTTGACAAACTATTGCTGGCTCTATATGTCATGAATCCTTGAACCTATATAAGCAGGGTTTTTTTAAGCCACTGACCCAGCAGAGCATTATGCTTAATTGACCTGGGATGAAATGTAGTGTGAAATTTGTGGCTGCAGGGTTTTCCATTCACCTGGATGAATTACTCAACATTTACTTAAAACACACACTTTGTGGATACACACAGCCATATGCTGCACATCCCTCTGTCATTGTAGCTGTCAAACACTCACTGAGTCTGAGCTGCTTTACTTCAAAAAGAAAAAAATGAATGACATCAGTAATAAAGTATTTTTCATTTATTAAATATATTGACATTGTAAAGATTCTTTGATATCTACTAAAAGTACTATGCAAATGTCTTGAGCCACCTTCCTTATATGGATTATATTTGTCATAAAAACAAGATCAGGTGCAGTAATGTATTGAAATGTGCAGACGTAAATGGAAACATAAAATATTAGAGAGAGTTTTATTCTTCAGCACATCCCGAACAATCTTAGACACGATGATGTTTTGGGAATTGATTTAGTAGTTTTCAGAAATAGTGCTCCAGGTCTCTTGAAGGACTTTCCAAAGCTCTTTTTTTGGATGTTGCTGCCTTTTGTTACATTCTCTGTCAAGATGAGCCCATGCTGCTTATAACAATGTCAAAATCCAGGCTCTGGGGAGGTTTCATCCCTTCATCAGACCTATTTCACTGATTTTCAGTCCAGTTCTTGTCATTTTGGCATACCTCAGCCTTTTCGCCATGTTTTGTTTTGTTGTTTTTTTTGGCTAAAGAAAGGCTTCTTGACAGCTATTCTTCCATAGAGACCATTTCTGACGAGGCTTCAGTGAACAGTAGATCATCATCTCTCAGCTCCTACCTCAGTACTTTGCTGGGTGTTTTTTCTTCCTAAGGACATCACTTTTAGATAATTTTCATCCATTGAAGATAGTCTTTTTTTATTTATTTATTTATTTTTTGGGCTGACCCTCATTTTATGTCCTCCTCTTGTCTGGTTTCCTCAATTTTTGTTAAGAATGAGGTGGGTGGGGGCATGAAGAAATGGGAGTTAATCTATTTTTTTTTTTAGCCAAAAACTCTTTGGGAATCAGTTTAAGGCACAGAAATACAATTATCTGTCTATAACAGTGTTATCTTTGCCAAATTTATAGATGCAGCTAAAGAATTTAGATTGGTGTTGTCTGTTATGTTTATCTCCTGAGTTAGGAGCTTTTTTGATATGTCTAAATTATTCATAGGTCAGTTTTAAGTGGCTTAGAAAACAAAACGCCTCTGAAAATTTTTAGGTCCAAGGATTGGATTGGAAATTAGTTTGAAAATCAGACCACGTACAACAGAGCCTTGCTGCTTAGGAGCAAAGCATAAATAAGTTTTATACAATTATATTAGACTGGATATAGTCGGCTAACATTTGGGAAGTTTGCATGAAATAAGCCTCACAAATCCAGAATCAGCCAGGTCGATGAAAAACATGAACAGCGGTGGATGGTGTGATGGGTGTACAGCAGAGCGTTGGGTTGCATCCTCTGCTCTGCCATCCCTCATCCACAGTGTCTCTCCTGTGACCCCGACAGTGTGAGTTTGATGAATGCAGCACATCTGCCCTCCTGAACCGCTGAGACTCTGTCTGGGAGGCCCCTGTGACTGCAAGTAATGGCCACTGTTCTACACCACTGGCACATAATCACACACACACAAACACGGCCGAGCATCTTCGTAGCGGACTCGTTTATAAATGTGTTCCCACAATGACGTGAACACAAACAATGTATAGACAGTCGTACATGCGCGACATAAATATGTCAGTATAGATGGAAGACAGTAGTTACCTTCTGCTGGTATAATAATCGCATCCTTCCTGTTCCATGTCTCCACTTTGTGAGGACGTCCTTCTAAATGTCACCCATGTGCACCACGTCATCTCGGCTGATGTTTCATTATGTACCCATCAGCATATTGCTACATGTAATACACCAATGCGATATCATTAACGTCAAGCCACCTACACAGCCACTGTCAGACTCATCGTGGACGAGGCCTTCATCGGGCCGTAATTGCTGCCTGGTGTTTAAGTCCTGAACAATAGCCTAATTTACCTCTAAACCAGCATGGCCCGGCTTCATCTTCATGTCTTCCTCTGTAAAGGGAAGGGGGCGGGGCTAACACAAGGTCCTCCAGGGGTTGCTGGGAACCGTTGCTGTCAGTCTCTCAGGGAGGCAGTCATGCAAGTGCCCCAGCTACCTGTTCATCTCTCAGATAATTAATGTGTACAAGGAGCCGCTAATTGCACTTTTCACTAATGATTTATGGGTTTTGTGAAAGGGGGGAAACTGGGGGAACTGTGTGTGTACACTCTAGTGAGTGAGTACAGCTGGGTGAGGAGACATGATTGATGACGAGTGTGTGGAGAGATAGACCCCACTAGGACAGGGCTACCAACACACACTCACACACACAACTGGTCAACCACTGTCAATACTGGGACACTGTTAGGTATGTGGAAAAAACTACAAAAACCTAAAGATGGGCTGCTCATCGTGTCTATTTGCAGAGGTTTAGCTGATATCAGAAATCCACTAAGACTCAATTCACTGCGAGTTTGATGTGTTTTGTGGGATTAAGAAGAACCTAAATCTTGTTATTTCTTCCTGAATTCACGAATACGGTCCAACAGCATCAAAAACGAGAAGTTTTAGGTCTCTTTAACTCTAAATATAAGTCAAAGAAAAGTCCAGGCCCTGGTGTCTGTTTGCCGCTTCGGGACCCAGGGGCAGGAGGGGTGCATGGGTTTGAAGGGTGGTGAGATTTGGTGGAAGAGGGAGGGTGTGGTGTTTGGGGGGGAAGGAGGAATGGGGGAGGGTGTAGGAGAATGGGAGGGTGGTTGATGGTGCTCTGGTTCCCCGGTCATCAGCTAGAACATTGGGGTGGGTGCTGGCCTGCGTTGGTTGGTTGTCTGGGGGGAGCTGGTCCTCCTGGGCATGGTGCGGGCCTTGGGGGGAGGGGCCTCTGGACTCTTGGGGCCGAGGCCCTTAGCTCTGGCCACCCTGGATGGCCATTGCCTGGCGAGATCAGCGGCTGCCTTTGTGCCCTGTGACCGTGGGGGGCTCTGGCTGGGGCCTTTCTCTGCCGCCCACTGGGTGTGTCTGGGGTGGTCTTCGTGGTTGGGTGGCTTGGGTTTGTGCTCCGGGATAGCTGCTGATCTCCAGGGTCTCTGGGCTGCCCTAGTCTGCCTCTAGCTTCCGTACAGGTGTGGTCACATTTGCACAATCACACTCATCTCTGATCATTCCTCATCCTCTTCATGCTGACAGTCACTGAGTTGTCCAGTGGGTTAAAACACTTAAAGATACTTTTGTTTAGGGTTTTTTGTGTGCTTCTGGTACTTTGGTTGTTGTCGTGATACATGTTGTTGTTGCTGTCTTGGTTATTTTTATGGGAAATCTTGATGACTGTCAGCTGTAGGAAATTCTCTGTTGTGTTTCTGTACTGGTGTAGCATTTGGTTGTCTAGTTTTAGGTTGGACTAAAGGGTTGTTTCTTTCGTATCCTGTTTCTTTTTTCTACTTTCCGTTTTATTTCTCTATTTATTCTCTTTCTTTTCTGTCCCCTCCAGTCAGGTCCAGCAAGATTACATATATTCCATAATTATAAATAAATCAATAAAATCAGATTAAGAGGAGCCTTATACCCATAAAGCTCCCCCTGACAAAGCAAACAGCCAGACCATCATTCTGCTGCTACCATGCTGGACAGGACAAGTCCCAAAAAGCATATTAAACTGAGTTTATTGATGTTTTCTTCTCTGTGTTTCCATTTCTTCTTCTGTTTTTGGCAGCTTTTAGAGTTTGACAAAGAGCTGTCTGTCTTCAAGGATCGGCTGCATGAACTGGAGATCTCTTTCCCACCCAGGTATGGAGCCATTACTCATCACTTACAAATTTGTTTGAAACCTTCTTATTTATATAAGAAACATCACCACATTAGTGTTTTAGCTCTGATCTCCTGTAGTAGCTTTTCTCATGATCCCATTTACAGCCTCTCAGAGTTAATAATGTTGTTTTAGAGTATTTTCATTCAGTTGTCTGTGTTTGTTTACATATCATATGTCAGAATTACTAGTTGTATGTTTAGTTTTACACAATGTTTTAATGGTCTTTAATTCATGCTGACCTAAAGACTTAACAATGAAAATATTGTTTAAAAACAGATTCCTAAAAACCTAAGTTTAATAAAAAACTACACAAAATTGACTTAAATCAATGGGCAATTAGCAGTCTGAGTCAGGTGTGTTGCAGCAGGGAAACCTATAAAATCCAGGACACCAGTCCTCGAGGACCCGGATTGAGGAACCCTGCTGCAGCGAGGAGCACTGAGCTTTAAGATCTGAAGGGTTATATCATATGGATGGATGGATGGATGGATAAAAGGTAAAACTTCACCTCGCAGATAATTTGAAAAATCCCAACCTTGACCCACAAAGGCAGTGACCATGCTGGCTGGGCTTTAAGGACTCATTAATGAGTCAAATCAGAAGCGGTCACTCAGTCGCTTATTGTTGAAAACAGGTGTGATTATAGCTGCTCCATCCATGTTTGATTGCTATCAGCATGCTCTCAGAAGGTTCAAACTGCTCCCACATGTATCTGCATGTACGTGTGCGCTGTACGAGCCGCTGTACGAATGCCATGGGCAGCATGGATAATTCCATCTCAGTGGGACTTGGGGGAGATGTGAGTCGGTGGGTCTCCTCTTCCTCAAACAAATGCATTTGCAATTAGCCCTTTCAGAGGAGAGGGAGGGCAAACACGCGGCTGGCGTGGAAATATGTTTCGGGAGCAGCGCTTAATGGCGCTTGACCTTTGCCGTCGGTTGTGACTCAATCAGTGAAGATAATGAAACACTGTTATCAAACAATAATTACTTGATAAACTGCTCTAGTGGCAGGCACAGGGCGGTGGGGGATTTTAATGTGTGTGTGTGTAAGAGAGAGAGAGACAGAGAAAGGGCTTGGGATGCATAGAAAGATCAAAACGTGTGCGTTTGTATTCATGATTGCTTTCAGTGTGAGTATGTGTGTGTGTGTGTCAAGGTTCTGCGAGTTCCTGTTTTTTAAATGACTCTGTGTCTTAATCAGGGACCCCATTTACATCACTTTGCATAAGTGACAGGTGGATTTATTGTCCTTTTACACCGGCTGACTTCTGCACCTATCCATATAATACTGAATCATCTCTCCACAGGGACGAATGAGCATGCCACTGTGAAAGAATACAAATGATTTCCACGTACTTGAGGTGATGATGAATCAAATAGATGAAACCCAGGAGCAGCATATGAAATCTGATTTGATCTACTCTGCGTGTGCCACAAACCACATCATTGTCAGCTTTGTAATGGGTAGCGGCAGCATAGTTAAACTTAAACAACCCCCTCCTCCCACTCTTCACACACATGCTCATGTACTGGTACCCCTCCCCCTGTCAGTTCTGCCTTGTGCTCCTTGAGCAATCAAGCCTCAACAATTCTTCTCCATCACATAGCCTGCTCTGGACCAGCCCCTCACCATCTGTGAGGTTATTACTCTTTTTAATGCAGGCCATCAGAGCACACCCTCACTGACACACACATGCACTCACACTTTTATACTAATCTATAAATCAATATTAGTCACAAACATTTAATCTGTGAGATAATTCCAAGAAGATCCTGTCACAAAATTAAATGTCCAACCGAGTGTCACCCGAGGATCGGACAGTCTTCATCTTCTTCCACTACCAGTAAAGCATCCTTAACCAGCAGCTACCTCTCAGTTTTAGGAGACATGCTTCTCTGCTCTCGTACATACAGAGGCCGCAAGCTGTAAAATGCATATCTCTTCACTTTCAAGAAGTCATCGGTCAAAGTTGGCCATGACACGTCTAAGTACTCGGGCACCCAGGTGAGGAATTTGCCCGGGCCTTGTCACAGTTGGACCTGGAGCCAGTCGGCTGCTGTGCTTTGACAGGCTGCTGGACAACTCACACAGATGTACACGGAAACACATGTATGGTCAGTAGTGATTAGAGATCCTAGAGAAAGATGAATCCATTGAGGCAAGGATTAATTTTTTAAACTGTTTCTCTATCAGGTGTAATACATGAAACTGCAACTCGCCATTAGGCCGTAGACTGTAGCACAGTAATGAAAGTAATTCTAAGTTTTACTACAGATCATGTTGTATTTTATTTCATATTTGAAATGGCATAACTAAAGGCAATATCTCCTAAAACATAAGAAAGCACCAGTAACTTATTCATGTATTTTGATTGATTCAGGAGAAAGCTTTTAGTACTCCTCTGATCTGATTTCTGTACTGTTGTTTTGCCCAAGATCGATGCAAAAATTGAATCGGTACTTCAGCTTCTGGAAAAATAAAATGCAGTGGATGATGAGGGGGTAGAGGCAGAATGTATTTTGCCTGTAACATGGTTACTGGAATGGGCTTTGAGGGAGATTTTGAGTGACATCAGACTAGTGGCAAAGCTCTATCAATGGGCAAATCATGAGTGATTTTGGAGAAGGAAGATGGTGTGGAAGTCAGTGAGAGGAAAGATGGCTAAAACCAGAAGTAGAATAAATGGTTGCTGTCACATTCCTGTTTGTAAAGCCAGAGCAGGGGCAGAGTTGCAGATGTTTAGAGCAATTACTGATGTATAGTTGGTGTTACTAATGCTCACAGATATGGGATTGTCTCTTGTTGTTCAACCACTGTTAGTATTAAAGAAGTACACCAATCTCTTAAGCTTTGAAGATATTTAGTTGTATAATAATAAATTAGTTAACAGAATACTAAAAATATTAAGAAAAATAGATCTGAAAAAATCCCCCAAACAATTAACTGCAGTTTAAACAATAGTTGCCTATCATAACTACAGCAGTGCTAACTAAAACAAAGACCCAGGATTGTTGCTTTAAACTAATTGAGCTATTAACTAATTTTGCAGTTAGCTTAAACAGCTATATTTAAACTTAATAAGCAATTATCCATATAGGCTAAAAGAAAATAAAGCTAATTTTTGGCAGTCGATCTCTTAATGATGTCATACTACCTGAAGAAATAGCCTGCAATACTAACATGCTTTCAGTGTCAATGCAACTAACAAGCTAATGTTCATCAGGTCTTTTTACTGTGTTCATTGTTGTTGTGAACATTGTTGCCTCCTAAACAGCATCTAGCAGTTCTTGAGATTTGAAGTTAATTATAAATTCAGACTACATGTAGCTACATGGACTGAAAGTGCAAGAGCTTTTGTCCTCATAGTGCTTCTTTCTGAGCACCAGGACTTTGCACCTGCCTCAAAGAACACTCCATCTTTTTCATGTAGCCTGTCCAAACAGTTGAAGCTGGAAATCTCTGGACTTTTTGGAATGGTGCTGATGTTGTCACAGTTGCTGTTTTTTCAGGCAACTAAACATTTTAGCATTTTTAGTAGAACTTATTTATGGTATTCAGAGAAATTAAAAGCACTTTCTGTCTGGTGTAGTTGGTTTCTTACAAAAAAAGTGGTTAAAACAAGATATTGTTATCATAGAAACAAAGAAAACACTGGGTCAGGGCAGTGTTTTTTTATGAAATGCTGACAGGAAGTGCTCCCTAAATCCCTGCCACCATTTTTCTCGGAAAATCCTTCCTGGCAAGGGCCATAAGACTGTGTAACAGCACTGGGGATGGATAGAAAAAGGTGGACAATACTTTAGCACCACAGGCAGTCCTTTGGACAATGCCATCAAAAAAAATGTATTTGTCACTTTCATGTGTCACTTACTGTGTCAACTTATCTTTTTACATTATTTCACTTTATTATATTTTATTGCTTTGTTTTTATTGTTTTAAGTACTGCTAAGTCCCCAAATTTCCTTTGGGATCCAGCTAGATATCTTTCTCTTTTCTACTAGAAAAAAAGTGCTGCATGGGCGAACTCTGCATTTTGTTTTAAATCAGAAGTCGGAGTTGATCTACTATGAAATCCACTCGAACAATTCTCCAAATTCAGGTTTCCAATTTGAAAAGCCTAAGAAGGTTCACCAGCACTACACTCTAAATCTAACATGCCTGCAGTTGCGGTAAAGAAAATTAATTAGCACATCTGAAACTTTGTGTATCATCAAATCTGCATACATTGTACTGTCCAACCTTTATTAGTACTGTGGTATTTCTTTACCTAAAATAGCTCACAATGCTTTCTGAACATGTATTAAGTTGCTTAGTTAGCACACCAGAAGCTAAAACCTACTTGTTTTTTTTGTCTTCTAGTTGAAACATATCAACTTAAGTACCATTTATAGTGAGGCTGACAGAGAAAAGAGTGTCTGGTCCTGCCTTAGTGTTTGTCAAGTCTAGACATGGAACGAAGCAGAAGAGCCCAACATGGTCCAGAGGTCAGGAGGTGAGGTCTGTTAGGAGTCAGAAACTGATAAGCACCCTCGGGCCAGTCTTGGCACGTTAGCATATGTTTTCCAAAGCTGTAGGTCTGTGAGGACAAGCTAACAGTGACTTGCCTGTTGGGAAACTCAACAACATTCTCATGCTTGTGAAAAAGGAAAGAGGAGGTTTGAAAGCTAATGCCAGGCAGAATTATTTTTGCCCTTCAGACGAGCGAAGGTTTTGTGTCAAGAGACACAAATGGCTACCTGCCAGTTTCTCAATAACTGCTAATAAGAGCCTATGAGGGAATTGTCAGAGCAGTGCAGAATTCCTGGAGACTTGTTTTGAGCTCATAGGAAGTGCTCACACAGATGGCTCTTCTGTAAACAGTAGCTGTCGTTGTTCTGTGAACAACACTCTTCACTCTACACCCCTGTCCTCTGAAGGCCTGTACGAATGATCTCACCCTCTCTGCATGTGTATTTGATTGTGAATACATTAGTTCTCTGTTTGCATCATACATAAAGGAAGCTTCTTGTTCTGTGTTTTCCGAGCGGCCCTGCTAGAGCAGAGCAAAGGCACGTGACTCTATTTAAGGGACACCACAGATGTAGTTAAGCGACGACGTTGGGTTAAAGCATCGAGTCCGAGTCGCTGTGAGTGTGTGGCTTGTTGGCTGGTTCCAGCATCACACTGAACAGGAACATTGTTTTACAGCCAGCAGCACATCCATCATTCTAACTACAGGAGAGCCAGAGAAAATGATGAGGGCCGCACTGTGGCGATAATAGCTGAAGATTTTGCTACTGTCATGTATCGTTGCCTCTTGTCTGATACAATGTCACTGAGAGCGAGGCTTTGTTAAAAACAATCTTTCATTGGAAAGATTAGATGGATGCCATCTGTGTCTTCTTGTCTTCATTCAGGAGGAGCTAAAGGCACAATTGTCGTAGCTGTACTCCAGCATGCTACCAATGGCATTTCACTCTGTTTGTGCTCCACTATGCCAATGTTGTGCCTGCGAGGCTCCCAGCTCTACAAACTGAAGCAAACATTCAGCTTTATTGATAGCATTTGGCTGATCTTTTTGAGTCTGTGTGTGTGTGCATGCATCATGTTTTGCCAAGACTCCCATGACAACAGCAAACAAACACAGACATGGAGGCAGCGAGTCGTTTGAAGCCCGCAGTTTTCGACTTTTTAGCCAATCCCAACTAGGGAAATGGCATCTTCCAATATCCTGCAATGCTGTTTAGCACCCTTGACCTTGTGTCTCTCTTATCTTTGGCTTCTTGCCCTACCTATATTCCCAAGTTTATATTGCCCTCCTTACTCAGTACACTGAATAGCCCGCTGTTTGGCCCGCCACTTTGTCATATACGACAAGGTAATTGGTTTTGATGTACAGATAAGAAAATATAGGACAAGGAAGTCTAGAGTGTCTGGTTTTGTTGAAAAGAGTTGAGTCTGATTTTACAAAAAGTATCTTTACACAAATAATGCTTATCATTTTTCCTATTTGAGGTTTTATGTATTCAGTTTTCAAATATTATCTTTATAGTTTGACTGTTTGAAAAAGACTTAACAGTTTGGTATCAGTTACAAAAGTAGTGTTTGGACTTAAAAAGCTGCATAATACAGTAATCCATGTAAACACGGTCTCTCCTGCTGGGTGAGGCTAAATGACACAGTGCAGGTAGGGCTTGTACTCACCTTGCCACTTTTTACTGTTGCAAGACAAACACGGTGACACGGCAGCCACATGTGAGTAATGTGCCAGCAGCAACGTTAAACATTAAACCCCAAACCAAGCATCAATGAATGAGCTCTCGATGGTTGCTGGAGGGTCTCAACATGCGACCGTCCGGACATCATCTGCAAAGGGGCCAATAGCACCAAAGAAAGGAGTACTTATTGGCCAAATTGTATTACCTCAATGATACATAAATAAGTTATTTTAAAAAAATAAAAACGTTAATGGCACTTATAAATATTTAGTCTCGACTGATCATGTTTTAAGTAAACTTTTCTCCTGTTGAAATTAAAGCAGCCTAAAGTTCGAAGAATTAAAAGTACACCTTCTTTTATTTCTATCAAGACATGATTAGAAATCCTCTGGTTCTTTTAAAGTTATTTAGTTATGTAAATAAAACCTCAGATAAACAACAAAATGTGGCTCAAAAAGAAACTGAATGTGATAAAGAAGCAGTATTACTGCTTCCATAAGAGCGAAAGTATCAGCTTGTTGCTGCTGATTAAATTTTCAGTTTGCTGGTCTGAAGCGTTTACAATGCCAAGGAGGAAAGACATCTGTCATGGACTATGTTCCAATCAGCTTAAACACTCTCGGAAGCCCCAGGACTCGGTTGATAAATTTCCATGAAGTTTACTGTGAATTTGTGAAACAGCAACACAGTACATAAAATATCTGCATTACTAGACAAATAAACACGGTGGGGAAGCAACAACGTAAGTTAGCTAGGCGAGCTACGAAGCAATTATCACAATAATGCAAGCTAATTAGTTAGCAAGTAGCAACGAAAACGTGACGCTAATCTTGTCTGGTAGCATGATAAATATCTCGGCAGTCTTGTGATTCACACAAGCTTAAACTCTCAATAGCCTGATAATACAAAATAAGCACTACTTACAGACATTGCCTGAGCAAGAGGAGAAAGAATAGTCCAAAACTGAGGAACTGACGACAATATGTGCTCACACAACAGCAGCTGGAAACTGAATGCTAACTCCTTTTCCTGGTTTCCCAGCATGCACTACTCCCGGATTGCGTTAACTAAACTAAAAAAACTTGCTGAACTAAATAACACTTTACTCGGAGCAGAACAACATCAGAAGTGATCTTGTAGAAGTAGTTGTTGCTGTCCATGAATCAGGGAAGGGTTTTAAGGTGTGGAGGTTGATTTTAAACTCTGGTTATACAATGTGTTTCTACTAAGATTTGATTGACCCATAATACTCTCAGTTCTGCTTTTTATAATATGCATTTCGACATGATTGTTGTCAACATGACATAGATGTCTCACTCTTGCTTAGGACAATAAAAACCCAGGATGGGGTCCATCAGGTAGAAGAGGAACCATGCGTAGACAGATGATAAAGCTATTACTGTTAATTGTTTGTGTGTATGCTGATACCGACAGGAGAAAATAACCTGTTGCTGGCTGTAGTACACAGCATATACACACCGAACACAACATATCAGGACAAACACCTCATACCAACTGTCACTCACGGTGGTGGCGGTATAATAATTCAGGCGTTAAGTTTGATGGACGGGACCTGGACATGTTGCTGTCATTGAATCGTCAACCAACTACTTTGTGTCTTCTAACGTTAAATGTGAGCATCTAATTGAAAAAAAAGTAGTCATATACTTACACTCCATCGGTTAGGGTAGTTGTCTTAACGTAACAGATAATATAACCATCAGGTGGTCTGTGGATTCCACTAAGTGCAGCACCACCTCCATTCCAGCTACAGCTGAACTTCGGGGAATCTGTGGATTCCACAAAGTGCAGCACCACCACCCTTCCAGCTACACAATGGTTGGACTTATCAGTTTAGCCCATTAATTAGTCTTGCTGTGGGATATAAGGATCTGATATGAACTGACAGCCTCTAGCCCGCATGCCCTCTCAAGCCGTTTACCTTCCCCGATTAGTTTGTGAGCTTGCTAATCGGACACATTAATCACTTTGGCCTCAGCGCGCCATTTGACTGTTTACTCGTGCATTAAGACTTGTTATCTTTATTGGAGGCAAAACAGAGAAGGGAATGGCCTATATGTACACACACAGGGAATGGGACTTCAATGGTCATTGTAAAGTATTTTTAATCAGCTTTTACAATGGCTGGCTGTCATCAAAAATGACTAAACGATAGTAAAGTAGTGTTGAAGTGCCTGGGTAAGTTTGCTATCTAGAGGGAGTTCATTCTTTGAAGGAGGTTAAGGGGAAAAGTTGATTTTCTCTCTATCTTTTTAACACCAAAATGACCCCAGGCTTGTTAGTCAATAAAGCTATAACAGAGTCCCTGATTGAAGAATTGTTCCCAGACCATCCTCAGGAAGCTGGAGCATTGAGGCCACCCTGAAGTTGAGCAGCTCTCCGAGCCCTTTGAAGACTTTGCTCTTTTCCACCCTCACTTTTCCTCTTTCTGTCTGATCCATCTTTATCCCCTCTCCTCTGCCTCCTTGTCTCTATCTGTTTCACTCATCCTATTCTTTAGGCTCTCTTTTATCCCAGGATCACTCCTTTAGCCCTTTGATTAGCATACCAAAACCTCCATGCATTTCCCCCATGGTTTGAGTGTTATTAATGCTAATTGGAGGCAGGGAACTTTTTTAAGTAGCTCACTGTATGTCTGTTTGTACACCTGGTAGGGGGGACTGTGTGTCGAGCCTGATGAGATCATCCTATGCTTCATCCGTAAGCCCTTACATAATGACAGCTGCTTTCAAAAATATGACTTTTACCAACCGTATCTGTTATCATCTCAACATAAATGTGTATGTGAAGACATATATTGAGGATTAATGTCACTGAGGTCTCTTCTGCTTCTACAATGTATCATTTCAGTTCTGGTTTTCTAGTCTTCATCTGTGCTTCAGTAGTTTCATGATGGATGCACTGAAGCTCTTCATTTCATTAACTAATCTGCACTAAAAACCAATTGAGCCCGGGCAGTAATTAACATTAAGATCATTCATTTTCACTTGATGGATTTTAGAAAGGAATTCCAGAAAGCAGAATAAAAGGATGTTGATGTCATGTAATTATAAATGCAAGCCAAAAAAACAAACAAACAGAAAACTACAGGATGCAACACCTGTAAACATTCATGGAGCAAGCATGCAAGCAGATGAGACAACCAGAGTCAAGATGCTTGTGTATTGATAAGCTGCAGCTTCAGCTGTGCACTGACCAAAAGCTATTTTTGATAATGAACCAGAAGTCAACGCTGTGTTTAATTGCTTGTAGAAATTGAGACAAGATCAAGACCTCATCAGTAAAATATCATACCAGAAAGTCAGATTCTTATAAATGTGGGTTAAATTTTTAAAAAGAAGCTCTGTAATGTACACTTTATTAGGAACACCTGTTACCTGGACGCCTCCCTGGTGAAGTTATCCGGGCACATCCCACTGGAATGAGGCCTGGGACACGCTGGACGGACTACATCTCTCGGCTGGCCTGGGAACTCCACAGAATCCCCCCGGATGAGCTGGTTAATGTGGCCGGGGAAAGGGAAGTCTGGGTTTCCCTGCTTAGGCGGCTGCCCCCGCGACCCGACTCCGGATAAGCGGCAGAACATGGCTGGATGGACCTGTTCAATTGCCAAACTGAAATCTGCTGATCAACTGGGATTTTCACACACAACCATCTCCAGGGTTTTACAGAGGATGGTCTGAAGAAGAGAAACTATACAGTGAGCAGCAGTTGTCTGTTAAAGTCAGAGGAGAATGGGCAGACTGGTGGGAACAGGAAGTCCAATCAGCACTAGTTCCAACCAAGGTCTGCAGAACAGCATCTCTGAACACACAACACGTCCAACCTTGAAGAGGATGGACTACAGCAGCAGAAGACCACACCGGGTGTCTCCTTTCAGCTAATAACAAGAAGCTGAGGCTACAATTCACACAGACTCACCAACAGTGGACAAAAGAAGATGGAGAAACGTTGCTGGTCTGATGAGTCTCCATTTCAGCTCCACATTCAGATGCTAGGCTCAGAATTTGGTGGAAACATTATGAAAACATGAATCCATCCTGTCTTGGATCAATGGTTCATGCTAGTGGTGTAATAGTGTGGAGGATATTTTTCTGGCACATTTTTGCCTCCTTAGTACCAGCGTGGCGTTGTTCAACCACCACAGACTACCTGATGACTGTCCATCTCTTTATGACCACAGTGCAGCATCTTCTGATGGCTACTTCCAGCAGGATAATGCACCATGTCACAAAGCTCAAATAATTTCCAACTGCTTTCTTGAGCATGACGATGAGTTCACTGGACTCCCAACGGCCTCCACAGTCACCAGATCTCAGTCCAGCTAGCAGCTTCAGGATGTGGTGGAACGGAAGATTCTCATCATGGATGCAGCCGACAAACCTGCAGCAACTGTGTGATGCTGTCATGTAAATATGGAGCAAAACCTCTGAGGAATGTTTCCACCACCATGTTAAATCTACGACATGAAGAATTAAGGCTGTTCTGAAAGAAAAAGGGTCCAACCTGGTACCGGCCGATGAGTGTATGTGCAGATGCTTGTCATAAAATTAGAATATCATGAAAAAGTTCATTCATTTCAGTAATTCCATTCAAAAAGTGAAACTTGTATAATGTAGATATTCATTCCTAACAAATTGGCATATTTCAAATGTTTATTTCTTTTCATTTTGATGATTGTAACTGACAATTATGAAAATCCCAAATTCAAAATCCCAGAAAATTAGAATATTACTTTAAACCGATGCAAATAAAGGATTTCTAGAAATGTTGGCCAACTGAAAAGTATGAACATGAAAAGTATGAACATGTACAGCACCAGGGCTTAATTTGAGCCGGATTTAGCCGGAACGCGTTCCGGCACCTCCGAAGTTGGATCCCGAACCTATTTTATTGGAACCGCCACCCGTTGTAACTATAAAAATATCGCCTAAATAAAAAATATTTATAAATATATTTTACATGTTTAGAATAGTTTTGTTTTGTTACTGTATTTTCCCTGTTGAGGTTACAAAGAAATTCTTGTGTTTGCATAATTTAGAGGTTTTCTAAGGTGAATTTTAGGCTCCAGAAACGGAGGGAGGGCGAGGATCAGGTTACACTGGCACCAGTAATGAGATTGCAGTTAGCTTCACTCAGACGGAAAAACTTTTATACTCCAAAGAATACTATTGCTGTTGCTGTTTATAAAAGAAACGTCACGGTTTCGGCCTAGTTTTTATTATCTTTTATCTTTTTTAATTTGGCACCCAGTAAACGCTGATGTGGTGATCATGGTTTTTTGTTGTTTTTTGTTTTTTTATTTTATTTGTCAGGCCAGCGTTCGGAAATTAAAATAAATATTGCCCTGTTATGCACACAGTGATGTTTGGATTTACTTAAAGGGGTTAGTACCTTGGCCGTGGGTGTGGGTGTGTGTGTTCCGTTACTTCGAGCCCCCTTTTAGAGTCGCCGGAACAACCCTCCCTCTGCGTTCCGGGACCTCCCGCTTTACAAATTAAGCACTGCACAGCACTCAATGCTTAGTCGGGGCTCCTTTTGCCTGAATTACTGCAGCAATGCGGCGTGGCATGGAGTCAATCAGTTTGTGGCACTGCTCAGGTGTTATGATAGCCCAGGTTGCTCTGATAGTGGCCTTCAGCTCTTCTGCATTGTTGGGTCTGGGTCTGGCGTAGATTTTCTACGGGGTTAAGGTGAGGCCAGTTTGCTGGCCAACTAAGAACAGGGATACCATGGTCCTTAAACCAGGTACTGGTAGCTTTGGCACTGTGTACCAAGGTACCAAGTCCTGTTGGAAAATGAAATCTGCTTCTCCATAAAGTTGGTCAGCGGCAGGAAGCATGAAGTGCTCTAAAACGTCCTGATAGACGGCTGCGTTGACCGTGGACCTAAGAAAGCACAGTGGACCAACACCAGCAAATGACATTTCACCCCAAACCATCACTGACTGTGGAAACTCCACCTCAAGCAACGTGGACTCTGTGCCTCTCCTCTCTTCCTCCAGACTCTGGGACCTTGATTTCCAAAGGACATGCAACATTTACCTTCATCAGAGAACATAACTTTGGACCACTCAGCAGCAGTCCAGTCCTTCAGCCCAAGCGAGACGTTTCTGATGCTGTCTCTTGTTCCAGAGTGGCTTGACAAGGAATGCAACAGCTGAAAACCAGGTCTTGCATACGTCTGTGCATGGTGGTTCCTAATGTACTGACTAGCTGCAGTCCATTTCATTTCATAATCTTCTCCAGGGCGCGGTTATCCCTATTGCTTGTACACTTTTTTCTACCTTCCCTTCGCCTTGGACACAGAGCTCTATAAACAGCCAGCCTCTTTAGCAATGACCTTCTGTGTCTTGCCCTCCTTGTGTAAGGTGACAAGCACCTGTAGACCTTCCTGTTGAGCAAGAAGTTTGATCAAAATATGACCCGTTGGATGTTTGACGCTCACTTAGCTTAGTACAAAAACATCTAAGTGAAGTCACTGGCCTCTAACCAAAATGGTAAATTTTTCTCTTAAAATTTTAAATATCATTAAAAAAAAGCCGTTTTTGTTTGTTATGAGAAACATCAAGTGATCTATATGATGCCTCGATTTACTGAGCCAACAGCATCAATCTGACTCAAACATAGATACAATAATCATTTACAAGATGCGCTCAAGTAAGAACACGTGGATGTGTTTACATTGCTTAATTTAATTAAAAAAATTATATCTAAAGGTGTTGTGTGTAGCTTTTATAAGGTCAGACTGTACTAACTTGGATATTATAACCAAGTTGTAAAAATATTTGGTTTGAGACGGTAAATAGCTGTTAGGTTTAAATTATTTCCTGCTTTAATATATTCAGATAGATATTCATTCTTTCAGTTTTCTTTTACATGTGGACATCTGAAGCTTAATGTGCCAAATCCTTTTTTTTCTAAAGGAGCAGATTGTTTTTCATCTAAATGCCTGATTGAGATCAGGAAAGAAATTTTAGTTTGGTAGTTTAGTTGCTTTTTGTAATTTAATATGAATGGAAATTATATCTCGTCTTGATCGCTGTCATGACCGGTTCTGTGATATCTGCAAACATAAAGATTGAAGCTTTTTCCATCGAATCAAAATATTATTTTGTTATTAAACCTGGTTTAGACCCATATTTTGTATTGATATTCATGGCTCCTGGAACAAAAATTATACCAATATTTTTTCTCTGCTAGGGCTGATTTTTTTTTTTTTTTAGAGATTTACAGATTTACCAACAAATGAGACACATACTTTCATGTCTTATTAAAACATGTCTTATGTAAATCTAATACTCAGATAATCAGACAGCATTTCTGTGTTTTTCACACTCTGACTCAAATGCCTGCAGAGCAAGGTTTTCTGCTTGGATTAGATGCCATTTGCTGTAGAAACTGTAGAAAACTCTGCCTACAGCCACAGCTAGTGTAATGACATTAGCTTTAGCAGCAGTGATCTGAATGCACAAATATTGAAGGAACTGAATTAAAAACTACAATCGAATGGATAATCTGCTTTAGCACAAAGACCAATTAAGCTATCCGGGCTCTGCAAGTGTGATGAATCAAAAGATGAGTGTGTGTGTGTTTATTTTACCATTAGGGTACCAGCACCCTGAGAGAAGAGGCACTTTGTGTCATGCTACAGTTAGCAAGCGTGGCACTGAAGGAGCAAATTGGATTGGTATTACAGTATGTAAGCCTGGTGTTACATCCTGATGAGCGCAGACAAACAAATTGGATTGGTGGCGTGTAAATCTGAAGCAGTTTGATGAGCCGAAGGGGCAAATTGAATTCTCAACAATGTAAATCTGTATCAGCTCGATGGCTCCCAGCCCGACTCCCGCGTTGCCGCCGCCGCTGCTTAGATCATGTGGCTGTTTCCTGCCGCTGCCAGACACAATCTCTCACAGCCATTTGCTGCGGCGCCTGATCTGTTTTTGATGAGCGTGTGGGGATGTAGCTATGGGCACCTGAATCTCCCTCTGGCCTCCTCCGCCTTAGCCGCACTTGTTCTTTCTTTTTTTTTTTTATTATTTTATTCTCCCCCTCTCTTTTTCAAGCACACACACAACCTGTACAGTTGGCAGAGGAAGGCTGCTCTGATAGAGCCGTCGATGGATGTTGATTTAAGAGATTACGCAGATGATTGATCATATTAATGGACCTCCTGTTTCCATGAGAAAATATTTTGATCTCTTTCTCTGATTACTTCTCCTATTTAACCTTTTCTTGATGGGGCCTATTTTTTCTGCCTCCTATCTGAAATGATGCCCAAAATAAATTAACTATATCTTCACAACCACGTTGGCGACACGTGAGAATACTAAAGTGGTGTTAGAATCAAGTTGTGCGTTAGAGTAAATTGCATAGTAGAAGATTTAAATGATTGTTTCTTCTTAATGAAAAGCACATTAGTTACATTGAAAACCAGAGGATAGCGGTCCAATTCATCTAGGAATGAGTAAAGTCATGCTCAATGAGGAATTGTGTAAAATGGAGGCTTAAAAATACTGAACCTGAGTAGTTTTAGAGATGTTTTAAAGTGTTAGACAGTTAAATATTTTAGGAACCCATCAGCCGATGTTGATAATCGGCCTCCATCAACAGTCGGAGTCAGAAGAGTCCAGGGAAGCCCCCAAGTTCACCTTAGAAACATCACGAGGATCCAGAAGGAAGTGAAGCCAAAGGTAGGCCATGATAGGAAGAGTAAATCCTTCACTATAAAAATCTCCTTCATCTCCATGAAAACTTCATTTCAAACAAAGGCAGAGTCGTAGGAGAACACGTTAGCAGAGTCTTCAGAGCTGGAATCAAACTTTTCACCACAAAACAGACATGATTTCTGATTCTGTGATTTTTCTTTTTTTGTTTCCTGCTCTTTGGCTGCTAGCTCACATTGTTTGTGTCTCAGTGATGAGACAGAAATCCCTGTAATCAGCAGAGTTTCTGCTTTTATACGACACCTTGTTTGTGTGGTTTGCCTGAAGTGGAGACATTAGCAGAAGCTCTAAAGTGGACAGAGCTGTTCTCATGATTTTCTTACGTTCTCATATAATTGCTCAAGGTTTGAATTGTGTTTTGTTTGGATGTGAATGCCTGCTAGTCTTCTGAGTTTCTCATGATTTTGCTAGGCTACGTGTATGGATTGGTGCTTCCTAGCATGTGCAAAGATTGTATCTCTTACTGTGCCCCTTACAGGGGGCTTTAGTCCAGAACGGTTAAAGATTAATGTGTAACATTTACTGGTTCCCCTTTTCTATTCATCTCTTTACCTGGTAAGTTCTGTTTTACTTTGTTTAGACTGAAATATTTTGTTTGTTTGTTCTTGTGTTTCTTCAGTTATCCGTACAGTGAAGACAGCAATCAGGGGAAGCAGTACATGAACACCAGATGTCCCGCCTGGTGTGACCGAATCCTCATGTCTTCCTCCGCCAGAGATCTGGTCATAAAGGTGAGCCTCACACCCCCTCTCATTTTGTCCACGTTTAGCATTTAGTAGCCATCATCAATAATGTCTCATCATTTTCTCACTATTTTGTTTTCAACCTCCATCCCTGATCTCCATCAGATGGAGGGATGAGGTTTCTGTGAATATTCATTTGGAGTTCTAACCAGATAGTATATGTAGAGTTCCATCGGGCCCCATCTTCTTCATAAAACCACCGATCTGTTGCCTCCCTCAGAGAGTAGAACTCTGCCTGGCTTCAGATCCACCCCAGAATTACAAACTCCAGCCCAATCTGCCACCTCTCTCCCCCCCACCCCACCTCCACATTTTCTCCATCAGTCGACGCTGCAGTCTGTTCACTCTTGACTCGGTATTTTGTTTGCTGGATTACTGGGAAGATCCAGCCTGCAGCCAAGCAGCGTTTTCCCAGATTTGGTTAACTCCTGTTTTGCACAAGACAAACACAATCTGAACTGGGGGGCTGCTGTTGGCCCTATCAGCAAAAGAAAAGATCTAATTTTTCCATATTTAAAACTGAACTTTGTCTTTAGAAGATGTGTTCCTTGAACAGCCAGGCTTTCATCTGGTAATGTCCAGTACAGGTCCACAGGAGGAGGCCTCTCAGGAAGTTCGGCTTTCTTTTGTCCTCCACAAATGACAAATTACTTTCTGATCGATCTTCTCTTCGGACCGAGGACTCTGCAGCATCAATCTTTAGTATTTTAATACAATAAGTAAAAAAATATAAGACTTTGAAGTTTTAAAAAAACAAAAAAAAGCTACCTGCTGTGTGTTTTCACTCACTTAATGTGTCAAAATTATGTAGACACACAGCTGCGTTGTTGTTTGCTCCCCCCTCCTCAAGTACCGGCTAATTGCTGGTAATGCAGGGAGAGAGTGGGACAGTTAGTGCCTCTGCAGATTGGCGGATGATTCACTGAGCACACACTCTGAGGCTCAGAGCGTTACAGATTGTTGAGACATGGGCCCGTAAACAGCCCGACGCGTGGCGTCATCTATCATGGCACGGTCGGTTAACTCGCCATCATGTTATTTTCTGCTTGCCGAGCCCTAACACGCCAAAGGTTGCCCGCTGGCTGTGCGGCGCGGCACCAGCTCCGGGAGCGCCGGTAATGAATGTTTAGCCAAGCGAGCGCTCCCTCCCTGCCAGAGGGCCCCGGGTAATTTGTTTATCTGTCTAAAGATTATGCAGCCCGAAAATCCACAATTTTATGCTGCCTTTGTAAATTATCAAGTGTGTGTTTGATGAATGTATCTCAGCAACCAGGAGGGGGCGGGTTGAGCAGAGGTGGCAGTGCGTGGCCCACTGGGAAAGGTAGTGAGGTGCAGGCTCGGCATGCTGACCCCGCTCGGCTGCAGGATGGGGGTGAAGTTAATTTGGATTTTGCTCTATGGTTCATTCTAAAGCTCTCTGTCTCCTTCTGAAGTGTGGGTACAGATTTGTGTGAGTGTGTGTGTGCGTGTGTGTGTATGGTGGGGGTGGATATTTAAAAAGTCTTTAGTTCAACCAGACGAGTGTGATTTATACTCCAGCCTGCAGATTTGTGTGTGTGTGTTGGATTTTTTGTGTGCAGAAAGACACTCAGAAACACGAATCTCTCAGACTAGTCGCAGTGTGTGTGTGTGTGTGTGTGTTTGTAAATTACTCCTGGTTTTATCTGTGTTCAATGCACGACTTTAAAGACAAAAACTGAGCTGCTGCTGAAGGAGAACAAACCTAATGATTGTTACTGTTTTTGTTTTTAATGACAAAAGTTAGAAATGTGCAAGTCTTTAGCAACTCTCAGTTTAACATTTTGCTTCTATTCTTGATTAATAATCTTCAGTCTTTCAGAGTTTCTCTTGACATTTGCTGCTTTTTTATTCATTTTCAGTCCAATTCGTGTATCTAAACATTTTCAGAAGAATCGGTTTTGCTAGTTAAGCCCTTACACTGATTTACTAATCATTCAAGTATAAAAAGATCTGTTCTGTGTCGACGCATCACAGACAACAAGATCTTTAGGCCATTTCTCCCGAACAGCATGTTGCAGAGTCACAACATTTTTCATGTTTCTTTAATTTGTCTGCAAAAAATGAGAAGTTAAAGTTTAATAGTTTAACAGTAAAAAGTATCTGTAGCAGATGAACAGTATGCCCTTAAAATAGATGAAAGAAAATCCTGACAAAGACCTGAGACCAGCATCTGGACCGTCTGCTGTTCACTGAAGCCTCATTAGAAATGGTCTGCATGAAAGATGGATGTCAAGATGTCATTCTCAAGGAGCAGAAACATGGAGAAGAGGCTGAGGTACACACATGAAGTGGACTTAAAATCAGTAACAATAGGTCTGATCCTCCCCAGAACCTAGACCTCAATATTCCTGAAGCAGCTTGGGATCATCTGGATCGAGAACGGTACAAAAAACATCCAAAGAAGAGATTCCCCTTAAAAGGTCTGGCGACCTATTCCTGATGTTTACTCAGAGAAATTACAAGAAAGAGGTTCAGACTGTGATGAAGAATAAACAGTCAAGCCAACTATTGATGATTTTTAAGCTCATTATCGTACATACTTTACACACTACGCACTTTTCCTGACTGTTTAAACACGAGACTTCTGCTCAGTATTAGAAACATTTTGGACTCCTGTTGGTTCTTATCAGAAAACTGTGACAAACTCCGAATCTGTGAAATCCAATGAAGGGGATGAACAAATTGACACAACTAGATAAATAAGAAATGGTAAAGGTTCACACTCATTACCTAAACTGGAAACCACTATGTGTGTGTGTGTCACTCAGACCAGTTCACACTAGTAGAGTAAATTTTATTCTTATCTATGACGTCATTTGGATCCTGTTAATTGTGTTTAATGAAGCTTCAGCATTGATGGCTCACCATGAAACATGACAGAAGCCTGGAACCACTGTTCTGTGTAAACACCACCACTGTTCTGGCTTGTGTGTGTGTGTGTGTGTGTGTGTGTGTGTGTGTGCTGATCGACCACTAGAAACTAACACCAATAGCACAATCTGTCCTTCACATCTGAATCACAGAACGTCTGATTTTGTGTCTCTGCAGCCTGAAAATGAAGACAAGTCTATGGTGTATGATAACATTGGGCCCAATGTCTGCATGGGGGACCACAAGGTAACAACAGGGGCTCGGCCCTCATGTCCACATGTGTTGTGATGTGATGTAACTGAATATTCTTATTAGTTTTCCTGGATGTAAACTTGCTTTTACTGTTAAAACCTTACCAATGTCATCATGTTAGCGGTTTAGATTTAGTGATTACAGATATGTTTTGCAGAGGCGGTCAGAGGCGCCTTAAGTCCGGTCTGTCTTCGTACACAGGACAGAGGCGTGTGTGTGTGCAACCTGACCCCAGTAACTGACAGATAACCACACACCAGTGCTAAAATCCTGTCCGCCTCTGTTTAGAAAATGTCCGATGTAGTTAGCACACAGGCTCAACAATGCTGCCGCTGGTATGTGAGTTTAACCTGCGTGCCATCGCTGCTCGCGAGGGGAAGAAGGGGAGGTGTGTGTCCTCTTTCACGAGAGCACTAAAAGAAATCTTCAACTTGAATTTTGTCTTGTTTTCTGACTGTGGTTTGTCTCTGTCCCCCCCGCCAGCCTGTCTTCCTGTCCTTCCGAATAACAGCGGGGGCAGGTAAACCTAATGCAAATAAGCACAAGTGTTGTGTGGTGCAGTGATTTCGTGGTAAATATTCTTTTTTACTTTCTCATGACTTCCCATTGTTTGCCACTGTTTGATTTGATTTGCTCGGTTCTTCATTACCTTTGCAAGAAATGCTTCTCTCAGGGGAGGGTGGGCAAACGTCCTCCCCAAACCTGTCTGAGTTTTATTTAAGAATAAAACTTGAGAGGAGAAATGTGTAAAACTGCAGATTGCTTAAAATGCGAGTCATTTTAAGACATTAACACACAAGCTAGTGCTTTGTTTTGTATTTGAACTAAAACTAAAACTGGAGATGGTTTGTCTTTGATTTACATACATTTTTGTTAGTAAGAAATAACAACTTTTCCTTTTCTTTCTTTTTTTCCTCCACAGGGAAGTGTTGCCAAAAGGGGGGAGAGCATATTCAGTGAAGCGCCTCTGTGAGAAGACAGGAAAAAAAAAACACACACACACTCTCAAACACACACTTATTGCACAAGCACACACTGAAGAACGTAGACAAACTTTTCTTTCAGCAGCGCTGACCAGTCGCAGTCGCCTGGACACGCCTCATCCATGCGAAAACGCAGCCATTTTCCTCTCCATAAAACACTTGCCGAGATGTGGACGAGCACCCGAAGGCCCCGGCTCCAAACGAGACGCACATCGCTGACCTCACCGTTGCCATGCAACCCAAAAAAAAAAGACGGACAGACTCCTTTCCATGTCACAGCCTCATTGCCAAAACTCTAATTGAAATCAGTCATACTACGTACTTTTAGACACCATACCGGCCATTTTTAGGTATGCCTCTATGTATAGACGCTACTTTCCATACAATATTTAAGGTGTTTTAAAAAAAGAAAAGTGCAATGCAAAAAAAGTTGTATATCTATATTGTTAGGTTTATTTGTACATTTGACAGTATAACATAGAGCCTTTAATGGTTTTAGTGCCGTTCTCTTCTCTGACCAAACTTTGTGGTCTTTGTTGGAATAGGTAGAAATCTTTATTTCAAATATATCTATCTATCTATATAAATATATCTATAGATATTTATATCTATATCTATAGCCAGGAAATGCTGTTTTTGTTTTTGAGTTGTGTTCAGAACAGACAGCTGGGCCTGACACATAAGTGGAGTTTTTGTTTTAAATGCTGTACTTTTTAAAAGAGATAATTTATAATTCTTACCAAAACGTTGATGCTGACGTGCGTACAGAAAAAGAAAAGCAGCTGCGAAGGTGTTCCTGTAGCCACAGAGACCTTCGGATGAGTCTGTTCAAGAAGAGAAGCAGCAGAAAAACTGTTCGGTGATTTATTGCCTATCCAAGAATGTTTTAAGCAGTGCCAT
>JBAMHW010000018.1:6155221-6174703 GCA_037177495.1 Rhadinocentrus ornatus
AGTTGTTTTGGTGTTTCGGTTGGTTTTTTTTAAAGAAGTGGATTGGTCAGTAAAGTTGTCACTCATCAAACAACGCACCAATCCCGCCCCGCCAAAAGACCCCCCCCCCCCCCCCCCCAATCATAATAAATGCTCCTACGCCCCCTGGGGGGCGGTACCGCTCCGTTGAGAAGCACTGGCCTAGGGGTTCTACGTCACCTTCGACCGGCACTGAGCAAGAACGACAGTTTTTCAGTAATTTATTTCCTCTCTCAAGTGATTGATGCTTTTTTTGTATTCACTATCTTTTCTACTGCTTCTATCCAACTTTTTTAACCTGCTTTTGGGCATTTCGTTGTTTTACGCTGATTTGATTTATTTCATGTATTTATTTTTTTATTTACTTATTTATTTCATTTACTTATTCCTCATACTTTTATTTTCCTTCATTGTTTGGTTTTGATGTTTTTCATTTTCTATTTTTATTTTTAGATCTCTAGTGTTTCCCGCAACCTTTTTTTTCTTTTTTTGTACAGCGCTTTGAGCTGCTCTATGTATGAAAAGTGCAATATAAATAAAGGTTAATAAAGACTGATTGGTTAAAAATTGTCACATAATTTGCTGAGAAGAGTTTATACATGTGTTTGTGAAGGCAAATGTCTCAGTGTGAGACATTTTGAAAGAACTCACAATGTTAAAGCAAAAACAGATTATTTTCTCAATTAGTTGATTTCAACTCAGGAAGAAAGGAAACATGTGAAGCAATTAAAGGTACAGTGTGTAGTTTTGTTGTTTTTTTTGGATTAACTGAAGGTCCAGATGTATCTCACAGATCCTGAGTCAGGTCTTTGCTGCTGATTTTTTTGGAGCTGGTTTTTCAAAGCCACCCACATCCACTGTGTACTATTCAGGGCAAAGCAGATAAGAGGCGGCGATTTTGAGAAAAATCCCATATAAAAGAGAGAATTGGTTCAACTTCAGCAGAACAAGCACTGATTTCAATTGGGTTGGCACAGTCAGTTAGGTGAGCTACTGCGTGAGTTTCTGTCTTGGTTTCGGGTTATTGTTTACATTGCTAGTGTGGGGCTCTGTCATTAGCACCTTCTCTCTGCAACCAGTTGAGGCCGTGACGCGGGTCACACCCACTGTGTACTGCTCAGGGCAAAGCAGATAAGAGGTGGTTTCAGCTGGTTGCAATCAAACAAAGTGGACTCAGCTGTTTTGGCTCCAGGTACGTTACCATACAAGGTGTACAGAAGCGTCAGGCCCCGTTGGGGTAAGACCACATAGGGTAAAGACCCGGATGTCTACCTGTGCGAGTCCACCAAGCAAGGGCACGAACTTTAACCGCCTCACAACCAAATCAACGCACATTGTGCTTCAAACCCATCCCTGTCAGACATGGCTTCAGACCAAGACGTGTCACCCGTAGACACCGCAATCTGCAAAATCTGTCCTTTCCAATGGCATGCACGTCCGCCACATCCTCTGCTACCTTTGGTCTCTGGAACTGTCAGTCCACAGTGAACAAAACAGAATTTATCAGCTCATTGATACATCTGTCCAACATTCAGGTCCTAGCCCTGACTGAGACCTGGATCCATCCAGAAAACACAGCTACCCCAGCTACTTCTGTCAATGCAGAATTTACCCAAACACCTCGCTCTGCTGGACAAGGAGGTGGTACGGGAATCATTATCTCTAAAAAGTGGAACTTTACCTTTCTCCGTCGTATGGCCAACTGCTCATCACTTGAGTATCACGCAGTAAAGGTTTGTACACCCATCACTGCATACATTCTTGTCATTTACCCCCCTCCTGGAAGCAGTATTAATGAGTTTGTCTCTGAAATAGATATGATTCTCTCTGACATTCCTGATGATTTCTCACCGCTAATTGTCATAGGAGACATGAACATTCACATAGGCAAACCACAGGCAACTGACCTTCTGGCTCTTATCTACTTTTTCAATCTGGCAATACTCTTGACTTGGGGCTGACCAGAAACTGCTCCACAGGCGATCTGTCCGTCACCCCACTGCACCTCTCAGACCATTTCCTGGTTAAACTCTCTGTCTTCCTTCCTCATATAACTCAAGCAGCTCCAAAAATTGTGTCTCACTGCAGAAATTTGAGCTCTTTCAGCCCTATGCAGCTGTCTGATGAGGTTTACTCTACCCTCCCTTCCCACTCAGACTTATCCTTTCTGTCTGTTAATGAGGCTACAGAAACACTCAGCTCCTCTCTTGCATCCTCTCTGGACAAACTCTGTCCTCTGGTGTCAAAACCAGCTAGACAACATCCTCCCCATCCATGGCTTACTGAGGTTTTAAGGAATAACAGAGCCAGAATCAGGGCTGCAGAAAGAAAATGGCGCAAATCAAATGACCATGCTGACTTGTCTGAGTACCAGCAAAAACTTGTATGTTTCACATCCAGCCTAAAGGCTGCCAAGATAGACTTTTTATCAGAACAAGATCTGCAATGCTCCCAACTCAAGACACCTATTCATGGCGTTGAACTCTCTTCTATCTCCACCACCTGCTCAGCCTCCCACTGTGTTGACTGCAGAAATGTTTGCTTACTTCACTGAAAAGGTTGCTACCATCAGTAACCAATTCTCTGAGCCTGACCAACTCAGCCTAACCAAACCAGCTACTGGTGCCTTACTCTGCTCTTTTCGCTCTTTACATGAGGACGAAGTCTCTAAACCTCTAGTCAACTCAAAACCCACGACCTGTCCTCTTGATCCTGTCCCTACCAACATCATGCAGAGCATTCTACCAACAATCAAATCTGCAGTAACCCATATTATCAGCTCCTCTCTTAAATCTGGTGTCTGTCCCTCTCTCTCAAGCAAGCTCGGGTTACCCCACTGCTGAAGAAATCCACACTCAACCCAGTCCAGGTTGAAAACTATCGGCAGGTCTCACTGCTTCCGTTCATGTCTAAACTACTAGTGCGTGCTGTCTTCAGTCAGGTCTCACAGTTCCTCCAAGACAACAATCGGTTCGATCCTTATCAGAAAACATAACAGTAGCTTTGGTGAAAAAACCTGCAGGACTGTGACTGTTTAACATCGAGTTAGTGAATCTCTGTGTGAATGCAAAAAATAGGGAATGAATTATGTTCAGTGATGAGTATGAACAGACAAATACAACCGGTTATATGTTGATGTGTATTGATGGAAGTGTAATTCAACTTGAGCTGTAACCTCTTTTAAATACAATTTGAAACTATGTCATACCTCCAAAGGCCATAAAGTTGTCAAGAAATGTAAACGGTGCAGCTACAGCAGAATTTCTAGCAGTCCAGCTTCATCTTCAAGCCTTCCTCTGGTTTTCAGTCAATCCTCTGCTTATTGATTGTTTAAAGCCCTTTACACACTCACACCGATGAAAACACACAGAAGAGGTTATGTGTAAGGTTCAGTTTTTTCCCACAAAGATGCTTCAACACTTTGACAAGAGGAGAAGCAAGCAGGGATTCAAACCATCAACCTTCTCCCTTGTGAATGAGCCACTCTCCCCCCTTAGCCACAGCTGAAAAACTAACAAATCAATAAACTGCATTTGCCCGAGTGAACACACCTGCCGTCCATAATATTTGTTTTCAAGGCCAAAAAACGTCACACATCAATTACAGTTTTATCAGCATCCAACAACAGAGAGGAAGCAGAAACTAAGCGGAGCCGACTGAATGTCATGAAACGGCACAAGCTGCTTTCCAAGAGATCCTGTTGTGGAAACGAGCTGATTTATAAAGACACCAGACTCCTGTGATACTGGGTTCCACAGCAAGGCGGCCTCTTCATATCACTAATCTGAATCCCAACCATCTGACTGACTTCCCTGCACTTGATGCTTTACTTTTATTTTCATGTTTGAAAAGCACAAGTTAAACTACCATCAATACCATTACTATAATACTATGATTGATTTCAAGATAAAATGTCCACTGGGACGTATAAAAAGTCTGCTCAGCACCAGATCCCTAATTATGTGATAAATACAAGGAGCTATGGGACTTTCAGCTTCGATTAATTGTAGAGAAGGTGATGATCACATCGTTGCCAGCCTCCTGCCGAAGGAGGACACTAGATGGCGACCATCATCCAGGAGACGAGCGTGAAGCTGCAGCAGCATCCTGACCACAGAGTCACACCCTGAGGTCAGATAACCCTCAGACTGGGAGGTAAGAAAAACTAATAGTTGTCTTTACTGCTACATATTGATGTGAAGCCGTGGTACTTAGATATATATAGTTTTATGCTTTCTTATTGTATTATTTATTGTAACTAAGCTTAGAAGATGTTTGAGATTCAGGGGAAAAGCGTTCCACATACAGTTTTTATTCTTCTGATCCAACAGTCTTAAGCAGCAATTTTTCAGGCTGCCTTTACTTGTTTTTAGTCCAATCCTTGACCATTTCTAGAGGAATGTTGATATTATTTTCTTTATTCAGGTAAAAAATTTTTGGCATTTGTGTAATACAGGAAACAAAAAAAAAAAAAAAAAGAAGAAAGAAAAAAATGAAAAGAAAATCCACCGAAGAACTGACTCAGAACCTGAGAGATGCATCAGAACCTTCAGCTGTTTATCTCCTGTTCATTGAAGCCTCATCAGAAATGGCCTCCATGAAAGACAGCTGTCTTCTTAAGAAAGAGAAACTAGGGACAAAAGTCTGAGGTATGCAAAATGATGCAAGAACTGGACTAAAAATCATTGGCAACAGGTCTGATGGAGGGATGAGTCCTCCCCAGAGCCTGGACCTTAATGTTATTGAAGCATTGTGGGATCATCTGGACAGCGAACAGAACAAAATACAACCATTATCTAAGCAAGAGTTTTGGGAAGTCCTTTAAGAGGCCTGTTCCTGAAATATTTAAGAACTATTCCTGAAGACTATTTAAAGAAATTACCAGAAATAATGTCTGACAGGGTTCAGACTGTGCTGAAGAATAAAGATTTACAGGTAAAAATATTGATTTTAAACTGTAGAATAGAATAAAGATCTGTTACCCTATATTCTTTATGTCCAAATGTTTACATAGATTTCAGTAAACTATTATCTATTTTCTAAATTCCATTACACAAAGAAATGAAATGGCTCAAGCCTTTTGCACAGTACACAATATATATTACAACACATCAATCAGTGTAAAACAAGACTCCTCTTGTTAACAAAATAAAATGTTTTGGGAATAAATATGTGTATACAATGCCTGGCACAGTCACCACCTGGATTTAACTAAGTAAAAAGATACAAGCCTCTTATTTAATACATTTGTGATTATCTTTCAACTAGCAAGAAGTTATTTAACCCAACTGTTGGAATGAGTAGCTCCTCATTTCCTAAACAACCAAGTGGAAAAACACATCTAGTCATCAATACAAGGTTAAAAATTAATGCAGTGCTGGATGAAACTAAATCTTGAGACATTGCAGAAGATCATTGAAGCGAGGTCACAGCCAACGCCTTGCAGGCAGTGTATTTAGTACAGTTAAAACTGGTCTGTGTCAGAGTTTGTGGACTCCAGCAGACAGAAGGAAAAATTTATTTCTTTTATGAAAATATCTGATAGCTGAACTGAAGAGTTTTACACATTGTTGCATTAATATTAACTTGTGTGGCGAGGAAGCCACTACATCTAAAACTTAATTTATATTTTCAGCTGCAAGCAATAAATTGTTTCTTCACATCTTCACATGAAATATTCTCATAAATCTATAATTATGAGTCTGCTTTAATGGATATTTGTTTCCTTCTGAATACTCCTTTCCTGTACAAGCAGTAGTTTTCTTTTAGGTCAGCGACACACCATGCCATGGTTTGTTATAAAAGATCACTGTGTTCATCCAGGGCCTTTCCTGTTTCCACTTTAACTCTGCTTCCCCTAAGGTGCTGCAGATTTCTCTCAGAAGTTGAGTGAGGTCAGTATCAGTGTCTTCCCACCTCCTGCTCCTAAAAGCCAGCTTCTGTTTCAAGGTACAGCAGCTACTACGTCTGTAGAAGCAGTTTAAGCTTTACTTGATATAAATAAATAAAGTCAGATATAATACATAGATAGGCTCTATTGTTTCTGGATCAATCGAAATGAACATTTTTACAGTCGCTTTTTCTGTGCGAAACAATACCAGAAGGAATACCTTCAAAAGAATTTACAGAGTGCAAAAGGAAAAGTTCTGGTTTCATGAGAGGTGCCTTGAGGCCAGGGAATAAAAACAGTAGAATAGAGCAGTCAGCAGAAAAAAAAATTATTTGTAGGTATTTCTGCCAAACTATTCCAAACTGACACAACTAGAGTACGTTATCGGTATAACCATACCATACAAGGCCAAATGAAGAAGTTTAGCTAAAACCAGCTGGATATAAAGCTGCAGACATTACTTTAAAAGATGCAAACTCCAAGATCAACGACAGAAAAATTTTATGAAACATAAAGAACTGTGTTTCTATTGATTACTTAAATAACTCGTATTTTTTTCCCTCTTACAATGAGCCATTTATATCTACTCTCCGTGGGCCCACATACATGACAGCTGCCATATGTACGCCATCATTTTTACAACGGTGTCTCTGAATGGACAAACATCTCTGTTTGAAGTGAGAAACCCTCTCATTTTTAAATCTACAGCTTTGTTTGATAGGTGCTAGAGCACTGTTTGGGGTAATGTTACACAATGTTGAAGTAGTTACCTGTAGTGGAGTCATCACCTGAGGACACTAGGGTTGTGTTGCAAACCGCGCACTTACGTGAGTGCACTGGAAGGTAGTGCGTACTAAGCACTACCCTCTGTAGTGCACACTAAGTGCTGACCCTAATGGAGCACTAATGTTTTGCACTTACCGGTAGTGACGTACCAGCATTTGACGGCAATTATTCTGATGCTTTAATTTACAGAATGAATTTCCAACTTTAGATTTTACTTGGTTTACTCCTTACTTAACCCCACCTGTAAACTGCGTTGCCTCCAACACCAACCCCGGATCTTCCTCCGGCTGAACATCAGTTAGAACGTATGCTTATTTACTCATTTTAAGGTATTATTACAATCATTTAGCTGGGGGATTTGAACCCTGGTTTCCCACATGGGAGACTGACGCTCTACCAATTGAGCTAACCAACCCTCGTACACTGCTGCCTGGCAGCGCCGCTCCGTTTATAAACTTTGTTTCAGGACAATCCATCCAAATTATGCTCACATTCATGTTTGCATGTCATCATGCTTTATGCTATTAAATGCCTTTTTAAAGGCCTCATTTGTGTAACAACGTACCTGGTCTACACTGTATTTGTCAACCTCAGTAGATAACAATAGAAACCATTAGCACACATTCATGTCTCTGCAGGTCTCCCCCATACCTGTTAGTATAAAGTGCAATTTAAAACAATAGTAAACGGCTTTTAAATGTACAAAGATATCTTCACTGAATTAAAGTACTTTACATCATACACATCTGTTCTCATTGGTGTTTACACTGATACAGTTCACATCTGGCAACAGGAAACCGGTTATACTAGAAATAATTTAAAATATGAAATGCAGTAATGAAGAGGCTAAAACAGGGATGCAGCAAAGTTTTTATTAAAACTTTTATTAAAACATTTCTCTCTTGCCGCCTCCTCTTCTCCACATCAGCTTCCTAGCCCTAGGTGGTAAATGCCTCAGTGCCACTGCTGGCTCAGTAGTTTGATGCCACAATGGCTTAACATGAAAATACAATGGCAGTTTATATGAAAGCAAACATTATTTATGTACTTCATGGGTACTTTGCAGACGCTTATCTTAAGTGATGTACAATCAGCTACGGCTCAGTCAGTGGCAACATGGAAACGTCCGGTTCTCAAACCACCGGTGTTTCCTAATCAGTTTTCTTGCATATGGAACCTATAGAATTTATTATTTCTAACACTTATAGCCTATCTACGTCCGTGAAACCGGCTAAAAAACTGCTAACATGTACGTGCGCTAACTCTACCGAGTCGGTAGAACCGCAGCCTCCGATCAGATCCATAACTGTCGTCAGGGATAGAAGAGATCGGTAGCATGCTGCCGTTTATATTAGAATTATGATAGAATAACTTCATACTTACATCTGTACTAAACAGCCTCCACCTGCATCGGTACCGCTTAGTCGCTGGCCACCATTGTTCAGCTCTGGAAAACTGGTTGAAAGTCCCTCCCCTTCCGCTACGTCAGCAAGATGCCGTCCGTTTAGTGCACGTAGTGTCCATCATTTCGCACTAGATTTTTGGCCGAGTTTAGGGCAGCATCCGGGTACTTTCAGTGCACTGAGAGTTTTTACTGAAATTTCTGTGTCAGCGCACTAAGCACTTAAATGTAGTGTTCGAAGTATAGCAGTGCGTGAATTGGGACACACCCTAGATGTTAATGTCTGAAAAGATGTTGGCCACTGCCAGATACCGTCCATTCACAACTGTGCTCAGCTTTTAAAGTAATTTTCATGCCCATCTTTACCACTAGGTGTTAGTAATTCTTAAACACTGTACCTTTAAGGTTGAGCTCTACAATCACCGGCCACCTTCTTACGTAGACCTATTCAGTTGTGAGCACAAATATCTAATCAGCCAATCACATGGCAGCTACCCAAGGTATTTAGTCATGTAGACATGACAACTTAAGATGACTTGCTGAAATTCAAATGAGAAATGTCAAAATCAGAATGAGGAAGAAAGAGAATTTAAGTGACTTTGAATGTAGCATGGTTGCTGGTCTGAGTATTTCAGAAACGCCTGATCTACTGAGATCTACTGAGAATACAGAAAATCTACAGAGAATGGTCTGAAGAAGAGAAAATTTCCAGTGAGCATCCAGTGTGAGGTTTCCAATACCTTGTTTTATCTATGCCACCAAGTATTAAGGCAAGGCAAGGCAATGCAAATTTATTTGTATAGCACATTACATGAACAAGACAATTCAAAGTGCTTTACATAAAACATTAAAAGCATTACAGCAGGGTGCAAGAAGCAATAACAAGTGCATTAAAAACAGACTTTAAAAGAAATTAAAGAAAATTGAATAAAAACAGAAAGTTAAAGACCGAAATAAAATAGATAAAAATGACAAAATAAAGTTAATCAACAGTTGATCTGATAAAAGGAAGCAAATAGAAAAGTTTTTAACCCTGATGTAAAACTGCTGAGAGTTTCAGCAGACCTGCAGTTTTCAGTGAGTTTGTTCCACATGTGAGAAGCATAAAAGATGAATGCTGCCTCTCCATGTTTAGTTCTGACACTGGGAACAGAAAGTAGACTTGACCCAGATGACCTGAGGGATCTGAATGGGTCATAACGAACCAGAAGATCCTGAATGTATTTTGGTCCTAAACCATTCAGTGATTTGTAAACTAACATCTACTTTCTTGGTCTTGGTGAGGACTCTAGCAGCAGCGTTCTGGACTAACTGCAGCTGTCTGATGGACGTTTTAGGGAGACCTGTGAAGACAGCATTACAGTAGTCCAGTCTACTAAAGATAACTGCAAGTCCTGTTGAGTGATCAGTTCTTAAATCCTTGCTATGTTCTTTAAGTGATGATAGGCCGACTTCACATCTGTCTTAATAAAGTAAAGCACTTCTGAAGTTAAAGGTGGTCCAACTAGTAGTCCAGTACTAGCAAAGTGTACCTAATAAAGTGACCCATGAGTGTATACTTACTAGACAGAAAAATCTCACTTGCAACTTATTTTTGTGGTAAATATATGATTAATTTTGTTTTAAAAGCTATAACTAGAATGACCATTGATAAAGAAATTCATAAAAAAATATCAGTCATGGAAAACTAATCAGACACAAGCAGGAAGACGTAACTCCTGACCTCTCTCTCTTTCTCTCTCTAAATGTACAAATGAGAAGAAACCCACCTACTGGCCTACTTTGCTGTTCTTGTATTTAGTTTTTTTTTTTTTTTTTACTTTAATGCTTTTGTTAAATCCTCAGCTCCACACATATTAAGTTGATAAAATGCTGTATAAACTTTACACCACTGTAGGGACACAGTCATCTCTCTGCACCATCATTTCTCCATCACTTCATGCAGTCAAATGGAGAGCAGAGAGATGAGGTTGCATTACAACACAGATCAGGGAGCAATAACTTGGTGGAATTGAGGGAAATGAAAGTGCTGGGTGGTGCAGTGTGAAAAACATTGACAGGAAAGCTTAGAAAAACATTGTTTTAGGTCTCATTCTGCAGGCGTTTTGCCCAGGCGGGGCAGCAGAAAATACTATGGATACCTGAGGATTTTGAAAGATCATCCATAATTTTATCATGCATGCCTCTAAAGGAGGCTGCATGGTCAGTTTATTGCTTTGAGTGTGCAGGATGAGCAACAAACATGTTGAAGACTGTGGCTGTCATGCAGGCTGTAATCCTTTTCATATTTCTGAATGCACCACGTGGAGTACATTCAGCCAGCCAGTATTATACAATGTTTAATGAATGAGAGAGTAATTGTTTTAAAATAACCCTAAGCAGGCTTCAGGCTGCTTTTTACATAACTGATGTAGGAGACATGGCTGTTTGTTCAGATCTATTCTGCAATCAGTTCCTCTTCATGAATAAAGTCAGTCATCTGGAGGTACTGGTACTTCCCACCATTGGCGTCGCCTGGTCTGGGCATTCCAGACTCTAGCCCCGAACATTTCACATCCAGCCCCGAATGTTTTTTTTCACCCCAGAAGGAATTAGTTTAAATTAACAGAACCGCCTGATGACATTAAAGAAGATGGTAGTTTTCTAATTTCATGGCTTCTGTCAATGCAACACAGGTACAACAATATGACCAATCACAGATTACTTTTATGGAAGCGGGAATCCTTCGTGTTTTACTGGCTGACAGCCCGGCGTTTTGTCCCTAATCTGAACTCTGTCAGACTTTATTTATTTATTTTTTTTAAAGAAGAGAGACAACTCTTCAGTTGTGGTGGCTACAAGTGGGCAGCAAGACTCTGGACCAACACAAAACAGGTAAACAGACAATTTAAACCCTGTATTGTATGAACATTCGGCAGATCAGTCGTGACAGTACTTGATACTTCGAAGGTTAAGCTAGCTACACTAAACCGTTAGCCTTGCCCTTTTCTGTTACACACATTTGCATTAAATCCAGCAGTAAAGTCTTTGTGATTCGCTGGTATAACCGCTGGAAAACGTCCCGAATTTCCCAAAATCACTAAGGAGGAGGTGCTGCTGTGAGTGTGCGCGCGCGCGTATGCGTTTGTGTTGTAGTCGATGAAAACTTTCCCATGAGTGTTGGATGTTTGTTTTCTAGATGCTGCTTTAGTTCAGAACAGCTTTTTTTGTTATTTACTGATGTTTTTATTTACCTCCAGGTCACTGGCTGGTCAATAGTTAAAGTCCAGCTGTTAAAGACACCAGTCACCAACACCAGTCTTTCATAATCTGACCTTTGTGTGGGTGTATACTTTATGTATTAATGAGGCTGGTGGTTGTTGTATGTGCGTGTTGCTCCAGGACAGGGGTGTTCGAGACTGGGAAGGAAAAATCAGAGTATACCACTAGTTTCAACTAGGCTGTACTACTGATTAAATCTACAGTTTTACTTTAGTTCTAACTGAGTGCAAAGACCACTGTTTCATGTTTGCAATTATTCATGTAGATTTTATTAACATGATTATTACTACTACTACTGTTATTTAGCAGACGCTTTTTTCCAAAGCGACTTACATCTGAGAGAACAACAGGAGGGTACATCATGGATAAGTGCTGCTCAGACTGCTGTGAGCCGAGTTGGACACAGGTGCTGCCTTGCAGTGCTAGAGGATTTATTTTTTGTCTGTGGATTTAAATTAGGCTACCTAATATACATTTTGCCACATTTGATTCAATAATTTGATTTACTTTGAATGCTTAGATACCATATAATTGAATGACCTGTCCTGTCTCTGCATTTCCATGGATTTACTTAGAAAAATAAAATGTTTTTTTTTTATTGTTTGCTTTTTAAATTTATATATACACAAATATTTGCATGCATGCATAATATCCAACTATACAAAGAGGACGTGAACCCCCTTCCATAAAGTTGTCCCCCCAAAAAATCATTGTAAATACAAAGTCAAAGTCAACTTTATTGTCAATTCAGCAGCATTTACAGGGCATTAAAATTATGGTTCTCTCAAAGCTTGGTGCATGAAATACAAGATTGTAAGCCAATAAACAAAACAAACAAAACAAGGACTATCACTAAGTAAATAAAACATGATAATAAATAGACAAGGCAAATTACAGTCAGTGCAATATATATTTATGTTTATAGTGCAAAAAAAGAAGATTAAATTAGCTTATGGTCTGGTTAAAGTGATTAAAGTGGCTGTGGGCTTGTTCCTGAGGGTGCCAACCTGAGGGTGTAAAAAGTGTTGATGGGGGGTGTCAGAGTCCAGTGTGTGTGTGTGTGTGTGTGGAAGGGGGGCAGAGCAGGGAGAGAGTTCAGCATCCTGACAGCCTGATGGACATAGCTATCCCTAAGTCTGCTGGTCCTGGCCTGCAGGCTCCACAGTCTCCTTCCTGATGGCAGCAGGCTGAAGAAGCTGTGTGACGGGTGGGTGGGGTCTCTCACAATGCAGATGGCTTTACGGGTGAGGCGAGAGGTGTGGATGTTTTGCAGGGAAGGGAGAGAGGTACCAATGATCTTCTCAGCTGCTCTCATGATGCGTTGGAGGGTCTTCCTGCAGGACATTGAGCAGGCACCATACCATATGTTGATGACACTGGTCAGGATGCGCTTGATGGTGCCTCTATAAAAGGTGCACATGACGGGGGCCGGGGGCTTTGGTTGGCATTCTTGGCCAGTGACGTGGTGTTGATGGTCCAGGAGAGGTCCTCTGTGATGTGCATATCCAGGAACTGCTGCTCACTCTCTCCACCGTAGCACCATTGATGGTCAGAGGTGCATGCCGGGGGTACATTCTCCTGAAGTCCACAACAATCTACCTAATCGTGAAGGGGGCAGAGACTTCTGTACAGGTGTGCTGTTGTGTGCCTCAAGACAAGCGAAGAAGCCATTTAGGTAATTTTGCAGAGGTGGACCTGTCACAAGTCTGCAGTGGGGGCTTGTAGTCCGTGATGGTCTGTATTCCTCGCCACAGGCTTTGTGTGTCTCTGTTGAAACGATGAGCTCCTGGAATACTACTTCTTTGCCTCTCTGATGCCGTGTTACAGGTTGGCCCTCACTATCCTTAGGCCCTCTGCATTTCTTGCTCTGAAGGCAGCACTCTGAGCCTTTAGGAGCCTCTCCTGTCAGCTATTGCTTCTGATTGTCCCAAACAGTGAACGTCTTGATTACTGTTACATCATCAATACACTTGGGGATGTCGGCAGTGATGACATCTGTGTACTCCTGGAGGTCTGTGTTGTTGTTGGCACCCTGTTTAAACACACTTCAGTCTGTGGTGTAAAAACAGTCCTTAAGTTCCTCCAGGGACCCTTACGGCTACACATGTATCTTTTTGAGAACTGGTTTTGTGACTTTAACCAGTGGTCTGTATGCTGGCATTAGCATGATTGTGATGTGGTCAGAGGCGCCAAGGTGTGGGAGGGGAATGGCTTTATAAGCTCCTCTCTGGGTGGTGTAAACCTGGTCCAGTGGGTTGTTTCCACATGCTGGAGGATTGTGACCTCATTGCTTTGGGGGTTAGATTTTGGTAGAAGGTGGCTGCTCCACAGTGTGAGTGGCTCTGTGTCTGGCCCTGTCAAGGGTTGTGGGGGGTCTGTGGTTGTGGTTGCCTTGTAGTGGTGGGGCATTATTGCCTGTTGGGTCTTTAAACTGCCCTCATGGTGGGCTGGGATGATCGAGCGGTTCTGAGGTGGGCTGGGCGGGGTTTCTGGACTCTGGTGCCCAGTGGAAGCACCCTCTCTTGGGGATGGAGGGGTCGTTTGGTGCCCGGGGGTCTGGGCCTGCCCGGGCGTGCTGCCACGGGGTGGTTTGGTGCATGCCCTGGTGTCTGGTTGCTGCACTGGGACCCAGGGTATGACATGGAGGCAGGGGGTGTAGGGGTTTGAAGTGGGGCTGAGGGGTGTTCGGGGGATCATAGGGGGACATGCTGGGGTGTGTTTAGAGGTGAAAAACAAAAAGAATCCGTAACTGGTTGAAAAGTTACAGTATTGCAAGTGATTATCACCGCGACTTAGATGTTCAGATTAAAAGAGATCTAATTTCTTATAAAGTCAAAGATTGTTTAGTTTTCATTGTTAAAAAAAAATTGTTACAAAACATTGTTCTGCTTATTTGGGAAAAATAAATCTTAGACAATTATGTATAGAAACTTTATTTTAGTTTAATAGTGGGTGTATCCTAAATGATGATATCCCTGGTGTGTGTGTGTGTGTGTCCAATTTTCAGCTAACCGGGTCAGTTGAAATGGCAGAAAAAAAGAAAATTACAGATATCCAGTCATTTAGTGCTCCAAAAAACCTAATAAGTAGAAAAATCCCAGGAAAATCAAGGCTTTGTGGTAAAGATGTTCATAAGAAAGGAATGAAATGCTTATGAAAATGTTTCATAATGGTTTCAAAAGGCAAAGTCAAGTCAGCTGAACACAGAGAGCCAACTTTAGTTTTTCCACAGATAGATGGATAAGATAACAATGGATGAATTGATAAATTGATGGCTAGAAATATTTTGTATTATTGTTTGTGGACTCTACAAAAAAATGTATATTTTTCAAGAGTAATTTGATATTATTGGATTATTTTAGAAGGTATTGCATTTATAGTTGTGGAATTTATCTTGAGCTTCAATCTGTTGTTAAGCTGCTTTGATGGACTATACTGGGAATTAGAGCAGTGTGCAAAGAAATTGGGACATGGTTATTATTTAACATTAACTTTAATTTATACATGCAGTCCCATTGAGATATGCAGTCTCATGTTAAGCTAACCTAGGATCTTTTCTGCTCCGATTATGGCTGAATATTTAAATGGATGCTAATTGTAAATTGTCTGCAGGTGCTTCTTTGTGGTTAGAGCTTGGGATATGTTAGAACCTGTTTTGGTAAAAAGGAAAAAAAAAGAAAGGGGGGCTTTCGGTATCTTTAAACATGTGCAGCTGAGTCAGGTGTCTGAGGCTTGCAGATCTCAAAGGGAACAGTCGCTTTGATGTGAAGTAGGAATTTAAGGCTCTTTTACACTAAAGCCGACCCACACAGGTGTTTTTACTTCGCTTGACTGGCCCTCTTCTTGGTGCAGTGCTGATGTGTAAGGAATAGCTGACTAAAGGTTTCTCACGTATTAAATAAGTTTAAGTCATTGCGTCTTACACGAGTTCCAAACCAAAATTAAAAAGTTTATATGTTTTGTCATGATCAATGATGTCATTGTTGATGTGATTTACAGTGAAATGAAAAAAGAAAAACTCCCATAGTTTCATTATTGTGGTTGTATGTGTGAGGAGAAGACCACCTTGTCCTTTCTCAGTATTAAAATATGGCAAAAACAGCCTCAGATGAACAACAGCACGACATATTAACTGTGTGATAGTTCATTTCACAAAACTAACCCAAAATGCAGAAACAGTGTGTGGAAAAGCTGCACATGATTCAGTAGCTTGTTCTGTAGATCCACCTTTAACAGCAATAACTTGAAGTAATAACTTTCTGTATGATCTTTAGTCTCTCACGTCATCATGGAGGAATTTTGGCCCACTCATCTTTACAAACTTAGTCAGTTCATTGAGGTTTGTGGGCATAAATTTATGCTCCTTTTTCGAGCTATGTCATGTGCTGACCCTAAAACTCTGTGTTCCTGACTTGTTTGATGGGACAGTGACATTTACTCTGTGCATTACTGGAGTTGTCGCTGCCCAGCAGTTTTGAATTCGCAAGGTGGGTGATTTAGCAAAGAAACGTAAGAGGACATTATCAGAGCAAGAGATGAAAAGAAATAGACAAAGTGTCAGAGTAAGAGACGAGACAAGATTCAACATTTGACTGACTTTTTCTGGCTGGAGAAAGTTAACAGTAGAGCTTGGACCATAGACTGTATATCAAAGATGGACAAAGCCTCGGTGACGTCACCTGTAGATTTCTAAAGAGCTGAATTGAAGCTCACTAGGCGGTTCCACCGTCGCCATCTTGGCAGTTTCATGCCTGTTGTCATTCCAGGAAAATCCAGAAATGGGAAAAGAGGTAGAGCTGAGAGGGGGACTGTGAAGGTGGGGGTGGATGATTGACACCCATCAAACTTTGAGCTGCCTGTAACTAGGCGCTAACTGAGCTAACCCGGAGCTAATGGTAGCTAACCAGCTAACGGAGGTAGGCGGGCTAAAGCTAAGGCGCGTTGTTAGCCATCTAAAAATTGCGGTTGTAATGCATTCTCCCTTCTTGCTACCGATATTGGATACCTGCCAATCATAAGGACATGTCCCTTATTATGCCAAATTTCAAGCTTAAATAACATCCAAATGGTTGAGTTAGAAAAAAAATTCCCCCCCCCCTCACAGTTGTCATGAAAGTAAACTTGACCTATTAATCCTAAAATAGATTTTTGTACTAGGCTTTAAATATGTTTATTTCTGATGTAAAGTTGGTCTTTTTAACATGGGAGTCTAAGGAGACTGACTCTGTTTTGGAGCCAGCCCCTAGCGGATGAGGGGTGAACTACAATTTTTTGCACTTCTGCATAGGCTTCACATTTTACCACCAGAGGTTGCCGCTTGGCTTGTATGCAAGATGGATGACAAATTAGCCGTCGTAAGGGCGCCTCACAGCATGCCAAAGTTCTGCAGGGCCTCTTTAAGTTGCTTTCACAGTATATTAATGAAGTTGAAGTCTGGATTTAGCGTTGCTTCAACATTCTGTTGTAAATTTGCTTCTTCTGTGTTTGGGATTACTCACATTTTGGCATACAGAGGAGTTCATGGCCTTCAATCTAAACTGTTTTAAACTAATCAGGCATCATATCCCAGACCAGGCTGCCCTCCTATACATACATGCTATATTATTTTCTGTAATGTGTACAGGTATTATTATAATTAAAGTTATATTTATATTTTTTATTTATTTGATGGAATTAATTGCCGACTGAACTCAAGACCATATTCTTGGCTGAAAACAAAACAAACTGTACCCATTTTTATATAGCACTGTGTGTTTTTGTGCGTATGAAGATAAATGAATGATTTGTAGATTTTGTATGGGTACGTTTTATATAAATTTTGTAATGTATTGTATTTTAATGTAATGTAAGGCCCGACCAGGGACAGGAGTTGAGATTTCTCTGTGTGCATGGCATCAGCTACAAACATCTGTGACTATGTACAAATGCAATGTCCCTGTTAAATAATTTAATAGCTAAAATAAATAAAATACATTTTTCAGGTACTGGGGCTGCAAAAACAAACCCAAATCATCACCTCTCCACCATTGTGTTTATTGGTATGAACCCGATGTGCTGGATGTGAATTTCTCCAAAAATGGTGCTGTGCATTATGGCTACACTTTTCCATTTTGGTCTCATCTTTCCAAATGACAATGGGCAAATTAGTTTTTAAGTCCTACTTCCAAACCTTTTACGAAGAGTGTGGCATTCATGAAAATCTTTGCATCTTGGGTTTGTTCTTATTTAAGAACAAATGACTAACTATTATTTAGAAAGCATTTTATTATTTCAATATAAATAAAGAGCACCGTCACCAGATCAGACAAGTGCAAGAATATCACTTCAGTAAATGTTTAAACCAGATGACTTAGATTCACCTTCAATGTGGTGTTCAGTGATTAAACTGTACACCAGCGTATTCCTTTATTAGAAGTTGGAGGTTTTAACCTGACCTCCTGCTTAAAAACACTACTGACTAACCTTCAGATTCATCTGGAGGTTTCATTTCATTAGATGCACCACTTGCTCCATGGGACCAGGCTGCAGGTCTCACTGTCCAAGTTCAGGAGTTATTAATCATCCATTTGCAAATAAAGCTGCTTCGGTACGATTTGAATCTCACCATGTGATTCTTTGTAACCAAATGTATCACTTTAAAAATGTCAAACAGGTTTCAGGTTGTGCATCTGTATTTTCATTCATTCCTTTTGTCATTCTGTTACCTATTTGTTACATGCAAGTCTCATCTTTATTACAGACATATTTGAGTGTTTTTACCAGCTGGCTCATCCTTTCAACTTCTAGGAAGATTGACATTCACCAAACTTAAAAAACCTCTTTAATTTAAACGAGTTCATAAATAATTTAAATAATTTATTATATTAAAATAATATAATCATGAAGAACATTGAAATATCCCTCTGGGAAAAAATAAAATATTTTTTAAATTTAATTTCACAACAAATTTTAGAAGATCTGTAAGAAGATACTAGTGATTGTTCATTAAATCTTGTGGTTTTGTTAGATGCAACTTGCAAACCTTTCCATACTTGATTTGTTTTGTTTTTTGTACCGTTACAATTATGAACTTAAACATTTAACAAGCTGAGGACTGTCTGAGATGTTGCTCTTGGGTTTGTTGCAGTTCCTCTGAGCATTGCAATGTCTGGTCTTGGGGTGAATTTACCAGAGATATGTATGTATATATATATAGATATATATATCTATCTATCTATATATATAGATATATCAAACACGGGGGAAAGCTCTCGGAAAATACGTCTGAAATATTCCCACGGTCGCCTACTGGTATGACTTCTATGAAGAGTAACAACTGAAAACTGTTGCAACATAGCTTTTCTACTGTAGGCTAACTAAAAAATCAGCCGTTTCTGCCGTTTTATATAGCAAGTAACAGTAAATGATCAGACTTAAATGGGAGGATAAAGTAGTTGCTGGACCACCCTGCCCTGTTTCTAACATAGCGCCAAAACAAACTTCAGTTAGATTGCATTAACTCACCTATCCAGCAGAAAGCTGCAACCTCCGCGTTAGCTTTGAAGTCTCTCAATCAGCTGACTCCATCCGGTAAATGCTCCACCGATGTACACTTATTTTCTCCTGGTTACTTCTTTTTCTTTTCTTGGTATTGTTTCCTCCGTCTCACGGGCAAAGAGTATAGATGTTCCTCCATTTCAATGTAAGCTGGCAATCTGAATCATCTACGGTTTTCCTTACTTGTATACACCACTCCTGCGCCCTCCCCCCGAAACAGCGGGGACTCGCAGGTAAAAACACACAAGGCTAACAAGTTTGTCCCCTTTCGGTTACTGTATTCAAAGATGGCGATGCAACATGGCAGCCTTCTGTTGGGTGCGCCGCCACCTATGTATTTATAAATATCTAATTTGAAGCTGCGAGAATGCTTTCATTTGGATGTGATTGTGATTGGACTTCGGTAAAATACGTATTTAAAAAAGCAATTCTTGATTTTTGCTAACAAAATACCAAAAGAAATACACACTGCACCTTTAAGTCCTTGGAAATTCTTTTCTGTAGCCTTCACTTGACTGATATCTTTGAATAATGAGATCCCTCTGATGCTTTGGAAGCTCTCTGCGGACCATGGCTTGTGCTGGAAGAT
>JBAMHW010000018.1:6177355-6188608 GCA_037177495.1 Rhadinocentrus ornatus
TATACTGTAGGTATATATATATATATATGTATGTATGTATAGGTATATATATATATGTATATATATGTAGGAGTGAAATGACCTGATGCTACATCAGTTGTACAACCAGATGACAGAGCATTTAGTGATCACCTAAAATAAAACTGCTGAATATTGGTAAAAGGTACTGCAGTTGCGGATAGGGTTGTGCTTGGATCTGTCATCTGCAGGAGGAGCCCCTGCTACAGAGATCCCACATCCACTTGTGCTGCTATCCTGCTCTCTCTCACACTCAGTCAAGTTTCCATCACTTCAGGGGACATCACATTAAAAAAGATTAATTTCCTTTAACAACGTTAGAAAGTACACCTGGTCAATGAAGTAAACACACACAGTATAATGCTACTGCGTCATGATCTGATGGCAAAATCCAGATGAGGGAAATTTTATTTTGTATGTGTAGCTGCATACCAAGTTTAACACATTTCCGTCGTTCATAGGGTCACGTAATTCATATTAACGACAATAATTTCATAACCAAATCAACAAAAGTAAAAACAAAAGTAGGTGTGGCAACATGAAGCCAACACACTCAAAGCCTTCTAAACCACGACCAGTTTAGACTAATTCTGTGAACACCATGTGAAGGATAGGCACTTAAACCAATCACCCTCATTACTGTGTGTGTCAAATGGTTAATCTGAGACTTGAAGGTACCCGACAGATTACCAAATCAAATAGATTTGATTTTAGGCACATTTGGTGTTTTCATGACAAATTTGGACCAGGCTTAATCAGTGGAATTCACAACAGCCTATTTTTATTAACAGCACTTTTTTTAAATATAAAAAACATTCTCAGATAAAGATTTTTATAAAACGCTACCCATTTATGTGACCATTAAAATCAGTTATCCGGGAGTAATCAGGTTACTTTAATAATCTGATCTGACGCATCCACATGCATTTCTGAAATACTATAACAAAACAGTGTTTCCCACGATTCAGAGCCAGAAATGCTGTTATAAAAAAATTCACTCAGAAAAGGAAAAAGTTAAACTTTTTAAATGTCCTGATGAAACCGTTTCAGTCAGTGGAGTCGCTCTTAATATTAAGTTCAGATCTCAGATAACGTGTTGATGTCAATAAAACCTAGAAAGAATATTGGATCAATTTTAAACTGTAATACGACTCAGAAATTCCTACAATGACGCAGATTCAGCATGTTCAGCTGTGCACGTTACCATGACGACCATGACGCTATCAGCTAACACCGGAGCAGAAGAAATCCTCCATCTGCTCCTGACTGGAGCAAGATGCTTCCATCTTCACCTCCGTGAGAGAACTAAAAAATTCTCAAAATTTTGTCCGATTTTCAGGTGGTTGACTTTATTTATTTATTTATTTATTTATTTATTTATTTATTTATTTATTTATTTATTTATTTATTTATTTATTTATTTATTTAAGTTTGAAGTTTAAACCTGTTCTAAAGGAAATGTGACTTCTGTTGTGACTTGGCCGGGATCCCATATGGAATTTATCTCAGTGTGTATGTGGTTATTGAAGTAGTTACCCGCACCTGAGGACGCTGGATCGACTCACAGATGAAAACATGTTTATGGGGGGGGGGGGGATGCTGGCTGACTGGTAGGACAACCAATCCGCCCCAGTGAGTGGTCAAGGATATATTTCTCGTAGGAGCAAGCAGTCAGTCAACAAGCCAGGTTGCAGTAAAATATAAACAATTTATTTAAGAATAAAACAATGTCCAGTTAAAGCCGATAAAAAAAAAAACAACCTCTCACAACCCTCAGCGCCAGAGAGGTCACTTATCTGTATGGAGGGGCAAAGCATACTTCACCCCTCCACGTATCCAGTCTGGCATCCTCTCTCGTGTTTCTTTCTCCTGTCATGGTTCCCTCCTTGTCGCTGTTTTGGTAGCCTACAGATCCACCGGTTGCGTCCCGTCTCTACGCTCTTTCTCTGGTCACATAGCCAGATGTCCGCTGTGCTTTGGGCCGTCACCATACACCCGGGCCCTAGGCCCATCGTCTGCTGCCCCTCTGCGGCTCTCCTCCTGCAGCTCTACCCTGGAGCTACTGTGTACCTGTATCCGCCACCTAAAATAAAGGTCCGGACCCACAAGCCAGTCTCTCTCCTCGTGTCTTCCCACACAGGTGATGCTCATCTGCCATCACCACACGGCGGGAAGGGCAGAACACACCAGCGTACGCACACATACACACACAAAAACACCTGTGACATCTATGTCTAGCATAATTTTTGCCACTGATGGCTATCTTTCTTTCACAACTGTGCTTGGTATTTCTATGCTGTCTTTACCACTAGATGTCAGTAATTCTTACACATTGTACCTTTAAACATCAAAGCCTACACTGACTACAGTGTATCATCTTCTGATGGTTACTTCCAACAGAATAATGCACAATGTCACAAAGTTTCAATCAATACAAACTAGAGATATGCACAACTAATCGATTAGTTGATTAGTCGAAACACGCACAAAGTTGACGGCTGTTTTTAACTCTTTATTGGGCAAGTGACTATTTTTGATCACTGCGTTTCATTGAATTTCAGCACGAAACTTCAACAGAGTGTAGATCTTGTTACATACCAGAATTACACTTTAGGATCAAAACTTTTAATTTAAAAGTATTTCAATAAGTGCCCTAAAAAGGGTTAAAAGTTGACTAATGTTTGGATGAGAGTTATGTGATTAAAATGCTGTGTTAAAAAAACAGTGTGCCCCCTTTAAGGTCAAGCTAAAGAGAGAGGGAAAGAGAGATGTACAGCATATCCTCAGCTAGTTTGACGCACAGCGAAGGTAAGAGTGGTAGGAAGAGGGAAACGTCAGAGCAGAGAAAGTCGCAGTGAGAAACTGCCTGTTTAGTGGTGAATGTTTTGCTATCAGCTTTAGCACTAAACACCACACAGCTTTACTAGTTCCAGCAGAGTCTCTGCTTCACCACTGCTGGGTAAAGCAAATGAAGCTAACCCTGAAGCTAGATGCAGCTTCACTCAGGAGAAATTACCTCGTCTCCACCTCCCGACCTAATAAAACAGCTGTTTCTGTCAGAGTTCTCACCAATAGGGGAGTCAACAGACCAGACCAGCACGATTACTAAACCCTCACAGAAATGTTGCTTGAAGAGCTAACAGACCAGACGGAAAGACGAGGAAGACAACTGGTTTGTGTTGTAACTGAATGCCCATGTGGGTACGATGTTTAGCTTGCCATATGAACGCAGCCAGAACAGGTTCAATCCCCACGTCTTCCTAACCCACTTTCTCATCTACCCGCTGAACAATAAAGGACACTAGAACCCACACAGCGTTGAAAATATGATAAAGTAAAAAAAAAAAAAAATAATAGTTGTGTATGGAAAAAACAAATAACATCTCACACGTTTTACAATTCCCCTTAAGAGATTGTATTTCTTTAAATGCCATTATTGATGATGTCACGACTAATTGACTAATCAATTTGAAAGGCATGACTTTAGTCGACATCAAAAAGCAAAACAAACTACTTCTTTGAACATGACAATGAGTTCACTGTACTCCAACGGCCTCCACAGTCACCAGATCTCAATCCAATAGAGCAGATTTGGGATGTGGTGGAACAGGAGATTCTCATCATGGATGCAGCTGACAAATCTGCAGCAACTGTGTGATGCTATCATGTCAATATGGAGCAAAATTTCAGGAATGTTTCCAACACCTATGTAATCTATGTAAGCCAGAGGAGTTAAGGCAGTGAGGCAATCTGGTACTATTAAGGTGGACCCAATAAACTGGCCATGGAGTGTAGTTTAACATGCTCTCTCTGTAACGACTATTATCCTAAAAGTTTCAGGCAAACTTTATAATCAGGTCACCTGATAGAACTTGAATCTAAAGACTAATTTAGCTCTTGTGCTGCTCTTTTTCCTGTGTAGAGCTGAGACCAGATTTAAGTGAAACTGAGCTAGAAAAGCAGAAATGCAGTAATTAAAAAAGTTTGAGTTTCTAATCCCGCAGTGAGTGTGACTACAGAGCTTGATGCAGCAGAGGTTCAGTTTTTGGTCTCAAGCTGGGAATGCTGCATAAATATTTAAATGTTTCTGACCAACAAATGAACCTCATTCTCTTTCTGGTTTCATTTTGGCTTCCACCAGTATCACCCAAAGAAAATTTTGTCTCCTCAACTGCTTAATACTCAGTGATAATTTCCACTGCAAACCCATCCAGTCGTTCTCTATACCGCTTAGTCCAATTCAGGGAAGTTGGAACCTATCCCAGCAATTAGCAGGGAAGAGGCAGGATACGCCCTGGACAGGTGGCCAGTCCATCACAGGGCCAGCACAGAGAGACAAACAACCATTCACATTCACTCCTAGGGAGAATTTAGAGTGTCCAATAAACACAGTGTTTCTCAATACAGGTCCTCACGACCCCCTGTCCTGCATTTTTTTAGAAGTAACCCTACTTTAACACATCCAAAATAAATGAATGGTTTATTAACAGGCTGCAAAAAACTTGATGAGGAAATTCATTAATTTGAATGAGGTGTGTTGGAGTAAGAACACGTCTAAGACATACAGAGCAGTGGGTCCTGAGGACCTGGATTGAGAAACACTGAATTAACCTAACATGCTTGTCTTTGGATGGTGGGAGGAAACCAGAGTTCCCAGAGAGAGCGCACGCATACACGGGGAGAACATGCAAACTCCACACAGAAATGCTACTGTTCTAACCTCCCCCCAGTCGAAGCTCAAACCAGCGACCATTTTGCAGTGACGATGCGGTGTTAACCACCACGCCACCGTGCAGTCCTTCCACTGCAAACATGGCCAAAAAACAACGGCTGATTAGAGAAAACAGAAAAAACCCTAAAACAAAACAGTAGAACATACAGTTCTACTGTAATTTTCATTTCATATCATTTAATACTTGCACTTTGTAAATAATGTTATTTGAACACTGCTTGAAGCACTTCTGGTTGAGATGCAACCTGTATTTCGCTGCCTTGTACCCGTGACATGCGCAATGACAATAAAGTTGAATCTGAATCTGAATCTGAATCTAAACACAGTTGTATTTTTAGATTTAGGTTTCAATTGGCATAATTAGGGTCCGAGCCATACGAATTATGGAAGGACCCTATTGTTGTTGAAATGTTTATTAGTATTATTGTAAGAGCGCACCAATGACCCCCTAAACACCCATGAAAATTTGGGAAAACTGGCACACACATCAATCCCAGCGAAAATTTTGATATTCTAAGGTCCGCATACACTTCAATTGAAAAATGACTATTATTAGCATATTAGCATGCTAGCTAAAAATGCTAAGTAGGTAAATCAACATTTTAGATTTTCAGCTAGCCATTTTACCATATTACCTAGTATATGCTAACTACATCCATCAACATGGCAAAATCCCAGCCAAATCAATAAACACATTACATAGCATGTTAGGTAGCATATTAACATGCTAGCAAAAAATGATCACACAGGTACACCATGCCAAGTTAAGCTAAATAGGTGTACAAGACGGGTGGCGGGGGCCACGGAGCTCGGACACAATGGATGCCGCTTGCGGCTTTAATTTTCTTTATTGTGCTAAGGTTTAGGGCATGATTAAAAATGTAGAGGCCACTGGATGAGTGTGAAAAGAGCCCTGCACCCAAACACAACCTAAATACACATCATACAGGATTTACACCACATTATTGAAAATTTACATTTTTCTGCTGGTGACAGGCAACAATATCAAGACACAACTATTTGGCCTTGCTAAAGTTTGATTTGCAGAATCGACTATACTGAATTTAAGGATCTCCATGAGGTGAAGACTGAACCTGCACAGTAATGCTGCGTTCAGGACAGCTGAAAACACAAGCCAGGTTTGGAAATATGAAATGATGCGACAGGTGAAGACATCATATAGCAAAAGATTAAACCTGATTGTCTCCTCAGCATCTAGATTAATGGCGATTTGATGTAACTTTTTTGACCCTTGAGCGGTGAATATTGAATATGTCGATTTTGAAACATTAACCTTTTCCCTAAAATGTTAATGCCTTGAAGAAAAACACAGAATATTCTGAAAGTTCATTTGTCAGTGATTTTCAGCAAATGATGTCTGTGTCCTTTTGGTAAGAGACAGTTTTAAACCCAACTGGAAAGAAAAGGATTTTTTTGCAAGGAGGGGGAGGATTATGGAATAAAGACTTTGTGAACATTAGCACCCAGAAAATTAAGTTCTAATCCAACAATATGAAAGTATTTGCTTATAAAGATGATCAATAGAGGTATTATTTTAGGTAAGTAGTTAGAGGGTGAACCAGCGAGTCCCACGTGGTGTCTGATGGTCTCATAACAACTGTCAGCAAAGAGATTAATGTAATGCCTACTGTTAGGCAGATATCAAGGGTACAGTCTGGGCCGCTTGCAGCTGGAGCAGCCACAGGGTCAGGCTGATTGATTGCTCAGACAGTCAAAGGTCAGCGCTGGTAGGATTCTTCTGCTTCTGACGTAGCCTGAAGGTCTCCGCAGCAACAGCAGTTTGGATTTTCTTTACTTTCCCCAAAACATTGAACTTTTTCTTTCTTTTTTTTGTTCTTGAGGGTTGTCGATGTCGGCTCAGCTTGGCTGCTTGCCAGCCCGTTTGTGCCATTGTATTGATGGCAAAGCAAATAAAAAGTGAGAAGATTAAAGGCATATGAAGGATACTGCGTTTTTTCAGATTAAGACAAATGAGCAGCCAGGGCAGGAAGCATCGCCTGTTCTCTAAGCTTTTTCTTTTTGTCTTTTGCTTTGGGTCAGAATTACCCAGACATCAGGGATATTTTATGAGCAGTGCCCACTGCCATTACCGAGGCCATTCCTAATATGAAGGCTGGCAGAATTAAATTTCACTCAGTGTTTTTAAGTGACGTATATAGAGGTTCACTTTTCCTCTTTATAGAGGTAAATTAATCTGTCTAGTTTTGGAATTGATCCCTTTAATGACCACACTATGGTGACAGGTGTCCCTCAGGAGAATGTCGCATTTTTTTCCTTTGTTAGAGCACTTTTACAGGCAGCCCGACAGCTCATTTGCTCTCTAATGGAGATGAACTGGTGGGAGAGGAGAGCAAGGAGGAGGGATATGGCTGCAGGTTGCCTCCCATCGTCACTGTAATTAATTACATTCATCGTAACATGTCACAGCACTTTTCTGTGTTGCAGAAAACTGCTTCCTGGAAGAAACACTCATGTCAACCTTCAAATGAAGACACATTAGCTGCGAGTCATGAAAAAAAAAAAAAAACTTTGTCCAAACTTCTCCATCTCCATCCATGTCAAATATCTGTGTTGTTAAAGGTCAAGGTTTATTATAAACACACACTGTCAATAATCCCTACTGATCAATACTAAATAATACCGTGTTTGTCTTGGTAATTTTATGAGCTTTCACCAGTAGATGTGGTTAGGTGATCGTGGTGGCAAAGGCGTTTGCATGGTTAGGATAATGGTCCTTAGATGATGACAACCTGTCACGAGGACAGAACCTGCTCTCTCTCACCCTCATTACCTTTGATCTCCTGCTGGCGCCCCATTGTGTGATCTCACTGTACAGGAAGAGAAAAGCAGGGGGATAGGAGTATCGTTCAAATACAGGAACAGAAATTAGACTCTTTCCCCATCTGTCATGTCAGGCACATAAACATCCCATCATAGTAGTGAGGACAAATGAAGGTATTGTTATCAGACACTGAACAACCATTCAGACTAATTACTGGCCTCAGCTTTTACATCTGAAATTGATTTGGAGACTAAATTGGTATTGAGGGGTCACACAATGACCTGGCTTCCCTTTAGCCTTATGTGTAGCTGTGAAAACTACTTTCTTTCATTGAGCTTTGCTTTGAAAAGCATCTACTGCCAGTAAGCCACCCAAACACAAGACTCAAATAATCCCTACAGATGTAATATTTTAATAGCAGACAGCTTGATACAAGACGAGGGAATGATGGTGGTCTTGGGACTATTAACGGAAAAAGCCAGAACTAAAAACAATAACAGACTGGAGACCACTGGCGTGCACAGATAGAGCTTTGGTGATGCTGAAACACTTGCCTTTGCCGTCGGGGCTGAAAAAGTGCCCTTTTCGCGAAGCGAAAAGATCACGCAAAGTGGGCGCCAACGAGACACATTGTAAGCATGTGCATTGCAGCAGCTGGACCGTTCGTGAAGTTACTTCCCACCGCTCCACCTGCCATTTCTCAGGTAACACTGAACTATTTCAAGGGCACCTTTTGCTCCAAAACTAGCCATTATCAGTGGTACCTTGCCAAATGTTAGGCTAAGTGGTCACTACAAACGTGGGTATGTTTGGCTTTTTCTTCCGTAAAGTTTTCACGACGTATTCATAAACCACATCGCACTGTTGCCCATCTTTTTAGTCAAAAATTGTAATAATTTGACAAATGTTTTTTTTCTTTATTCCAAGCAGCACTATTCTAAGCTGTCTAAGACACTGTTGGCCTCGGCTTTTATCAATTGCAGCATGCCTAGAAAAGAGAGATTAATACAACTGAAATTAAAGGAGCTACACCAGGCAGCTCAGGGAAGCAGCTCTCTGCTAGTCTGGATGAAGCCATCAAGCAGCAAGGAGGATGAGGAGGAAGATGATGAAGGAGAAAGATTAGAGCCAAGACCAGAGTCCTGTTAACTGTTTAAGGCCTTTCAATAATTAAAAATAAATAATAATTCCTTGACACACTCAAAGCGCTTTACATGATTTGGGGACTTCAGGTTTTTAAAAATGAACTCTTTTAAAACTGAGCACCTGTCCCTCAAAATGTTGTCTGTGCACGCCGCTGCTGGAGACAGCGTGAGCACAGATATTATATCCTTACTTGTTCCCCAGCCAGCACACTCTCTCTAAACCCGATAATCTTCATGTGTGCACCAGGACAGACCCATTTCTCAAATTTTGGCTTCTTTTTATTGGTTCCCTATTAAATCCAGAACAGAATTTACTCATGAAGCTCTTAATGATCAAGCTCCACTGGGTATAAGTACAAGGTCTCATAGTTCCATACTTTCACAACAGAGCAAGTGTGAATGGTAGTTTCTAAAAGTAGAATGGGAGGCAAAGCCTTCAGTTATCAGGACCATCTCTGTGGAACTGTCCTAATGTGGAAAAGATGACACAAACCACTGTTTGCACAAAATGGAGCAGCTCCCAGTTTAAGTCCGGCAAACCTTTAAGGTTGGGCTTCAAACTTTCCTTTTAAAAAAAGTTCACAGTTAGGGGTAGTTTGATGACTGTTAGCTACTGCTATAGGCTTGGCCTGCTGAGGAGACATCCCATGATGCACTTTTGTCTCTCTGGTCTCTATTCTACATAAATTTATGAAATTAGTGTTGTTATTAATTTGTGCTTTTTTTTCCTGGCAGACTGATCTACGGTAACATTGTGCAATTAAACTGTCTTTTTAATGATTAAAAAATTTTAAAATTTGCATATTTGGTAGATTTATACAGACTGATGTTGATTGAAAAATCTGAGCAAAGATAAAGTAAAAAAGAATATGACTGGAATGTTTTTAATGCACTTTTTTATTGTTTCTTGCACCCTGTTGTAATGCTTTTCATGTTTTATGTAAAGCACTCTGAACTGTCTTGTACATGAAATGTGCTATACAAATAAACTTACCTTGCCTAAATTGAAGCAACCTACGAGGGTGAAGGATCAGTATAATTTGACTTTTAACTTTTATATTTATTTACTTTTAATATTTATTTTCTATGTAACTTGATAGGTTTGGCCTCTCTGAAAAGATGACAGAAAGTGGGAACAGGAACTTGTATGTTGTGATTGAGTTACTGGTGTCACTGGAGGTTACTTATGCTATGTTGCAGGAAGATGTTTATCAGTTATTTGCTGCTTCATATATGTCTACACTCTCAAGCATGTTGATGTTTTACTGATGGATGAATCTGTTGTCTACTACAAATATGTTAAGTTGCATTTCACTGTTAAAATTCTGTTTAAACCTGGATAAAAGATCTAAAGTGATAACATGGAGTCTTTATGCATTGTTAAAAAAAACAACCAAATAAAAAATACTGCACCCTAGTTTTCTTCAACTATCCCTCCCCACTGTCTGCCTTCTAAGGAACATTCAATAACTGGGAGTTAACATTGTTAATCACACCTAAAAACCAATTGTTTCTACTAATGTAAAGATTGCAGTGACTTTTGTGTTTCGGCCACCAACTGATGACATGGTGGCTGCAACAGATTCTCTTCTGATCTTATGAACCTCAGAAAACTTTCGTTGCGTGGTGAGGTGCACTGTTCGGCTGACAAACCCAAGTTCTGACATTTATGTGGATGTTTCGTCCATGTCTCACCCTCTTTGTAAAGGACTGAAAATACCAAAACCAACAATAACTATAAAAATGCCAAAATGGCTAAGTAAATATATGAAATACGCCATAATTTTCATCTGAATTCATTTGAGTCATATTTCTATCGCTGTATTATTTTTCGCCGACTGCTTTTAGGACAGTGTTTAGAATCCAATTAGTCTGTTTTTGACCCCAGGTCCCCACGTTTGTGTTGGAAATAGCATTTTGTTTGGGAGCCATTGTATCACAACAAATCTGATCAAGTGGATATTCTACAGACCTCACCTCAAACTGTATGTTTTCTCCTCCTGTGGCTTTGGTAAATAATCAATGTAATGACCATAGGATGGTGTGTGCCACCGATGACAACCAATCCATAAAACTGCCTTTGCTCAATGCTACACCATTTGCTGCGGTCCCTTGTGAGGTCGACTCATTAATGAGCAGGAAGCTTTAAGAAGCAACTGTGTCTCTCCCTTGTAGGTTCAGAAGCTTTCTAGGAAAAAGATGATCCTAACCTTTACTGTGGCAGAAAGGCAGTAAACACAATGCAGGCACTACATAAAATACTGTAATACTGGTACTAGTTTTCACTCTTTGTTCTTTTTTTTGCCTATCTCAACAACATATTATGATTTCATTGACTGTGATCAAATGTCACATTTATTCTCTGCCCACATAATTTTTACTTTATTAATCCCACTTGGGAAATTCAGCTCTGCATTTAACTAGATATAAGAAAGCTGTTGGCTGCCATGTGTTGGTGCCAGGGGAGCAGTTGGGAGGGATGAGAGCAGGAGCGTTGCTAGGCATAAAGCTCTACTTGGGGCACAGGCACCTAACCCCCCCATCTATATACATAT
>JBAMHW010000018.1:6188708-6215231 GCA_037177495.1 Rhadinocentrus ornatus
TCCCCCAGCCGAGGCTCGAACCAGCGACTTTCTTGCTGTGAGGCTGCGGTGCTAACCACCACACCACCGTGCAGCCCTATCTGAATTATTGTATGATAAGTATTTATTTTTGAAAATTAATCGTAGCATTAATAGTACTGGGTCACAGCTTACTTATACTGGGGCACGTGCCCCAGTAAATGGGGTCTGGCAACGCCTCAGGATAAGAGCCTTGCTCAAGGCCCACATCTCTAATAACACACCAGCGCCCAGCTCGGTAACCATAAGGCTACCATTCCCTGTTAATGCAAACATGTAAACAATTTAAGCTGTATAAATGGTGGAAAACCACTACAAATCTATAGCTTGAAATGGGAAGTGTGACTTTGGCTGACGTGTTTAGTCACAGAAGATCTTACAAATGCAATATGAGTGTTTCAATAGATTTAATGGAAGGTAGGAGTTGGCCCAAAATCAATGGGAGCATTGTATAAGCAGTCTGAATGTGTGAGAGTGGAAAATATTAGTAATACATTCACTGGGAAGGGGGTTTAGAAAACAGTCCTCTGCAGGATTGGGCAACACAGGACAGTTTTCCACTTCATGCCAGTCTGGAACTCAAGCCCAGAGGTTGTGGTGTTTCTGTGTTAACTTGAGTTTGATGATGGGGACACAAACTGACTTTCAGAAGGATTCCTAAAGAAATCAGCCATGTGATGCTTTTCACTGTTAAAACATGCTTGTTTTTAATTTAGTGCCATTTAAAGACCTGAAGATTACAGCCAACCATTTAATACTGGTTCTTGGCAAAGTCCTCTTAAAACAGAGACTTTCCAGATTATCTGAATGAAAATTCCTAAATGCCACATTTTGTTTTTATCATAATTATTATTTTTTCTTAAATGGAACAAGTTACCCTTTAACTCATGCACATTGTAGCTTTTTTTCAAGTGGTTTTAAAATCTCTTATTAAAACTTAGTTATTTAAACTGGCTAGTAGCCCTGTGATGCTATCACATTTGCACCAGCTTTCACTAGGTTTTATGTGCTTTTATGTTTTCTCATTTGTGTGTGTTGCATGTTTTTGTTTTGTCATTACTGTAACGCAGAAAACATACTTGAAATCAGGGTGTATCCAGGGTTTTAGAAATACTGAGATTTACCATCCATTATGGTCCACACATCTCAAGAGACCAAAAAGAACACCGATCGATCAAATCAAATATATTTTTTCTTTTAAAGCTCATTGTGGCTTTTTTTTTATTCCCAGTACTGAATATTTTAGTGTCAACTGGTCTATGTAACCATCTACTCTGCATACAACCTTATCTAGGCCTGTGGAAATGATGTGAGCTGATTTCAGGGGCATATCACAGATTTTTATTGTAGCATTTACTTATTTCAATACTTATAACCATATTTATTCCTGCACATATGAGCAAAATGGGAAACCTTAGTTTTAAGATCGCAGTAAACTCCTGTTTGATTATCTGCACCAAAATTTAAACCTAGCAAAAAGATGTAAATTACTTTCCTGAATTTCAGCAACAGTGCTACACAGCTCCAGTTTTCTCCGTTTGTACCTGGATAATATGTGGCTAGTATCTGGGTAGTGACGTCTGTCTCACCCTATAGCAGCTCTATCTACCTATACCTCTGTCTTTCTCCTCTTCCTCAGATCACCTTATCATAACCTTATAACATCTGCTTCTCTGATTGATTCTCAGATGTTTAAGGAGGTTTGTGATCTTCCCACACACAAAACTGTGCGTCATTGCTGTTCGTGGAGCTGAAATATCTCTATATATGACAGCGTTTCGGACTGATTGATCACTGAGCAGGGAGTGAGTGAAATAGTTGATATAGGAGGAATCAATATTTCAGTATCAGTCTGAACATCACTACTATTTAGTCTTTTCAGATAACCACATAGCTTAAAGCCTTTATTTTATGAATTTTATTGCATACACAATGGAAAAATACCATGGTCCAGACCCCGGTGTTCTCAGTTGTAGCTATGGCCATGCTTGAAATTCAGTTTGGCACATGCTATCACTTTAATAAAGTGGAATTTACAAGCATGAGTAAAGCAGAGCTGTGACAAAGTGATGTCTAATCTTGAACACAGAAAAGAAGCACCAATTGCTTCAGTTGGTATTGAGTAAATTAAGTGATGTTTATCTAAAATGATAAAGAAGTTGGCTGAATCTTTAGACATACACTGCAATCAAGAAACCAGGAACATCAATGAGACTCATGGGGAAAAAGTAAACTACTTTATCAGCTACAGCTTAAAACTCTTTTCACAGAGGCCAACCAACATGAATCACTATTAGGATGTCTCTGGCAGTGTGCAGCTCAAATTTTCTAAATCAAAGCAATAAACAGGAATAAAGTCTCTGACTGGTAGAGTTGCAACATTCAGCTGTCCTGGACTGTAGATGTTCCAGAAACTGGCAAGTGCAGAGAGCACAAAAAAACTATTGTTATTCAGGCCTGCATGATGGTCTGAGGCTTAGTGCTGTTGTGTCGCATGAAGGTTCCTGGTTTGAACCTCAGCATTTCTAATTTCTGTAAGTGCACTGGTTTCCTCCCAAAGGACTTGGCACCTTGTCCCTTACCTGATCTGGCACAAAAAATGATTGCCAATGACTGAGGGCATCGTTTTTGAGTTAGAACCCTGAATGGCAAAATTATCCCCATCTTTCCATAGTAAAGAATCCTTTAAAAATTCCTGGATTCAGGCGGTGACTCAAATCACCTCCAAAATCTAATCATGTGTTACTTATTCCAGTTATGAGATTTCCTGAAAATTTAGTCAAAATCCGTCCGTAACTTTGAGTGACATTTTTACCCGAAAGTATTGTATTTGGCAGGACCTTCTCTAACCCAGTAGTTGGCTGGTGGTAAACAGGGTTTAAACTTCAGCTATGCAGGGGCAGGTCTAGAAAAGTTTTGATGGGGGGCCAGGCAGGAGCACTGACCAGGAAAGCGGGGCCACAAATATGGCCCTTTTTATCAATTAAAACTAAAGTGATAATCTAATGTAAAAAAGTGAAGAATGCCAATAAATTTTAGCCACTGTTGTTTATTCTGCTGCACAAACACTTACACTTCAATGATAGAATTTTTTATTTATTTTTTCCCAGCTCATCAGTTTTATCAGTTTCTTCATCAATGTTGGCTGTTTAACTTCAGTCGTCACATCTGCTGGTTTTAATACAGAAATTTTCACCATGGAGATGGTTGGTAAGAGGATGATGAAATCTGAATTATAATCTAGCAAATGGTAGAGATAATTCAGAACAACATATACAAGTACATTACATGCTGCATTTACTGACCCTTGGACATCTGACATTTACCTAAGGGAAAGTCAGTTAACACTAAATATTTGTAGCATTGGCTTGTTCTGTTGATATGATTTTCTGTTGAATGATGATTAATTATGATTAATTTGTAAGTTGTGATTAATTAAAATCAATTTGAAAGCTGCAATTAATCATAATTAATTAATTCTAAAGCTTAAATTGATTAAAATTTTAACCATTTAACAGCCCTAATATTCAGACATGGGATTAATTAAAAGAACATTGTGTAACATTTTCAGTTGTTTACTTGCCAGAATCAATGTCTATATGTATGTATGTGTTATCATTGGTGTATTATGACCTTTCGCTAATAATCTGATACATTCTCGCAAAGGATTTTAGATTTGTTTATACATATGACGGTAGGGAAGCATCATGATTGTCTGCCATCTTGAAACTACAACTGCCGACAAGGGACACATAGTACCAATGTGGAATCCCTGCAAGCAAGTGCACAACGAGAGTGGCTTACTACCCCGGCAAGTTGGAAAATCTGTTAAATTGTTATTCAGAAAAATGCAGGACCATGCATATGCAGCATCAGCGTGGGAGTCGCTTTATCATCGGCAAGAAAGTGAAAAAGGACACACAAAGGCAGCGTGACCAGACGAAACAAAAAAGGAGGATCAACATTGGGCTAGCCTTCCCCAGGTAAAAGGAGCTCAAGAAGGAGAAAAATTTCAAAAGGGATGCTGAAATGTCCAGCTTTCTCCTCAACAAATAGGTCAACGGTAATTCTGAAATTAGCCTAAAGCTAACTTTTACCATGGCAGGATAACAGTAGTTTCTGCTAAAATACACCGGCCTCGTTGGTACAGAAGTTTATGTTTATGTGGTTTCAGTCGCTTTCACAGTTTGGTGGGATGCAGTTTACAATATTTATGAAATCCCAAACCCCTTCACCTGAATGAAGACTCTATGAATTCTACTGGATGACATGCATCAGTATTGTCGAGGCTTTTTGAGACACAACGGCTACTTTTGTTGTGATACATTTTTGAGAAAGTGAGGCGCTAAAATGCAGTATATCTCAAAAAGCCTCGACAATATTGATGCATGTTCTTTTAAGCTGGAATCTTAACTTTATTTCTTACATTTTATCTATTTTATTTGAGATTTTACTTGCTGTTTTTATTTAATTAATTGCATTTCTTTTAATCTTTGTTTTTTTGGTTGCTTTCTGCACCCTGCTGTAATGTTTTATGTAGCACTTTGAATTGTCTTGTACATGAAATGTGCTATACAAATAAATTTGCCTTGCCTTTATGTTAGAATGCAATACACGATTCCAATGTTAGATGGAAGCAATTCTTACACAAAGTCCCTTTAAGAGTGACTAGATCATCATGATAAAGCCAGGTTTCAGTAAGATAAAATAAATCTAAACTAAAATAAAAAATAAATAAATTCACAACTAGTGATTTGGAGGACAGAGATCTAACATTTAAAAGTCCACATTCTCTCTTTTTGAATGGTACCAGGTAAAGAGTCTGTAGTAGGAGGGAGGGGTGAGTGAGACATGGTCTTGGCAGATTTTAGACTACAGTGGTCATGGCTAGACGCTTGATGTCTCTTCCGAGCATGATCATGTGACCGCCAAGATCATCAATATAGTGTAGGGAACAATGGAGTGATCAGCAACATAAACCAAACTGATAGGCGATAGGACTGTTTCAGCAGTACGTTGCGGTTTGTTAGGTACAGAACAGGACACAAAGGGAGGCAGCGTTTCCAGGTAACAACTTGTAGTCATTTTCTCATAACCAGATCTATTCCGGTGAACGCCATCCCTATTAAAAAGAGGTCAGCGGATCCAGATTAGGTTGAAGTTGTTTATGTAGCCTACAATAAAAAGTTTACAGATGGATTGCAGCCAGATGTGTAACCTGAGGAGTCTGCTGAACTGATTGATGCTGCGGACCAATTGTTGGAATGGGACCAGAGATGAAGACAGTTTTGCATAAGTATTTAGCCAATTTAAAAGCTGAGTAAGATCAGATTTAGTCAGTTTGGACTGAGAACAGCATTATTTGTTCCCAAATGGACAAAAACTCTGGTGAGGGAGGATGGAAGGCCGGGTTAGTAATATATCTTCTAGTTTCTCCCGAATATCAAAGGTTGTTGCAACATACGAAGAGTTGCAACAAGTGCACTCCCGGTATCGCTAAGGTTTTTATTGTTTGGTTATGCATCTGTGTTTGTGTGATTTTACGTCAGTGTTACATCGGGGGAAATTAATCACATACAGCAAACAAGTGATCAGAGAGAAGATCATAAAGGAAAATTCAAAATAAAATATTGTTCATGAATGTAATTGTTCAAGCTCAAGTATGAAGTCACTGTATGTGTGATGATTCAAGTCTACATCCCATGCTCAAATCCCTATCTCTGCCAGTAGGTTATGTTATCACAGCTAATTAGAGTTCATGCATACATGAATGCAATGCAGTAATACTACGATTTTTTCTTTATTTTTCCAAAGAGCCTACTTATTCTTTAATTTCCTAAATGCCATTGGCTTTAATTACTCCTTTTAAACATTTACCCTTAAACAATTAAAGACATTAATTAGGTACCCTGAAACATCTCAAAACAACAAGCATTATCATGTATTCTGAATATTATAAATGGGGAGATATGTCTCAACACATATAACCTTTAGCTGGTTATTATCGTGGAAGTATTGTGTTTTCAGCTACTTCGGCTGCCTCCCAAAATGTCAATTAATGCAGCTTTGAGTAGTGAATCTATGCGTCTGAGCATGCTTGCAGTGCATAGAATACATTAATGACTTGGTTAATTTAATTTCTTTTTATTTTACTTATTTTTTCTGCAGCTTTAGCAGCTTCCTCCTTACCTAGTTTTCATTTCACAGCAAGGGTATATAAAAAAAAAAAATCCTGTTGTTATATCCCTATAAACAGCAAGACATGAACCAAGGTTGTAACCGAGTTGCTGCACTGTGGACACACTACAGAAATGCATGTGAGGGTCCACAGCAGAAAACTCTAAAGTCATAAAGGAAATCGAACAGAATCTCTATTAATCCCTGCTATTTACATTCTCCCATGGTCCCTTTGAGGATCTTCCTTACAAGTGTAGCTTTGTAAGTTTATGCTGAGCTGTGGAGTTTTATTGTCTTTTATCCCTGTTTTACTATAAAACATTGACAGGAATTGGAGAGAATTTTTTCATCCAGGTGACCCTCTGCTGGGAGCTGTGGATGTGTTTCAGTAGCACCACTGTGGGCATGCTCCCCTGGGGCTGCTGCTCACGGCCCATTTAGTGATTCACTCCAGGAGAGCTGTCACCAGGAGGAGAGTCACTCCCCATGCACTCATGAATTCACATGAGGCTGCTGTGCCTGCCTCTGTGTAAGAAAAACTGTCAATATTCATCAGACAGACACCAGTTTGAGAGGCAGACCCTTGAGTGGACTGGGCAGAGAACTGAATCCCTTTTCCTTTTCATCAAGAAATATACTGCTCCAATTATGGCTTATTAACAACTTGCTCTGGATTTTTTCTGGTCTGACGTAAGGATGAAAATAAATGTAAGTAAATATTTTCAAAGGTATAAAACTCAGAGGTCAAATTATAAAACCAGGAGTTTGCAAAAAAAACAAAAAAAAAAACAACAGCAGCCAGACACAGAAAAAAAAAATAATAGAAAAATGGAGCATTGCCATATGAATCATGAGGTTCTACCATCTAACTCTTAGTGTCATGGTGTATGGAGGATGAGGACCCAAATGCAGGGTAGAGAAGCAGAAGGCAGACAGATGTTGAACATAAAAGGTGTTAAGCTGTACTCAGGCAGGGGACCCAAAAGCAGGACTTCTGAGACAAGTAAAAGTTAATTAGTTTATTTCAGTAACAGGCTTAGATTCAGATAAGATTATCTGGCTTGAACGTCACATAAAACACGAATTAACGATCTGGCCACGAGATAAGGAAAACACACAGATTATATACAGACTGGAGGAAATGGATCTCAGGTGAAATCTATCAGGGCGGGACAGACACAAAGGCGGGAAGGACAAGACCCCTGAAACGAGAGTAGAGTTAGAACTTCAAAATAAAACACACAAACCAAAACCGAAAACAAACTAGACAAACTAAAAAATTAACAAACTTAACGGGACACAACAAAAGGTTTATGGAAAATAACTAAAGGCACTGCACAGGCAGGATAACTGAAAAATAGCAGGGCTGGCAATTTATAACCAAGAAGCTGACTATTTAATAACAACACAAAGTTGCCACTGGGGAACTGACAACAACCTGACCGTGAATATTTGAAATCAAGGTGTATATGAACACTTAGGTGAACTAAAAAGGAGCTGGTGAAGCAAATTATCAAATGAAACTAGGTATGCTACAGGATAAACCTTCAAAAAAAAGCAAAAAAAACTAAACAGGAAACTAGACATGACAGAGACTATAAAAACCCAAAAGGATTTGGGAACAAAAACAAAAAATCCACAGATTATGGCATTAAGTTTAACATTCACTTTCATTTAGCGGAGCTGTTCTAACTTTCAAACTCAAAGGGGAAATATCTCCCTCTTTAGGACTTCCTCTTGCTATGTTGACCAGCTTGTCTCTAACTCTCTATTGTCGTCAATTTTCTAAAGGTTAGAACAGAGATTTTCTCATGTAGTTTGTGATAAGGCATTATTTAAGTCAATACTGACATACTTTTGTTAGAGAATTTTTTTTTTTTTAAACTGATGAGAAATCTGTATATGTGCCCAGTTAGTGATGGATGGCTTCAAGTGTGTGAAAGATTGACAGGCTAAGCAGCGGTTAAATCGCTGGACTTCCTGTCTGTCTTCTACAAAACAGGTTGTATCCTCTGCTGGGTGCACACATGACAAGTAGAAAGAAGTATGGTTTAAATTGGTCTTGTTAAATTTGACTCCAAGACATTTTCATTTGAATCAGCCCGAGGAAGTAAAGTGAGCAGTTTGCACAAGTGATAAATGACCAAACATATCTTCTCATTTATGATTAAAGTCTACTTTCTGTAAAATTGATGGGATTAAAAAAATGCACAAACCTTCCAATGTGCTGATGCAATGGTTAAAGACTTAATTTATTTTAATAAAATCTTGGACACATGTATGTTTCATCTGTTTCTCATGCTTAAATGCCAACTGTAGTGATGTGGTAGCTTTTATGTGTCAAACAGGTTAACAGGTTTATTCTGCTTCATTTGTTCAAAGATTCCAAGAAAGATGAATGTGTTTAAAGAGGAATTAAGCCAGAGCTCAGTTTAACAAATCACTAAAATGAGAGCTGCTCATGACACATTTTTCTACAGGATATCCACTTGACTGGCTCATTAGCCTTCAAGCTGTTCTCTCTAACTCCAAACTTGGATACTCGCCCATCCTACCAATCTGTTAGACCACAGGTGTCAAACTTCGGTCCTCAAGGGCTGCTATCCTATAGGTTTTTGTTTTCTCCCTGCTCCAACACATCTGACTGAAATTAATGGGTCATTGTGAAAAAGTTGACAAGAAGCTGTTGGATCTATTTGATTGGAATCAAGTGTGTTGGAGCAGGGAAACAACAATAACCTGCAGGACAGTGGCCCTCAAAGACCTGAGTGTGACAGCACTGCTAGACTGCTGATGTACAGTATGTGTATTCTCTTATGGTGGTTTTAAAGAAGACTGATATAGGTCATGCTTGGAAAAAAATAAAACCCTTTCATATGAATCTGCCTTCATAAACTGTATGAACTGATGTGCTCGTGTAACCATGTGATTTCCAGAAAAACACTTTTTCAAACAGCCTCTTTCCATGAAGGTGTTGGAAAAAAAACACCTCTGCAGATAATACAATTATAGGGAACAAGAGATGTTTGGGACAAACTACTTTTGTGTTTATTTAAAAAAAAAGTACTCATCAGTAATGCACATTGGTTCAGAACAGCTTACAGGTGCTTGTCATAAAATTAGAATATCATGAAAAAGTTGATTTATTACAATAATTCTATTCAAAAAGTGAAACTTGTACAATGTAGACATTCATCCCCCACAGACTGACATATTGGAAGTGTTATTTTTTTTTTATTTTGATGACTTTATAACTATCTTGTTAATGAAAACCCCAAATTCAATATCCCAGAAAATTAGAATATTGTGGAAAGGTTCAATATTGAAGACATCTAGTGCCACCCTCTAATCAGCTAATTAAGTCCAAACACCTGCAAAGACCTTTAAATGGTCTCTCAGTCTAGTTTTGTTGGCTACACAATCATGGGGAAGACTGCTGACCTGACAGTTGTCCAAAAGACGACCATACACACCTTGCATAAGGAGGGCAAGACACAAAAGGTTATTGCTAAAGAGACTGGCTGTTCATAGAGCTCTGTGTCCAAGGCGAAGGGAAGGTAGAAAAAAAGTGTACAAGCCATAGGGATAACCATACCTTGGAGAGGATTGTGAAACAAAGTGGACTGCAGCTGGAGTCTGTGCTTCAGGAACCACCATGCACAGACTTATGCAAGACCTGGGTTTCAGCTGTTTCATTCTTTGTGTCAAGCCACTCTGGAAGAAGAGACATCTTTAGATACGTCTCCCCTGGGCTAAAGACAAAAAGGATTGGACTGCTGCTGAGTGGTCCAAAGTTATGTTCTCCGATGAAGGTAAATGTTGCATGTCCTTAGGAAATCAAGGTCCCAGAGTCTGGAGGAAGAGAGTCCACGTTGCTTGAGGTGGAGTTTCCACAGTCAGTGAAAGTTGGGGGTGCCATGTCATTTGCTGGTGTTGGTTCACTGTGATTTTTTGGGTCCTCGGTCAAGCCAGCCGTCTACCAGGTAGTTTTAGAGCACTTCATGCTTCCTGCCGCTGACCAACTTTATGGAGATGCAGATTTTATTTTCCAACAGGACTTGGCACCTGCACACAGTGCCAGCTTGTGCTAGTATGATCTATGTAGAGCAGGGATCACCAAATCTGAACCTCTTGGGCCAGTGTTCTGCAGGTTTTCGATGTTTCCCTGCTGCAACACACCTGCCTCAAATAATAGGTTGTTAAAAAGCTTGTGCAGAACTTGTCAACAAGCTGTTGGACAACTGCTTTATTTGAACCAGGTGTGTTGCAGCCAGGAAATAAGGAAAACCTTTAGGACAATGGCCCAAGAGGTCCGGATTTGGTTACCCATTATGTAGAGGGTTTGTTTTTGAGTTTTCTTAATGTTAATGTACTGCTTAAATGATTGACAAGGTCCCAAATATTTAGTGTAGTTCATGACCAGGCTCGTGTCCCTACCTGGTAATAACAAATTGAAGTGAAGCACATTTTAAGAGATGTAGGACCGGCTGTTTATGAAGCATGAAATCCAGCCGAACTTTAAAAGCTGGATATTAAAAAATTTGGACTGCTGTTTTTTCCTTGAGCAAAACACTGAATGAATGCATTACTACTGCTATCTTACAATAAATTGTTCACATCTCTCGTTTAAGATGAAAAAGGTTTTATTTCATGCAAGCTGTCCATCACTCTCGTGTTCTGTGCAGCACGTTATCAGTTGCCTGTAGTAACCTCATCTCATTTAGATGATCTGAACAAAGTGGGTCATATTGTACAAGACTGAGGAAGGAGGTGAAGAACATCATGTCTACTCAGACCCCATGTGGCCTCAGTGGGATGTAAGGGGGGGGGGGCTGTGTTTTTGAGGTGACACATGGCTTTTCTCAGCACATACAGATAAACATCTCTCTGGCCCTCACAAGTCTCCAGGCAAACAGCTGAGACTGGCTTCGTTTCAGGAACGCTGTCTTCGCCTGCCTCGCTCTTCCCACTGCCCTCTTGACATGATTTGCACTTGATCTTAAATTTGCAGCACGCCTGGCTGGAGGAAACAGGAGGCGTTGTGACCTTGGAAATACTATGATCTCACTCTTGTAGGTTAAGACATAAAGGAGATAATAAACCTTAAAGAATATCTATTCATTTCCTTTAGTGGAGACCTCGTTTCTACTACTTTCTCTTGTTGAAAACAACCAATAATATGAGTGTAGATGAAAAATAATGAGAAAATGTGTCACAAGTCTTCCATCGAGTTTGCGCCATTCTGGGAAATTTAGCTTAAAAAACCTGATGTAAAATGAGAGATAAATGTTTGATTTAGACAAATGTTAGATTTTAGAACCACCTTGTGTTAATGGAACTAAGTGTTTAAACAAAATTGGAAAAAACAAACAAACCCACAGATACCTGTAGATGACGTAGATAACAATGGTACAAAAAGACTTTTGTTATTGAATCCCATGGTCATGAAATGGGATTCCTTACGGGTGAATATAAGATATCAGTCAATGGCTAGCAACACTGGTTTTATCCTTAAATCACTAAGAATGCTCATGCATTCCTGAATTGATGTATAAGAGAACAAAGGTGGGAGGCACGGTTGGAAGCTACACACTGATGCAGCTACACACTGATGCATCAGGGAATAAACTAAAGAAAGTTTGGGGGCTAGAAGTTCACTGAACTAAATTATCATGATTTTGTGAATGAAAAACAGTTTATGTTAGTTTTTTTTTTAAATGCTTTGCATTAACTGAATCTGAAGAATGCCAGCTTTCCTATGCCACATGTGTGCCTACAGATAAGTTGTGTAAAAATAGCTAATGATCCACTGGTGGACTGTAAGTCTTTCTAGTTCTGGTGAGCTTAGATAGGTTTTATGGGGAAGAAAAGTAAGATTTGTCTACACTGAACATCAACACATGATATTAATGTTAAAATGTGATGTGTTTCTGCTTAGAAAAAGCTTAGCAGTAGACACTGAGCTTCTTGGAAATATCTACAGCCGGAGACAAGTATCAGGGGCATCCAGTCTGGATTTCCAGCTGCAATGACGGTCTCAACAGACAGCCAGCTGCTCCATCACTCTCTGCACCTCAGGCCACGCTCATTTAGCAACACTGAGATACTCATCACAGCTACATGGGGAGCTAACATTTGTCTAATCAGTGTTATCACCTTCACTGTCTGGCTCTGACCTGGCCACAGTGTAAGGGTATCACTTGAAAAAGATAACTCACAATTGTGCTGCCAGACTTTAAATCCACAGCCATTTGTCTTGAATCTAAGTACAGAAACTTAAGTTTTCAAAGACACTAGCTGCATCATTCTAGATTGTAGGGATTAATGTGTAAATGGTGTGATTATTTTATTTCCTTTTCTAATTAATTACAATCTAACCTCATTACAGTAAAAATAAATAAATAAATAAAGCTGCTGGTTAACATAGTTTATCCTTAATACTGAAACTGCTAGCATGGTTCTGTTGATCCAGCATCTCTTTAGCTTACTAGTTTGACTTTGAAAACATAAATGATAAATGTGAAAACCTGCTTATAGCCCTACAATGTTTCCTTGCAGTCAAACGACAGATACTAACCTACTGTGTTTGAAAGTTATCTTCACCTTAACAGTTAGCATGTTTTGCCTGATAAATAATTTACATTATGAGGCAGAAAAATATCCATTTGCATTAGTTGTATCTTACAGCTTTGATGCAGTATAAAGAGAAATACTGTTCTCAATTAAAGAATTTTTATATTCAAAGAAAATCTAAGGCATAGACTGCCTCTTCCACTGAAAACTAAATTTAGCACAAGTAAGGAAATTTTTTTGGTGGATTATTTCTTTGTTGTAACAGTGCTTTTTGGTAATCTTATAATGTTAGAAAGCCTGTTTATTTCTCTTTAAAAGATGGTGCTATTTGTGTGGAAAATGCGTTTGTGGGATTAGCAGGAGAGTTTAAAAAGTAGGTTTCATCCATGAAACACTTGCTAAATCACTGCCAATACCAGTTTAAACTGGGATCTTCTAAGTCAGTGTTTTCCCTCTGGATAATTTCACTCAGATCCTTAGGCAGGTAATTCATCAGAGGCCGCCATATATAAAAGTGTCATCATTTTGTTTTAATTTGGCGCTTTTTCATAGGAAGGACTCTAAAGATTTCTTTATACCACTGAGTCGCAGTGGGAGGTTTCTCACTGATCCAATTAAATAATATGCACTTACTGGCCAATAATAAGAGCTTATTGAGTAATTTAAATCTTTTCACATCCATAACTCTATTCAGAGGTGGCAGCCCCAGTACAAACTGGCCTGGATCTTTACATATCCCATGTTTAAATATTGCTGTCTCTTCCTTAGATACACATTACTAGAACTTTAATATTTTTGGACAGCTCCAGAAGCAATGTATACAAGTTCCAATTGTTAATTTACATTTAAGGCACAATGGTTATCTATTGGGGTCAATTTAGTTCATAACATGAGGATTAGGTGTCCTGTGTTGTCCATTAAGTATTCTATATTGTGACTCTTTACATTTATTGCTGAGAAGTAGAGAGTGGGTGGTCCAAAAACATTCTTCCCAAGTATTTCTATCAGCATTTCTATCATATACACTTTGGAGGTCCTCCTCCCCATCACTTAAGAAGCCCATAAACATTGTGTTGGTTACAACTCTGAAGGCTATTATAAAAGTATGAAATATGACCTTTTTTTTATGTAAAATTAATTATGAGCTTATCAGTTGGTCCCTTCAGTGTCTCTAATTGAGTTGGCCTGAGATCTGTATTGATAAAGTGACAGACTTGAAGATAGGCAAAAAAGTCTTTCTGAGGAAGGCTAAATCTGTTCTGTGCTTGCAGAAAAGACATGAGGACATTGTTATCGTCAAACAAGTCTCCCACCACTCTCAATCCCCTCTCCCACCAACAGCAGAATACAGCATTTTCAACACCAGGTAAGAAGTTCCTGTTACCCATAAGTGGGGTCAGAAAGGAAAAGGCATTCTTTCTACCTACAAACCTATGCATGTCCTGCCAGATCTTACTTTGGGAGCGGCAGTTTTTTTTAAACTTTTGACTTCCCCATGTAATCCAAATGGGACACAAGCCCAAGACACAAGTGGGTCCTCCAATCCATTTAGATAGCAGTGAACCCATTCAGATATGAATCTGCTATGACAGGCCCAATTGTATAGTATAATATTAGGAAGTGCTAGACCTCTATTTACTTTTCAGAGCTGTAAAGGTTTCATACTTAATCTGGGTTTTTTCTTTTGCCAGATAAACTTTAAGAAATCCCTTTCAACTTCTCTTGCTAACTTTTTAGAAATATACAGAGGAAACATCTGCATGGGATTGAGCAGTTGAGGTAGAACATTAATTTTTAACAAATTAATTCTGCCCATCCAAGATATTGACAAATTCATCCACCTGTTAAGATCCCTCTTGATGTCTTTATGTACTGTGTTGAAATTTTGTCTCAATAAACTCTAAATATTCTGGGAAATAGAAATACCCAAATATGAGAATCCGGAGGTAGACCATAAGAATGGAAAGTTTGATATGTTTGGCACATCATGACCATATTCAATTGTCAAGGCCATTGATTTACTAAAATGAATTTTGTATCCAGAAAAGGATCCAAAGGTCTGAATGACAGACATTAAAGCTGGTATAGAATCATCTGGACTGGTGAGAAAAAGAAGCACATCATCAGCATATAACATAATCTTGTATGATGTGGATTTAATTTTGAAACCTGTTATGATGTCATGGCTTCTAATTGCCTCTGCCAGTGGTTCAACGGCCAACGGACAGAGGGTCCCCTTGTCTAGTGGTCGTTTAAGAGTGGCAAGTAATTCTCATGTCTTTTCGCTAAGATTTTTGAAAAGATTTTATTGTCAACATTCATCAGACTAATAGGGCGGTATGAGCTGAAGTCGTCAGAGGGTTTTCCCTTTTAAAAATTAAAGATATGTTGGCAGCATATAAAGAACATGGTAGGGAGTCTTTCTCAATTGAATGAAGGTACATCTTTAGCAAGGGTCCTTCATTTAAGTTTGATAATTTTTTATAAAAATTTGGACCATAACCATCCGGTCCCGGGGCTTTTCCGTTCTGTAGGGACACTCTTCACTGGTTATTGGTTGTCCTAGTGCGGATTTATCTGCTTCTGATAAAGAGGAGAGCTTAAGCTTTCCTAAAAAACTCTGTATTCAATGTGATGATGTAGTGGATTCTGAGGTATAAAGATTTTCAGAAAAGTTCTTCATAATCTCTACCAGCATTTTCGTCTCATAATCAGTTTTCCCGCTTTCGTACTTCAAGGAGAAGATAGCCCGAACATCACGCCGCTGCTAAGCGTGCAAGTAGTTGCCCTGGTTTGTCACCCATTTCAAACAGTCTGTGTTTTGCATAGAAGATACTTGTTTCTGCCAATTATTATTTATTTAATGTAACCTTTATTTATACAGATGAACCTACTGAGACGCAATGCCTCATTTTCAAGCGAAGCCTACCAACTGACTCTGCCTACAGGTTTTAAATGTCTGAAACAGATAGGCCGTGAAAGTTTTCCTTGGGCACAATCTGCATAATCAGTCCCACAAATGCATGTTTTTATGCTTTTGTTTACAAATGTGACTCCATTTAAAAGGGAAATGAACAGACTCCAGACAGAAGATTTATTATCAAGAAGCAAATTTCCTTACTTTTTGTGTTAAGTTTAAAGCATTTACTACAATAAATAGTAGAAATGGGGTAAGAATTCTAGAATATCTCTTACTTTATAAGTTAAAAAGATCACCGTATTATTTTACACTGTCCACACCTGAACACCGAGCAAGAATAGGCCACAAAAGGATTTCTTCCACATTAATATGTGGCATACCAGTTTTAAACAAAAGCAGGGTATCAAGAAAACGTGAAATAATAGGAAGTGATCCGACATTTACAGACATGGTCCTTGGCTAAAGTCTGGAAAGGTCAAGCCAGTGCAACAGCTGTTAAGATTTGCTCATATGTGTCACATTACAACAAATGAACAACATAAAGCCTTGCTCTTCGATTCAGCAAAGTTCTTAAAGGTTACAACAACACCAAAGTCATTTATCTGTGTGATCACAAAGGTGGCAGAAGCTCCATGTAAGTGTTGCATATTATTTGCATGTTCAGCGACCGTTTGGCATTGTGTACAATTACAAAAGAGCAATTAGCATTTATATAGGTTCCAGGTGTAGCAGGCGAACCTGATTAAGATATCTACGGGAGGGGTAAAGGCTGAGGTCTGATTACCAATGGCAGGTGTGACTTAACGAGAACATTCAATTATGTCCCTACTTTGCCGTTTTGCCACTTTTCTCTGCAGTCATAATAACATATGCTGAAATCCAATAGTTTAAAATGAATATTAGATGAGGGAATGAGTTGTCAACTTTTCTTTTTTCATTAATGAAAGAAATGCATTTGCTGAGGTTGTGTTTTACATTCCCGTGGTCTTCAAGAGTGGCTCAATCTGATTGTGTCCAGCTGCCCGTGGCCTCGCTCCCATCTTCTACCGCTTGACCAATAAACTAATGGGATAAATGCCAGTCCATTTCCCTTACCTGTGTCTTCCAAGAAATGCTCTGACAATTATCGTTCGTCTCCTGATGGGGGGTTGTCTGGGCCTTTCATGTGATAGATAAGAGAGCAGGCAAATAAACTGGGAGAGAGAAACGTGTAATGCCATTTGGCAGATTGGCATATGAAGAAAGGTCCCAGGAAGAGTCATCAAAACAAGTCGCCAAAATCTTTTCTCTTAATTTCATCACCTACCTGCTCTCTCAGAGCAGACACACACAAAGTCTGGGTAATGTCCGTTTGATCTCTGAAAGGTTTGCTGAGGCTAAAGGTGCAGAAATGATTCTGACACTGTCATAGGTCATCTCTGTTTTAACATGCAGCAGGCCTGCAGTCAACTGGTGTTTATTCAAAAGGGGTCGAAATCAGAGAGAGGAGTATAAAGCAAATATAATTTTGAAAGGTTTTCCTGGGTTAATTTGCTGGGCCGAGTCAATTAAAGTTTCCTCTTAGGCTACAGAAACCTGTAGATACAAGGTAACTGTGTTTTAGCTATTTAAATGAAGTTGCTATGGTGTGATTTCTCTTCTCTAAACCTTTTCTACTTGATTTCTCCAATCTGATTTAATGACTTAATGTGAAACAGCAACATTGGTCCTCAAACCAGGTCACTGCTTGTTTGTAGTATTTTACTGTGTTCCCTTCAATTTTTTGAATTCTGTGTCTTCATATTTGTTTCTATGTGATAATTTCAAACTTTCTACATCACACTAGTTTCCATTTTTTTTAGAAACATCTGTAGAGAAATATTGAGGGAGGTCTAAATTCCGGAATCTTCAAGCCAGAAATAATTCAGTGTTTGTCTATTTTGCTCTTACATGTGTGATTCTCAACAACTTATGGTTTGCGCAAGTTGAATGCACATGGTTACATCTGCAAGTTGAAAACAAACTGTTGGACGTAACCCTGTAGAATAAACTGGCCAGCAAGCACGGCCGGAGTGGAACCAGTTTTCATCCCTGGAGTTTTATATTTAAGGCCAGCCCACCTCTTTTTGATGCGAAGGGAACTGGATAAATGAAACATCTGTTCACTACTTACAATCCAGTAGCTTTTATTGTGAAAATAAAGAGATTAAAAGCCAGGGACATATTACTCCCAGCTGGATGCTGGAAGCCTTAAATTTAAGATTGCAAAGAGCTTCCGTTGTTTAAACATCAATACTAAAACTTCAACTTTTCAGCAGACAGAGATAAATCAGTGCTACACATATCCAACAGCTCTACATTTTCTTTCTCTGATAGTACCTGCCTGCAGTGCCAAAGGACTCAGAGTAAGCCTAATACATACTACGCAAGAACTTAGTTCATGTTCTCGAGGCTGCAAGAACAAGAAAAAAGTTTATGGTCCGGTTAATTCATACTTCATGAGAAGCTTTGTCCACTACTGGGCAGGGATTACTGCAGGGAGAAGTCTGTGGTTATATGTGTCAGGAACAACTGACTGGGTGATTTTATACTTAATGAGAAAACTTTTTCCATGGCAGGGTGGGGTTCTGCATACAGCGGTGTGCGTGTATTTACCCCGTGTTGAATTCATTTTTGTACTTTCTCACCACCTTGCTCAGCTTTTCAGCCTCTGTTCAGCCTCGCATCAGCGGAAATGCGGAAGTGATAACTTTGACAAGTGACAAGAAGAAATTTCTGCTAGGTTGAGGCGTCGAGAACAAGCCTCCCACAACCATGTCCACGGGGAAAAAAGAACGTCAAATTTTGTTCTTGTGGCCTCGAGCACAGGAAAAAGTTCTCACCTCTTACTAAGTATGTAACAGGCTTCAACTCCGCCCTAGCAGCACCTGTCCTCGTTAGTTTGCCTCACCATAACCGCATCGCCTCTGCTTCTGTGTTGTGACTGATTCTCAGATGTTTAAAGGGGCAAAAAGTGAAATCGTCTCATCCCGAAGTTTGCTGTTGTGCACTGGCTGTAGACAAAACAAAGTGTGTCATGAGCAACGCCTCCTTCTACCTCTTCCCCCCACTACCCCCTAGTCACCTCTTCTGGTGAACGAATGTATTAATTCATGGGGACAGCACTCTTATCACTCAGTTTTATTTTATCACGGCCCAATGGGGGGGGATTATGCAGCGATTCACATGAACATGCAGCTGAACCAGTAAACACGGGGCTGGAGGTCAACACAGAGAGACGGTGTGTGACGTCATGCTGTTTGCTAGAAGAAATTACCCCTTTAGCTCTTCACATAGTGATTTTTAAAAAATCCTTTAATATAGAAATGATGAATTTCCACTTATTGCCCATTGACAAGGTTTGTGGTCCTCACACACACATTAAACTGAGCATCATTGCTGGTTGTCCAGCTGAAATCTTCCCTCATCACGTGTCAGACCGATCACCGAGCAGTGAGTGAACCGTGCGATGCTGCAATGCTGTGCTTTGTTTCGCATATGCCTATGGCAGGCAGAAGAAGTATTTCCTACCTATCCTGACAGTTTAGTTATATAAATGTTGGTATATGAATCTGCATATCACAACTAATTAGTCTTGTTAGATAAGTAATAACATCATAGCGTAGGCCTGTTCGTACTCAGCCACTTCATTCATTTTTATGATTGGCACATTGGCCCACTGGGAATCCTCCCGAACCACCTGAAAAGCCACTCCAGCATTGCTGGTGAATGTATATGACTCAAAGATTTAGGTGAAAGCTTTCTTATACCATTAGAGAGTCCACATACACCTGAGTTGCACAACTTATCAAGATCTTTAAACAGGAAAGCTGAGCTGAGAAGGATATTATGAAGAACTAATATCCTCTGGATCCATCCGCTGATGTCATGCTGGCGTTTTTCCGCTTCAAACTGATTAGTTCATCTGTTGTTGATTTTTATTTTGATACTTACAAGTAATACAAACACATTTTTATCCAAGTGTTAATTCTAAAGAAACAAAAAATGTGTTTTTTAGTCATGTTGCACAACATGAAAGAAAGGCCAAATATCATTTGAAAAGTATTCCTACATTTGTTGGAGCAAATTCTGAAGGAAGAATGTTTTTATGGCGGAACTTTAATGGTTAATTTAAAAATACAGAAGTCATCCTGCAAAAAAGCAGGCTGTAATGATGCGACTGGGTATACAAAAATACACAAAGCAATCAGTCTGGGGTGATGACAGCAGGAACAAAGTCACATTGTTTGATCTGTAAGGTCACAATATAGCACACATTTCTCATCTTACTGTTTTGCTTTCATCCATTCACCAGTTTTTGGGTGTTTTTACCATTTATCATCAATCATCCTCAGTTCTGATTTTACGTTTGTACGAAGGTGTTAAAATAGAAGGTCGGAAAGAGAGATAAATAAATCTTGAAACCTTCTCATGAGAGTTCATGCAAGCTTTTGACTAATGTTAATGAGGTACGTGCTGATTGGCCGCAGGGAGGCCAGAGTCAGAAGGGGGCCCGGCCGAGTGCACCAAAACATCAACAGCTTTGTGATGGCAAATGGCCATTTATGTTTGAAGCAGACTCCGAGCCTGAGAGTGGAGATATCTCGATGGTGGCAGAAGCACGTTTACAACAAAACAAAAACACAGGGCTCATTTGTACATTGCAGGGGGTTAAACTTTTAGGCTTGTCCCTTAGCATTAGCGTTAGCATTAGCTTCGTCAGCAGTAAAGCATGACTTTATATCATTATATCATTCCAGTATACCAGCCCCTTGGAAATCATGTGAGAGTTTACCCTTGTTGGTGGTTCTAGTGTGAACAAAGGGCCCAGATGGAAAAACTCAACCGTCTTCAAAAGAAAAGCTTTTCGAAAAGCGTCAAGCTTCCGCGGACTTATGCAAACCCTACGACGGCGACGGCATAACCGACCTGATGCAGTCGCCGCTCAAGTGTAACTGAGCTTTTAACTTGTCATTTTTAATGTTTTAGATTCCCAAATATCATCTGTGTATTACGTGTGTTAAATTAATAGCCCCTATGCATCCTACCTGAACAAAACCTTTTAAAAACATACAGCACCACTCAAAAGTTTGGACACACATTTGCATTAGATTTAATGGGAAAGGAAAACTTTTGACAGGTATGAAAGAAAAAAAAAGAAAAAATTTCTGGTCATGTTATCGTACAATAATGGCACCTTGAAGGGAAAAAGCACCCCACAACAATTACATTCTTCTCTTATTTAAAATTATTTAGACCCTTTCTAACCCGCAGCTGACCCATATTTCACTGTTATAACCGATGTTTCCTGGACTCAGCCTTTTTTTTTTCCAGTCTCTTATTGATTTGCAGAGTCAGGTTGGTACTAAACCAAATGGGGCTGTTGTGTAAAACGTGAATATATTAAGAATACAGTGATTAACATCTTTAATAAATCAAAGTTTTATCCATATTGGGATTTAAAAAACATATCAAATGTTGAAAGTGAGAAAAAAACACATCTTAAATTTACTAGCAACAATATGTATAAGAAAGTAGGGATGGGGTAACAGAACACTAGAAGTGGTAGTAAAAAGAAATAGCTGGAAGAAAAATGTTATAACTGACCGGATTTGCAATAGGTCATAAACATGTATGAGGATAAAAAGAGCACCTTAAAGAGGCAGAATCTCTCGGAAGTAAAACAGAGTAGACGTGCAGCAATCTGCAAAAACATCTTCAATAAATTAGAAATTAATTCTATTAATAGATGTATTTATTATAAATATCAACTACTATATAAATGCAAATTAAGTATAAAAAAAACTGAGTTGCAAAAAAATTTAACAAAAGTAATCTTTTTTTGCACATTATTCCAATTTCATTTTTGGAATTGGAGCTGATATTGTTTAATTAAACATGTAAGAGTTTAAAACCAGCCCTCTTGCAAATGTGTCATTTTATGCACTTAATTGCATTTATGCTTGATGAAAACAGAAAAACCTGGAGGAATTGCTGTAGGTATTTGGCTGTAATCACTGGGTGTTCTAGTTTTTAAAATAATCCACTTAAGACCTTTATCTGAGTCATTACTCAGAGCTCACTTAAGTGCTGTCTTCTTGGAAAAACTCGGAAGTTCAAGAAAAACAGGAGGGGGTGTCTCATCAAGTCTACAGCTGCTGTTGAGAACTATTGATTTGCTTGACTGTATTTCACGAATTAGCATCACAGCTGTGTCACAGCCACACAGCATATAGAGAAGCACTGTACGTGCTACCTTGGCTCAATCTCTCTGAACTTACATATCTGCACCCTTTTAAACAATAACAGTGATGCAGGAGCAATAAAATATACAGCCATGCCATCAAAACCCCAAAATGGAAATAAAATTGAATGCAATAATTTGCCTAATTTTTAACGATTCCATGTTTAACCAGGAAAACCTCCATCCCCGCATTCACAAGGATGTTACTTTGATGCTTTTCATCTACCTTAATATTTCTGCGGAAAAGTCTCAAACCATCATTTAATCAATAAATTTGTCAATACATTTTTCCTCCCAGTTACAAGATACAACTTATTTTAGTTTTTTGCAATTTATCAGCACATTTTTTTCAACAGTTTTCTAGACTGACTTGTTAAAATTTCTAATCTAAATATAGTTGCATTGGTCTATGGTTCAAAATGTTGCAGTTTCATTTAAAAGATTTTAAAACAATAGTAACACTAAACTTTCCAAACTCATTTCCCGGCTTATGTGATTATGTCCACGTACTTTCTCACTACATGATGACATTAATCTTCATGATGTACAATGACGAATTGCTACATGATTACAGTATAGAGAAGGATGTTGTGAATGATAGTGTAAGGGCTGATTTATACTCCCTGTACTTACGCAAGTAGGTAGAACCATATTAAATTTTGTCAAACGTCACTGGCCACATTCTCCCGTGCCTGCTTTAGGTTGTTAGGCAACACACTAGAGGGCAGTGCAGAGCTCAGCATTCACTTCTGAGTTTCAATATTAGTTTCAATAGCAAACTTGATGACAGTGGAGGAGATCATGATAATGCACGTTCTTAGAGTCATAAACATGACTCTTCCCCCATTATTTCTGGTTGTACTGCTCTGTTTGCCGAGTTTGGATATGCATCAACAAGCCCTTTGAAAATGTACGGAAATATACATGAAACTGATGCTGAGGATATGAGTCATTCTGCTGACTCTCGCAGAGAAAACAGGCAATTTACATCCATCTGACATGTTTTCAAGAGTGCTTTTCACTTTTGTCTCACTTGGAGATGGTTTGATTTTAAAATGCATGGTTAGGGATTAGATTTTAGGTTTTGAAAACCTGCATGGGTAAGGCTTATGAATTCATGGATTACTGTTATAATGCCAAGTGATTGCCATTTTAGAATTTACAACTGTAAATTGTGACATTGCTAATTTTTAGACCTATGGACAATCATACAGTATGTACTACATGGTTTCTGTTGTGTTTGTGTATTGTGCTGGCAACTAAGATGATTTTGCAAAGGCCAGTTCAACGAACTGTTAGGTTTACAAAAGGTAAATCAGAATTTGATTTTTATTTTAACGAAACTGCAAAGTTTAATATTAACGGGACTGATGAAAATGCTCTATTTAGCTTTATTTAGCTTTTATTGAGTCACTACTTTGTTGTAAAGTTATTTGTTGCAGTGGACAAAATAACAAAGAATAAAAACAGCTAATGAAGAAGAGTGATCATTTTACATGTAGATTCCAAACAGAATATCTGGATGAGTTTGAGGATGAGGTACGTTTACTTGATACGGGCCAGTTGCAAAATAAAGAAAATAAAAAACTTATTTATAAAGTGTAAAAGACTTTGCTGTTAATGGTCAAATTATAAGCAGGCTAACATGACCACATATGATGCTACAAACTGCATCATGTCCTGCCTCCTGCACGCTCTATTCTGCATGCTTAATTAAGAAATCACATCCCACTAAACCAGGGTGGCTGTGGTTTGAGGAAAACCCATTATCTGCCAATTGGAAGGTCTGTGGGTTGATATCTGGCTTCTCCAGACCATAAGAAGGGGTGGCGTGGCTCGGCAAAATAGAGCGGTCTTCTTGTAACCCTAGGGTTGCTGGTTAGATCCTCAGCCAAGTCGAGTTCATGTCGAGATGTCCTTGGGCAAAACCCCTAGTTGCTCCTGATGGGTTGTGGTGAGTGTCTTGCATGGCAGCTTCCGCCATCAGTGCGTGAATGTGTGTGTGAATGGTTGAATGTGATGTATGATGTTCAGCGCTTTGGATAAAAGCACTATAAAAGTACGGACCATTTACCATTTAAGTGGAAGTATCCTTGAGCAAGACACTAAACATTGTTGCCTCCAATCAGTTTGACAATTTATAGAAGCTGCATCTATAAAGTATGAAGTCCTATGTGTGTGTGTGTGTGAATGGTTGAATTGTTGCAGCTGGTTAGCTCAATTGGTAGAGCATCAGGCTCCCATGTGGGAGACCAGGGTTCAAATCCTCCAGGGGACGAACATTAACACCTTCCAGTTGGGTCCCTAGGCAAGTCCCTTAATGCTACTGCCTAACCATTGTAAATCGCCTTGGATGAAAGCGTCAGCTAAATGGCTGTAATGAAATGAATGTGACTTGCAGTTTAAAAGCAGACTGAGTGATTAAATATGATTACAAATGTCCATAAAGTTATATTGAACCAAACAGAGGGTTCATTCACACAGGATAGTCAGTGGAAATTCTGCAAATTTTCACATCTTTGTTAGGTTTAGTTTGCTTTCACACTGTACTTTACATAAGCGGAACAAACTGCCTGGACACTCAGTTACAACAACTGCTCTCATGGGCAATATTTCCAGAAGAAGGACAAGGAAGAAAACCCGGCTCATTGATTGGCCGAGACTAAAACACTCACTGTAACCAAGTATGTAATGAGTCGTCGCGGGGGACCAGGAAATTCAGACACACACACACACACACATATATATATATATTTTTTTTTACGTATTTCTAACAGTAATTTATTAATTATTATTAATTAATTAACAGGAGGTCAGACATATACTCTCTAATTACAAATGATGATTTGGATGCTTTGGTAAGGGACATCCAGCATGCTCATCCAAATGCTGGCTACAAAATCATGCTGGGACATGTTCGATCCAGGGGCATACACATTCAAAGTAAGAATGAATTTTGTAAAGTAAATCTCAGCTAACCAAAACAAATAGCAAATTAGTTTGCCAGTTTATGTTTATATCTCTACAAATTGTACCTGTTGCTACTGTCAGTTTTAGAAGTGATATACACTAGTAGTCTTTACAGTTCCATTTTTTCATAACGCAGTACATTTAGTATCTTACTTCAGTAGTATTGTCTGCAATTGCATAATCCAACGGGGCATCGATTAAGGGCATCAATGCGGTGAGTTGATCCAGAAGCGATCTTGATGCGACGATTAACCATCCAGACTGCAAGCCGGCATCAGTACAATGTTCCTGCTCCCAACAGTCTGTGGCATATAGACGGGACTCACAAGCTAAAAAGGTCCATTTTTTACCTCTGATTTTTGTACTGTATTGTATATCCCAATGTAGTAACATAGTGGCCTACAAAATTGTATCTCCAGTTGTTAGGACTGCAGTTCTCTCTAAGCCTTTGATGAATGACCAGAGGATCCTTTTAAATGGTAAATGGAGAAAATCTGCAGGCAACCGAAAACCACTCTCCATGAAGAAGGTATGAAGAAGATCACAGGCTGAACACGGTTCAGTAGGTGCAGGATAGTTGCCCATGGTGGAGTGGATGGGTTCTCCAGGCTAATAGTTTACCTTGATGGTGCCACAAACAATAGAGCTTTTTTGACAGCTTCTTATCTGCTATTAGCCAATATGGTGTTACATATCGAATTAGGTATGTATTGTACTGCAATTTTTCTATGATAACGTATACAACTAATATGATAACATGTATAATTGTGGGTAGTTTGTAAATCATATATCCTTACATGCACTGCTTACTAAAATTTAGGGATGATCAATTTATAGGTAAAATTTTTTGAAAATGTAAAACAAAGTTAAGGCTCTAGTGATATTATATCTTGAATGTAGGACATTTAAGTTCAATCATTTGATGGTAATTCTTTCATCTCAAACATTTTATTGAAATAAAGCTGACAACAATTGTGGTTAAACTGTAATTTAAAATATCAATGTTTACATAACTTGTAACTTGTAACATGTGTTAGGTGTTGTCTTGGTTTGATGATGTCTAATGGGAACAGGGAAGTTTTTAGATTCAAACTGTAAATGAACAAGAACATTTAGTGGTCGATTCATGGTTCACACCCTTCTTTCTTATTTTTTTTATGACTAATCATCTTGTTTAAAGAAGGCATTCCTATATACCTGCCACAAGAAACATGTCACTGTCAAGAAGAAACTGTGCAGTTGATGGAGTTAAATGGTCTGCTTCTCCCTTAAAAAGTCTTGTAATCTTGGTGGCCCTTGTACACATTTAAACAGGATTTCACACCTAAATACAAGGCAAATGCAACCTCTTTAAACAGGTGTCAATCACACACCCAAAACCAAGTCTCAACTGCAACATACCAAAATTCATGTGAAATCCAAACTGCAGGAGGCTCATTGCTTTTGAGAGGAAGAACCTGTTTGACTCTCTTTCCAACAGCAACATCCCCTATAGGTACAACATATGTCAGGTCTGTACCGCTTACTCCTATTATGGGTCGCGGGGTGAGCTGGAGCCTATCCCAGCAGTGTTTCAGGTGAGAGGCAGGGTACACCCTGGACA
>JBAMHW010000018.1:6215331-6274493 GCA_037177495.1 Rhadinocentrus ornatus
CGCAGGGCCAACATATATAGGGACAAACAACCATTCACACACACACTCATTCCTAGGGAGAATTTAGAGTCACCAATAACCTAACCTAACATGTGTGTTTTGATTAAACTGTATGTGAAATGTCTCTTTTCTTCCCCTACACCCATCGCTGACATTATAGCATTACCTTCTAATTTGCAGCTGAGAGGGCTGGCCCACTCAATCTTCGAAGCCTTGTAGAAGGATATTAAAGATCCTTCCTGGTCTTCAAATGAATCTTCCAAGTCTATTCTAAGCAAGAGTGGCTTTTTCTTCTCATGTTCAGAGAGTAATTTGAACTTGTACAGCTGTGGAGCTTTGTCCGCATCTAGTTCAGACCTCCAGTCTATAATAAAATGTAAAAATTAAATGAGTCACCTAGATGAAAATGCTGAAACACACCTAATCATTCACAACTTAGGTCATGTCAGCTAATTCTCTTCCCCGATAGTCAAATTCTTCACCTGAGTAAAATACTGTGTCATCCCCCTCTTCTCTACTAGTGAAGGGTGTTTCTTCTGTCCTGAGTTCACTGAAGCTACAGGGTGGCTCCTCAGACCTGCGTGAGGTATTTAGTTCACCCCTACTTTGCATTTCACCAGGGTTGGGGATCACTGCTATATATGAACCCTCTGGTCAGCAGTGAGGAAGTGAGACTAAAGCTTGGCTTTTTCTTTGCAACAACTATGTGCAACACCATGAATGTGTCTTCTTAGGAACTAAAAATGTTCCCTATTTTTCCCTTTCTTTCAAACAACATCCTTTTCCATTCCATTTAAATCCATGATGCTCAGTTTCTTTAATAATAGGTTGTGATCTTCACAAGATCAAATCTGGAGGTTGAAGGGGTTGGTGGGGGACAGCAACAAAGTTATACTTTTGTCCAAACAGATCATGTGTTAATGTGACTATATTTTTAAATGTAATTTTAGAGTTCATTTACCTTTTTCCTGCTGTTTTACACTTAAAAAAAAAAAAATACTTGGTTAAGGTCTGAAATTAAAAACTACAGAGTTAATTTTTGGCAAACATCATGACTTGTGTCATAACATATCACTACAAAATATCCCAACTTCTTTGGCTAAACGCACAAAAGGTGTTCAACATAAGAACCAGGATGTTACGTCCTCATTTCACATCCTCATTTTGTCCAGGGGTATAAGGACTGAACATAAAGGGAGTCAGACACTGGATAAAAGAAAAATACTAATTTATTTGTCATCATACAAAACAAAAGGGTTCACAAAACAAATAAATATCCAATTCTGACTAAGGAAAAAGGCCTATAAACAGAACATGATCAAAACCCAAAATTAAACCAAACAGAAAGTGTCCCATTAAAGGGTTAACAAGTACAACTGGGGCTAGTGTGAACCAATCAAAACATATGGAGGGCGGGTCTTTGTCGACAGCCACTGTCCATGCCCAGCTGCAGACGGTCAGGCAATCAGGCAATCAGGCTTGAAGGCTGACGCCCGTAACAAAAAGTGCAACCACAAGTTTTTCCTAGAACACTATGATGCTTAATTAATAGTTACTGTTCATGTCAGGTAATTCCTTATTTATTCCTTTATCTGTCCTTTGTAACTTTGGAATTTTATATGTCACTTGCTATTAAGTACATAAACTGAGTGGCCAGGTCTGCAATTATTTATTTTGATGCCTTTGTCTCAAGATTACAAGTTAAATATTCTGTTACTTCAAGATTATGAAGCGTATATTTACATAATAACAAGTACGATCTTGTTATTATACTTGTTGATATCAAGTATATTAATCTCATCTCAAGAAATCAGCATTTTTGTTCAAAATAACCAACCTCAGTTACTTGTTATTACAAGATAAAAATCTTTGTTTTTGTTAAGATCATGAAGGTCACCTGTACCTATGACAGGAAGTTTAAGCATGCATTTTAATTTCCTGGCAGCTGCTTTCCTAAGCCCTAACAAAGACCTCTTTTGATTTATCATAGTTAAAAACAAAGAAGCAAACAAACAAGATAATATGATAAAAGAATTTGAGAAAAAGATGTGTAAAAAAACTTTATTTAAATATAACCTTGTTTTACTTAATAAAATTAACTGAGGTGGCATGCTAAGAGTGTTTCTGATTTTCTTTTAATTGCTTGCAGAACACATTCTCAAAGTCTTTAGGACTTGACTTGAAAGATGAAACAGCAGCCTTTAAAAGATCTTAACAAACAAGGTTTATTGATTTATTTAGTTTATTGAGTTGAGATCTAGTGACTGTAAAGGCCAAAACATATCGTTTACAGTTATTTAGTGACCCCTCAAGCTTGATGGATGGGACAATGTCATTCTGAACAAGACACCACTCTCAATAGGAAAACATCTTTATCCAAGGATAAAGGGGATTTCTCAAAACATCTTTGTATGGGTTTAAAGGGGTACTTCTTTCTGAGAAGGCAACAATGTGCTTTACAAAATGCCAGTATATGAAAGCATGCCTTGATAAGGTTGCTTCTGTTAACTACTTGTGTGATCGATCATTCTTTTACTGTGTTAAATACTGCAAAACAAAAGAGATTTTTCTATTTGTAGATACCGGATACAATTTGAACACAATCCACTCCGGTAAAAGATCCGTGCAAATGCTTCTGTGGTTTTCAACCAGCTCTCCAAAGGGGTCAAGGGAGTTACCATTTCTGTTCTATCTTTCAGTTGCCATCATATCCCCATGGGCTTGCACTATCATCCAATTCCAATCCTTCGATGAAACAGCTACACCAGCCAATTCCACAGGTCACTGCCCTCACAGAAGTCTGGTAAACATGTAACAGAGGAGTGGGATGAGTCGAAATTGTATAGTTTGTCAACAAAACATGCTGAAATTATGTGCCAAAGTGGTGCAGCATTGCCCCCTCTGGTCATGATTTTGATTATATAGTTAGAATTTAAATCATAGTTTAAGCTTGTATGTGGGCAGAATCGTATGTCAAGTCTAATACGAATCAATGCAGCTTCAGAGCCCGTGATAGTATTTTAAAAGTAGTCATGGAAGGTATTTTAGCAAAAGTTTAACTAATTGGATCTACTTTTTTGACTCTTTAAGCGAAGGACAAGGTTGAACTTGGCAAAGGTGCTTTAAAACACCTGCCAAACAAAAGCAGTCACACAGAGGTCTGGACAGACAGAACAGGCAATAAATCCTCATTTACGTGATGGTCACTGAGCTGTGACAAGCTGGCTTCCATGAGAGGGAACTAGATCAAAGACTGGGCAGAGATGGAGACAGCGGGAAGGTGATTCACCTCTGAGGAAAAGTTTTGTGCAGACTTGACCTACAAGTGCTTGCTTGTGAAAGTTGCACCTAAACTGTTCGTGTCATGTTTGTATGACTTGGCATTAATTTTTAAATCCTGATACTTTTATAACTCATAATCACCTGTAAAGGCCACTGTCTACAGGCTCTTTAGAGAGTTCCTCATCATAATACACAATTTCCTACAGCATTTTATTTTTGTGCATGTGAAACACAAGCAAAACACATATTTTCCAAAACCACATGGGAAATGTGGCTTTGGAGCATTTGCATGGTAATTGCATGGTCATGTTTTATGTTATTTTAATATGTGAAACATTACCATACAAAACCACACGTTTCACATGTGATTATATAGGTTTTACATGGGTAGAAGCCCTTAAAGATAGATTTAAACCATTACCCACATTCTTCTCCCAACCTACCAAAGTTCCCTAAACATCTCGTTTAAAAATAGATTTTCAAAAGTGTCATCACCTTGTCTTTTCATGTATCCACTGTCCTCTAAATGTCTTTAAATATTTTTGAAAACTTAAAAAAAACAAAAAAAACAAACAACATAGAGCATGTCTGACCCTTTGCACATAGCACAACTTTGTCTCGTGAGAGTTCATGCAAGCTTTTGACGTATGTTAATAAGGTGTGCACTGACTGGCCGTAGGGAGGCCAGAGTCGGAAGGGGGGCTGGCCCAGCGCATGCACAGTGCATCCGACTCCAAAACATCAACAGCTTAGTGATGGCGAGCGAACCTGACCGAGCAGCAGCTTACAGAATTCAGCCATTTATGTTTGAAGCAGACTCCGAGCTCGAGAGTGAAGATACCAAGATGGTGGAAGAAGCACGTTTACAACAAAATGAAAACACGGGGCTCATTTGTACATTGCAGGGGGTTAAACTTTTAGGCTCGTCCCTTAGCATTAGCGTTAGCATTAGCGGCGTCAGCTTAATTTACGTCTCAGACACAGTAAAGCATGACATTATATCAGTAGCGACACTTACCAATTGCATTAATGGTGAGCCGCTCAAAGTTGGAATTGTCCCTCTTTCCAACCGCAGGGTTGATGCCATCTTTGCCTGAAATTCTCCCAAATTACTGAAACATTCAGGCGCAAGATGTTTAGCACAAACATAGAGCACTGCAGGCAGAGATGCAGGTTAGTTATTACCAAAAATGAATTTAATCTATTTGTCTCTGGTAGTTTGGTCTGCTGCTACAGGTAGACTAAAAACATTTTGATGTTGGTTTTGGCAACTGACAACTGAGCAGTTAACATGGGAGCGCAGTTTCGACATCTTCACACAACTTGTTATGGTGACTTGTTGTTATGGCGGCTGCAGTAGGCTGAGCAGGTGATTTTAGACGTGGAAGAGGAGCTGGTTTATTTCTGTGATGACGAAATTACAGTAGCAAATTAAAATCAGGCATTTTGTTCTGCTGTGAACAAAGGGCCGGGATGGAAAAAACTCGACCGTCTTCAAAAGAAAGGCTTTCAGGGAAGTTAACACTTCCAACACCAATACACATGTTTTAACTTGAAAAAGTGCAATTTTCAGTTGATGACTCCTTTAAGGGTTTGAATTTAAACTGTTGGATAAACTTTCTGATAAGTTTTAATGGGGTCAGTTTAACATAAAAAAGGTAACTGTGTAGTTGCTGAAAAGACTTTAAATTATCAGGCACCAGCCAGAGAGGGACTTTTAGATAAGGATGTTATACAGTACAACCCTGGGAAAACACAGAAAGTTGGTTAAAGTCTTTAACCAATCCAGAACATTAGGCCACGGGGGTATGAACCTTATAGACTTTACATTTCTTGATTCTCTTTTTTGTATATTCAGAATATTTTCTGTTCGACAAGTAATGACAAGTGCATAAGTGCTTAATCATGATTGATACATGTGCACATGAATCAATTAGTCTGCTACAGTGCCTAATTATGCATCACTAACTTACTATGAGGTACCAAATATCAGCATTTTTTCTGAAACTAAAAGAACAAACAAAACAACAACAAAAACATAGAAATAAACCACATTCATCCTTAAAAATGTTTTTAAAGGGTCTTATTGAAGCCCAGCATAGACAACCATTATCTGACAGGCCAACATCCAATCTTCCAATCCAGAAAGTCTTGGAAAGTTCCAGCTGAAGTCACTCCTTTTTTAAAGAAAACAACATCCAGGAGGTATGTTACTTATGATGCAGAAAACACCAAAATACTTCCAAAAAAACTGCACAATAAAAGATAAATGTTTATGTCAGTTGGAAAAATGACGTGTCTGACAAATATATTTAATTTAAGGTTGCAGAAAAAAACATGCCACCACATGCAGAGCACAGGTCATATCTGTTCCATAAATATGTTAAAGTCAGACAACTGCACATCTGCTGATTTAAATGATCCCACAACTGTAACACCTGTCTTTTAGCAATGAATAATAGATTATTTCTTTAAAATTTAACGGGGACAAAACAGAATTCCTGGCGAAAATATTTTTAATTAATTTGCAGAAAAAAAAATCTATTGATACAAGTCATGTTCAGGATTCAATTCCCCTTATATACAAGATGATGAAACAACTCTTTAAAGAAACTAAACAGACTAAAACCACCAAAAATGTAAAAAAGAATCTAAATTTATTTGAGCATTCATTATCACTGCCATCCACATTTTTCTGACCTTTAAAAACCATTTAGAAAATTGTGCTTATTCGGCTGCTCTTTAAATGACAAAAGAACACATTCGTCCGAAATTAGCTGTTCTGTGGGGGGTTTTTGTAGCATTTTCAACTGATTTTAATGTCATCAGCTTTAAATACAAAGCCCTTGTTGCGCCAAGACCAAGCTACATTACCAACACCCTTGTGAAAATTCCCTCCACAAATACTGTGTTCATTTGCTTTTAGGTTTGCAGCAACGGCAAAAGAATGATCAAACACGAATCATCAATTAAGGCCCAAAGATATGAAGATCGTTACTTAGAAATAGTTTTGTCCGCTGGACAGGACAGGGGGGAAAAAAAAAAAAAAAGAAAAAAAAAAAAGAAATAGTTTTGAAAGAAAGCTAAAGATCCTGTTGTCACCAGCTGCAGGTTTCCTAAAATTATTTTGCACTTTGTTTCCATGCACGTGATCATTTAAGAGCTAAAAAAATTTGGGAGCAGCAAAAATCCTTAATTTAGTTTAAACTTTCCATTCAGAGCCAGCTGTGTCTCAGAGAGAACAAGAAAATGCCTCTCTCATCATTAGAAGTTCCATAAACAGAAACCTGCAGGTAAAGACTGGCCATGGAAGCACAGAAGGAGGCTTAAATATGAATTTCCACGTAGCCAATCATTTGCTAAGAAAAACCTATCATGGTTATATCATTATCCATAAGAAACATTTAAACAGTAAGCTGCATAGAGTCAATAGGAAAAGCAGTCCTATAAAAGGATGGATTTTAAATAACCATTTTACATATCTGCACCCATGCCATGACAAAGGATAACCTGTTTCTCTAATAAAAGGTTTATAGTGGTGTGGCAAAAAAAAAAATCCAAAAACTCTAAATTCTTGTCATTCTGAATAGTTAATAGTGAAGTTATAATGATTTAGCGACATTTAGAGGCACAACTTGCAAATTGAAGTCAACTGAACACAACCCAACAAACCCCATAAAAATTAGCTGAAAATAAACTAATAAAATAAATAAATGAATAAATAAATAATCAATCCTTATTATGTAAAACAGCAGCAAAATATGAGACAATTCAGGATAAATAAATACTAAAATAACAACCCTTCTGCAACTTGTTCTAGATATCTGTTAGAAAATGATGCAACTGAATTATTATTTTATATATACAAGTATTATATTTAAGTTAATTACAATGCCCATCTTGAGATTAAAGAAAGAAGGTATATTCTTCTTAATCATTGCATGATGCAGTGATAGGTAATGTGAGATGGCAACATATCGTTAACATGGCGCGTACAGTACGCTAGTGTCTATCTGTATGAACTAACAACACACACTCTGGAGAGGCAGCTATATGCTGATTGAGTGTTAATTGGTAGCTGGAGCCAATTAAAATTGGGAGTGGCTGAAGTTAACCAATGAAACACGACAAAGGGGACAAAATTGGATAAACAGTAAAAAAGAAACCATTAAGAAGAAAAGAAGCACAGGTAAAAAGCACACAAACCAGTTGCACTGGACAGTCTTCATTATTTAACACTTTGTTTTCTTCACCCAAAGCAGTTCTTTCTCCACTTTTATGTCTTTTTTACAGCAGAGAAAAACTAAAGAACACTGGAAACAACAAAGCCAACAGCAGCCTATTCATCGCGTGTTTCTGAGACTGCCCCTATGTGGTTGCAAATGCCTGTAACACGCTAATTTCACGCGCTAATTTAAGTTACGATAAAATAGAGTGTAAACAAAAGCTTCAATAATCAACAAGTGCCACGCAGCGGCTGTATGTGTGAAATAAATAACTGAATGCTTTCCAAATTTTTACAGTTGAACAGGGACAAGATAGAGGTGATGATTTTTGGACAGAAAGAGGAATGGTTAAATATCAGCACCCTGCTTAAATCTGCGACGTTGTACCACAAACCAAGCTAGAAATCTGGGTGTTATTTTGAATTCTGACCTGATGTTTAGTAGACACATTAAATCACTAAAGAATCAATTGTCTCGTGTATGTTTGCACCTGATTGCTTTGTTTTAAGCACTTTGAGTTACTTTTGTCTGAAAAGTGCTATATAATTAAAGCTTGGTTTGATTTGAACAATACTCTGGTAGGCTGTTATGTTTAAATGATGCTGAATTGGTACTAAAGGGGCAAAATTGTGCTGAGAAAGTATCCTCCACACCGTTTAACCACCACCAGCATGAACCATTGATACAAGGCAGGATGGATCCATGTTTTCATGATGTTTCCACCAAATTCTGACCCTACCATTTGAATGTGGAGCTGAAATGGAGACTCATCCCACCAGTCAATGTTTTCCATCTTCTATTGCTCAGTTTTGGTGAGGCTGTGTGAATTGTAGTTTCAGTTTCCTGTTCTTAGTTGACAGGAGTGGCACTCGGTGTGGTCTTCTGCTGCTGTAGCTCATCTGCTTCAAGGTTGGATGTGTTGTGTGTTCAGAGATGATATTCTGTATACCTTGGTATGAACCAGTGCTTATTTGACTTACAGTTGCATCTCCAATCAGTCTGCTCCTTCTCCTCTGACCTCTAACATCAACAAGACATTCTGGTCCAGACAACTGCTGCTCACTGGATATTTTCTGTAAACACTAGACATAGTTGTGTGTGTAGATCCCAGTAGAACAGTTTCTGAAATGCTCGGACCAACAACCAATAAAGTGGCCAGTGAATGTGTGTCCAAATCTTTACCATAAAATGTGAAATGTGTAACACTTGACCTAACCCAACCCTGCAGATTTTCCATGTATGCCTGCTTCAACACACCTGACTCAAATTAATGAGTCATTGTGCAGAAACTGATAGGCTGTTAGATCCATTAAGTTGATTCAGGTGTGTTGAAGCAGGAACACATTGAAAACCTGCTGGATTGCAGCCCTCATAGGACTGAACTTAATCGCCCTGGTGTAAGCTATTATTTAGAAAGGAAACCAAGTGAGGGAAAATAGAGATTTTTGAGTCTTTCTTGTGAATCTTAAGCACTGTGGGCGATTACATGTTATGGCATTAGATTTGGTTGGACTGTGAAGGTCAAGTTCAGTTCTGGCACACACACACACACACACACACACACACAAATGATTTCCTCTTAAGTATGCTGAAAAGGGAAATAAAAATGACCTTCATTGAGATTTAGGAGACTCTGAACAGGTGGGGAACTCTCCAACCTGAGCAAATATTTAAAAAGCAGAGACATGTGAGTGATTGAGTGTGTGTTAGTCACATTATGTTTTGTTAGTGTAGAATCACATGGAAATATGAAGTGTTGTGTTTTTATAACCCAATGTCTGTAAACATGTTCTCTACCTCACAGTCCACAGGATTGCATCTTCATGTTCCAATGACTCAGGCTGAACAAATTTTAAAAAACAAGATCTGTAAAAGGTCTTTGGTTTTATTTAAACCAGCAAAGCCACACCACAAAACTAAAGGTTATGCTATGATAAAAAGCACAACTGTAATAATGCAGATGCAGAGCTCAGAAAACTGTGCATGATGGAAAAAGGGTGAAATTTTGAACAAACATTATATGAATGAATTTTTTAGTAGTATTTTACAAATGGCTGAGAAAATTAATAATGTAGGAATAATAGTGAAATTATCAAAATCTGAACTGTATTTAGTGATTAAATAACATACTTTTGGCATTACATACCCAAACTAAGTGGTACAGATGGCTCAGAGAGGTTATAGAGTATGCTAAATGGACCAGTGACTTCACAAGCTGAAGGGATTTTACTTTAAGCATTTTTATCCCCGTATTTATGTTCAGCATGCTTCCAATTTAATGTTAAAGAATTTCTTCATTGTATTTTGTGTGAAACAAAGTACCACTAAGTATTGTAGAAATCGATGTGGGAAAGGGACAGAAGAGAAGTGGGATCAATTTAGAGGTACCGAGTGTCACGCGGACTGTGTGCCAACGTGGAGACTTTGTTGTTATCTGAGCCGTGAAAAGAAGCGCGCATGGGCTGGAGAAAGAGGTCCTTTGCCTCTCCTGAGGGCAGCGCTGACGCAGAAGCCGCCTATATAAGACCTTCCAAAGATGCCTCAGATCGGTCGCTCGTGCACTTGCGCTTTTCTGGACGTCGCGTAACTTCTGCTCCAGCTCTCACGCTTGCCAGCAGCAATTTCACTGTCACAGCCAAACACATCTGGCGGATTCTTTTTCTTGCTTGCTGCTTCCTCAGCGCGGAATTGAGCACATGAACTTTGCCAACAAAGAGCGCCAGAGCGCAGAGAATGCCCGGCGTAACGACTGCTGAGCGCACCTGTCGTGGGGTAACTCCGCGTCAAGTTGTGAGCATGAGAAAGAGAGAGAAAACGGGATTTTCTCCGTGTTAAGCTCGTCAAACAAGTAGCAGATACTCTGGGCATGGACAATGGATACCTTGAGTCTGTCAGTGAACGCGGTGTCTTACACCGTGGCGGCTGAGATCCCCACCACCGATGATCCGTTCAACGGACCCATCAAGAACATCGCCCCGTGGAACTTTACTGTCCTGGCCGTGCTCATGTTTGTAGTCACCTCGCTGTCTCTGACCGAAAATTTCCTGGTCATGTTTGTCACTTTCAAATTCAAACAGCTCAGACAGCCCCTGAATTATATCATAGTTAACCTGGCCATTGCCGACTTTCTTGTCTCCCTCACCGGTGGACTAATAAGTTTCCTGACAAACGCCAGGGGGTATTTCTTCCTCGGCAAGTGGGCTTGTGTCTTGGAGGGGTTTGCAGTTACTTTTTTCGGTAGGTTCTGTACTAATTATGCCTGGGCTGGATAAATGTTTTTCCAATAGCTGTAGGTGTCAGTGTTGGAGCTCTTTTAAAAATATCTATTGCAAAGGTGGATGATGTTGTTTAACAACTCCACAGAATGCCAGACTTCCATTTGAACTGACTTTTATCACCTGATGATGAATCATCTGACAGAAAAGTCACTTTCTCAGAAATTCATCCTTTTTTTTGTTTTGATTCAGATATCAAAGTTGATTAATGTGAAACGGGAAATAATACTGAAGTAGCAATGTAATAAAGTAAGATTTTATGGATATTAAATAAGTGACTAGAGAAGATATAGAAATAAGAATCTGTTCCAGCTCTTATTACACACGTAAAAGTTTAAGTACAATTGTTTTCTTTACACATTTAAATGAGCAGGATGCCAGACAAGTTTGTGGAAAAAAATAACACTCACTTTAATGTGCGTCTTAAAAAGTAATTTGATATTGTTTTATGAGCCTCTGGTGGAGATTACCTGAGAATTTTTCTTTTTTCTTTATAACAGCACCTGCAAAGCATTTGCCTTTGTGCTGCCGCGCTTCGTGTGCAAAAACAGATAGCAGGATGAGCAGCAGAAGCCCCCAGTGAGTCTGTAAAGCTCAATTCAAAGCCATGCGCTCAGCAGATGTTAGCAGCCTGTACAGGAGACTTCTCACATACTGCAGTGCATGACTTGTCATAAGTAGGTTACCAGCGCCGTGACCACCAATTTAACTAAGTCACTGGGTTTTGTTTTGTGGTCTCCAGTGAAGCTCTTTGTAAGACCACATATAGAAGTTTTAAAAGTGGGATCATGAGAGTCTGATGAGAAGCCTGCAATCAAGAGCAAAGAGAATTCTTGAACAGATCATACAAAGCCCTCCTTATTGAGCTTGGGAACAAGTTTTGTTTGATCCCCCTTTTTGTATCTTGGACAGGTTACATAGAGAAGTGGCGCGGGAAGTTAGAGGATGTCCTGATCACAGACTGTCAATCTGACAGGCTGTATGCCAACAGGAATTTGAATTCCAAGGGAATTACCATATGAGTCTCATATGGATAAATGAGAACATTATGGAACCAATGTCTCTTGTCAAATGTCAAACATGTGCCGTGAGACTTAATGTACAGAATATAATGCTAAACCACTCCACTGGGAATAGTTGTGTGGACTGAGTGCAGACCTGATGGATAGATTTTTAATGTACTTACCACCCAAAAGAATACCATTGCTACATATTAAGGAGCATATAAAATCAAATAACTTATGGCATACTTGCTTTAGCACATAGCCACTTATAATTCCTGGCATGCAAAGCTGGTCCACCGCTTAAACTAACTTGGCATACTAGGTTATAGGTTAGCAAGACGTGCTGCTGTATAATCGATGAAGTGAGTCTCAAATCCTAGAGGGACTTTGGGTCAAAAGCCTCTCTAACTTATCCCTAAGCAGCTGTGGGTGATTGACTGATGTGTTCTTACAACCTGTGTGTTTGTTGGGGTGTAGGGGGAGCAAATTAGACGCTGCTTAAGTGGAGGTATCTCTTGCATTTGAGCAGAACAGACACACTGATTAATATTCTGCTCAGTGTGAGAATGTTTTCTGTTTCAGGCCGATTTTCTATTTTCTTGTTTATGTGCTTTACAGATAAACAGATTAAATCTTAATAGACAAAAACAGGGTTCATGTCTCTGTAGAAAAAACAGCTCTTTAATGGTCAGTCTTAAGCCTTAGAAGTAAAGTGATGGTGTTAATTTACCTTGCAAAATTAGATGCCAGATGCTTTTGTTAATATGTGTGTGACAACTGAACACACACTTTCCACCTGCTTCTTTTGTCCTCTCCAGTGACTCTAGAAGGCAGATACAAGGAGGACCTGACCGTGCAGGGATAAGTAATTAACCAGTTTCTGAGAGTGACTTATTACCACAATTAAAATCTGCTTCTTTTTTTTTAGCCCATTAGGAGGCCGCCTGATACACTCAGCCCAGATCATTAAACTATTTCCAGCAACAGCAGAGCCTCTTTTACCCCTGCCACATGCCGAACTGGGATATTTTGTCAAAAATGAAGAACTAGGCTATCTAATTTAAAAGTTCCAAACACAGACAGTAGATCTAATGCAACGAATGAGCCATCTGATTGTTGTGGGGATGGCAAAGAGATGCAAAAACACACATTATGAGCTCATGTTATTGGTTATATTTTGGGTTTTAGGCTGTTTAAAGCAGGGAATGGGAATAAATGTTCTAAATAAAGCCTAAGAATCAGTGATGTGTGTTTCTGACCATCACGTGCTGTTGTTTTCTTTAGGGATCGTGGCCTTGTGGTCTTTGGCCGTTTTGTCTTTTGAGCGGTTCTTTGTGATCTGCCGGCCACTAGGCAACATCCGACTGCAAGCCAAGCATGCGATCTTGGGTCTGCTGTTCGTGTGGACCTTCTCCTTCATCTGGACCTTCCCTCCGGTGCTGGGCTGGAACAGATACACAGTGAGCAAGATCGGAACCACCTGTGAGCCTGATTGGTGAGAAAACAAGTCATATTTAACTCATGATTATATAAGTGTTTGAGAAGAAGAACAGTTTTATTATGCGATCAGTTCACAAAAATACCCTGGACATATTTTCCCACTTATTCCTTCCTGTAGTACTGTTGGAAGATTTACTACCCGAGAAATTAGCCCAATAAAAACTGGATTTAGCAAAGCTTGTGGCTCACCAACTGCAAGCAGAAAATTATTTCTGAGAAGGCTGCAATGGCAACATTTTGAATGTGAGTTTTAGTGCCTGGATCAGAACAATTTCAATAGTTTTTTTAATCCAGTCATATTAAAGATGGCAGCACAAGTTTCAGGGCACATCTAAAAATCAAAACACAAAGCCATCTGCTCAGCACACCACTGAGCAGGAAGAGAAAATAGTTGGGGTTTTTTTGTGTGTGTGATCTGGGTGAAGCAAACCTCTATTGCTGTAGCTTTGTTTTAGCATTGATCACGCACCAATGCAGAACAAATGTTTGTATTTAGTGTTTGTGAGTCACATCTGCAGCCTTCTGTTTTCACCACTTGGAGTCAGACTAAAACATTGAGGTGTGATCAACGTGTAAAGCTGATCCAGCACATTTCAGTTACATCTCTACTAAATGTTCAATGCTAAATATCTTGCTAACAATATCTGTTCTGTTTGGTGTTGGCTAGCTAATAAAAATTAGCTTACCTTTTTTTTTTCCTCCTTTTGCTATTGTTTGACTCATGTTGGTCAAAGTTGTAAGACTATGAATTTCAAAACCAAAACATTGAGCTAAAAAATGCTCAAGTGTGACAGGTTTGTCACTCTTTATGTTTACATGGTTCTCAGCAACCTAATTTATTGGGGAAACATTATTGGGTGAAATTAGATAACAAGTTTATCAGATAATGCACTCACAGCAGTTAGGGATTAGTACCATATTTAGTGGCATTGCTGTTGATGAGTGAGAGCACTTTCTTATTCAGATTTCATGCTCTCTTTAATTTAAATGACAACTTTCTGGTCATGAGCTGAAGTCTTTCAACATGAGACACTGTTGATATAAAACTATATGCTCTAGTCCCAACCCTCACCTAAATATTTTGAACCTTAAGCTACGCTCAGCGCACTGTAAAATCTAACTAGTTGACTTTAGTTAAAAAATATATGCAAACTCGTTGCCAAAAATTAAAAAATTTGATCAGTTTGATTTTGCTGTAAATTCACGAGGTTGTGAAAGAAACTTGATTTGATAAAGTTCACATAAATTGAAAGAGATGCTTCTCAAAATGTTGGTTTTATTTTTTGACACACACAATAATTTAAAGTCCATCTTACTTAAAGTAACTGATGGTGTGGGAGGGGTTTCTACTCTAACTAATGTCAGAGCGCAGACAGCAGTGCAGCAGCTGCCTGGATAACTGGTTTTAAACATAGGGATGACCAGTAGGCAAACTGGAAAACAGTCACATGACAAGGCCAACATTAATTGAAAGTCCTTTATTTTCATCATCAATCAAAATTTGAATGGGTAAACTGTATTTTTATGTCTAGAACATGTTGTCTATACACTGAAACTGGTGAAAGGTGAATTATTGCTGATATGAGGTTAATATGAACTGTCTTGCACTTTCCTCAAACCAGATAATCTGGAATTAGAAATTAGTGAGAGTGACATGGGATGATGTTGGTTTTACTTTTTTTTTAAAACTTTTTAAAAACATTTTATTATTCCTAATTACTACAAAACAAGAAGAAAAAAGAAAACTATACAAGAGAAAAACTGGGACATTTTAACTTGAATGATTGGAAAATGGACATGAAAGTATTTTAGTTTTTTACATATTTCTGAAATCCATCTAAACCTTTTGGATCAATTGAATTACTTAAAATAAAAAAAAAGTCAAACATAAAAACAAAAAAGTACTTTTTATACAGTGAATTAGCTTTAATTTGTTGATGATAGAAGTGAACAGCATTGTGGGAAATCCTGCTCCCCCACATCACAATTTCTCATGTAAATAACTTAATTACGTCTTTTCATTATCTTCCTTTCCAAAGTTCATATAACTTGTTTAAAATTAGTATTACTAACCGCTGGATTAAAACTAAGTTATATCCAGCATATATATTCTATTTAAACCTATGTTATATTTAGTTTCCTCTGATTATGACTCAGAAATAACCTTCTGTCCTTTAGTTTTTGTACCACATGGCTTGTACACAATCAGATAAAGATCATAGACATTCTACACTCTGCCCTACAGCTCAGATTTACATTGCTGCTTCAGACGTTTAAGCTCACATTAATGTGTTTTATGAAAAAGCCAAGACACAGGTCTGCTCTTACCTTGGCCCTCAGGGTGCCATGATGGCTAATGCTATTTAGTTGTTTTGATCAAAGACACACAGATATGGGGTTGAGTGTTTGCCTCTCGCCCTGTAGGAGAACCATTGCTCAAATGAAGCGATGGTAGAATGGTTCAGACAATACAATTAAAAGATCCCCTATCAGAGATTCCCATGACACGGATGGCCTGTTCCCCTTCTGGTTGTACGCAGCATGAGTGATCAGAAAACATCTGGTTACCAGCAGGAACTAGAACGGCACAGGTCTGTGAGGTCCAGATTGGTGCAACATGGCACAGCCTGATGCATTTTAAAAGCCTTATTTATTTGCACCCTGTTCTCACTGCAGACTGCATTGACAGGCTTCTGAATGTCTAGAGGAGTTTGTATGACTATGCATTGGAGGATTGGATCATCAAGCTATCAGGAGATGGTTGCTCAATTCAGTGTATGTATATTCCCAGGGCATCTTTATTCTGCAATGTAATATTCAGTTAGCCCTCCTAATCCAATTCCTTACCCCTGTCCCCATTATCCCCCGTATTACTCTGGAGAACATAGGACCTTGTGAAGTTAGGAAAAACCTCCAGCCAGGGTCAGAAATTTGATACAATCTGCCACTTTGATGTTACTAAACTTCTTTCAAACTCTTTCAAGTCCTTGGGCATTGTCTACGACATTTATTACAAAGACCAAAGACTCATAACCCTTGAGTTCTCAGAACAATCTGCACATGTAGAGAATATAATTAACCCACTACCCTCTGCTCATTTGACTAACTTTTTTTTCTCTGGACATTGCTCATTTTCCCAGTTAAGTTTTACTGTGTCTTTCTCTTTTGCCGTCCAAACATTTTGATAAAAGCACAGAGATCACAACCAGAGGCTGCATGATTGTCTGTAAAGGCTCATTTATGCTCTATGCTCAAGTCACATACAGAGAATTTACGTGCATGATTTGCTCTGTTTCTGGACTGAGCAATAGAAGCTGTACAACTGTACATAATCTTGATCTCCACCATGATCTGCACTGCCTTCTGGCATTCACGGTCATGTGTTTACTACCATGGCAACGTAAAGGACGCATGAAAGTATAAGAGCAGCGACGTTTGAAACAGATGTACATGTTCACGCATGTAAAAGGAGCATAAATTGGCCTTAAGGGTTCAATTAGAAGAAAAGTAAGCATGCTTAAGTTGTGTCTTCAGGGGCTTTGAATGAAGGGGAAAACATGAATGATTCAAGGTGTTGCGCCCCAGAACAGTATTGATATTGACATTTCAGAGTTGGAGCCAGAATTTCTAGCAGCGCTTTTTCCAAATGATTTTACACATCTTTCACATCTTTCAAACAAGATATTTCTTGGCATATTAGACTCAAAGATTTCTTTAGATTCAGACTGCCTCTTGAATGTGTTTTTCTCATGTATCGCACGCCAAAAAAATCTAAAGAATGAGGCATGAAATGCTCTGACAGAAAGCTGAGCTCAGCCACACTTTCTTTGTTCAATCAAGATTAAGATAGATGGTTGTAAACACACATGCACACACCGCTCCATCTGCCAGCTGGACCCCTAGACATTCATCTGCAGCTTGTTTCATTTGAAAATTGTAGGTGTTCTTATGGAAAAGACTTAATTAGACTAAATTAGTGTCCATTGGGCTCTTAAGTAGTTCACAGAGATTTGTCTCAGCTGTGAGATTTCTCTTTTAGCTGTAGCTAACGTGAGGTGCAAAACTGTCATCTCCCTCTCGAGTCACATAAAAGCCTCTGAATTTCGAAGCAGCTCATAGCTGGGAATTGATGGGGTTGTTTATCTTTTTTTGGCTTAAAGGAGCACTCGGGTGGTCTAAAACAGCAGCTTTGATCGAGGAATGCAGTTTGTATCTTTATCAAAATCACTTAAGGTTTGCTAAATTTTTGTGACAGTGGATAACGGCATGTTTAAAATGACACATTATTTTTGTTTTTTCTTTAAATCTGTAAACAGGTATTCAACCAATATGACAGCTCACAGCTACATCATCACTTTCTTCACCACCTGTTTCATTTTGCCTCTTGGAGTGATATTCTACTGCTATGGGAGGCTCCTCCGCAAGCTCAGAAAGGTCAGTTTTCTCACGCAATGCACATAAAAAATATTATTTTTGAAAATTTACTTTGATCGACATTTTTATATGCCATGCTGTACAAGTGTGCCACAGCTATGATGCTTTGACAGGAAAAAATATGTTACTTATAGATCAATTCCAGTGTTTTCAGAGAAAAAAATGTAAACATGAAGTGCCATTACATATACAGTTTACTAGGGATTAAACTGTAATTTTCTATTTGTGTGTGATTGCGCTTATCAGGTCAAACTCTTTACATTTTATGAAGAGGATAAAAAAGTATTAAAACCTCCAGATGTGACTTCTAAAATGAAACAGCCAACAATGCCGAAGAAACACTGATCAAACCTGTTAAAAGCTTTTCTCATTATCGATTAACAATCTGTGCAGCAGTGATTGAGGCCATACAATGTAGGAGCATCCTAACTAAACAAATGTTGATAAAACATTTTTATTCACTGTGCATTTCTTTTTCCTTTTACTAGAGCCACAGAGCGCTCCCATCACCTTGATCGTTAGGTTTAAGGTGGTAATCTGCGCAGTTTCATGTCCATCTTTGCCTAGTCTTGGGTCTACGACAATATCAAACGTGTTTGATATTAACACAAGTCGCATAATCAACAACCAATAAATGAGCTCTGAGAAAAGCAGAAACAGGAATCCTAACAGTCAAAACACCGGCAAAAATGGACGAAAAAAAAAAAGATGAACAAGAGCCGGTGATGACACGTCATAGTTGGGCCGTCCAGAAAGAGTAGCGGTTGGTTATTAAGAAGTAAATGTCTGCTGTGGATCATTAATGTGTTACAGTATAATGATCTAACAAATGAGAGAAGAGCAGAAAACTCATCCCTGCAGCTTCGGATGAGTCAGGGTAACACCTGGTGGAGATGCAAAGTCACACTTAATAATGATGTAAGCCCAGCATTAAAGTAAACAAAATATTGGCCATGTATACAACAGCATCTAATATTAGTTGCTAAAAAGTTAAACAAAACAAAATGGAAGTCGAGTTTATTAAGGATATGGAACATGCTGGTGTTTTTTTTTACTAGATGTTACGGTCTGTAGTGTGTTTCTTCTAGGTCACTTGTCCACAGTTTAACTAGAAGACAAAGGAAATGAAGGCATTTGGGAATGAAAACAGACCCGTGTGGTCTGAGCTTTGGGATTATTTACTGTACTGGGTATAAAGTACTAAATATCTCGATAGAGGCAGATCAAGAGTAAGAGAGGAGTGAAGTGAAGCCCAGCGGTTCACTCCATACCTCTAAAATGATCCGACTGAATATCATGTCAATGATGTATTAATGGGAGACAAAGGACTCTCTGCTCTGTCTTTGTGTTATTTTGACCAAAGAAAGTCAGTTATTTCATTAAAACTCCAGCCAATTATGTCTGCTTGTGAAAAAAGTGCGTAATATGTCTGTTAAAGTCAGCGGCAGAGATGAGCATAGAGTTGAGGAATTCAAACTCCAATGGTGCACTGATAGAAGTAATCCTATTGAATCACTTCCACTAAATCAGGCTAATTTGTTGAACATATTTCTTTGATTTGGGAATTTACCCAATTTGTGTGCTTACTGTTTCTGTCATTTGGTATAAGTTGAGTAAAAATCCAACATGTCTCCTGCTAAATGAATGTGACTGGACATTATTTGTAGGCTGATAGGCATACCGCTGGTAAATGAGCCAACAGGATACATGTGACTGAGTTTTGATTATAAAAGTGACCTACCTAATTAATAGATCCTCACAAATTTGGCCTCTCTGTTTCCAGGTGTCTCATGGGCGTTTAGCGACTGCCAGAAAGCCCGAACGGCAAGTGACCCGTATGGTGGTGGTGATGATTGTGGCATTTATGGTGGGCTGGACACCATACGCAGCTTTCTCCATACTGGTTACAGCTCATCCAACCATAGAACTTGATCCCAGACTGGCTTCCATCCCAGCCTTCTTCTCCAAGACGGCCGCTGTCTACAACCCAATCATCTACGTCTTTATGAACAAACAGGTAACTTTTCATTTTAAAGTCAGGGGATCATTATTGGTAAAGTTTAAACGGCAGGTGAGTTGGATTGTTTCCGGATGTCACCAACCTCTAGCAAACTGCTTTTTTCAGCGCCTTTTCATGGGCTGTTGCTAATGTTGTTGGCTGTTAATAGGCAAGGCAATTTTATTTATAAGGCACATTTCCTACTGTTGGTTATAATCCAGAGAAGGAATTTCCCAGCTGGGATTAATGAAGTATAATAATAAAAATAATAAATAACAAAATGAATAAATAAAATTTTCTAATCAATTCCATAAACTGTTCCCTTGTGTCATTTATGAGCTGTCCTTGAATAACTGCAGGCTCAAATACCGGTTTGGGTGCAACAGACAAGTTAAAGAAGAAACTAAAATGATCATATAGAGCAAGATCTACATTTAGATTTAAAGGTCCCATATTATGAAAAATTCACTTTTTAAAGGTTTTCTAACAGTCTTATGTGTCCTCACAGTCTGTGTAAGAGGCCAAATAATTAGAAAATTCTGTCTCTTCTCTTCACTTGCTTGCTTCACTTTTTAGCAAATGTGCGCTCAAACAGGAGTCTGAGATCTTTCCCTTTGTAACATCACAAAGGAAAAAAATCATTTCCCCTGGCAGTGGATACTGTCATTGACCCGTCCCCCCGGCTAGCTGAGCCTGCCCTCTAAAATCACCGAGTGGGCGCCAGCGAAAGCCGGATCCTTTCCCATTGAGGGGTTAGGAAAGGAAAAAAAATAAAAGGATTCTATGGTGGCTTGTAAATGGTGATATGCAGTATGGACCCACCACCTCTTTGGTTATGTCCTGTTTCAGACGTTGTAGTGAAGTAAAGCAGATTTAATCAGGACTGCATTATCTTTTTTTTTTGTCTAACCATGTATCAGTTAAAAACATCAAGATTAAGACGTCAAGATTATATGAAGAAATGCAATTATTAATTAGACATTACTTGTTGCTCAATGATCTGACATTAAGCACACCATGTTTGAGAGTTACTTGAGGTTGACTGGACACAATCCTCCTTCAAGGGATATGGATTCAATTTCTTTGATCAGACAATCTGACTGGCCCTTTCCATTCTAATCTATGCAGAAGGAATGGTCCCTCTCAGCTCTTGCATAGCTCTGGATTTGACGTCTGCATGTTGCACGTGTTGCAGTAGTCGGACCTTTTATGGTGAGACATATCTCTAAAAGTCTGATCTGGTTTTTAGTAATATCCGAACCAAGGTAACATGGTTTACATTTAGCTAAATTTAGAACTAGATTCAATTTTGAAATGCTTCAGGAAAAGTGCGTGTCTGAGGCAAATGAAAGCTGCTGTAGACTACTGAGATGTTTTTCTGTTGTTTGGGGGTATTAGTCTGCCTCTTAATAATTTATCGTGAATTAATAAATTCAATAAAAATCCAGAGTGCACATTTATTCATGTGTGGCTCTGCAAAAAAAAAAAAAAAACATTGGCCACCTTGCTATGAGGCTTGAGGCTAGAATTAGAAACCACTTAGTTTTCTAGGTTTGCATAGACAAAACCAAAAACATGAGAAATTTACTGTCTTTACAGTAGATCAACAGATTCCTATGAAATGAGTTGAAAATATTTTAGCTACAGTATTTATTATTTATTTATAGAGAAAACTGTGTTTAGTGAGACTACATTATGCAGAAACGTCTTGTAACTGTAGATCAGTCCTGGACTTTCATTTCGAGGATTTTTGGCCTATTTCTCTGTATAGGTACAACTTTGCACAGAAACCCACAGGAATGTTGGTAGGTTTCTGCCTTTATCTCAAGGGAGTAGGTTTGATTTTGACATTGGTAGGGACATAAAAGAGGCCCACAGAGGTCCCTAGAAGACGTTTTTCACTTTATTTATTTGCAATATAATGTTACTAAACAGATAGGAAATATGAACAAGCCTAATTTTATATGTATGAGGCATGCACAGAAGCCAATTTAATATTGGTATAATGGTGATAAACAATCTTCTAAGGAAAATCTTTATGTGATCATCTTGATTTATTAGAATTATGTATAATTTTTAATATTAGAGAGAATGTTTACATTTTTCTAAACATTTAAATAAAATTTTAATGTTCAATTTTTGCAGGAATCTGTGCCAAGCTTTTTTAAGACTGTAGAATATTACGTGAAGACCAGTATGCCATATTATGAATAAATTTAAAAGGATTGTGTAGCCCAGGTCATAACTCTAAGTACTAAAGCTCACCTGCTTCTCCACCTGCTTTGTCACTATTATCTCTGTTAGTAATAACTCAGTAGAAGTACTGAAAGTAATTTCTTTGGGACTAAAACAACTCCTGATGTCCACCTTTCTTTTCTTTGCTCCTGACATTCTCATTGAACACACAACCACCGTTAAGGCCAATTTCCACGGCTTGCGTGTGCGCTGTGTTCCCGCTGCACCTATTCATGGCCATTTTAGTCAATGGTTTGGTTCACACCAGGTACGGCGCGTATCAGAAGCGTCTCGTCACGGCTCTCTGATAAATATATGTGCTATAAGTAATTTTTTACAGAGCTCGCATCCAGAACGCGTCAAGCTTAGCAGTCCAGATAGGGCCAGACAGGAAATCAGAAACACAAGCAGGATCCAGCTAGGCGGATTGCTCTCGCAGGCACTCATTGGTGTGAATGGACCCAAAGCGTGGCCGGAACACGGGGTACACAAACCCAGTGGAAATTGGCCATTAGAGGTGCTCTTTTGCCGCCAGCTAGCACTAGCCAGAAGCACTAGTGCTTTCAACAGCAAGGATAGCTAATTTTGTTAGCAACAAAAAAAAAGAACCAGTTATATCAGCTGAAGTAGGTTAAAAATCAGGATTGATAGCAGCAGCTGGCTGTTTGTGCAACAGTAAATGGAAGGGACAGCCAAGGACTTGCTAAACATTAGTCTGGACATTAGTAGTCTTTTTGGATGCATGGTAATGCAGATGTGATTTTTCTTTTTTTTACTGTTAATTAATAACACAATGTTTAGGAAAGCAAAAGGTGAAGCTCAAAAGTAAAGCACCTGGACAGTCTGACATGCACAGTACAGACATGATGACTGGGCATGAAAGCCAACCGGAAATCGCTGCATTAAAAGCATGTGGAAGTGTGGAAATCCAGAAACCCAGATCTCTGGTTTGTTTTTGTGAATGCGCAAATAAACTGATGCAGATCTGCTTTGGGGATGGAGTGAACATCCAGTTTTTGTATCGAAGTAATTACAACACAGTAATATTGAGGTATCATATATTGTTTACGCTCTGTTTACGATGAGAAATGTGTAAATAAATGCAGCCTCTGCTGATCTATAATGTCAAAAGAACAAAAAGAAAATAAAACAAAAGATAAAAAACACACAAAAAAAACTAGAAAGAAAAAAGATATTAATTGATACAAAATTCTGGTTATGTACTAGATCATATTTGTGACATTGTTGATGCTGACATTGCTGACAGAACGCACAAGTTCAAAGACCTGCTGGTGCAAAAAAAGTAGTTTGTCTTGTACAACACCAAGAGGGAAGAAGAATCTGTGTGTCTTGTATGACTCTCTGTCTCGGTCATCACAACATTGGTTTACCCGTGTCCATCCAGGAAGCTGACTGTCACTCTCCATTCACCTGGCCTTTTGAACTATAGTTTATGTCTGAAATAAATGAACATTCAGACCTTGTTTTGACACAACAGCCCCAAATTGATGATAAAATGTAGACTGAAGGGGGTATAACCAAAAAGGTAGTGGTCTCCTTCTCCTGATGTAAAAGTCACATAGTTTATCAAATAAATATATTTAATGTCTGAAAGGTGAGTTCTGTATTTTAGTGGGCCATCACTGCCCTCCTAAATTTTATGTTGGTGCTCCTAAAAGGAAAAGTTTGTGGAGGGAACTGTTAATTATAAATACTTTATGCTGATTAAGTTGACTTTTTTTTTTACCCATGTTCTTTTTTTTATTCTCATTCATATTTTGGCAGTGGTGCAAATGACACGTGCCAGAAAACAGAAAATGCTCCAGAAAATGAGCAATAAAAACAAATTATTTATAGCCTCCTGGAATAACTGGGTCTAATACTAAAGTTGAAATGACCCACTAACCTTAGTTTTTTTTTTTTTGCATCTCATAATAAAAAACAAAAAAACATGTTAGATCAGTATCTTTTAACCCTTATAGCATTTTTAATTTATACGGGGTTTAATTTATGTAAAACAAGGTCTTTTTAAAGGTCTTTAAAACCTTTTTCCTGTTTCCTGCTAACCTGCCTCTTGTTTGTACATTGTGCAGCTGTCTCTGCCCAGTTTTTATTTTACATGACATATTTTTTTCCTCAGCAGGACTCTTTTTAAAGTGCTTCATGCAACGTGAATATAAAACCTGATGAGACGCGCTATGGCAGACATGACCAAGTATGACACTTGTCAAGAGATGAGTTTTCAGTAATCTTTTTTTGGAAAGCAGAGAGGAAGCCCAGCTATATGCATATGGGCTTGACACAGCGGCTAAACCAGTCTCTTGCCAAAGAACTGCATGCCGTCTGCAGTCCATGTGATTACCCCACTTCTGAGCTCTTAAAATGGGTCAGCTAGTATCTCCGCAAAGACCTTGACTAGATGTAAATGTAAATTAACAAGCAAATTCAGTTTTAAACACAACTAATTTAGACAAGCAGGTAGTAATTGTATTAATTCAGCTGGCCACTTGTGCATGATTATGTCTCTGTGGGTTACATAACAAGGTGAGGTGAAACAGAGTCTCAGGGGATTTCCATGATGCATGAGCAACACCACTCGTAGTTTTAGAGGGAGGCTGCCTGCAGTGATCTCAAAGGTCAAAAGGCTTGTCCTGCACTGCATCTATGTATCACTTCAAGTGGGTCAAATAAATCCATATCTCACGAGGCTTTAAACAGGATTTTCTTTCCCTGTCACATAACTTAATCAATGTGAAAGATGGCAGATCTAGAACAATAGCAAGTAAAATTAAACCTGAAGTATTTGACAAAAAACAATACCTATACGTATGAAACTGTTCTACTCAGGCTTGGCTGTTAATGGAAAATCGTCCTTCTTTTCTTCTGCTGCCATAAAGTCTTAAATTAAAAAAATGCAATGGAATCATTAAATTCCTGAACAAATTTCCAGACTCCTTTTCTTTTTTATTAACAGAATTTTTTTAATTTTCATGTAGAACATACACATTATGTCATCATCTTTAACAGTAACTTAGGGAAAAAAATTAATTCAATGAATGATAAATTAAACAGTATCAATGCTGCCTTCCAGACAGGTTGTCTCTCCACTGCCCATCAGGTCACCAAATCTACTTTCACATAGGCGTTCAATACCTTGAAAAGGTGTATTCAGGTCATATAACAAGTGACAAAAAGATTAAAAGAAAAGATAAAAAAAGGAAAATTGTTATAATATCTAATAAAAAAACCTAGCACTAATTAAAGTTCTCTTTTTAAATTTACTTGATCTGAGTTTGGCCATTCTGTTGTGTTTTGGCCTCTCAAAATCACCTGGGTCAGATCCTTTGGTAGATATCTGAATAGAGGAGACCAAACCTCTGTGAAAAACCTTTCACTGCTTCTCATTACAGAACTGATTCTCTCATGAGGAAGCACCTGTACTTCCTGTACTATAATGTGGCGGTAGGTGGCCTATCTTTAATCCAGTTAATTCAAATATATTTTCTGGCCAACAGAAGTAACTTGTCACAATCTTTAAATTCTAAGTGTGACATTTATATTCTTTGAAGGAAGACCAAGAATAAAGATGCCTGGGTCTCTCTTGATTGCTACCTAGAAGATGCCACTCGGTTCCTGAGAGACTGTTCCAGAACCTTTAACTCAGCTTACACTGCCAAAAATAATGAAAGTTATTTAGGTACCAACCTGTTTTTGGCACTTATGACACAGAGGGGTTATTATGGTCTATTTTGTTAAGTATGTAGGCGGTTTGATGTAAACGGTGCAGTATTTTATACTGTGTTCCTCACTGTGTTTTAGGCTGCTTTTTAAAGGTTGTCCATCCATTAAATTTGTCCACTATGGACATTATTGGCCATTTTTTAGTGTTTGACAGGTTTTTCAAAAAGGTCTCAAAGACTCTGGGGCCAGATCTGGTACAGATTGTGTACTTGTCTTTAGTTTCGGGCGTCTTCCCAGAGGTTTTTTAAAAAGAGCTGTAATCAAGCCTCTGCTAAAAAAGGACTATTTAGACAAGACACAAAAGAACAAATACAGGCAAATCTGAAATCTTCCACTTCAAAGTAAGATAATTGAAAAAGACATTTTTCATCAACTAAATAACTTTTTAACCCAAAACAACTGCTATGATATCTCCCAATCAGGTTTCAGACAACACCACAGCACTGACACTGCTCTGACCAAAGTCATTAATTACATATGTTTGAGGACAGAAAATGGAAAAAATGTATTACTGAGGTCTTACTGGACCTCAATGCTGCATTTGATACAGTTGACCACAATATATTACTCAAACGACTGGAGAACTGGGTGGGCCCGTCTGGCACTGCATTACACTAGTTTAAATCTTATTTAGAGAACAGGAAGTACTTTTACTACAATTACATGTGAAGTTCCCCAAGTTCCATTCTGGGGCCTCTTCTAGTTAACATCTACATGCTCCCACTGGCACAGGTCATAAAGAAAAACAAAATTTATTACCATAGCTATGCAGATGACACGCAGATATATATTACAATGCCATCAGGAGACAGAGGCACCGTAGAGACTGTTGGTAAATGCATTGAGGAGATTAATGACTGAATGTGCCTTAACTTTTTTCAGTTAAAAAAAATAAAATAAAAAACTTAGATGATTGTCTTTTGAGCCAAAGAGAAACGATTACAGGTCATCACACAGAGCTTCAGTATATACACCTAAAAACCACCAACCAGGTCAGAAATCTGAGTGTATTGATGGACTCAGACCTAAACTTTGAAAAAACACATTAAGGGAATTATTAAATCAGCCTACTATTATCTTAAGAATATATCAAGAGTAAAAGATCTGATGTCTCAGCAAGACTTGGAAAAACTAGTCCATGCTTTCATCTTTAGTCGGCTTGACTATTGTAACAGTGTTTTTACAGGTCTGCTTAAAAAATCAATTAGACACCTGCAGATTATTGAGAACTCTGCTGCTGGAGTCCTCACTAAGACCAAGAAAGTATATCACATCAGTCCAGCTCTGAGGTCTTTACACTGGCTGCCTGTTCGACAGAGAATAGACTTTAAAGGTCTTCTGCTGGTCTATAAAGCTCTAAATCATAAATGTAAAACTCAAGGCTCGCGGGCCACATCCGGCCCGTGAATGAATTATTTTGGCCCTCATGATCATATCTAACCACTATTAGAGCTGGCCCGCTGATGGAGCGCAAGCATCACTATAATACTACAAGACCCACAATGCACTGCCAGCTCGTTAGCGCATCAATCACGGCTGCGAGCACATACTTACTCATTCTCTAGCAGCCTGACTGAGCTGCTCACCTTTGTCAACAATGCCTCTCCCCAAAAATGCCTAAATAAAAAGTAGACTTTGAAAACAGAGAATATGTTTGCGGGTGTAAAGGACAAAGCTGAGTCTTCTGAGTGGAGACAGTGAGGCTGTAATAAAAGAATAAAACTTAAGCAGACACTTTGAAACGAGGCCCAAGATTAATACAAGCATCTGGTCGGTTATTAACCCTTTAAGCGCCAGTTTTTTTTTAAAATTTTTTAGGCCAAACTGCAAGTAAGAAAAAATGCTGAATATGAACCAGAGTTCAGGCAGTAAAATCTCTCATTGGATTTAATACTGTGGCTTCACATGTTGGCAGCTGTATTACATTCTATCTATTTTATCTAGAATCAGAAAAACTGAACTTCCATTCAGTAAAATTTTTTGCATTGTTCTCCTATCTTCTATTACAAGGCTTTTTTTTTTATTTATTTACTAATAAATAATAACTAATAGGCTCTGTTAGTTCCATGTTAAATGTGTGCAATAAGGTAATTATAAAAATAAAATAAACATAAAACCAAGCTGGCCCTCAACTTCTGCCAATTTTTTCAATAGTTTTTATTTAGAAGTCCAGATCTGCATCTGGTTCTTTTAAGCTTGAATTTGAAGCATAACTTGATCATGTTTAAAACAGTTTTTCCCACACTGGAACTTTATTTCTTGTATTTTATCTATTTAATTTTAGCTTTTTCTTTCTGTTTTTATTGAATTTATTCCTTTTATTGTTTTTGTTTTTTTAATGCACTTGTTATTGCTTCCTGCAACCTGTAGTAATGCTTTTAATGTTTTATGTAAAGCGCTTTGAATTGTCTTTTATATGAAATTTGCTTTACATATAAATTTGCCTTGCCATAGTTCACTAACATTTAGCATGGTATACCAAAAATAGTGTACAGAAGCTCCCTGGTTCATTGGTGAACATGGGCCAGCATGTATTACTTAGGGTGACCAAAAATCCTCTTTTACCAGACAGGTCTTCTTTTTGAGAGCTAAAAATTTGTTTTAGATCCGAGTGTCGAGTATCTAGTAAAGCTAGAAAATGCTTAAACATGAATGGAAATTTACGGAAGAATTACTAAAAAGTAAGTCAGGTATTTTTCTTGGTTGTGATCTATGGGAAGCTAACATCTGGATTTGGAAGCTCAGTTGTGCATAGAGACATAGGTTTCTTTAGCTTTTTTTCTTCTTCTTCTTTTGTGTTTACATTAAACCATCACACTGAATCACACAGCAATATTTCCACACATTTAGGCGTACATTTTATTTAATGTTTAGCCAAAAATAAACAAGAAGAAAGAAGAGCAGCCAACAATGTTCTTAAAGTTAAATAAACCTGGTAATAGGTTTTCATCCCAAATCCAAATATTTTAGATTTATTGGTGTTCTTAACCAAACATAGCAGGTTCTTGCCATCACCTCAGGCAACGCCCCCTGAAGCAAACACCTTGCCCCATCAAATCAAATCTGCCACAAAAGGAACAAGCTACCTAAACTCTCTCTCCCCTCCGCACCGAGCTGTACAGCTTCTACTGTTTTCATGGCGGGAGCCCCTCTCTCTCCTCCCAGTAAACACCCAATCAGCGTTTAGTATGCAAATGAGTTGACAAGTAGCCTGATCATTGGGTGTCAGATTTCTCCCCCTCGCTGTGGCGGCTGGCTAAGCTGCAGTGGTAAAACTTTAAGAAAGTGAGGGAGTAAAGCTCTGTTAAATGCCTAGTAGCAATTTATGTCATGAGATACTTAATAAATTATTATCAATAAATAAAGAAGTACATATAGCATCTATTTGTTCTGTCAAGTTGTTGCTGTTCTAAGTGTGTGAGCCTGTCAATGGGAGCATTAATCAATCACACACGAGCACTGGATGTGAGTGCCCACCTGCAAAACAGACTGGGGGAAATGACCTGTCTGTGCCAGACCCTGACAGAAAGCTCCGCTCAGCCTCTAGTTCTGCATGCTGGTTTGAGGATAATCCAAGTAAGTTTTAGTTTTTTTCCCACTCCTGCTGGTTTCAGCAGCTCATCTTCATGTGTGCTCCTGCAAGCATCCATTTTCTCAAACTGTAAACGACAGAGTGTATTGCGGATCTTAGAATAATAATAATTATCAAAATATACAGTATAGAAGTTTCATTCAGTTCTGTGTGATGCATCCATTCTTCAGAGCTTTTAAAAAAGGTAGTGCTGCTCCTGCCTGCACCAGTAGCAATGACGCTGCTAGTACCTCACAGACAGCAACTAAAACACAGCTAATGACACCGTTAAAGCCCCAGTGTGTAAGAATTACTCCCATCTAGTGGTGCGCTAGTATACTGCAAGCAACCGAGTCGTGCTCTGCTGGAGCCTCACCGTTTAAGAGCGTTATTACGACTACGGAAGCCGTGGAGATTCATAAATGTGAAAATGTCAACATCTCTAAGAAGTTTCTTGTGTCCCGTCAGGTGATGAGGTACAGAAAAATACATAATAATGTTTTTTTTTTTATGTCAATAAGTTACAAGCATGCCCTCCATGTATTTGGTACCAAGCTACTGCAAATTCTAATTTTATCATGTGAAATTGTTTTTCGTGACTTGCAGACTCAGAGGTAATCTGTTGAAGAAAGGGAAAGAGGGAGTAAAAGTAGGGCAGTGAACTGTCGGCGCTGCTGTAACATTACTCTGTGTTTAATAACATGTATTTCAGCTGATGTATCCAGGGAGGTGGGCGACGTATTGATTTGAAATAATAATTATCTGAGAGATATCTTTGCGTTATAATGCTGCAGTTCTGGTGATTAAGTCACGACGAGAAACTGGTTTTACTTTGGTCTATTTTGTCTGACTAGAAGGAGGACAACTATCCCATCCTGTTGACTGACTGAAAACTGTTGCAACGTAGCTTTTCTACTGTAGGCTAACTAACAAATTAGCCGTTTCTGCCATTTTATATAGCAAGTAACAGTAAATGATCCGACCTAAACGGGGGGAAAAAGTAGTTGCTGGACCACCTGCCCTGTTTCTAACATAGCACCAAAATAAACTTCACTGTTAGATTGCATTAACTTGCCTATCCAGCAGAAAGCTGCAAACTCCGCATCAGTTTTGAAGTCCCTCTCCTTCATCAGTGCCTCCATCTGGTAAATGCTCCACCAACATACACTCTTGTTTCTCCCAGTTATTATTTCTTTTTTTTTTCTTGGCTCTTTTTTTCCTCTGTCTCGCGGGACAAAGAGTATAGATGCGTATAGTACGCTGGCAAGCTGAATCATCTACGGTCAACTTGGCTTGTTTATACCCCCCCCCCGAAACAGTGGGAACGCAGGTAAAATGCACAAGGCTAACAAGTTTGTCCCCTTTCGGCGACTGTATTCAAAGATGGCAATGCAACATGGCAGCCTCCAATTGGGTGCATCGTCACCTATGTATTTATAAACAACTCATTCTAAGCAACGAGAACACTTTTAATTTTGGTGCGATTGTGATTAGACTTTGGCATAATGCGTATTTATAAAAGCAATACTTTGCTTTAAAAAAAATTAAGAAAAAAAACAGGAAGTACCTTTAAAAATACTTTAAATAATTACAATAAAAAAACCAAAAAATAAAAAAAAAAACAAAAAATATATATATTGTAATGTTCTCCTCCATTTTAGTTGTTTCTGAGTTTTTTTTGTGATAGGCCTAACTATTTCAGTTTTAGTTTAATTTTTCAGTTCATTGTTATTAGGTTCAAATGTCTAATGGCTGTCCAAAAAGACACTTGTTATGTTGTTGGTTATTAAAACTTTGATGAAGGATATTTAATCTTTTTTTCTTATTTCTATTTATTTGTTATTTCTATTTTTGTTTCCCCCTGAGGGATTTCCACCTTATTGTGGTCAGGGGACTTGCGTACCTCAGTGACCCTAAGAGCTATACCAGCAGGACCTTTGTTTTCAGGTGGGACACCCAAGCTGGACAGGTCTTTGGTTAGAAGCCTGACAAAGTGCAATCCATTTCTTGGGAATTGGACTCCATTAACAGTCCCATTAAGAAAAGAACTTAGTCCAAGTGACTAAATCCAAGTGACCAATTTCTATTTAGATAATAAGATGCAGCCATACCTGCCAACTTCATGAGGAAATGCGACCTCATAAACTTTTAACCACAATCATAAAAGAATCCAAAATGCTGGTATCTTACTAGATCGTCATTTGTGAGAGCATTGATACTGATGTTACCAGCTTCTAGGGTTGCACAAAATAAAACACACCACACAGTGGTGTTTTTTATTTTGTGCCAATGTTTGTAGTAAAGGGGTGATCAAAAAAGCAGTTAGTTATACTTAAAGCCTGAAGTGCTTTATTACCAATTAACACATTGATTATTGCGCAACATTATGGCATATAAAGTGCTGTTAATTAGGCTCCATAAAGCTATAATAACATGCGGCCCTATTTAACATACAAGAGGAAAATACATAACACAATTCCATATGCACACAACTTAGTTATTGCACAATCACATGACTTAGTTAAAGAGATGCTGGATAATCTCCCACATGGCAGTAGATCTGTTTGTGTGAAGCAACAATTAATTTTTAAAATATAAATTAAATACATTGAGAATTTAATGTAACTTTTAAAGTTAAGTTATATTTTAAAATAAACGTTTTCTCTAAAAAACATTTATTTATTAACTATTAATCCATCAGTCTGACTTTTTCTTTAAATGGGTAAATAAAATATTTATAATGGCTAATACTACTGTTTATTGAATAAATGATCATTCGACTTTAAAAGCTCATCATCCTAAATTCCGGACATGGATCAATCATGACATGATGTCCCACACCGGATCAGTCTCAGGAGGTGATAGGGGGATGAAGAACTGGGAAACTGATGCTCTAGTCTTCTGTGTTCTTAGTGCCTCCAGTGTTGCTCTCCTGATGCATGATGTCTGATGACAGACAGTCCAACACGCACCACTGAAAACATGCGTCGACGCTGTACAGCTAAGGATGGAAGAGTTTTCGCTTTTGAGGATGTGGTGGAGTATCGGGTGCAGAGGACATTTTAAAAAGGCGCAAGTGTTGTGAGCAGCGCTGGTATGCGACATCTTTCTATAGGCAACCAGAACCGCAACACACTGGCAAAGACAACGAGCCGCACTCAGAATACAGGAAAATCAAATATAGATAAAAATACGGGATGTCCAGGCTAATACGGGACAGTTGGCAACCCTACTACCTTCACATAGCTGAAACTGTATTGTCTTACACATGAAATAGCACTAAACACGCTCTAAATGGTGATTTTGTTACTTCCAATCTAAATTGATTGAAATATAGCAAATATCTAGCCAAGACTACATAAAAGTGCCTTCATAGGTATACTAGTCTGCACATCTGTATAAAATCTCAAATATTTAGCATGATCTTTCCAGCATGAAAATGTTGATTGCGGTATTAAAACAACTTAGTATTTTATTAAATCTGTTTTACCCCATTATAAACATACAACATCTTTACAGACTTTAGGAATTTATTCTTAAACTGTTTTCAGGTCTGACATGGAAAAATGTGCTCTAGGCGAACAGAGTAAATGTGTTTCAGGCTGTTAATTTTGCCATTAAGATGACATTTTCTGACCTTATTGTCTGTGCATTTCTTCCTTCTTTTCTTTTTTTCTTGTCAAAAGGTAGTGTTATGCAGCTATTGGCTCAAAGGGGTTTATCAACATCTTCTACTTCCACTGACAAATGCTGTTCCACACAACTATGCTTTATATTATGTTTTCACCCCAGTTCTACATTTTCAGTTATTATCAAAAAGTCATAATTTTACTATTATATTATTTTATATTACTTTAATGTCATTGAAGTCCTGTTGAGTGGTGAAAGAGCACTGGCTTGTACAACATGTAGAAGTGTCCCTGATATGTTGTGTCAATAAAAACGGTTGTATTTGATCAGAGTTTACAAGTTTTCCTAATAAAATGGAGGCTGATTGAAATTCCTTGAGAACACAGCTATATTCCACAATACTGTCATAACATCAACCTTTATAAAATCAAGGTGGTAAACAAGGTGTTATTGCTACAATGCAAACAGCATAACTGGGTCTAGGGGAGCAGTTAGAGGGGTTGTGTGTGAAAATAGCCGGGCCATTAAGAGTCAGGAATATAGTTATAGTTTTTCCCAAGCGCATTACAGATTGCACAAACACTGAGAAAGGTCAGTTAGAGTTTTAAGACCTAATGTGGGCAATAAGGATTGGGTGGGTAAAAGAAAGACTTGTATCTTACCCACAGTAGACGTCGGTCAAAGAGCTGAGTCTGGGAATTAAATGGTTTCTTTAGGGGAGCAAAAGCTTCTCTGGAAATATTTCAACATCTAAAATCATCTCAAACGTTTAATATGTTGATGTGGTTTAAGCTATATTTTGGATTTTTACACCACTAATTTATTTAGCTTCTGCTTTACTTTGCTAATACCTTCTCAACGTCTGTGTCCCCGTAGCAACAATCTGCATTCACAAATGATTCAGGTTTACACAGTCAATCTGTGTAACAATCCAAAAATCATTAGCTCCAACTTCAATGAAATCTTTGAGGACTGAGTTTGAATTAAATGGTGGAAAAATCTACTGCTGGTGTCCTGTTCTGAGAAGCTTTAGCTCAGACATCAAGGGGCCATCTAATTCTTCAAACCTGGAGTGCTCTCACCACTGTCTAATGTAATGAAGACACTGGCTCTTTTAGGTATTAAAGAGGAAACCCTAGGAAGCAAGCGAGCAGGTAGAAAGAAGAAAAGAAGAAAAGAAATAATGATTGTTAAGAAACTATTCAGTAGTGAGAATTTCCAGATCAAACCAATCAAAGTTTGGTACAAATATGGCCCATATTTACCGCAGCTAACAGCTCAGTAAAACCATTTTAATGACCAACAAACACATTTAGGACAACAAACAATTAAAAGACCAGGTACACAAAGTTAGAAAAATATATAAACGTAGATGATGTCTCCCCGTGTCCACCTGAGAGCATGAACAGACAAACGACTCCTCTACTGAAAGCTCACATCTTCCTATGACCAAGATTCACCAAACTAGAGGCAGAAGAAGACCCAGTTTATGCTCCACGTTTGTAAAACAGTCAGAAAGAAAGTCTTACCTTTGCTAAAAAGTTTCTCATTGTCTTTTGGGAGCAGTTTCCTGTCCTAAAATCACAATGTTCTGCCCATCTGCATGAGTTTTGACAGACAAAAAGAAACATCGGTTTTATATTTTTCTTTCTTAAGTTCCAGACATTAAATGTCTCTTCATTTTAATTAACCCGCTCTCTCCCGATTACATCAAATGCACCGCTGCAGCAGGGAAGGGAGACGTGGACTGCAGCTATGGGGTTTCTGTAATCAAAGCCAGTGGGCGAAAAAAAAACCAACCTTAAAGCATTGATTAATGTGTTAACGTGCCCAGCCTGGAGGTCCTAAGAATGTTTATTCCTCCAAAGGGGGGGCACAGCAGAAAAAGTTTGAGATCCACTGCCGTAACCTAAATCCAGGCTGGCTAATGACATCTGGACCACATACGACCTACAATTCGCTTGCCATTGCCGTAACTGAGCCAAAAGTGCCCAAAGTAGCCCAGATTATTGGGCAAATGTGTCCGTTATCTGGGAAGTCTTATGTTCTTTGGTCCACGTTGCTTTGTTGCTCAGCTGCACTTGGAGTGTTAAAAAGAGATGCACAGAGTTGAGTCTGAAACATTCCTGTCATCCTATTTCCAAAATTGTACATACTTGATTACTCTAGTCAGCTCTTCTCGTCCTTAGAGGCAAAGCCAGACAGAAGGTAAGGAGACAGGCATCAAACCAAATTAGACATTTATTAGAAACGATGTGGGACACAGCTCCATCATTGACCCATTGTATTGCAACTTATTTCTTCATCAATGTCAAATTATTGTTGAAACTGTTTGTGACAAGTACTTGTTTATATGACAGCATGATTATCATGTCACACACCTTTCAGTGATCATGGATGCCAAAAAATGAGAAATATAATCTTCACTGGCATATCCCCTCCTTTAGAGCCTCTAGTAAACCTTTTTTCGATCCTCTCTCCAGGTACATTTAAACCAACTTCAGATGACAATATTTTCATTGCCATTGGATCTTTACATTGTTCAAACTACATGACTACTACATGTGTCTCTCGTGTTCAGGACTAGCATGTGACTGTAAAAAGTAAAACAGAATACAATGATTAACAAAATTCATAAAATCTTTTTTATCCCCACTAGAGCATAAATAACATATCAGATGTTTAAACTGAGACGTTTCACCGTTTAAGGGAATAAAATGAGCTAATTTTAAATCTGATGGCAGCAACACATCTGTAAGAAGTTGGAACAGGGTGATGTTACCTTTATACAATTATGTAGGATCCTGTCTTCTTTAACAACTGTCTGTAAACAGTGGAAATAGAAATTTAAAAATGATCATCTTCATGATACAACTGGTATATTTGCTTTTCTGACACAATGTGAAGCCCTGAACATTTAGAAAAAGAAGAGTAACCAGCAGTCCAAAAAAAAAAATAAAAAAATGCTGTTGTCAATGTGTCAATTCAGTTGTAATATAATGAAGATAAAAATAAAATGTTCTCTTCTGAGGCTGCTGTGGGGCAGTGCATTATTTAATACTATTTAGTGAAGACCAGTTGGAGGCATACTGTAGAATTTTTCCAAATAATTAAACCAACCAGGTATTTTTACTTCGGATTTTGCAGTAGTTTACTGTGTACTACAGTTTGGCAAAATCAGTATGTACTACTAGGATCATACCGATCAAGTATCACACAATCATACTGATCAAGAATCAAAGGCTGTTTGGAAAACTGAAAACTTTATTTAATCAAATGTCTTCAGAGGTGTAGAAAACAACCCCTGCACATCCGGACAGACAAAACTTGATTGTCACCGGAGGAGGCCTTTAAAATTAGTTGAATCAATATGTGATGGCCTCAAGGGGATATTTATGACAGAGGTAAGCAAGAACTAATTAGAATGCTGCTGCTGTCTGAATCCTTTGTTTGAAAACAATGTTGTGTTTTTTAGTTGAACTGGGGGACTGTTGTCTTAGCTTGAGATTGAATGCAGATAGAATAGTAAGCCTGGTACTCTCCAGAGTTTTATTATAATAGTAATAATAATAATAACAGCTTAAGATCCTTTTAATCAAGCTAAACACCTTTATTTCTCTTTCTTTCTTTCCAGTTCAGGAAGTGCCTAATCCAGCACTTCACCGGCATGGGGACCATCCCAGAGAGTAACTTGAATCAGACCACAGACCGAGGTGGAATTACCGCTGAGAGCCAAACAGGAGAAATGTCAGCCATCGCAGCCCGCATACCCGTGGGTGGCCCTACTTCACCCAGATCTGATGATTCTCAAACCGACTGTGGCTCATTTGCCCAGCTTCCCATCCCTGAGAACAAAGTGTGTCCACTGTAGCAATAAACATCCCTATAGGTGTTCTTTATCCCACAAGAGTGAATATTAACCTTCAGTCATCTAGCTACTGTGTCTTTCAGAATCTCAGTGGACATCAATGGAAGTTGGAATGATTTTTTGATTTCTTGGGGAGAGTTAGGGTGAACTGTGAACTTTCGAAGGATTTATGTTGCTTCTGGAACTCTGGAAAAATTTTTTACTTCACCATGTTGTTTATTGTTTGATTGAAAAAGGACAATAAAAGCAGAAAGAACTGCAGAGACAAACATACCTAAAGCTTTCCCCCATAAATATGTTGTAAATATTGACTCGCTGGACACTCATCTGTCCTGTTATTCAAGAATGTCTCTGTTCTCCTGACTATAAATGATAGTGTTATCACATCAGAGGAGTCTTGATTTGACTTGATAGCATCTGCAATCAAATCTCAATGAAAAATTGGTCTGCAAAAGCTCAAACCTTGACATCAGTAAGACGAGGACTAGCCGGTGTTTTTCAAATTCCACAATGCATTCAGGCTTTCATCTTGTCCTTGTCTTCTCCTTTGAAGCTCCATGATGGCACCTACAGAGAAAGAATTGTTGTTCTATGCTGTTTCAGTATTTGCTTTGGCAGTAAACTTTATTCATCTTTGTGTGTCAGATGCATGCAGCGAGTCTTTGAATTTGGATATTTTTACTTTCCTCCATAGACTAGTTTGGGTCAAAGCTTTCATCTTTAGTGAAGATTGTCCAGTTGACTGAGAGATGCCAGTTTCGTGTTGCTTCTGTTGCAGATATAGGACAACATATTTATGAGGTGCCAGCAGGGGATCAACAAACACACAAACATTCAAACAACTACATGCATCACATATACATGCCACACACACACACATGTAGATAAGTACACATATAGCAGTTCACTGCTTGTTTTATAATAAGCTCTATAGTCACTGTGATATTAATACAATGGACCAAAATAGCACAAGAGTGGCTTTGCCAGTTAGCCATGTGCAAAAGCAATGTTCCATTACAACTACAAGTCAACAGCAATATTAGCCAAACTGTCCCACATCTTATCACTTCAGTAGGTGTAGCAGTAAATGTAAGATTGTCTGCTTTGTGGTGCATGTTTATTCACTATTATTGGGTATTTGTCAAAGCAATGTCAAATGCTGCAAAGTGAGTTCTGTGTTAAAAACGTAACGGTGTAATGTCTGTTTTCTGTGTACTGTGTGTTCAAGTCATGTTTGGTTGTTCTGGTCAAAGTAAAATTCAGCATTTTAAGGTTCTATGCATTTGTGCCAAAACTAATTGTGATGCTTTGATATTATCAACATAACAGCATGAGACCAGACTGTGTTGATGGGGACAGGGAAAGTCTCCAAGTTTTACACAGCTTTTTAAAAATGTTTTTGCAGAAGGAATTTATAAAAAGCTTGTGTATCCATAAAGGGTCAATTAGTGCAAAAATTACTTAAAAACTACTAAAATCTTCAATGAACTACTACAACCAGAAACATCTTTTGTAGTGACTTTCGGAAATTCACTAAAGGCCCATTTATGCTCTACGCTAAAGACAGGTACAAATAATTTCTGTGTTGTTTATGTGTGTCATTTGGTCCAAATTTGGGACCCTGACAGATGGGTTGGATAATGGAGCAAATGGAGTAGCACCACAGTAAACTGTGGAGGCAGTGTTAAGCAGCATAGCTGATGTGCTCCCTCCCCCAAAAACCCCCCCAAAAAACAAAGAAGAAACAACATATTTAATTATTGCATAGACCACTGGTGTCTACTGCGCTGCCTTCTTTTATGTTTCTTTCTGAGAATGTACGTTATCATGACCTCCACTGTCGCCTTATTGCTATTGTCTGAAACTGACGTCGGAACTCAGAGGTGAACCTTAAACTCTGCCTTGCCCTCTGGTAGAGGTATTGGCCAACAACCATGCCAATATAAGGGACACATGAAAGTATGAGGGCAGTGATGTTTAAAACACATGTACCTAATAATGTATGTAAGGAAGCATAGATGGGCCTTAAGAGGCTGGAGGTGGTGGCAGCACAGACTGGTTTGTAGCCTGGGGAGTCGGGGAAGATTGTAGAAAAAATCTAATCTGTTGTAAAAGAAGCATGAATAGGCCTTAAGTTAACAGGCTACAGACCAGTGTGTGCTGCCACCACCTCTAGCCTCTTAAGGCCCATTTATGCTTCCTTTACATACATTAGTAGTCACATCTGTTTTAAACATCACTGTCATACTTTTATGTGTCCCTTATGTTGGCATGGTTGTTGGCCAATACCCCTACCAGTGGGCAGGGCAGAGTTTAAAGTTCACCTTCAAATTCCAACGTCAGTATCAGACAACAAATGTGGCGTTGGTGGAGGCCATGATAACGTACATTCTCAGAAAGAAACATAAAAGGTCTGAGTTGACTTAAGCTAAGTACACACAAACAGGGTATTTTTGACAATGGGGAGTGTCTTATGTAGCAGTGCATTTAATAACACGATCTAATGCATGTGTTCCTCAGTACAGTTGGCTTAGAGTATATTGACTTATTGGCTTATAAGTATACAGTGCCCAAAAGCTGTGGAAATTGGATGCAAACACAGACTTTGGTGCAAAATATTCTTCTGTAATCAAAATATCAATTGTCTTGTGTGCAAGGCTTTAGTATAAAATGTGGTTGGATGGTCACGGATTCCAATTTTACTTAGTTTGCCTCTTTGCTATGGTGATTATACCAACTTCTTAGCGTGCTGAATTCATAGATGTTAAAATGTTCAAGGTTCAGGTTTGTCAAAACTGACTGTGTTGCTGTTTTTATCTGCTAAATTACAGATTGGTCATGCTGAACGACAAAGTTTCTCTTTGTGTGTCATTCTGTTGGTGTGTTGGCATTTTCAATATTATTCAGCTGCTGCTCAACTGCTTTCAAAATTAGGTACATATGGGTCAAAATAGCAACAACAACAGGGAATAAAATATTAGTTATTCATTGTAGGGGTCCAAAAATCTTTATAGTGTCTTCTGGTTCAGTTATCATACATAGTTTCCATTTTGTAGGACAGTTACAAAGATAAGGGCCGTTTGACAGGTTTCAGCTACATCATGTAGTCTCTCAGAAGGGTCACACAACACCGCTGTGAAATGTTATATAGGCTGCTCTTTCTAGGTTTTGCCAGACAGCAGAGGACCATCAACAGAGATGAGGGATTTTACCTTATCACACACCTGGGATGCGATCTGCCACAGGATGCCAGACAGCAGGGGGCTAATTAGTAACATCATGTGACCCTTTCAAGGAAGGCTACAAGAAGTAACTGAAACATCAAGGTAAAGGGACTTCATGAATGTTTCACTAAAAAGAAGCAATGTATAATCGTTCATTGTAAGGTATGTATTGCACAATTTGCGGTAAGATTTTGGTTTACAGGCTGAACTTTTTAGCAATGTTTCTTTTTTCAGTTAGCAAAGAGAATTTCAAGCAAGAGATTTTCAAGCCAAGTCTGAAAAATTTGTAATCTTCAGCGAGATAAATGTAACAAGTGTCATGCTGTAATAAATTATATCATATAGCGATAGCTTAGATTCTTGACCGAGATTTTTGATGTGTGGAACTCAGAAATCTGCTATCTGGCTGTGAGATCTCCCAGTGAGCCAAAAGCTTAATGCAAAACATGAAAGGAGCAATAGCACACTGTCGGACAACAAAAATATGTGAAAGATCTGACATCACATGGTTCCACTTTCCATTTGGGGAAAGATCCCGTTCAGCACTTAAAGTGGTTTACAGAAAAAAAAAAAAACTGTTCCAGGAAATTAAGAAGAAACAGTATTTTTATTTCAACTCAGCAATTATCATGGCTGTAAATTGAGAAGGAGAATTTATTTTTATATATTTATTTGTTAACGTACAGGTAAAATAAGTTGGTATTCTTTTACCATTTCCTTATCTTCCCCACTGCAGACACACACATATCCTTAGAGACCCATTTACTGTAGCAGATACAGTATGTGTGAAGGGGTTTTTGTATGCAGTGACTTTACCTTGAAGATCAGACAGGATATAAATCAAACAAACTTGCCAGTGTCACATTTTGGTGGAGGGATTACAGATTGTACTGCATGCTGATAAGGTAAGAGAGATCTTCTAACTACTACAGATGGGTTAAAACTCCTATTTCACCACCTTCTTATCCTGAATAGCAAGTTGCTCCAAAACTTTGTAGTGTTCTCCTAACAAAAGGCACGTCAATATCTTTTTTCTGTTGTATGTTTTCTGTGTAATTACAGCTGCATTGAATTGGGTTTAAATAGGTGTACAGCTTATAGATGCTTAATGATAACATAAAAATGTAAGAGAAGAAAGAAGCCCCAAATGCTTGTTTTCATTTGCAGCAAACTAAATGGATCCAGCCTACTGAAACTTCTTTTCAATAAATTCTAATGCAAATAGTAAAAATGCAGCATTCTACATTGAATAGTTTCCTACTGGCCAAAACATAATCACTGCCACCAGCTTTCTACTATATAATATGCCAAAAGTAACTCTTCTGAATAAACTGAAACCATGTTAAGGGTAAAACAGACTTTAGTAGAGAGACTTTTAGGTATTATGCTGCACCTTTGACTCAAACAACGGCTTAATTTTTAATAATTAAAAGTACTGAGCAGTTTAATAATTCACAGTTATGAAAATGAATGGAAATTAGTTTATATTAGAGCTGGGCAACTATCAAAATATTTAATCGCAATTAATCGCATGGCATGTTCCGATTAATCACGATTAATTGCAAAATGTCTCTTTCCTTTAAAATAAGGCCTACGGCTATATAAAGAAAATGCAGTAAATTTTTGTTCACAAACACTAAATCAGATTCTCCAACCTGCGACTCTGGAGCAGCAAGTGGTTCTCTGGAAAATGCCTCTAAATATGTGGCTAAAATATTTTTTAAATCTATTTTTCTTGTCATTAGATTACATCATTTTCCACAAATATCTACATCCCTTACATCGGGTATCTAGATTGGTTCTTTTTCTTCTTTCTTAACTTCCAGACAGAAAACATCTCTTCATTTTAATAAACCTGCTCTCTCCCAATTACATCAGACACACAGGGAAGGGAGACGTGGACTGCATGTTTCTGTGATCACAGCCAGTGAGCCAAAAAAATCAACTAAATGAATTAACGCGGGAATAAAAAAATTAATGACGTTAATTAATCATTGCGTATCATTATTGTGCAGTCTAATGGCCGTGGGGACAAAGGATCTCCTAAACCTCTCAGTCCTGCAGCCTCTCACTGCAGATGCTTCTCTGTCCTGTCAGGGTGTTTTGGAGGGTGTATTTATAATTGTACATAATGCCTTGAATTTTCCTCCTCGTCTACCCTAACCCTAACCCACCACGGTTCGAATCGAGTCCAGCTCCCTAACCAGCACAGAACTGGCCTTTTGAACCAGTTTGTCCAGACATCTAAAGTCTGTCCATAGTGCTACTCCCCCAGCAGACAACAGCATAGAACAGCACGCCTGCAATAACTGTGAGATAGAACACCTGCAGCATGTTACTGCAGACACTGAATGACCTGAGCAACCTGAAGAAGAAAAAGGCGACTCTGTCCCTTCCTAAATGCTGTGTCTGTGTTGGAAGACCACTCCAGTTTCTGGTTTAGAACCACCCCAGGTATTTGTAGGATTGCACAGTATTCCTCCCCGTCAATGCAGACTGGCTGGCTAGGCATTTTAGATCTCCTGAAATCTGCCGCTAGCTTAGGAGTCTTGATATGTTCAAGAGACAATGTTCTTATACTCCAGTCTGAGAGGGCCTCCACAAGGTCCTACCATGCACACATGCCACAACAGCTGTATCATCTAAATACCTTTGTATGTGGCAGGACTCTGAGTCGTGCCTGAAGTCTGATGTGTAGAGCATGAAAATAAATAGAACTAAAACAGCCTCAGTTCAGCATATTAGTGCCCTAGAAACTCATCTACCCACCCTAATGTACTGAGGTCTGAATGTCAGATCATAATTCAGGATGTAAGGGAGGGGCATCACCCCCATACCCAGAGGTTTTCTCTGAGAGGCCTTATGGCAGTAGCGCCAAGATTTTTTAAAGTTGCCAGCCCGTGGAGATCTACAAGTTCACATAGGAAGCCATTTTGATTGCTCATAAACAGGAGAAACTGAGCTCACCCCTTTGTACAGCCAAAACTATACTGCATGCCCAAAGGCTAGGCTGACATTGATTGATTGAGCATTGAATACTCGGCTTTCCGTGTTAGCCGTTGTCTCGCAATCGGCTTCTTGCCTACACGCTGACCTCCGATCCCGCCAGCACCTCCGATGCCTTCGCTCACTCGCCCTGGGCTAGGCTCGGCTTCCGCACGGCACCAAACCGGCTCCCTTGCTCCTCACAGGTATCTACTCTGTGGGTTTCTCCTCACAGGTGTCTCCTTCATGGACTTCTCCTCACGGGTATTGCCTCTGTTAGTTTCTCTCTTTGTGTGTCTCTTTTTCCTCCTTCCCTACTCTTCGTTCTCTTGCTCTTCTCTCTGCTTCCTCCTTTTTACTTCTTCACCTTCCCCTGTGCTCTGCTGAGTCCTCCTTATATCTGCAAAGGGCCTGATTGCTCTCAGGTGCAGTCAATTGCTGGAGTCCAAAATAATCAGGCTTACTCTGCAGCCCAATCCCACCCACATCCCTTAAGTAAAGGCTCCTGTGAGTCTGACACCCCAAACACAACACAATACAACAAAAACCAACAATGCCAAAATAATCCCGCTGCATCCTGCTTCCACCTGCGACACATATTCTAAGACTGGGATAATTTTGTTCCAGTAGGTTCCAGAAGTCTACTTTAATGCCAGGTGTTGCCCTGGATCTAATCTCAATGTCATTTTGCAGTGTGAGAAGTGCTGCCACTTTGGAAACAACGTAATCCACATTGATGCTCTCCTCAAACAGAAACACAGATAGCTGGCAACAGGTTTAATGGATGTAAACTTAGTAAAACGCCTCTCAAATTCTGACAAGATGCTCTGAACTTACTCCTCGTAATGTGCACTGTCAAGCCATGCCGAATCTTTGCCATGACGTATCAATTCTGCTTGCATGAGAGGAAAGTTTCGCAGGTCACAGCATTGCAGCCTACTTGAAAACAGTTGAAGCTTGCTTTTAAATGTATTCACTGAACTAATCATGTAGATCATGTTTATCCTGACCCTGGAGCTCTAAATTCAAATAATTTAGCATATCAGTGAAACCTGTCAGGAACGCTAAGTCCAAAAGCCACTAGCAGTCCTCAGGTCGTGCATACTGTAGTCTGCTTGTTTTGAAAGCTTCAAAAAGTCTTTGATTTCTGGCAACAACTCACTGAACATCTCCAAAAATTAATCTCTGCTGTGCCATCTAACATCTGTGTGAAGCAGCAGGTCTGTGTGTCTCCTCCAAGTGAGCTCTGAATAGCCTTCTCTGTAGACTCCTTGCCCAAACAGAGCACACCATTTTAATAGCAACATGCATCAAGTCTTAAAATTAAAATCTTCCTACACAGTGCTTGCTGATTAATAATACATTGATAATTAAGGATGTCCGGGAATAATTCACTTTGTTTGCAATGCAATGAACTCACTAGTGTGGCCTACCATTGCTGGAGCACCATCAGTTGAATGGACTTTAGCGTGAAAAGAGGCCATTGGCTCTTGTTAACAAACTGCATGAAAGTGTTGAAAACATCTTCACCTCTCGTTTGTCCTTTCAATGGCAAAACTGTGAGCAGCTCTCATGTCAATCAAAAACTATTCTGATGAAAACACATAACTGAGCCACATCCACAATATCAGTCGACTCGCCGAACACTCAAAAACAATGTCAATGTCCTTCTTCAGTTGCTCCTCCATATCCCCTACCATCACCTCGCACCGCCGTGTTACAGAATTCCAGGGTAATTGCATGTACTTAATAGCAGCAACAATCTCTATTTTGTTCTTAAAATCATTAAAGTGTGCATCTGCAGCCTCAACAAACTCTTCTTTCACAACTTCGCCGTCTTTGACATAATTTTTATGTTAAGCAAGAACATGACTGACTCGATATGATGGGACGTTTACTGCTTTACCCTTTGTATTGAGCCTCGTAAAAATGGATTGCCGCGCTGCAAGTTGACTCTTCAATTCCTGCACTTTCTAATTGCGTAGAACATTTTAGCAGGGAAATCTGTCTGAGTTTTTGTGCAGTGTATTACCATGCTGAAATTGCAAATGAGACAAATGGACTTTGAATTTGAGTAAACTAAATAAATAAATAATCCCCCTCCCCCTTTGAATGAAAATGGTAAGTTTTTGACTTCTGCCATTTTTGTGGGTTGCTAGCGAATTTTAATGGTAGCGAGTCCTACACCAATTAACCTGTGACCTGGCATGTACTGCACATACACGTCAATATATGCCTCTGGTACATGTCGCATACGGTATATGTTGCGTCGGCGCCCGGCACACTCACTACTGCGTGTTCAGTGGAGTGGCAATGTGTGTGCGTTTGAACGAGAAGTAGCAGAAGATCTTAATCGACCGGTCGATCTTCCTCAGCATGAGGCTGGGGTGCCTCATGGCTTTAAAGACATGAAGAACATGATGTTCCCGTAAGAACCAGAGATTGATGCAGTGGGCTCTGATTGTCCAAGAATACCACCTCAATATTACACATAAGAGAGGATCAGATAATTGGATTGTGGACGACCTGTCCAGGGTGTATGAGTCAACAGTGTTAATGTAATGTGTTGTGACTCGTTCAGATTCTATGTTTTTTTTGAAGGAGCAGGTTGAACATGTCCTATGGGCCATGTTTTAAGGGGGGGAGTGTTACGGGCGTCAGATTGCAAGCCTGATTGCCTGAATGACTGCAGCCGGGCCCAACAGTGATGGACAGCTGATCTCAACGGGGTCCCGCCCTCCCTATGTTTGGATTGGTTTACACCAGCCCCAGTTCCGGAATGGCGCACCAATCCTAGAGGAGCAGCTCCTACAAAACAGCGATGGTGACTTTATTCAGGGTGGCTGTGGACATTGGATACAGTTTGCCAAATCTGGGAGTGATTTTGGACTTGGTGTTACAGCGTTTTCCTGTGTGGATTGTTTTGTTGCTAAATTTGTTATGTCTATGGTTTTGAGTTTGAATTATCGTCCTTGCTTGAGAGCTGAGAGTGACATTTGTTTTGGTTAAAAGTAACATTTTTGTTTTGGATTATTTGTATACAACTTAGTTACTTAGGTACTAGGAGTCATATTGAATGCATGTAAATAAAAAACTCCTTTTTTTATTTTATAAATTACAGCCCGACCTAAAATAGAGTGCTCCAAGGAGAAGAGCCTGATTTAATGGTGTGAAATGAGTTCTCCCTTTAGACTTATTTTCAGGAAGACAAATTTAAAGTGGTCATGGTGGATCAACAGTCTTTTTGCAATTTGCCTAACAGTATGACAAATTACCTAAAACAGAGTTTCACAAGCATAAGACTTCATTTATGAAAAAAAAAGAAAAAGAAAAAACAACATCTCACTGCTCAGCATTGCTCTCAGAGGCTAGCATATTAAATAATTTTACTTTAATAATCACCTAACATCATTAGATCCACTATATCAGGGCAAGATTGCCCTGGTTAAAGCCAGCACACTCATCTAAATGTTTTTTATTTATGCTGTAAGGTTAGGGTGTGCAGGCTGTTATGTACGGTGCCTCTTGGACCCACACAGTAATGTCAATTATAACTAAGAAAGGTTGATAAAGATTTGTTTTGTGTAGTTATGGATTGTGTGTCTGAGTTCTTTAAACAGTAAAAATGTAATATAATGGTTTGAAAATTATGAAAATGTTTTTTAAACATTTGTCTAAAATCCAATTGTAAAATTGTTTTTCAAACTAGATTGAATAGTTTTACTCTTTTCGAACTATAATGTGTCACGTGACCAACTTAGCACCAGACATGACCTGTGCCACTGTGGGTTAGATTAAACATAGATGCAGAGGAAGGACATACATCTCATTCAACACAATTTCGCATATGTTTCAAAAGGCGCACACGGTTATTGTTTATGTTGCCTGTATGCAATATGTATTCCGTTGGAGAATTTAACCCTTTTAAGATTTCTTTCATTCAATTTTTTTCTGTGATGTGTTTGAACCTGCCTCAATTACAGACACTAACATGAAGCTTAAAGAGAATAAAAAATGCATTGTGTAAATCAGAATGTTCTTTATTGTGTAGTTTTCTCTGTGTCCACTGAAGAGAGACGAGAAAGAGTCAAATTAAACTTCAAAAGGCATCAATATGAAGAGTGGACATTATTTCTTTGGACCTGTGCAGCTACATCAATCCTTCATCTGGCTCTCGGTGAGTACTTACAGTATTGCTTTACTGGTGCATTACTGCTTATCTAAAATAAGCATAGAACAACAAAACAAGCAAAAAACTTGTCAAACAAATAAATCCATGCAACATTCATTTTTCTACCTGGTTTCAGGCAGTAAAGTAGAGAAGATAGCTTAAGTATTGCATTTGCAGAATTCCACTTTTATTTGTTGTATCCTAACTGTACTTCCCACACCAGAAGTTACAAGGCTGAAAGGAAGCAATGGTGTTCTTCACAATGATGCGCAAGTAGTTCAGTTACGGACACATATCCATGGGAGAGCTGAATGAAAAATGTCTCAAGGGGGCCATCTGTCTTCATGCTTTTCAGTACCACTCTTATGTCAAGTAGATGTTTTCAAGGTCCTCTCCTGCTTCTTCACTAAAGAAATCAATATCTCCAGCATACAGTACAACAACATAAACAACATACGTGTTCTGTAGCCAGGGCAACATATCATGAACTGTATTAACTCACCCTCTCATACAGGAACAGTTGGGTCACGGATGGGTTCAGACCCCACTACTTCATCCATTATAGTGAAATTATTAGAAAATCTCAGTTATACTGTGTCTTAAAGTTTAAACATAAAGATAAGATGGTTGATGTGATTTCCAGAACAGATGAGCTCGATGGTGAGGCTTCTGTGTGTGTGTGTTTGCTTGTGTATGTTTTATTTATTTATTTTTTTTCAATGTCCAAAAATATCCATAAATAGAAATTCAAAACTGGCCTGAGGTTGTATTGTTTGTCTCTGTGTTAGCCTTGTGATCAGGGGCGTAGGGTGAAATTCTGGGTGCTATGTACAAATCATCTTAGTGGGCTCCTACTTGATCAGTAGTTCTCACACATTCTTTTCCTCAACGTCCTCACTACACTCAGAGGAACGTTAACTTCCCTTTTGTTCATGTACATCTTCTATTTCTTTCTCTGCTACAAGGAAGACAGACCCCAGACAAGCAGAATAGATGCTAGATTACCTTAGCCTGCTTTAAGCATGGCATCCAGTAGCTTAAAAGCTACTTTGTTTAGATGTTACTAAGACTTTACTTAGAATCAGATGCAGATGATTGATTGCAAACTTAACTACCTACATGAGCTCACCTTGTCTCATCTCCTCAGTGCTCATCTAGACAAGGTGATGGACCTGCTGCAGCTGTTGTCTGAAACTGAGGACCATGATGTTTATGCTGTTAAGCTTTATACACATACTGACATATGGCAATGTTACACTGATACTGAATGGTTCACTTTACCATGCTCCAAACTAATTGCTATTCTACACCAAAAAACACACAAGTCATGTTTAAAATTTTACCTCCTGTCTTACTGTCAACTTCTTCTACTCATTATACTCTGTTCATTATAACATGCAGGCTGGATTCCTTCTGTTTCATGTAACTTCCTTCTTTTCTAGCTAATGCATTGAGTTAAGTAATCCGGTAATAATTATAAGACAACGCTTTTTCAAAGTCAAATGATTATTGGTAATAACTGATTAATGTTTGTTGTCCCTAAATGAATCCTACCTGATATCAGCTCAAACTGTCTGTTAGTTCAGGTGCTGCTCACCTCTTCTCAAAGAAATAAGGAAGAAGCTGCTGTCCATCATTTTGATTCCTGTCCTTCTGTTTTTATGTTTCTCTTTTCTGGTATCCAGACTTCACTTCCTTACACTTACACACTCTGTGTATAACTCGGTTGGACTGACCGGTGCAGGTGTGGATGAAAGCATTTTGCACAATTCTAAAGGGGTGACAGGTCGCTCAAAGGATATCCATCATTATTATTAATGCGAAATTCATCATCTTAACCCCTTCATCCAGCCAGATCGGCTTCCATTATGACATAAATTAATTCCAAGTTGAAAATGGAACACAATCAAACTTTTCATTCCAGGATTTTCTAGGGCCCTCACCTTGGTGTGGGCAGTGGGCCGTGGAGACACAGTACCATTTACCACCCCAGTCCAACGCTACTGCTTGTGATGTACTGGTAAACTGCCCAGTGCTCTGCTTCTTGCCTGCTGTTAACTGGGATTTACTTAAATACTGTATTCCTGTACAAGATTAAGCTGACATGACACAGAGATATGCTGTATGGCTTTGCATCATCACAATCTTGTCAACTTATTATTATTTTTTAAGAAAAATATATTACTTATAGCTAAAAAGGATCCATTTAATTTGACTTTTTCTTTTTTAAATTTTGTTTTATCTTATCTTTAATTTTATTTTTGTAACCAGTAATAATGCGTGCAGTTTTTCTGTTATAATTATTATTTTTAATATTATTCATCATTTTTGATACTCAATATTTTTTCATCAGGAGTATCAAAGACCATCGCAAAACAATCTGTTGCAAGAATGTCAGCAAACCTAGAAGAGGTATTAAAAAAAAACAGAAAACAGAGAGAACACAGACCAGTCAGACTGAGAAGTTAAAGAAGGGCAGATAGTTGAGATTCAGGACCTTGTCTTTGTTGAGCTGTATAGCTTCTGTTCTCGAGTGGTTTTTCCTTTCTTCTCTATCCACTGGAAAAAATCTATCCATCCTTTGAAGCAATAGTGACACCAGTGACTCCAAATCCATCATTTGGAAGAAGCACTAAATATTTACAGACTGTCAAACTACACTGACAGCTGAGATGAAAGTGTCTGTGCAGGCAAAGACAAAGAAAAGGAAAGAAGGAGATGGCATAATACATAGTAGCCCAGTTCCACATCCCAGTGGTAAAGCTGAAAAGTTCTACAGAATCAACAAGAGAAGGCTTTCCTGTTCTTAGTTGGTGATTTGAGGATAAATTACAGCACACGTTTCTGCTGACATGAAGTTACAGCAGTCATGTTGCTGGTATGCTTACAAACGATACCATGTGACTCACATATAGTTGGATCTTTCATTCAAATTCCTTAGTGAAGCTCAAATTGAATCACTTTATCTTTAGTAATCTTTCTTTAAAATCAGTGTTAAAGATTGACTCCTTAAAAGTTAGATATGCTAATGATGAAGATAAGAGTGCTCCATTGTTAAACTTGCCTTATTTTGTCTTCACTTATCAAATGAGCAGCTGGTCCTCTGTTGGAGTTGCAGCTATTTTCCCATTGACGTCATGTGGTAAAAATTAAAAACCCAGCAGATAGAAAGCTCAGAAATGTAACTACTAAGCCTCTTCATCTCCCCTCAATAACAACTAAAATTCACCAAAATTTAAAAGAGAGAAAGCTGGGGATTATTAAGAGTAGTGCTGAACCAAGTTCTTTGTCCGCACATTTTCATGCAGTAATGGCTGAAAATGGAGGATGGTGAAAGCAAAACAGTGAAGCAGAGGGCTGCAAAAGCAAAACACAGAAGGAAAAAGAATGATGCACTTCGGAGATAAACTAAATACACTTAAAAATACAAGCAAAAAGTTATATCCAGGAAATAAGAAGCACTGACCAATGCAAGAGGTCCACAACTGTAGCAAAGATGCAATATTCACATGTTAATATGAACATGATATAACATTATCTTTTCTTTGTTATTCTACACCATATCTATGCACATAATAATTCACCTTATTGAAAGCTTTCTAACCTTATCCACCACTGTAAGTGCTAAGAATTTAATCTAATCCAAACACAGACAGCGATCGTTCATCTTGTGAGAGAATACAGTGACAAGAAGTGGGTAGAAAGAAGGTAAGGGCTATGGACAGCACTCTCAACTCATCTGTCTTGTCTGTTCAAGAGAACTGGGACATCACCAAGATTCAGCAATCCTTGCATCAGTTGCAGGTAAAGAGCACGAACATTTAACTTAAAGCATGTAAGATTGGACACAGTTAATGATACCTGATTTATTCTAATTAAACATTGTTATGGTTAGAACTAAATGCCAATATGCAGACAGAGGCAGTATAAAAAAGGCTAAAGGTTTCATCCTACAAAATTTGAGCGTATTAGCATGCTAAAAATTTGAGGTCCTAAGAGGATGTCTAGTTTAAAAAAAAAAAAAAAGATACTACAACTACTACTAATAATAGAATTATTAATAAAATGTGGCAGACAAATTGAGTTAAGCTAATTCATAGATTTGCATGAAAATTGTTATATAATAGATAACGACAAAGACATTTTTCTCTCCAGGATTTATTGACGCAGACATAAACGGGTATTTTGATAGCTGCAGATTTATATCAGGTGCATTCAAATGCAAAACAGATTGCAGGGTGAAGAAGCTGACCGACCATAATGTTTATGTTTAGAGTTTTTGGCTTCTCATTCCAGACTGTGTGCTGCTACCTCTTTGTTTTAATATTTCTAACAGTAAAGTAAGGTAGGATATCAGCAATGCTAACTATGCTAGCAGGATTTTTTTTTTTTTTTTTACATGCCGTCTATATTGAGCATCTATATTATGGCAGGGGTCTCAAACTCCGGTCCTCGAGGGCCACTGTCCTGAACATTTTAGATGTTTTCCTGCTTTAAGACACCTTACTGGAAGACGGGAGTTTGAGATCCCTGTCTTATGGAGATTTACCATCTGATGACACATAGCCCTACGCCACTGTCACCAGTTTTAATCTAGACCCAGGTGGACCTCAGTTTGTTGGACAACTTTAAAAATGAGGTTTTCCCTGAAGAGTGTTGATTGAATTTTTGTATGTTTAGGATGTCACTGATCATTTGATTGATTTGCTTCACCTGTGAAAAGATGGATGGGAAACTTATAAGATCATCTATCAGGCCTGTCAAAATATTGCATGTGTACTGTGTCTGTGTTAGTGCTAACATATTGGGACATGTTATCTAGGACATGTTATCGTAACTATAAGATATAAATGAACGCAATACGTCAGTGTGTTGTTAATCTTTGTGATCATTTGAGATCAATCATAGTCATATTTTAATTAACTTTTTTTTTATGTAGGTTTCTATATAGAAAAATATTTAGCATGTTCCTATTGTTCATGCAAAGCCACATTATCATGCATGCATGGTTACCACAAAGATGTGTCTCCTGAGTTCCTGCATGGATTTCTGGACTGACGACGTTAAACAATCCTACATTTATTAATAAGGGCATCTGATCTAGGGACTTCAAATTTTTTCTGTTGTTCATACACTGCCTGGCCAAAAGAAAAAGTCACCACCTGGATTTAACTAAACAAATAGTTTAAGCCACTTATTAGATAAGTTAATGTAAACTATGATTTATTTGTCAAAAACTCTATTTAAAAACTGACAATCCACACCCGAATATAAAACACAAATCTTGGTAACATGGATACGTACAAATTAGTGTCATTGGACACATTTGCCTGTGTCTTTAGGTTTCATTTTGGTCTTGGTTTCTTAAGGTTTACATTTGCTTGTTATCTGCAACAGCAACAAAAAACCAAACTATTCATTGTTGTCCTAACTAAACAATTTTATTTCTTTATGTGGAATTAAATGTGGAACAGTCTTAGTGTGAAATTCAAAAATTGTATAAATTTAGAAGAATTTAAAAAAAAAAATACAAACAAACTGTTTTTTAAAAGTATAAAAATGAAGACTGTGTTTAAATATTCCTAAACTGGTGTACAATGTTGTCCTATGGAAAGTTTATGCTTATGTATCGTCCATCTATTGCTGGTTACATGGATCACTGCAGATTGCTTAGCAAAAAATTATACTTTTTTAAAAATGTATTCAATAGATAATATTGTAGAGTATATTATATAATATAGTAAAATAAATGGATTTGTTTGCAGGAGGCTGGAAAAAAGAGAAATTTATTTTTGAGTCATGGAAGGGATGGGGTGGGATTAAAGAACTACAATGTAGAGAAACATTTTTTCCTTTGCTTTTGTTTTAGTAGATTTTTTAGGTTTTAAAACTTCACATTGTGTTTATGTGTTTGTGAGTGAGGATAGGGTTTGTTTGTATCAAATAGATCTTTAATGCTGCACAAATATATATTTTAGTGTTGAAGAAATCTTCACATGGATAAAAAGAAAAAAAAAGGACACATTTCCTTTACAGTTCCTGTTTCTGTTTTACATTAGGGAAGCACCCTTAGGCTGTTAAAACACAAAATAAAATACTCGATGAGGGTACTGCTTCACACAAGCAACTATTGTGTGACTTTGTGACTACTTATCCTGACCTCAAATTCCAAAAATCAAGGAAAAAAAATGCTGACAAATTCCAGCTATGGTTTAAACACAATGCTGAAAAACCTGGATGCTAGTCAATAAACTCAATCAGTAAAATCACTGGGATTTTGAGAAGAGACAGCATGGCCTTTGGGAACAGTGATAGCCTGGGGAGAAAGGAAATATCAGAGGCATTTTGTGATTATTTGACTCACTAATTACAGGACTCTACTTTAACATTATTGTCTCAGCAAGGGCCCAAAGATCTCACTGAGCAATTGAGCTCCAATATCCTGATGTGCCATATGTCTCCCCTGTCTTGCAAGCAAGTGCTTAACAGGTAATTTAAGACAGCTTTGCTATGCAATTACCTTCTAAACAGAAGACAGATTTGTTTGCTCTTTGTAGTGCTGCAACAGCACTTTGCTGTCTTCACCTACAGATGCCAAAAGGAAATATAAATGACCAGAATTCTTGAAAGGTTGCTTCTTGTTGTGGTTAAGCATCATTAAACATTACAAATGTTTGGATGAAAATATTAATTTTAACAATTACTTAAAATTATGAATTATTAATAATTAATATTTAGGATTTCTCGGGGCACCATTACACAGATAGCTTTAAAACTAATCTTATGGCTGTGTGGACACCATTAGAGTACTAAATTAATTAAGTGACTAAATTAATTAATTCAAGCTACTCAAATCGAATCAGTTATCAATCAGTCTCAGGACGCTCATAACCTAAATTCTAAATTCAAAGTGACCGATAACACGATTCAAAGGAGAGCATTCACAAAACCAGACCAGTTTAGGATAAATACAAAATATTTATTTCTAGTCTAATCATGCATAAATGTCAGAGGAGAATATTTACAAAGGTTTAAAGAGGAAAATGACTCCAACATTGTGAAATGGAAATATAATGTTCAAACCAGAATCTTTTTTCAAGACCATGTAATGTGTCAGAATGAATGAAATATTTTCAAGAAGTGAACAAAAGTTAATTAACCTGTGGTGTTAATTAAACAAATGTTTAGAGAAAAGAAAAAGAAAAATAGTCTAATCCGTTTAAAGCTGGAAGTTTAATTGAAAAGCCAAAATGACTTCACTAAGAACCAGTCTGGACAGCACACCAGCCATTCCTTGTCAGACAAGCAAAGAATGACCCGGGCAGGACTATTCCGGTTCTGTTCGGACCAGAGGCAACTTACGACCATTGTGGTGACACTAAGCTCACCAGAATAGGCTTGAGGGTGGTTCGGCCCGACTCGCAGCTTCCAGTGAGAACAGATTTGTCCCAAGGAGGGTTCGTAGGTTCGGGTCTACAGGCTCGGTCTGCTGGTGCGTCTGAAGATTTGGATCAAGCAGTGCTGCTGATGCGGTCCCGTTCCGCACCGCATTGGATCGGTGGTGTCACAGATGGTGGAGATAGTGAAGTCTCTGCGATGAAGTGGTGTACTCCGAAAGAGTTTAGCTTTTGATCAGTCCAAAAAAAGAAAACTCTGTGACTGGTTCTGAGGCGTTTGTAGGCCTGAGTTAACCAGTTCTCAAACTAAAACTCCAAAAAATTTAGAATCAAGGTTAAAGATCAAAACGGAAGAAAAACATAGACTGGAAAAAGGCATAAACTGAACTGAGATAATTAATCAAAAAGAGCAAAATCGATCATGCATACTAAGGATGCAGGCCCAACTTAGTGTCTGGTGATGTGTTTACATCACGGCAACTTAATTCTTCAGTCTCATCTCTCCATCTCTTTCTTCTCCTTCCTCTCCTTTTTCCTTCTCCCTAAAAACTCCTTTCTTCAAAACTCAAAACAAACTCTCTGAGAAAAACTTTGTTCTAAGTTTTTTAAAAGTGTTAGTGTGGATACGCCCCCTGGGTGGTTTTGTCTTGTCATTTTGAAAAAAAAACATGTCCTGGTAAACAAGTCCTTAGATGATGAGTTCCATCTGAAATCTATAAACACTTGTTTTGTTATCAGGCAGAACATGGTGGATTTGTGGCTGTAGAAGATAAAAGTTCAGAAAATTCCCAGGTCTTGAACAAAGTACTTTCCCAGTTTGGTTGGAAAGTTGACCTTTGTTGAACTATAGAGCTGGAAACCAAGTCATAAATTTGAGTACTGGGTTTTACCAGTCAGAACTCCCACTCTGGAGAGGGACTCAAATGTCTGTAAGAAGAAAAATTCCTCAATGACTAATTCAGTCAGGATATTAAACAAAAGTTCCATACTTTTCTTTGCCAAGGTTGGAAGCCGCTACATTCTCTATTGTCATGCAATGTCAGAGTCTGACGCTACTGCAAGTTTGTGCTCTCATGGGCTGGTGCATGTCTGCAATATATCAGTCAATGCCAGCACAATGAAGCTGTATCTTTCAGATGACAGAGCATAGCTCATGTGTCAAGGAGAGCAATCATTCATTAAGCAGCTGAAGCAAAAGAACATGTGGGAAAATGTAAAGTGCTGAGATAGCTGTCTCACGCCTCCAATTCGAAGTCAGCTTCTGGTGTAAGTACAGTAATTACGTGATGATAATCATCATCTATAAGGACATAGGAAAGATGTCAAGTGGGTGATGGAAAAATCATATGTTCCAATCTAATCTTAGAATTGTGTATGCCTCACTGAAAAAGCAGAAAAACGAAAGAAAAAGAAAAGAAAATGAAAATCAAGACAAGTTTACAAACCATATCTACATAATACTGTTTACTAACAGGAACATAACTGCAAGTCTGTTTTTAACTTTTAACTTTAACTCCTGGCTGATGCAATATTACTGTAAAAAGAAGTTCAGCCTCAGAATATCATTAGTCCTCCAGGTGAAATAATTTCTCCCAAAGTGATAACAAAGTTTGTGACATTGGAAGCAATATGAACATGTCAGCCCCATGACGGATATACAATAACAATGATTTATTTTCCCATCATTTTCTCTACACCTCATTGGTATTCTTGTCTATTAGTCCCACTAACTGCAAGTGTGAGCACACATCAACACTTGAACTGACTTATTTCACCAGGAAATGACAAATCTGTTCTAACATACAATTAAAAAAAAAAAAAAAAAGAAAAAGACATGCACATTAAATTTACCATTTATACTCTCACTAATGTCTCAGTCTCAGTTTTCAACATTTTTTTTGTGAGGGTGTGTGTGTAAAGTTATTGAATATTAGTACCATATTAGCCCTGCGATGGACTGGTGACCTGTCCAGGGTGTACCCTGCCTTCACCTGAAACACTGCTGGGATAGGCTCCAGCTCACCCCGCGACCCCTAACGGGAACAAGCGGTACAGAAAATGACTGACCGGAGTACCATATTTGTTTAAACCTAAATTCATCCATCCATCCATCCATTCTCTACTGCTTATTCGGGGTCTGATTGTGGAGGCAGCCGCCTAAGCAGGGAAACCCAGACTTCCCTGTCCCCGGCCACTTTCACCAGCTCATCCGGGGGATCCCGAAACGTTCCTAGGCCAGCAAAGAAATGTAGTCATTCCAGCGTGTCTTGGGTCTTCCCCGGGGTCTCCTCCCAATGGGACGTGCCCGGAACACCTCACCAGGGAGGTGTCCAGGAGGCATCCTGACCAGATGTGTGACGCACCTCATCTGGTTCCTCTCGATGTGGAGGAGCAGCGACTCTACTCTGAGCCCCTCCCAAATCACTAAGCTTCTCACCCTATCCCTAAGGGACAGCCCAGCCACCCTGCGGAGAAAACTCATTTCGGCCGCTTTTTTCGCAATCTTATTCTTTTGGTCACTACTCAAAGCTCGTGACCATAGGGTAGGTATGTGGATAGACCGGTAAATAGAGAGCTTTGCCTTTTGGCTCTGCTCTTTCTATACCACAACAGACCGATGCAGGGATCCGCATCACTGCAGACGCGGCACCGATCCGCCTGTCGATCTCCTGCTCCATCCTTTCCCCACTCATGAACAAGACCCAGAGATACTTGAACTCATCCACTTGGGTCAGGACTTCAATCCCGACACAGAGAAAGCACTCTTATCCGCCTGAGGGCCATGGTCTTGGATTTGGAGGTCCTGATTCTCATCCCAGCTGCTTCACACTGGGCTGTGAATCAATCCAGTGAGAGTTGAAGATCACGGCCCAATGAAGTCAATAAAACCACATCATCCGCAAAAAGCAGAGATCCAATCCTGAGGCCACCAAACCAGATCCCCTGAACACCTCGGCTGCGCCTAGAAATTCTGTCCATAAAAGTTATGAACTGAATCGGTGACAGAGGGCAGCCTCGGCAGAGTCTAACCCTCAATGGAAACAAATCAGATTTACTGCAAGCAATGCGGACCAAGCTTTGGCACCGGTCGTACAGGGACCAAACAGCTCGTACAAGGGGTTCCGGTACTCCATACTCCAGGAGCACCCAGGTGTCCAAAAAAACCTTGGATACCAATTTCTTTTCACCTTAAAGGTCCCATATTATGCAAATTCACTTTCTAAAGGTTTTCTAACAGTCTTATGTGTCCTTATAGCCTGTGTATGAGGCCTGAGAATTAGAAAAGTTTGTCTACTCTCTCACGTGCTTGCTCCACTTTTTAGCAAACGTGTCCTTTTTAGCAAACGGAAAAAGAAAAGAAAAAACACTGGAAAAAGCTTGTAAATAGTGATTCAAAGTCTATTTTCTATTCTCAGTTTGAGACTAGGCTAACACTTAAAACTCTAAATATTTGTCTTCAGATGTAAGCAGGTGCCAGCTGCTAGTTTTCTAGAGTCTTTTGCAAATCTTTTCAAAGTCCTCTGATGTAAGCCCAGCATTAGACAATGGCATACACAATCACAAATCATTATAATGCACATTCTCAGAAGGAGACAAAAAAAGGCAGCTCAGTAGATGGTGGGGGTCTGAGCATCCATTAAATACAACACGTCTGCTTCTTTGTCCCTTTCGCTGGCCACACATCAACTTTATTGTTCAACATTGTCCCTGCAGTTTACAGTGGTACTGCTCTGTATGCTGCATCAAGGGACGCATCCACACGATCACTGGAAATGGACCAAATGGTTTGAGCATCTATATAAATTTAGTTTATCATGGAATCTTTTGGTTCGGGAAAAGCACTACATGGTAGGATTACTTCTAAGGAGTATTTGACTATTGTAGATTGACAGGGGTTTTCCGGTAGTGGTGCCATCTTCCAGAATGTTCATAAACCAACTGGTACGACTACCACATTGTAAGAACAAAAAACAAAACAAAAAAAAAAATTTAAAACACAGCAGAGCTGTGAAAAATGCATTGACTCACAGAATCACACTATTGTCTTTAAAAAGGCTGAGACAGCTCCTACTTGGGGGCAGATAAAATTCCCCTGTATACCACTTTTTATTGGCATCATGAATTGGTTATTGCTGCCAAAAGAGGAGCTCAACACTAAATAATGAAATAGTAAAATGAATATTCCACTATTTTTTCCAACCCTATCTGTTGCAGGACTATTGTTTGATGTTACATATTGGATTAAATATAACAATAACGATGCTCATCAACAGGTGATATATGCAGCCAACTCTTCATTGTTCTGGTTTAGTATTGGTATTTAGTAAGAATAAATATAAAGGAAATGTGATTTTCCAGCAAGGAATATTGTACACAGTTGAAATACAGCTAAATGAAAATGGTCTGTAAATGAAATGATTTGCTAACTTAAAGCCGCAGTAAGAATTACTCCCATCTAGTGGTGCGCAAATATATTACAAGCAACCAAGTAGTGCTCTACTGCAGCCTCACTAATTAAAAGCGTTATTACAACTACGGAAGTCGTGGAGATTCATAAATGTGAAGTTCGAGTGTCCCGTCAGGTGATGAGGAACAGAACGATACATAATTATTATTTTT
>JBAMHW010000018.1:6283753-6293981 GCA_037177495.1 Rhadinocentrus ornatus
GACCCCCCCCCCCCCCCCCCCCCCATGCTATTTGGATGCCGTCATTCCCCCATGTGGGACCCCACGTTACACAGATGCTGAAGAGGTGGTAGGTGCTGATGAGTTGTCAATGGTTAGTAGTGGTTTCTATTTGATGACAGTGAGCTTATGCAACGTTGCTGTCAGGCTGGTATTCCGGACGTAGATTGGAACATAAAAAAACAAATAGTTATACCGGCACCGTTCCAAAATCGATACTGCAGCTGGCACATGATGATCATTGGTCAGGAACCATGGGAATAAATAAAACATATAAACGTGTGTTAATACGCTTCTTTTGGCCTGGTCTAAAAAAAGCTGTCATTCATCATGTCCGAAGCTGTCATCTGTGTCAACTACTTGGAAAACCCAACCAGAAAATTCTGTGTGCGCCATTACACCCGATTCCAGCAGTAAGTGAACCGTTTGAGAAATTAGTTATAGATTGTGTAGGTTCCCTGCCACGTACTCATTGAGGAAACTGCTTTTTGTTGACCCTGGTGTCTTCTGCGATGCGCTACCTGGAAGCAATACGACAGCGCTGGATTACCGCTCAGTCTGTTACCAGAGCTTTGCTAAAGTTCTTTTCGACATTTGGATTGCCATGCGTAATCCAATCTGATCAAGGTAGTAACTTCACATCTAAGTTATTCAAGCAGGTCATATCCGATTTAAAAATCCACCACATCACGAGTAGAGCTTATCATCCAGAAAGTCCATGAGCTCTAGAAAGATGGCATCAATCAGTTAAGGCAATGCTCTGGAAGTACTGTTACGAGGAAAACAAAAATTGGGATAAAGGAATCCCATTTGTTGTAGACTAGAGCTGCAACGATTAGACGACGCTGTCGACAACAGTTGACAAAAAAAAATAGTCTACAACAAATTTACCCGTCGACTATTGTCGGCAAAACAAACCAAAAAACACTACATCGTTTTCTTCTCTATCTCTGCTGACAGTTGCACATGCGCAAAAAAACACAGAGTGAGACTTCGTCTTCTTTCCTATCTCTGCTGACAGTTGCACATGCGCAAAAAAACACAGAGTGAGACATCGTCTTCTTTCCTATCTCTGCTGAGAGTTGCACATGTGCAATGAATTCCGCCAGGGGAAAAAAAAATATGGCAACAAAACGACGGCAGAGGACATCAAAAGTCTGGGATAACTTCACGTTAAACTTACAAAATAAATTATGTGAGATTTGTAAAGCGGACCTTGCGTACCACGGAAGTACATCCGCAATGCTCGAACATTTAAAGAAGGGGCACGTCGGAATTACATAACAACCTCGCGCAAGATTTCAAAGCTGAAAGTGAAATAAGAGCCATTTAATAATTATGACATACATAATCCGATTGGTCGACTAGTCGTTTTAATAGTAGGTGACTAATCGACTATCAGAATAGTCATTAGTTGCAGCCCTAATGTGGACCTGTGGCAAGTATATATATTTCAGTTCTGCTATATAGGCAAAAATCATTAAATGACTAAAATTTCAAGCAAAGAGTATCAATATTGGTGATGATTGCCCTGGATTTACTTGGCAGATTGATACCAGAATTTGCAGTATTTCCCAGCCCTAGTTATGGGAGCATCAACGTAAGAAGAGAGGAGGATGAAGTGATGCAGCCATCATGCCCCGTGTCTACTGTACAAGCCTGTGGGGGAAGTCTATGATCTGGGGTTGCTGAAGTTGGTCAGGTCAAGATTCAGGTCTAGGTTCAGCAACATTATGTATCCAAAGAATGAGGTGAGCTTGGACCTGAATATTTTTCTGGGCCAAGCAGTGAAATAACTTTATTTCCTTACTTTCTGGCATTATGAAATGAACAAGAGACTGGACACACAGCCACTCTGAAGTAGACCATAAAATGCATGCTGCTTGGTATTCTGGTTTTCATTACAAATTAGTTTCGGAAAACATGATTTTATACATATATATATATATATATATATATATATATATATAAAGGTGACAAATATTATTGTCTGTGCCATATTTAATCAGTTTTCAGTACGTTTCTTTCTTTTTTTCTCATACAGCAGAAGTAATGTCACGAGTGAGGCAGATAAAGAAAAGTTCAGAAAACAAAGTAGACTGGGAGTATTCAGACCATCTAAATGCAATTAAACCATTTTAATTCCCCCGCTGTCCCAATGTGACTGTAATTTTCTGTTGGCACTGCAGTCAAAAAGCCGTTGGTGATTAATTTAACCTTCGAAAATAAGAAATAAATTGGACAAAGAAGGGCAAAACACTCTGTAATTTTACCTTTCATCCTCCAACTCCTCCCCTGCTGAAAGGGATGTAGAGAAACAACCAAACACAAAAGCCCAGTTTGATTTAGCACAGCGCAGCTCTCGGGCCGCTGAGGAGGAGACATCATTTTTTGAGAAAAGAAAAAAATACTGTGACCTCATTATTATGCAAAGCATTTTGAAAGTGAGTGCATCCCAAATTACTAACTTTTCATTCTAGGACCAAATTAATAAGGATCAGTTACATTTACATCTTGTTCTAGACAGAAACCAGCACCTTGGAAAGGGAATACATTACAATTCAGGCACCATGTGGGCAGGATGTCTACAGAGACCACTCTGTTTGGATTTTAGTATGCGAGTAAGTGTGCAGACTTACACACACAAACTTAATCAAGCAATTGATGTCCCAAAAAATATGTTTCTAGATGCAGCTATACGCATTAAGTTATTCCTGTCACGACAGCAGCCTAAGGAGCAAAAACTTATCCGCATATGTTGGACATTAGAAAGACTATCTTAGTGGTTTCAACAAGCCTGCAATACTCTAAATAAAACTTAAACAAAGTTAAAATATACACAGCTTAGCTGTAGCCTTGAGGGCTGTTAGACATTTGGGCTACAGTTTGCATGACTCGACTGAGCAGGAAAGTCTGGATAATGTTTCCATTAATTTAATGCCCAAACCTCAAAATTCTCTTAAATACATCTTTTTTAGTTTGGTACTGGACACTACTATGCAAAAGTCTTCAGCCATCCCTCATTTCTTCATATTTTGCTTATAAGAAGCATGACTTTCTTGCAATTTCTCAAGTCTTAAGCAACAGTTCCCCAGGATTTCTGAAGGTCTTTTAATGTTTTTCACAAACACTTTCAATAAGAGGCATAAAATTGCTTCGTTACTTAGTAACTAATGTAGAAGAAACCAGGGACTAAAGATTCATTAACTATTACCCATCGAGTAAGAGCCGGCTCCCAGTTTTTTTTCCTTTTACTGCGTACAGCTCACACTGCACCCGACCTCTATGGCCCCTCCTGCAGGTGGTGAACCCACGGGAGGGGAGGCCCATGTTATCCTTTTGGGCTGAGCCCGACCGGGCCCCATGGGGAGAGGCCCAGCCTCCAACTGCTCGCCTCTGTGCCCCACCTCCAGGCCTGGCTCCAGAAAGGGGCCCCGGTGACCCACGTCAGGGCAAGGGAAACTCTGGTCCTTGCTTTTTATCATCATAGGGGTGATGAATATATATATAAATATATTCATATATATATATTCCACAAAAGAACCCAAATTTTGAGCTATTCCCCCACCACACACACACAACCCCACAACCAAGAGCTATGTGCCGTTAATTAATCATCATCATCATCACCTTAATCTCATCATATTCATGCCTAATTTAGTGATCACACAATGGTTGCACAAATATAATCTTGATTTATCTCCTTAAACAGCCCGGTCATCATTCATGATTTAATGTGTAGAAAAATACCCTTTAAATCCAGAAAGCTGGAAAAAAGAAAGAAAGAAAAAACTGTGAATTCAACCAATTTATTACTGGTTTAAAGTGAACAAAACTAGGCTGCACAGTGTCACTAAAAGATGGCTACATCACCAAAGGCTTTCATTCAACTTAAGAACAAGTTGTCCTACATTGGTCTTTAGCAGGAAATTTCCGGTTGCCTGGAGGGACATGGTGAGTGTTAAATAAAAACGTGTCAGATAGCTTTTGTACAAGCTCTGCACATATCAAGAGAACTTCAAAGATTTAAGACATGTTACCTACTGCCTCCCGCCCACATTGTTTGGTGACACGAAAACATTAATCTTTCATAGCTAATAAGGCATGCAACTGTCCAACAACAGTGCGATCTCATAGATGTAGTTTAGGAAAACACGCCCACCCCAACAACCTTGATTTAAAAGAAATTTAAAAAGGGCAGGAAACCCACATAATAGTGCTGCTTTGCTATAGTTCTCAGTGTTAACATAAATGTCCAGATAGCTCTGCCCTTGTAGAAGCTCACAGACAGGTGGGAGAAGAAATGAGACAGTGGCTGGAGTGGGGGGGCCAGGCTGGAAGGAACTGGCTTCCTTGGTAGCACCTGGAGTCTAAAGCCCCAGAGGGCGGCCACCAGTGCAGCTCCTTGCCTGAGGGACTGTCCTCCATCCACATAGTGTCAACCCTGATTACTCGCTGTTTCTCAATGGTCATGACTGACATGCTACTGGATAATCAGCCAGACTGACCAAGCCTGTCAGTCAGCATTGCCGGGGGGCCTCATCACCAAGATGATGCTGAGATTCTCCCGTCGCTTCAGTGATAACTCTCCACAATAGCTGAAATGCGATAGGAGCATGTGTGCATTTCCCTGATAGCTTCTGTAATGAATGGCATAAACTGGTAATAACAATTTCCTGGGGAGTTGCTAGAATTTTTCTCTAAATGTGGGGCTTAAGAGGATACTAAGTTTCACAAAATTTGATGATACCTCTATCCATCATCTGTATTCTCACAACCAGTAGTAATTTTTTTGTGAGGAGTTTTAAAGAAATAGTATAAGAAAATTGAAATTGTCTTATACTAAAAACACACATGATGCTTAGTCTCTCTCCCAGCACATCACACACCAGACCCACTGGAGTCAGACTGTAACACACAAGATATCCTTTGACATCTTGTTCTCAGCATGTAGGACGAAAATCTGCATCTGAAGTCAAACCATGTAATTTTTTTCTTTACCTGCTTAATAATTGTTGTAATTGTTATAACCAGCATTACTACCTAATCTGACCCAGCTATGGTGTCTGAACCAGTCAACAACTAAGAGAAACTAAAGGTTAACTTTAATAAACAATTTTCTTCTACAACCATCACAAGGGACTCCAACAATAGTTTTCAACATAAAAGTACCAAGAAAAAAAAAAGAGGATAAACAAAACATTGGGGCATGCTAGAGTCAAGCATGGTTCTCGTAAATAAAAATCCCCCAGCTTATTTCACTGAGAGCCTCCAAACATATGTTTCATTTTCTCCCAGACACTAAAGTACACGCTGTGTTTATCTCAGGGGCTTTAAGAAGACAGCTTTATTGCCCTGGGAATGAAAACTGTTTCATGCTCATGAAAGACTAATGGTGTATTTACAAAAAAAGCCAACTCCAAATTGCCCCTGCAGGTCAGGCTAACAGATTGTTTGGTAGCTCAGTGTCACTGACATGAACAAGAGGCACCTCAGATTAAAGGAAGGTTATAAATACAGCCATAAACTAGAGTTTCTTCATTAGACAAACACACTGATTCTTCCTGATATATATTTTGTTCAAACCTTGTGTCACATTTGTTGGGTAAGATTATTCCATCTGCTTTAGGTCATTGATTCAAAAAGTTTAGTTTCTTGTTTTAATATAATTTTATGTATTTCCCAGAAAAAAACAAACATCATTTAGACATTGCTTCTGGATCAGGAAAGACCTACATGCCAACAGCTGAATCTAAAATTCCAGGTTTCAAAATGGCTCTCAATTATATACGGTTTATGGCTTTGGAAAAAGCCTCAGGTGGTCAGACGGTAAGAAATTTTGCATTACTTCTTGTCTACATCAGTTGTCATTCATCTTGAGTCACTGAATATAATTTAATTCCTTCTTGTATAAACTTTACAACATAATTCTGATGCTATAGCATTATTTATTGAAATTACGTGGCCTTTTGTTGTTTTCTCCTCTTCCATTAGCTTCAGGACTCCTCAGATTCTGCAGATCTTGTTTTAGATGACAAACTTTGGAATGAATCTTTTTTACTTTTACTTTAGCTGGTTTGAAGCCTCTTTTTTCTTTTTTTTCTTTTTACCTCCAAACCATCTTCCCACATGCTTGGTGAGCTAAGTGTTCAGATACTCCTCTCCCTCTTGCAGTGATGAGAGTACATGCAGTTAATGTGATCTTTGTGTAGCTTCGGAGGCAAGGCTGTCTGAAACAGAAATTCAGCCCTGCACAGTTTAAAGGTCTCCTTAGCTGGAGCAAAGATACCTAGCATACCTATGCCTGCTAGCCATCTAGTAGACTGCATTTAGCTGGACCTCAGACCGTTTGTGTGATCCTCAGGATGCTCTTTAATCCAGCCTATAGTCCATCACCAATCTATCTAATTTTGGAATCAATTCTATTTACTCAGCAATTTAAGTAATGAATAAAGTCTGAATAAACATTATACATGAAACCTGAAACATAAACTATATATATATATTTGTGGATTTATATATATATATATATATATATATATATAAATCCACAAATAATTGTCTGCTCAATGGCCATGACTCTATAAAGAGGGAGGATAAAGTGGTTTTTGGTGGATTATGTTAACAGCATGTACACCTAAAAAACTAAGAATTTCAGAGATTAATCTCTTTGCATAAATACATAAATTTTGACAGCCTCAATAATAATCCCAACATATATATAAATATATATGACACACTTACTCCTAGGGGGAATTTAGAGTGATCAATTAACGAAACATGCATGTCTTTGGACAGTGGGAGGAAGCCGGAAAACATGGAGAGAACCCACGCTTACACGGGGAGAACATGCATACTCCACACAGAAAAGCAACCCAGGTTCGAACCTCCCCCATATATGTAATTCCTATCTGGATGTACTGGCTAAAGATAAATGGACACACAGTGAGATTGTTTTTCATGTTGCTGGTAAAAACACCCAGTTATGTTAATCATTCGAGGGATAACATGCAGCTATAGAGATGGGATCAATTTCCTTTGGAACTCTCAAGTATGGAAATATAAATTTATTAGTCATCTGAGACATGAACCAGGGTTGTGACCAGGACTCCGAGTTACAGTCAGTCATGCTTTTCTACTGGTTCCCACTTACAGTGAACTCGCAAAAACCCCTTATTACTATGTTTGCTCTCCAAGCATAGCTAATTAAGAACCCCAAACTAATAAATAGCAAAAAACACCATATAAAAGAAATCACAAAAATGTCATTAGAATATCATTATTGGGACTTTCTGTGGGGCCATGTTCTGAGACACACGTACGACGTCTGGGCTCCCCTGGTAATCGGTGATGTTTTGCTGTTGATAGAATATATGCTATATTAATCAAAAGGGGATGAACCTAAGTTTTCAAAGACAAATATGAGCACGATTAGAGATACGAGAAGCGCAGGGAAACAGCAGAAATCACAAGAAGAAGGTAAAGGGAAAAAAGGCCCGCCATCCTCCCCGAAGGAGGCAAGCGGATAAGTGGACGTAATGAACATGGAGGAGAATCTCCGGGAGTTAAGAGTTGAGGAAAGAAAACAAAGAGTCCTTTGCAGATACAAAGGCCTTATTATCCAGACTGTAAGTGTCTGTTACAGATTTGAACCAGAGGATGGGGAAATTAGAGCAGATAACTGAGGAGGTGGAAATGAGAGTCAGTGCCGCAGAGGACACCGGGCAGCATCATGGGAGAGTGCTGCGGCACATATTGAAACGCGAAGTGGCTCTGACTAATTAATGTGAACCGAAGAGAGTGAGAAAAATGACACAGTTGGCTTTGTGATGAGACTAATTGAAAACATACTACAACTCCTGGCTGATGTAAGTATACAGAATTAGAGAGCGCACAGGTCGCTGGGACTAAAGCCCGCCAGGGCTGCACCCCCACGCTCCATCATTGTACAGTTTCTGGACTACACAGTGAAAGAAGTGGTGCTGAAGCAAGCTTGGGTCCAAAAACAGGTGAAGTTTCAGGTAGAAGTGATTTATTTCGACCAAGAATATTCTCCAGAAGTGCAGAAGAAGAGAGCACGGGTCCATGGAGTGATTAGGCAACTGAAGGAGAAGGGGATCCAAGCCAGCTGCTGCTTCCCGGCACAGCTGAGAGTTAACTTGGAGTCAAGAGTGAAAACTTTTCCTACGCTAACAGAAGCTGCACCAAGTTTGTCGGAGCTTGGCATCGCGGTACAGGTGAGCGAGAGAGAGGCTGGAATGGGAGCACACAAGGGAGACATGTCTGAGACAAGACAGAGGGAGGAGAGGAAGAAAGGATATATTGTCCAGCGCGGACCTGCGGACTGTTTTGCAGGATTAGAATGAGGAGAACAGTGCTCAGGTAACAGGCTCTGACTCGACTACCATGTTAAATTGTGACATTCTGTCACATTACTCCTAACGAGAGTAAAATGTTGTAGCCTATTTATCAGTGTGTAAAGCTGAAACATCAAAACCCGCTGAATAAATAATCGCAGAAATGTTAGTATAAGGAGACAAGGGAGCTAGTTTTGTTTTAAATATATATTTTTGTGATGAGACCCAATAAGGGATCACCACCTGACTAAGAACTTAGTTGTTTTTTTTTTGTTTGATAAAGAAGGTAGATACATACTTATTATAAGAACTTTAGGTGGAATAGAATTAACTATCATGAATATTTATGCTCCCAATGAGGATGACCCTACTTTTTTAAAGAAGTAGCATCTGTGATGGCAAGGGAAGCCAGAGGTACCAAAATTCTGGCAAGTGACTTTAATTGTGTTTTAAATGGGAAAATGGATAAATTTCCTTCTTATTATCAACCCCCTAGTAGGAAATCTAAAACAGCAAAACACTGAAGAATTAGGGCTGGTTGACACTTGGAGAACCAAAAATCCTACAACTAAAGATTTCACCTTTATGTCCATGGAACGTGGGTCTTATTCTAGGATAGATCTGATTTGCATTTCAAAACAGAACCTGCACAAAATAAGGAAGTGTGTTATTATACCAATACTTTATCTGATCATGACCCTGCAAGGCTACAATTAAACGTAGGCTTGAGCTGACACTTCAAATACTGGAGAATGAATATTTTATTGCTGACAGACCTAAGTATTAAAGATCAAATAAAGCAAACAATAACTGAATGCTTCACTATTAATGATGATGGATCAGTACCCCCCTCAACTCCTTGGCATGGGGCAAAGGCAGTGCTGTCAAACTAAACAAACAGAGGATGGAAAGGGAGAAACAGTTGGCGAGTGATATAAAAAGATTAAAATATGAATACAAAATGACTAGAGACAAAAATGTATTGAGGCAATTACAAAATTGTAGAACCTCCTTAGACGAAAATCTCACACGTAAAGCTGAGGGAGCGCTTTGATATGCAAGCCAGAGATACTATGAGATGGGAAACCGAGTGAGCCGACTACTTGCCTTTCAATTGAGAAAAGAACAGTCAAACCGTATTGTTTCTAAAATAAATAATCCAACATCGTTGGCAAAAGTCTCACGCCCAGAAGAAGTAGCTGAAGCATTTCGAATCTTCTATAAACAGCTTTATGATACAACAAAAGAAACACGAAGTAAGAAGAAACTGGAAGCTCTGTTTAAGGATCTTAGTTTAGCAAAACTCTCCGAGTCAGAAGCAGATGAATTAGTAGCGCCAATTAGAGAAAGCGAGATACGAGATGTTATGAAAACATTGAAAAACAACAAATTCCCTGGCACAAATGCCATACCGGGCGAATTCTATAAAACCTTTATATAGGAGCTTGTCCCAAAACTTTGTCAGGTCTTCAATTATGCCTTACAAGAAAATGGCCCACCAAAAAGTTGGTCAGAAGCCATAATAGCAGTAAAACGTACTACTATGGTGCCTATATGCCAATCAGCCTGCTGGGGAATGACATAAAAATAATTTGTTCCATATTGGCAAATTGGATGCAGAAATACTTGGGTAAATTGATTAACCCAGATCAAACCGGTTTTATACCAGGTCATCTTGGAATCAATAGCAAGACAAGCGGCCGAAATGAGTTTTCTCTGCAGGGTGGTCGGGCTCTCCCTTAGAGATAGGGTGAGAAACACGGTGATCCGGGAGGTGCTCAGAGTAGAGTCGCTGCTCCTCCGCATCGAGAGGAGCCAGATGAGGTGGCTTGGGCATCTGGTCAGGATGCCTC
>JBAMHW010000018.1:6294939-6307538 GCA_037177495.1 Rhadinocentrus ornatus
GTTTTTTAATTGCATTACAGGAAATAAAGAACTTTATCACAATATTCTAATTTTCTGAGACAGTCCTGTATATAGGGTTAGTTCTTCCTGCTGTATTCTTTAGCTTCTTCAGCTGGAACTTTAGGGAAGTGGAGCTTGAACTGCCCTGATGCAGATAAACAGCTTGTATGGCAGTAAGTCTTGTGTTAGTTTGTTTGTACCCTTGCATGCAGATGAACATGCATATAGCATTAGAAAGTAATAAAAAAAACTAATCCCCTGCCACTCCTATGTATGAGATGATGGATACCAGCAATGAGACACATAGTGCATTTAGAACAATAAATCTGAAAGCATTGGGATTCACAGGCTTACAACAGCAATTAAGTTATCGAATGGATAAAGGAAAAAACAAATATGACCACTGCGGCCAATAGAGAACAGTTAACAAAATGAGAAAGCAATCATCACATTAGGCAAAGATACCAAGTCTGCTTCCCTTATATATGAAGTGCCTTTGCTTGACTAAGTAGCTGTTTTTCTCTGCTAATCAGAGGCCAGAGGAATGTATTTAACTCTTTAACTCTTCTCAATCATAATTTCCTAAACGCAGGCACAGTGTAGTGAAGAGATGAATATATAAGGTGAGCAATTTAAAAGGTTGCTAATGGAAGCAATCAGTAGCTCAATGTTGTCTAATCTGCCTGGAAGGGATCATTTAGCCCTGGGGCTAACATATTATAGCAATTTGTGTTAATAAAACACTCCACTCCACAGAGCCAGTGCTTTCTGGATTATCTACAGTGTTTATAAGACAAGAAAGAAAGGAAAAAAAAAAAGAAGAACCACAAATAAAAAATATGCTTACATGCTTTGGCACAAAGTCTTCATCAGAGCATCTTCATTTCTGACAAAATTATTCACAAAATAATAACAGTTCAAAATGCTATAAAGAACAATAATCAAGAGCCTTATATCTTCCATTAAGTTCCCCTTGGCAAAGCAGAACAAGACAGCCAGACCATCTTTCTACTGTCAGGATGCTGGACAAGACAAGTTGAAAAAGAAGAAGAAAAAAAAAAGAAAGATGATTGCCTACAGAAAAATATGCAGCATTGAGCTGAATCCATGATGTTGAACAACTTCAGTAAATGAGCATATTTAACAAACAAACCCTGCAGTAATCTTCATCATGCTGTTTGTTGTGTTGGTCACCTTCATATTCTGGATCCAATTCTGGCTCAAACATATACCGCTATATTTACATTATGTCCTGCTATACAAACCAATCTAATTCCTTACCAGTAGTGCATGTTCATGATTCCACACCACTCATTTGGTAATTCACCCAATCAGAAGACACTTAATAGTCTCATTTTGAGAGACAGTTCCCAGTGGAGAAAGTTGACCCTCATTCTGAATTCATTTATTATGAATATATGCAAATAATGCCAAGAATCCCGATTAATATTAAACAAATTCTTTGCACAGCATGAGGAATAAATTTCAGGAAACAAAAATAAAACAGAAAAAAAGAAAGAAAATAGCTGACATATTCAAATAGAAGTAAGAAGTATAGCTTGTTAGCTCCCACCACTGTAAATGAACAAGCAGTGCTCTCATATGAGCCCCTCCATAAAAGGAGAGAGCAGAAAATGTCATTCACTTCTTATACATGATTACTCCTGACACTAATACTATTGCTTTGAAGACCAATGTGTGTCAGCTGCTTCTGATCCATCTTTAGTGGAGCCCCAGTTGTAAAAGAAGAATGGCTTAAAGGTGAAACTCATGTCAAGTAAAGGTTGTTTTAAACTTCTTTTGGACTTTAGGGTTCTGAAATATTCTAAGATGTTTGATGGTTGAAGAAAGCAACTGGAGCATGTGAGGAATGGGAGACAAACTAAGAAAAGTACTGATAGAGGAAACATGTAGGCTTCATCAAAATGTCCCGTGGCTTTATCCAATACGCTCATCTCCCTCTGCCTAAAGGGTATTGACTCCAACTGGAGCATTCATTTACAATGACCGCACTCATGGCAATAAATAGTAGACACACCACAAATCAGCAGGTTGCTAACAGCAGTTAGAAAACTTTGACTTTATAAGTTATTGCAACTTAATCTTAAAGACAAAAAAGCAGACTTGGGTTCAGCAGGAGCATACCATTCCCCAATCACTTGTCCATTACTGTTAAATCCTCATTATATTTTAGTCTTTTCTAAATTGTGATGTCCATAGTAACTCACAGGAGGTTGAGTTGTTATTATAACTTCAGATTTCTTTTATGATTTCTTATTTGTCTTCCTTGTGTTTCCGACGCTTTCCCAACTGGATCAGGTTGGAAAAAATCTACCGTGCAACATGGCTTCAAAGAAGCTATAGTCTGGTTTCCTTGGCTCTCAGCAGGCTCTCATGAGATTTTTGCTTTATTCTTTAAAAAGTTATACCCTCCCTGTGTGATCCCCTTGCTGACGGCATGATAGGCAGTTTACAAGGACAAACTTAGAGCATTGTTTTCACAAATAAAAAAAAAGTTATCACATTTGACGTAGTCCATAGTTACTAAAACTTGCTCTCAGGCATTCAAACTGTGGATTAAATCACAATGTTTGCCAGATATATGTACACACATCTGGAATGTATATCTGTGAGTAGAAAGTGACATTTTTTCATGAATGGCCCAGCATAAAACACAGGATTCCAAGGCTAATCCCAGAAATGTCAAGAGCTTTTTAGAGTTTTTCAGCTACTATGCAGGCCTTGTCAGTATTTTATTCCGTGTTATTCCGTGTTTTCCACCGAACTCTAATTACACATATTATATACATACCTATTCTCTAACAGAGCTCTCTGGCTGGCTACTCTTTGGACGCATTCACACTGGTGCTGTTTGGGCCACTTTAAATGAACTTTTGGTCCATTTCCACGGACAGTACAGTTCATTTAGAGTACTGTGAACACGCCTTTGTGCTGTGCCCATAAAAAAGGTGATAATAAGAAAAGTGAATGAATGAAAAAAAAATTGCAACAATGAGTAATCAATGCATACAATGCAACAATGCTAAAGCCCTATTTCCAATGTTTCCTAGTGCTAAAGTAATTTAGTTGGTAGCTTTTATTAACTACACATCAGGAAGGAACTTTTAAGTTTGTGTGTGTCCATGCATGTTCACATGCACATATAGATTAGATTACAAAAGTTTGCATTAAATGAATGTATGAAAAAGCAGGATAAATCTAGATTGGGGCACCATTTTTACTCAAAGAAAACCATTATTACAAGACTTAATCTAATGAAATAAACTATGCAATTTATTTTAAACAAATAACTTCATTCAAACTGAGTAAATTAATAGCTAGCATTTAGGACTTCTGAATAAAAAACCTAATATTATATATGGTCAAACCTAGATGTATATCCAAGTTTAGTCATATCTCTCCAGTATTTGTCTCTCTTAAGTGGAGTAAGTACACACCCATAAATCCATGCTACTCTCCAGTGCGTGTCCAACAGCTGTACCTATCATGGTCTGTGTGGTTCTTATTCATAGCATTCGTTTCGATGTCTCACTATGGGATACGCCCTATCTGCGTGTTCCTCAGAAGCACCTATCTCATTACTCAAATCCTGATTGGCTGGTAAACGTCACCCTACCATTAGGTAGCCTGAGCTATGACGCAGCATCATTCAAAAATCTCTTCTCACTGCGTTCGGAGCATATCTCACAGCTAGCTTAACTGTCCATAGACGGATCTCTTCTACCCCAGCTTTTATCGCTGGGCGCTAGCTGAATCTCCCGGTCTTCCTCATAGACTGAGGCATATAAGGTTATACTCGCTTGGTCTTGGCAAACCAGCTAACATCGTGTTGTTTGTTTAGCACTCCAGCTAACGAGTACGTTTTAGCTAGCACTCCAGCTAGCTTGAAATGTCCAATAACCTACCTCACACCAAAGGGAACGGGGACTCTGGAGCTCATTCCTACGTCTGCAGGAACAAGATCTCGATTATGGATCGTCACCAGGTCTGCACTAGCTACCTCGGGCTGGCGGTTCCGCAGTCTGCCATGACTGACAGAGCCTTTTTTTCTGTGTGCCATATTGGCTTTGAGGGGAAAATGGCTAGCCAGCATCCTTTGGTCTGCTGTTTCATGAGCGGGACACGCAGGCTTCTCCCTGTTTCGAAGCCTTTGGGGCCCCTGAACCGCTGGAAGATGCTGACCTCAAACACTTGTCTTTAAAGACAGTGTTGCTGTTGGCTTTGGCTTCTGTGAAGCGTGCCAGTGATATACATGCCCTCTCAGTGCATCCTTCGTGCACTCAGTTTGCCCAGGGGGATGTGAGAGTGTCACTGAAGCCTAACCCGACGTGTGTGCCCAACGTGGTTCGCTCGTGCTCACCTACCATCCTTGTGTCAATCTCTCTGCTGCCTTTCTCTTCATCTGAGGAGCAGGCTTTATAAACTGTGTCCTGTCCATGCTCTGTGAGCCTGCGCAGAAGGGACGAAGGGGCTCCAGAAAAGCGACTTGTTCTTTGGCTCCGGGGCTAAGCCCCATTTGGGCCGGCCAATCACTAAGCAACGGCTTTCCCACTGGATTGCCGCGGCTCAAAGTGGTCGGGTCTGCAGGCACCTGTGGGTCTGCATGCGCAATCGACTTGAGGACTGGCTGCGTTCTGGGCCCTCTTTAGAGGGGCCTCCATGCAGGATCTCTGTGCAGCCGTGTATTGGTTTAATAAACTGGACGTCTCTGCCTCCAGTGTGGCCCACTCGGTGCTGAGCAGTGGGCACTCAGGGGAGCAGAGTTCCACTCCTTAAGCGCTGTTGTTCACCTGAGATAAGCTGTCTGGCATTTCGGGAGTCTCCATATCCCATAGTGAGACATCAAAATGAATGAGAACTTTAGGTTACTCACAAAACCCCGGCTCACAGCGTAGCATGAGTAGCATCAGCTACCTGAGAACCGGGGCTACGTGAGTAACTTAAAGTTTTGGTTTAATTTTACAGTCTTATGGGTTCATGGTCTTGTCTGGTTTTCTGATTTAGTTTGTAGTTTCTTCCGTGATCTGTTGCTTTCTGCTTCCTGTTCATTTGTACACCTGGTTTAATGTGATAATGTGCTTCACCTGTTCCTTGTTAGATCACCTCATTTATACCTCTTGGTTTCACTTGTCCTTTGTTTGATCATCCTTTGTTTTTCCCCATCACGCCTCCTCTGTTCCATCCCTGTGATTCTGGATTAAAACCTTAATTTCTGGATTCCATCTGCCCCTGAGACGTCTGAAGACTCCATCTGAGTTCTGCATTTGGGTCCACTTCTGCCACACAATGACAATACCTACATGTTGTGAGGCTTTCGTCAGAAGTACCTCGTGTAAACTGATAACTTCCATGTCATATATGTATTTTTGTAGAAAGTGTAGGCCTATATATTTTGAGTTTTTCATTATTATAAAAGCCTAATAATAGAAACTTTTATAAATTTATAATGTTGAGGCTTCCTATCTTTATATTTGGATGGGGCAATTTAAACTGTCAAGGCATCCTACATGCACAAATATAGGCTACTGTATGTGGTAGCACATTTAATGGGCAGTTTACACTGTTGGATCATCCTACCTTCATAAATATACTAGGTAGCAACTTTGATCGGTTAATTTAAACTGTTGAGGAATCACATCTGTACATCCGTGTTGTGAGACTTTAGTATTGTGAAATAAACTTAAGTTTTATGTATTTATATGCATGTTCATAGAAGTGGTATATTTTAGCGTTTTACTATTAAATAATATTTGAATATCTTAATTACCTAATCCGCTCTGTGGGGTTGTCCTACCTACTAAGTAAAAGGTAAGATAGGGTAACTTATACCTTCGAGACATCCTATCTTCATTATTTTATTTAAGTTTGAGTTTTGAATGACCGTGACATTATTTTTTAAGAACATTTCTATAGAGCGGGGGTGGCCAACGTCGGCCCTCGAGAGCCTCAATCCTGCAGGTTTTCCATGTATCCCTGCACCAACACACCTGACTTAAACTAATGAGTCATTGTGCAGATCCTTATAGGCTGTTGGATCCATTTAATTTGAGTCAGATGTGCTGGAGCAGGGAAACTTGGAAAACCTGCAGGATTGTGGCTCTCGAGGACCGAGGTTGGCCACCCCTGCTATAGAGTACTTCAGTTGGTTTAAGGATCAATAAACAACAAATATGTGGATCTTTAAAATAACTTTTTTTGTTTGCGCAAAACTTCGAATTGCGTTACAACAACTCACAGTATTGTGCTTTGATAGGGTAGCACAGATTAACAGATAAACCTATAAATTCAGCTTGTGGTAGCACATTTCAACAGAACACCGGCAGACCCGCTAAAATGACTGACCTTCATCAGCTGCTATGGATGATGATGGTGGTGTTAGAAGACGTGCTAAGCTGCACAGCTTTCACATCACAGATCTTCTCTTTTGAGTAAAGAAAACCTATCAAACACCATAAGACTAATCCATAGTTACTTAGTGGAGAACCAGTGGTGAACATTTGAACAGTACAAAGTTACGATGAAGTGATAAAAACACGCCAATAAAACAGCTGTTTAGTACCAGGTTAACTGGTTCTGTTCACAGGTTAACTGGTTGTGTTTACTGGTTAAACGAGCAGATGCTTTAGCTCCTCTTTCTGAACTAAATAATCTCATTGAAAGTAAAAACAGTGTTTTCTCACCATCATTTAGTAACATTAACAGTCAGTCAACAAATTTTTGATTTAAAAAAAATAAAGCATCTGCCTATCTGTTATTGGTCGTGGGCTGTTAGTCAGACAGTTTTGGGTCAAAGTTTGTTAGAGACATCATTTGTGTAGGTCTTTATGGACAATATACATAAATAAATAATTTGTAAGATTGTTTATATTTTTAGCCTGCATTATCCATATGTTAATATTGATGCAGCTGTTAGCCTCTTTACCAGAGAGTCCTGCACCTGGGAAATTCTGGACCTGACTGCATCATTATGACTAAAAAACAAACAAACAAACAAAAAAAAGAATTAATAAATAAAATCCTCATTTAATCTTGAGTAAAATTTGGTTGCCTTAACATAGAAAAGAACAGCAGCAGCAGACACAGAGACTGTTTCTACAGTATGTCCAGGAATGTTCTTCTGATCCATCATGTTTGTTCTTTCTGCTTTCTTTCTCCTTTTAACAGTAGGATAAATGCTGCTCTAACATCCATCAAAATGTGCTGAAGTACAGATTTTTACTTTTTTAATAACACTTTTTGGGAGCATTTAACATGTCTACCAATTCCTGCTAACTAATTGCATAGTTCTAGTGGCTGAAAAGAGTGGCATGGTTGATATTTAAATTTCAGGGAGCTCAAAGATTGGCAGTAACTTCTTTCATTCGTTTTTTTTTTTTTGACAACTTTGGCCGTTGCCAACTTCGTGCAGTGTAACTTTAGAAAAATAAATAAATAACAGTGGCGTAACCTCCTTGTAGCTCTTGTGTTTTATTGTGGCTAATTAGTGTTGTGGCTAATTGTGTAGCGTTGTGGCTAATTATGTAGTATTGTGGCTGCTGCTAACTGTGGAGTGTTGTGGCAAATTGTGGCTAACTGTGGAGTGTTGTGGCTAATTGTGTAGTCTTGTGGCTAATTGTGGAGTGTTGTGGCAAATTATGGAGCGTTGTGGCTAATTGTAGAGTGTTGTGGCTAATTGTGGCTAACTGTGGAGTGTTGTGGCTAATTGTGTAGTCTTGTGGCTAACTGTGGAGTGTTGTGGCTAATTGTGTAATCTTGTGGCAAATTATGGAGTGTTGTGGCTAACTGTGGAGTGTTGTGGCTAATTGTGTAGTCTTGTGGCTTATTGTGGAGTGTTGTGGCTAACTGTGGAGTGTTGTGGCTAATTGTGGAGTCTTGTGGCTTATTGTGGAGTGTTGTGGCTAATTGTGGCTTTTGTATTGCTGTGACACTTCTGGGCCAACACTTACAGGAAGTGACAAAGAGTTGTGAATTTTTTCCGTTAACTTAGAGTTCATTTTAATTAACACTAATAAAAAGTTTACTCCTTTGTGACCGTAGCAAAGAGAAAAAGTCATCTTCAAGATCTTCAGTCTGTGAAAAATTGATGAACTGGTATGCTTACCAGTAAAGTGTTGAAGTTTAACTGATTCTTTCATGCAAGCTGGGAAACAGAGGTGTAAATGCCTTCTTTATGAATTTTAAGCTGCAATAACACTTTACAAGCCCCCCATCTAGTTAAACTCAAGGGGAGGTCCATACAAGTGGGCCTAGAGAGCCTCTATAATCTACCCCTTTGGCCAGTCCAATGCCAGATAATAAAATTCACTTTTATATAAAGCTACTTATTTAACCATGATGATCATGCTACAGTGTTACCATGAGAACACATAATTCTCTATCATGTTCTATATTGCAGCACTAGAGGCATGGTCTGGCCAATTGCTTTTATGGGTAATAAGACCTGTAAACTGTAAATGCTTTCTGATAAGGATCCAGATGTGACAACTGCTTCATTTCAGGTGGTCAAGATGTGATTAAAACCTATGAAGTAATTTCTTTTTCTCATTATAAATAAAGTCTTTAGGTCTTGATCTGGCTAAAACCTTTATTCTCCAAACAATAAAATGACCACTTTAGTTTAGCTAATTTTCATGTGCTACTCTTCTCCCACCCTGCCCTAACCTGGCCCTCTCTAGAATTACCCTGGTTAAACTGTCTGCACTGATGTCTTAGTCAGCATGTTGTTCTCTAATATGAATCATTGCCTGATGTGACATTTTAATGCAGCCATTTTGGAATATTTTTGGCATCTAAAATGCCAGTACTGATCAAAGATATAGATGAGCAAATCCAATTTTCATAACTGGTCTGCACTGTTTTATAGATCATCTTCCAAACTTTTTCAAGCAGACGGCTGGGTGTCTATCTCACTATCAATGAGGCTTTTCTAATTTTGTGATGTTTTAGTGTAGATTCTCAGCCATCCAGGTCATGTAATCATAAGATTTTGACTAACATCAGCTAGATTTGATTTAATCTTCTATGGTTAATTTAGTTAATACACCTGATAATCTGATTGTGTGCTTCAGTAATGCATGTGTTTTAATTTCATTGTGTTATCAATTTTGAAAATAGAAACTTTTCATCAACTTTGTTTTACTTTGATTATTGTGAGAATGCCGTTAGTGTTCCTCCATCCATTAATTTCACTTATCACTTATCCAAGGCGGGTCGCAAACAGAACAGGCTCAGGAGAAAAGCCCAGTCATCTCTCTCCCCAATGACACTCTTCAGCTCCTTCTGTGGGGTTTCCAAGGTGTATAATTCCTGTACTGGTCTGCCCTAGGGTCTTATCCCAGTAAGACATGCCCAGAAAACCTCCAAGGGAGGCAGCAAAGAAGCATCCTAATCATAAAACGGTTAAGGTCCTGTATTTTATTTTATTTTTTTCATTATTATAATATTTTACATACTATTTTTTTTTATCACATATTTTCCAGTATTAAAAAGATACATGCAAAATAAGATAGGATCTTTAGGATTGGCATTGGGTGATATTGGTTTATTCATACTGTACTTTTTTACTAATGATCATATTATTAAAATTATTTAAAAATTGTGCCTATTATTACATCTGCAGCCATCTTTAAGAAGTTTGGAACTGGAGAATTTTTTTAGATCATTGTCTTTTGGTGGACGTGGCTGACTGGGATGTATTTAAAATCAAACAAATCTGGATTTACATTAGTAATTGGACTGGAAGAGCATGAGTGAGGAGTATTTCCATATAAGCTGTCAATTATAGATTCTGCACGGATTAAGGCCCAATACAATGTCTTTTTTTTACCCCTACCCCTTACTTTTTCCTACGTCTCACCCCTAAAAATGAAGTTGTAAGGGCGTAGAGGTGAAAACATTTCCCAAGGCAACGAGATACTCGTGGCAAATGTCTAATGATGTTTGTCGCGAGTTGCTACATTAGACGAACGACAAGTATCTATGACAACCAAATATACATTTATGGGTGCGCTGCCTTCTGTCGCCATCTCTGGCGATGCATCGTCGATCGATAAATTGTCTGTCGGGGAATTTTTTATACCCCTACATTTGAAGTGCAGTCCTAGGCTGACTTTGTTTGGAGGGTTGTGTGGTCCTGCCCCTTATCTTTTCCTCTTCATCTAAAAGAGACTCTAGATAGCCCTTTCCCTAACGTGAATGCGCAAAATCGGGGTGGATGGCTAAGGGGTAGAAATGGGATGATTTATACCCACATGGTGCTCTTAAATGAATAAGCTGATAGTTTTTCTGAAAAGCAGGGATTATCCCTACCACTAATCATGAACCTCTTAACAGGAACATGCTTATTAGAAATAGGAAAATTGAGTGAAAATAATCCCATGCTGCCTCAACTGCAGGAATTGGAGCAACTCTGCTAAGATCACTTTTGTACAAGTCAAGCAGGAAAGCTTTCAGCATTTTTTAAATTGCCCTCTTAAAGTAAAATGTGGTTTTGCCTTGGGTATTTTTGCATTTCTATCAAAGAATTGCACAGCAATCACTAACGTAATTACAAAATATGCCAGCTGAAGAGATGCATGTGTTATAATCACATCAAGCAAAGTTGATTTATTTTCTGACAAGAGATGGGGTGTTGTTGGTGCATTAATGAGCTGCACAAGGTTTCAGGAGTAACACTATTCTGAGGTCACAGACAGCAAGTCCCAATCAAAAATCACACAAGGATCAGTTCAGAATAATTTAAATCAGGGGTCTTTAATGTTTTGCAGATGAAGGACCAGGAAATGGCTGCAGATATGGAGTAGAGACCATCATACAGGTGAATGGCACGTGTATTGCAACCTTGCAAACTGTTAGGTTTGTATAATCAGTGAAAATGTTAATAAGAAAGACCTGCAAAATTCCAGCTCACAAAACAACACCGTTTCATATGATAACTATCAAACATCAGAGTGGCAGAGTAGCGCTGCGTCTTTCTCTTCCTCAGCAACGGAGTTTAGAGGCTTGCAAAGCACTCGTCTTTGTCTTATATTGAAACCTTTTACCTTCTCCCTGAGGTGGAGGATATATTTCTTGAGGAGATTTTTTGATCGAGTAACAAAACAATCCATTTTCACTCATAATAACGTCCACACAGTTGGTGTTATAACATACTGGCCTCAGCAGTTGGCTGTTGTGGATAAGAACTACAGTGTTTTAACGAAATTATCTTGGAATTACTTATCAGTTTAGGTAACTGATGTCTTTTTCATTAATTTGGCTTTATTTATTTATTTAATTTTTACAAAGGTATCTTATTGAAATACTACTGGAGTGTGTGTCTTTGTGCCTGAGATCTTAGCCAGCTTATGACTAAATAGGCTCTTGCCAGGGGTTCTTAACCTTTTAAACACTAGGGCCCAACTTTTCCAGTACAAACTGGTCCAGGGCCCAATCAAACATTAAAATTGTGTTTGTTGAAATGATTTCACTCTTGGTTTAATTTGTATTTAATAACTAAACCAAATATATTCCAGTTTAACAGCTAAAACCTTGAAAAATATGACAAGATAAAATGAGATGATCACAAACATATTTATATATGACATGTGTGTGAAACTGCACACGCAACAAGATGTCTAAATGGCTTAATGATTATTGGGAGTTTTTATTTTATTTTTTTTTACATAAAATCTGGCTCATACAGGAACAAATTTAAAAGCTCAAGTAGTGCTTATTACCACAAAATCTAGGGGCTTTGGGGAAAAACTGATGGAAATTTGATCATTGATCTAATCAGCTATTCCTTATTCCATTGCAGAGACTTCCTAAAAAATGTAATCAGATTCCATCCATTACTTTTTGAGCTATACTGTTAACAGACAGATGTTCGCCATCGAAAACATAACCTCCGGCTTGGTGGACGTAATAAAACCTACAAAACCACGTATATGAAAGACATTAAAATTAAGAAAAGATTTTACAGATAATCTAGCTTGAAAAGGAGCAGGATGAAGTAACCAATTATATTACCCCTTCCTCATCACAATATACCCTGCTTAGACACTTTGTCAAATCACATTAGACTTCAAGAAATCAATATGAGTTAAAAGAAAAAAAAGAAGTGAAAATAAAGATATTGCACACTCTCATGCATATCTACTGCCCTACCTATACCTGTGCATATTTACATATACTTGTACTCTTTTATACTGTACATATTCTACATATATACACCCACCAACACATACACATATCTTTACAAACATGTATACACATGTATAACTCTGCCAGAGAAAGGCAGCAGTAGATATTTCTAAAAATTATACGTTGTCTTTTTTGATAAGGTCTCATAACATATGCAGCTCTAAACAGCCTATTAAACATGGCTCTTTGGATTGTAAAGGTTGCAGATGCCTGCACTAAACAAATAAACAGATTTAGATGCAGTTTTCTCTTTAAACAGCAACAGTTAAAATATTTCTTCATATTCATAAAATCAAATATTTATGACAAAGAAAGATAAAATGTTCAGGATTTACTAACTAAAAGGTAAAAAGTCAGCAGGATGAATTTAAAGCTGTGAAGCTGCTTCCTGCTAA
>JBAMHW010000018.1:6309950-6323668 GCA_037177495.1 Rhadinocentrus ornatus
CTCTGAGTCTGCAAGTCACAAAAAACGATTTCATACGATAACATTAGCTATTAGCAGTAGCTTGGTACTAAATACATTAAGGGCACTCTTGTAACTTATTGGCATAAAAAATAATAATTATGTATTGTTCTGTTCCTCATCACCTCAGGGGACACTTGAACTTCACATTAATGAATCTCCGCGGCTTCCGTAGTTGTAATAACTCTCTTAAACGGTGAGGCTGCCGTAGAGCACTACTCAGTTGCTTGCAGTATATTAGCGCACCACTAGATGGGAGTAATTCTTACACACTGGGGCTTTAAGTTCCAGACAGAAAACATCTCTTCTCTTTAATAAACCCTTCATCAGACGCACCGCTGCAGCAGGAAAGGAAGTGCAACCTCTGCATGTGGTCTCTGTGAGCAAAGGCAGTGAGCCAAAAAAAGACAAACAAAAAAATACCTTAATGCACGTTTGAAGAAATTAACACTGTAGCCTAGATTCTTTGTAGTAGGCATGCCTTAATCCCAACTCAGCTCCTTTGAGCCCATTTATTAAATGGAAACTAAAACAATATATACATAATAGTAATATAATAAAAATAATAAAACAAAATGTTATAATCTGCATTAAACCAGGAAATTAATAAAAAGCTCATCACTAACAGCAGCATCATCATCATTAAGACATCTGATAGGCTACCATAATCATGTGACACATGAGGAATACACTGTCTGGGCCTTACATGCAATTTGTCTAAAAAGTGAAGACAAAAGGCATATTTTATATCACTATTTATAGCACTGTATCTGGCATCTTGATACTCAAAAACGTATTGAATCCGGTATTTTGACTGGCTGATGTTAAAGTATTGACTCCAGAGTATTAATCTGGAACAGAAACAATAAGATAATGTTAACTGTTTCTAATTTCAGTTTTTATATTCAGTTTAAACTGCTGCTGTGCCCTAGTTTAGCCTTACAGAGCCGAAATCTGAAGAATCCAGATAATGTCAGCTTTAAACCTAAAACATCCATTGCACACTAACAAGGAATCCCAGCCCCACGATGTCAGTGTGGAGAAAACCAAAGACACTGTTAAAATAAGAGCAGTGTGTTTTCCACAAAATGAAGGTTTAACACCATTAACCCAAAAATGTGACAAAGAATCTACGTCCAGCCTAACTTTAGAGATACAGTAGTGTTTGGGTCTGTTAAGTGTCTCAAGACCTACAATCTCAGCCCTGCATCCATAGCTGCAGCCCAGCACGACCTCACTTAAGACTAAGTGTAAAAAGCTGTTGTAGAGACTGTAAATTAAAAGTAATTTTTTGGTATAATGTGGAAAAACAGGACCTAACTGAATACCGTGCTGCTGTTAAGGCCAGCTGAAAGTTGCAGAGGTGCTGAGATTTAATGAAGATAGAGAAGGGAGGAAAGGCTGAGAGCATTAACCTTAGATTTGCAAGAAGCATTAACATTTTTCTGTTCTTTGGAATCTGACCTTTTCTGCCTCTCAACAATCTTCCTCTGAATAAATCCTCCCAAGTATCTCACATCTGTAGCCAAACAGACAGTCAAAGTATGCCAGTTATAGTCAGGCAAATCCCTTTAAAAGAAAGAAAACAAAAATTAGTCTGCTTGATAAAGGCTTTTTTAATTGCCAATTTGCATTCCCATAATGCAATAATGTTTTTTCTTTTTTTTATAATTATATTTTTACGTGCCATTTTGCAAAACTGCAATGTAGGGGTGGATCTTGGAGTTCAAAACACTGCTAACAACATGCGCATGACCACAAATATGCATTGCATTGCTAAGTTACCTGGAAACCCTCAGTGTTCTGTGAAAGCGGTGCACCCCTATCTGATTTTGTGCTGAGTGAAAGTATGACATTTCACTGCTTATCTAGGAGTTTGGAATTTAACCCGAGTAATTCCACTGATTTAAGGGGAAAACGATAATCCTAGAAAATGTCATAGATTAGAATAACTGACTAATAACTGTGTTGCAATAACTTGCAGTAACCTAAAGTTTATATTAAAGTCTCAGTTTTGAAGCTGACAGAAAATTATAACACAAACTTAACACTAATCAGCCATAAACATTAAAACCACTGGTTTAATGTTGTACAGTTTCCCTGTTTGTGTCCAATAGCATAGAATAGAATAGCTGTTCTATCCCAAATGATCTGGATATGACTGCTGAGGCTATCCTCTGGTGTGTTCATAGACTGTATTTAAAAGATGGACGGAGCCTCCGTGACGTCATCCGTAGGTGTCTGAAGAGCTGAATTGAAGCTCATTGGGTGGTTCTCACTGTCGCCATAGCGTGACGTGTGTCGTCATTTCCGAAAATTACAAAAATGGGCAAAGAGAGGGGGGCTGTGAAGGTGGGGGTGGATGATTAACACCCATCAAGCTTCAAGCTGTCTGTAGCTAAGAGCTAACTGAGCTAACAGTAGCTAACCAGCTAATGGAGGTAGGCGAGCTAAAGCTAAGGCGCGCTGTTAGCCAGCTAAAAACCACAGTTGTACTGCATTCTCCCTTCTTGCTGCGGATATTGAAAACCTGTCAATCAAAAGGACACACCCGTAATAACATCCAAATGGATGAGTTATAAAAAAAAATCCACCCCACTCACAGTTGTCATGAAGGTAAACTTGACCTGTTAATCCTAAAATGTTCTTTGTACCAGGCTTTAAACATGTTTATTTCTGCTGTGAAGTTGGTCTTTTTAATATGGGAGTCTATGGAGATTGACTGTTTTGGAGTCAGCCTCTAACGGATGAGAGGTGAACTGCTATTTTTTGCACTTCTGCATAGGATTCACATTTCACTGCCGGAGGTTGCCGCTTGGGTGTGTTGCATTGAGATGCTACTACAAATCCTCCAGCATTTGGAGGTTTCACGGTAAATTAATCTTGCGTTGGATTAGTCCAGGCTCATACCCTGGAAACTGGGCAGTTTGCAGTGTGCAGGCTCCATTCTCAGGTCACCTCCATCTTCGGGCAGGAAGAAACAAGCTTTGCCACATCCCAACCCTCACCAACGCATTACTCTGCCTGGGAGACGACTAGACGAAGAACAGATTGAACATGTGGTAGGTTTTTTTTTTAACTTAATCTGCAAAATGTAAATGTGGCTGTTCTATGCTTCTCAGCCAAGTATGTGTCATTGTAAAATGTTTTATATTTAAAGCAAGTAACTGAATGTTACAGCCGTGTACAGGTTTGATTGTTTGGAGGCGGCTTCACAAGCAAGCACAAAAAAGTGCTCTCAGTTTTATTGAACTGTTTAGCTTGAACTCGTAGCAGAGTTACTTTTTTTTTTTAAGGTTTTATTTTAATGTTGTTTTCCTTCACCCAACCTTCAGTTTGCCTCCAGAGTAGCGTTGGTTGTCTTCAGTTTACTGTTTAATACATGAAGTAATTGACCTACGGGCCTCTCAGTATCCATCAACATGTAGGACTGAAATGAAATAAGATGTTTTCACAACTAAGCAGCATGCAAAGATCTTGTTGGAATGCTGTATTTTGTCTCAGCTGATGTGAAGTTTAAACTGTGTATCATGACCATCAGCTATTCTGTCTTTTATTGTTTTGCAATTAATAACTGCACAACCTGCTGTAACTTATATCACTGTACACTTTGTCCAAAGCTCAAACCCACCATGTCGTCCAGGCTCCAGTGGCATCTCCACATGCATATAGACAATGCAAGGTAATTATTGTCATCAAAAAATGACACTGGTGTGTGCCTGTGTGTGTTTATTAATTAACCTACGGGTTGCAGGGAAGCTGCAGCTTATCCCAGCAATTAACAGGCGAGAGGCAGGGTTTTATTTTGTTGTTCACAGATGTAATCTATTGGTTTATGATGACAACTTGATTTAAATGCAGCTTTATTTCCAGTTTGAGAAAATTTTCAGTTAGTAAGAACCCAAGTGCTGAACAATAAAACAACAAATCATGTGCTTTTAACACCCCTCCCCCCCTTTTCTCCCTTTTTTAAGCTATGATATTTGCCTCTTGGACAGAGTCCTGCAAAGTGGTGAGGTGCCACCAGTGTTCAAACTGAAGAAGAGGATGCTAGCTGACATCACCAAGGTCTGTAATGTGTGTATGCCTCAGATACACTTTAGTTATAACTACACTGAATATATCTGATTTGATTGTTTTTGTTTGTTTTTAAGTAGCAGCTGCAGACTCTGCAGGTTGTCTCACTTCATGTGGAGAAAACTGTGGAAATGGAAAGCTTTTTGTCTAGTTGTATGTATTTGTTGTTGAACCAATTTTACTTTAGAAGACTCAACTTTTTACCCATTTTCTTTAGGACCACAAGGTCATGCATGACTACAGGAAAGCAGCATAGTGGCTTTTTTTTTTTAAGTGTAATTCCCTGATCTGTTGACGATGGGGGAGAAAAATGTGACAGAGGCAGCAGAGCTCTTCAAAAAACTGGCAGGATGGCAGCAACAGTATTGATAAGCGTGAGAGGGAAATGATTTTGGAGCATTTTAAGTTTATTTTTGAGAACTTTGGAATGTTGTCAATATGTGAGTGTTTGTGGATGAGGTGGCGGTTCGCCAGGGTTGTCAGTTATAGTGTGAACACAAGAATGTTTGATTATTTTATGTAACTGAGTATTAAATGATTCCCTGTTTATACTATGATGAAAACTAAAGGTATGTTGGTGTGTTTCACAGATGCAGCAAAGTTATAAATGGAAAAATAAACGGTGGGTACACATGGAAAAGGTTTAAAGTCAGGCAAAATAAATCCAACAATCAAAGTATTGCATGTTAGATAATATGTATTGCTTTTTCGATAAAAACCATCCATGCACCTGTAGATTGCACATTTATTTTGTATTAAAAACTCTCCTCCTCAGACACAGCGATAACTATGACTCCTAATGCATAAGTTATGAGACATGAATTCGACCTAAGAGAGTTGTGAAATCATCACTTAGAGAACATTTCAGGGATTAAAGGACTGATGACTCAGCAGGATTTAGAAAAACCTGTCCATGCATTTATTGTCAGTAAACTTGTCTACTGTAATGCTGTCTTCAAAGGTCTCCCTAAAACGTCCATCCAGCAGTTTTTAATCAGGGTTAAAAACTTTTCTTATTTGCTCCCTTTTACGAATTTAGTTTTAATTGTTTTTACTTCTTTGCAAGGTATTTAAAAATCTAAACTAAATTTAAACATTTAACCATGAATATAATGAAAACTAAACTGCAATGAGGAGAACCCGACTATGGAAACAAAACGAAAACAAAAAAAACTGAGAAAATACAAACCTATAATTGGTGTGTTGTCACATGTTGTCATTAGTAAAAGAACATCCAGCTTAAAATATTATGGCTTAGAATTAAGTACATACTGGGCCTATCATAGGCACTTATCCATATTTTATGAATTTAAATTGGATGATTGTGCCAAAAACATTCAAAGTATTATTAGTTGAAAAGAATGCTGTTTTTATGAGAACAGGAGACTGTGTTTCATCAATGCGCTTAATGTTTTTTACAGCATGATCCGGACTGTAAGACAGGGCTTATAACACACCGTCAGCTGATTTATATTGAATTTTATTTTTAAAAATCTTTGATGCAGTTCCAGAATGACATTTATTTTGAAAATGTTTTGTTTCTTCCTGCTCTGTGCTGGAGGTGACCTGAGAGTGGAGCCTGTACCGGAACTGACTCCACAGTGGAGCTCTGCAGCCTTTAATGGGAAAATGGCCCCATGTCATGGTAACCAGTAAAAATGACTAATTTTACAATTTTCTCTAAAATAAAACCCTAACATTAGAGGATGCATGATTATATTGTGTTATGGTCAAGGGAATTAAAAATGTGGTTTTAATTGGAGTCAATGGGACTTTTTTGTCACACTATGACCCGAAAGGATAGTAAATCATGATTCTGACTCTGCTTAAAAAAAAAAAATAACAATGCAGAAAAATCAATTTTGTTATTCATTTTTACTATATCTATATACTATATCTAAGATATCTAAGACTGATCTGTAATTGCAATTTTTTTTGTAGCAGTTTTTGGGAGGGGACATTTTTGTTCTCAAATGAACCAAAAGGATAGTAAAATTGTGTCCCCGACCTGTTGACCTTTGAATAAAATTGAAAACAGAAGTCCTTGAAAAAAAAACACTTTCCTACATAAAAATCATCCAATCTGTGGTAATACCACAAAAATTAGTGAGTTGAGTGAAAAATTAGCTAAAAGAACAAAAAATGTCCCTGATTACCTATAAGGGTTAAAATGGATTTACCTATATATGTAAATAAATGTGCCTTTAGGGCACATTAACATCAAAATAGTCCAGGGGACTTGGTTAGATGGATGGATTTTTGGTTTGCTTTCACATTACATGGACTGAAGCACCTTAATGACATCAATCAGATGCACCTGCTCACTAGGGGTGGTATTCCCCAAAATGACTACTGAGCTTCTCACCCTATATCTAAGGGAGAGCCCGGCAACCCTGCGGAGAAAACTCATTTCGGCCGCTTGTATTCGCGATCTTGTTCTTTTGGTCACTGCCCACAGCTCGTGACCATAGGTGAGGGTAGGAACGTAGGTCGACTGCTAAATTGAAAGCTTTGCATTTTGGCTCAGCTCCTTCTCCACCATGACAGATCAATGCAGAGTCTGCATCACTGCAGATGCCGCACCGCTTCCAGGTTTCAAGTAAAAAAGAAAAACAGTCTTTTGAAAAGTTGCAAAAGAAATAAATCAGACACATTTACATTAACTGCTTTGAAGCAAATAAAGTAGGCAGGTAGTTGGTAGCAATCTATGCTTCTAGTGAGTGTAATTGAGTTGAAGAAGTAGAAGTCCTAAACCTGAAGGAGGAAACATGTGCAGTGAACATCCACAAGAGAAAAACGTAAATCTCTTCTTTAGGAATCATTTTAATCTCTGGGAATATCTTTGAGATTTTATTCTATTCTATCCGGGAAGATGCCAGTTGATTATGTAGATTTACTGTTTGCTGGCTCAGACTGGAAAAAGCTGGTGACTCAGATCATTTTAATCTGTGCTAGGTCAGATGTGATTTGCAGAATTTTTTCCATCACCTCAATGCACATCAAGTACATTACATTGTAACAAGATGGCCCGTTTATGGCTAATGTGGTTTTAATATTGCAGCTGATGTCAATGCATGCCATCTACACACACCTTGAAATAAGTCTTAACATCCTTGTGAACTGTCTCTACCTTGCCTGGGTGTTGATGTCTTGTTTCGTGTTCCCTCTACTTCCCTCCTCCTCTTCTCCACATGAAGTCATTTATCATGGTTGTGGCGTTGTAATGGCCTCATAATGTAATCCTACATGTGCAGAATTAGAGCTTCTTCATCAACACCAGAACACACACACATACTGTGCACAGCATCTCTCAGCACATTAAATTATAAAAATCAATAAAAGCATGCATGCTCAGAGAGAGAGCCGCCAACCTTGCTGGTCAGATATGATTAGATAATATAATTGCATTTTTTTTCAGGAAGGATAAAATGATTATAGGGACCAAATGTGAAAATCCTAAAACTCGCCACACAGTGAAACCATAGAGGGAATTGTTGGTAATAAAGTGATACTTGATTGCTGGCTGTGGTTTTCCTCTCACCTAAGAATTAAGAGGATGTCAATCTGCCTCTTTGGAGATGTGTCATGATATGGATGTAACAAAAGTAATCAGTGCAAAACCGAAGAACTGGTTTACCAGAGCCAGAAGTCAAAAACCTTAGTGTTAGATGTAACCACACCTGCTTTTCAGTGAAATGCCTTCCCAAACGGAAGTGAAGTTCTGGAGGAGCTAATCTTTCTCCAGGGTTGAGGCTCTGGGGATGGATTAGAGTTTCTAAAGGCCCTGGATTGTTGTGGGGCTGTGTCCACAGTCATGTCATCTGTGTAGGGGTGCTGGATAGAAGAATCCAGCACATAGTCGAACCTAAGAATTAGGAGAGCCAATGCATTTTTCATCCTGGTCATAAAACACTAAATCAGGTCTTGCAAGGAAATTGGATTATCATGGATGATTTGCAAAACCAGTTTTTATTAGTTTTGTGGACTTACTGTAGAAAAGACTGATAGTGTCCGTAAATCGTTACTAATGGAAAGTTGGGCAGGTCCCTTGCTTTGGCCATTTGGGTGTTTTACAAACCAGAACCTGGTCCACCAGGGCTGCCCGCTGTACTTATTTCTATTCATAACTTCATTGAAACTTTTTTTATGTTCAGCCAATGAATAGGTGACTTCAATTTGGTCAATTTAGAATTGCATCTTTTTGCAAATAATGTTGTGTTGACTTTAATGAGCAGAGATATCCAGCAGGCATCATTAAATCCAAGGCTACAGTCCTCAGGCAAAAAAGGGAGGATGGTCTGCGTTATATTAGTAATTTCTCACCATCTCAAGATGAATGTAAGCAACTCAGGGTCTTGTTCATGAGTTGAGAGATTGACAGGTGTATTGGTGCAGTATCTGTGCTAATGTGGATGTTGCATGGGTCTATAATGGTGAAGAGTTCCAAGCTAAAAGGCACAGGTAAGGATTTCCCTGTCAACCTATGTTCCAACCCTAATTCAGAAGTTATGACAGGTGACCATGAGGAGAGGAGGCAATGGAGAGTGTAGCCACCTTTCACCGGAATCTCATTAAATCTGTTTGTATTTTCTCTCTCCCAGGAAAAACTGGATGAGGTGGCTGCATAGACTGCCTTAGAATATAAATATGATGCATACAATCACAAACCTGAAGAAACTAGAGCTGGCTGGAGTCGTAATCAAGAATAATTTAAGTGGTAATCATTGGTAAGAAAGTTTGGAGACAGACTGTAACAGAATCTAACTACCATGAAATACATGTAGCAGTAAGTTTTTTAAAACGATAGAAATACAAGAACTTTAAAACAATTCCTGTAACCTGAAAAAGTAGTATAATAAGGATGAAAGATGGGATGGACGTGCTGTTCAGTAAACAAAATCTATTTACAGTTATTCGATTAGAGGCTAATTATACTCAACATCAAGCCGAATGGATTGGTCTTCGGTTTAGTTTAAGGCATAAATAAGTAAATTGGTAAGTAAATAAACAAAACAACTTTAATGGAATTACTGATTCAGAGTACTGTTTCCTGGAAGCTGATTAATAGAAAAAGCAGAAAACAGATTTCAAAGACAGGTCGACAGCAGCTAGAAATTATATTTTCACATTTCATGGCTGTTTCGTATCTGGGTCATCTGTAAGACAAGAGGGGGGCTATTACAGCTTTGCCCATGTGTCTGTTGTTAATGATAATTAGTCATCATTGTAGATGTTGGAGCAGTGATAAGAACTAATTACCAAAGCCAGACAGAACCACACCGATTTTTATGTCTCTTTGCAAAACAACAAATCCTCAAACTTTACCAAGGAAAAGCTGTCAAGTGAAGCCTTACAATAAATCAGAGCTTTGTCTGAGCACCCACGGTTATTAGACAGGCCGCTCAGGCCTTGAATAAAGAAGCAGACGTTCATTGGATACTTCACAGGGCTACATCAAATAACCTTCCTTGTCAGAATGGCAAAAGTAAAGCAGTCTTGCAGCTCAGCTTCACTTTGGCCAATTCTTGATTAAAAGATTGGTAGTGGGGGGAAATATATATCTGTGGACAGAAAACATATATTTTTTTGCTTTTTTCACTTTGTCTGGTTGTTTAATTTCTATTCAACTGTCTAATTATGAGAAACAAGTAAAAAAAAAAAAAACATTTTTCTTTTATAAGCAAAAATAAATTGGGTGGGGCAGAGTGGCCCCAACTAAAAAAACTTTGAATTGCTCCATCTTTAAAATAAAATCCAACTCTTTCGATAAGAACCCTGCAAATATTAATTAATTTTTAAAGCTAGTGTTAATTCAGTGTTGTTGCAGCAATAGCACAAAAAAAAATCCAAAACACACTCCTAGCGATGTTACAGAATGACTTAAAGGTCTCATATTATGCAAAATTCACTTTTTAAAGGTTATGCAGCCATATGTGTCCTCATGACCTGTGTATGAGGCCCAAGAATGAGAAAATTCTGTCTCCTCTCTCACTTGCTTGCTCCACTTTTAGCAAATGTAAACTGTAAGCTTGAATGCTTATTGGATTTAAGCATATCAGGTGATGTGTATTTCTCTAATGAGGGTGTGTGACCTAAGGAGCTCAATGCCCTATATTAAAGGTGTGCATAATTATTAGGCAGCTTCTTTTCCTCAGGCAAAATGGTCCAACAAAAGAGATTTAACTGACTCTGAAAGGTAAAAAATTGTAAAAAGTCTATCAGAGGGATGCAGCACTCTTGAATTTGCCAAGATGTTGGGGCGTGATCACAAAACCATCAAACTTTTTGTTGCAAATAGTGAACAGTGTTAAAAAAAAAAAAGAAAAAAAAAAGACAAAAATTAAATGCAAAAAATTTGAAAAGAATCCAACATGAAGCTAACAAGAACCCATCATCATCCAGCGCAGCCATATTCCAGAACTGCAACCTCCCTGGAGTTTCCAGAAGTACAAGGTGTTCATTGCTCAGAGACATGGCCAAGGTAAGGAAGGCTGAAACCCAATCACCACTGAACAGGACACATTTGAAACATTAAGACTGAGCCTAGAGGTATTTGCAGATAGATTTTTCAAAAGGTTTTATGGACTGGTGAGATGAGACTGACTCTTGATGGACCAGATGGATGGACCCCTGGGTGGATCTGTAATGGGCACAGAGCTCCACTTTGACTCACACGCCAGCAAGGTGGAGGTGGGATACTGGTATGGGCTGGTATTGTTAAAGATGAGCTAGTTGGACCTATTTGGGTTGAAGATGGCCAAAATGAACTCCCAAACCTACTGCCAGTTTTTAGAAGACACAGTCTTTAAGCAGTGTTAGAGGAAAAAGTCTGCTTCTTTTAAGAGGTCCAAGAATTTTAAGCAGGACAATGCTTCATCACATGCATTGAAGTACTCCACTGCGTGGCTAGCCAATAACGGCCTTTAAGATGGAAAAATAATGACATGGACCCTATCCTCACCGGACCTAAGCCCTATTAAGAACCTGTAGGCCCTTCTTAAACGGGAGATTTTTCTTCAAGGAAAACAGTACACCAGTCTGAACCGTGTCCAGGAGGCTATGGTTGTTGCTGCACAGAAGGTCGATCGTCAACAGATCAAGAAACGGACAGACTCCATGAATAGAAGGTTTTTGACCATTATTAAGAAGAAGGGTCCCTGTATTTAAAGGTTCGGACATGTAAAACAGCCCGTTCTCAGTAGAGCTCAGAGCTACTTTTGGCTGAAATTAAGGACCAAGTCTGAATTCGAGGTAATAAACTTTGAAAAAAATTTTGTTGGACCTCTGACACCCATATGAAATTGTTGAAAAAATGTATTATATGGGACCTTTTAGGTTATGTAGTTTTAAGGTTTTCATGCTAATATCTCAAATCTTTCTTTCTCTTTCTTTGTTTTTTTCGTTCTTTCTTTCTTCAGTGTTAGCAGGCTACCTTTGTCATAGTGAGTTTGTGGTTGTAAAGTTATGTTTAAAATCCAATAGCTCTTCCAAATATGCAGCAAACAGTGTAAACACAACTTATAGTTTACAGTCCAAACTAGCAAAGAACTCCCCAGTCTTTGATTGCCTGCCAAACTCAGTGACAGCAAAAAAAAACAGCCCAACCTATACTGCTCCATGAACCATTATAGCTGAATTTCACAGTTTTGATTTTTGCCCATATTAAAGTGATTTGTGAGCTTTTCGGGTGCTATTGGCAGATTTATTTAACTGTTAGCCAGGCACACTTTCTCCATTTCCTGGTCCGTTAACAAGCTGCGGTGATGCTGGGTGTCCCATTACATCACTGGAAGTATTCAAATGGTTTTCCAATGAAAAAACGCTCCCAGGTAGAACAAAGATGGGCTTAGGGAAGGAAACACTGATCGATTTTTCAGATGTGCTGGGATACATGATAGAAGAGAGGTAATCAAAGAGAAATGAGGTGCATCGAAAGACTGAATCAACAACGATCAATCCATCCAAAGGGAGAGGGTTCTTTCACCAGTTGTTTCTAATCAGTGCTGCACTGGTGGCCTTCACAAGGCCACGAATTACATGTGTTGCGTCTGACTTGCATCTTTTTCTAATTGCTGGCAATACTGTAGATAGACGGTTTCTTTTATTTTCTATGTCCATCATTCTTGCACCATTAAGGGCTGCCATTTAATGTGTTTGTCAATAAAAACAAAGGCATTCAGACAATATTCCTTCATATGTGTTGACATAGTGCAGCATCCAGGCAGCAGGATGTGTACACACAGACATATATGCCGAGACAGTAGTGTTTAAATATGACATGAATATACTCAGAAACCTTTGCAGATTCACGTGAAAATGTGACAGAGCAGGGTTGCACATGTTGGCTAGTGGAGTACTCATTACTCATTTTACAAGCTGTCTCTAGAAGAAATTAGTCTTTGTTATTAAACTGCTAGATATTTTCAAACACTATCATTAAATACTTGATCCATTTGTGAAGTTTCACATTTCATCGTGCATATACTGTAATATACAATATGAACATAAACTATTTAAAAAAAAGATATAAGCATATGCCAATATTTTATCCACAAAACAAAAAAACATATCAGCACAGAAGGTCAGACAGTTTACTATTTATATTAAAAGATGTGATGGCAGCAACGTGTACAGTAAGTTAAGAAAGGGGCTAAAACAGTGTGAGAAACTGCAAACAGTACAGTGTGGTATTTCTACTGTGAGTTTTTTAGGTACTCCTTGGTCTGTTTAAACCGATCAACTGCCCTTGTTTTTGGGAATAAGCATTAAGCTGGTTATACTGCATTAACAGTTAAAAACAATTAACCTTTAGTGATCCTCAGTGGATGGGTCTGGTTCTTCTGTACAAGCACCTGCACACTGACAACTTTCCAGCAACACTACACGACTTTCTGACCTTAAAACTCTCATTCTCACTTTTGTTGGCACACTGAAATTCATTACGCACATTCCTGGTCATATTTGCCCTGCAGCGTCCCGAGGCCAAGAATTATACTTTATTCCCAGTCCAGAGCATCATGTGACAGCTGTGTTTCACTTTAAGTTACCACATCACACACCAGTGGCTGCGTATCAAAACACTTGCTGTTGCAAGTTGACTGATTCAGCAAAAAAAAAAAAAAGAAACAACCAAAGGTTACTGGAGAAAGCCAGAAAAAGAGCAAGAAAAGGGGACAAAACAAGAGAGAAAACACAAGAATCACCATCAGACAGAGTTATACTGGCTGGAGGAGCTCAGAGAAGATTGATGCTGAATTAGTTTTTTGGGGGCCGCCAAAAGTGCAAAACTCTGCTGTGTCACTTCTCCTATTAAGGCCATTACACACCGGGACTGTAGCGAATAAACAACAGGATATTGCGAATAACTCGGAGGACAAATTTTAAAAGATTTTGTCTATGCACAAAATTGCGAATAAATTATGAAGATTCAAAAATATATTCGGAAAGTGGGAAAAACAAACATGGACTTCACATCAGGCAACGACGATATTGTGCTGATGCTGCCGAAAAAAAGAAAGAAAGAGCACATCGGGTACATCCTATCCCTGAGAAGAAAGGGGAGCTTGGGGAGTTTAATTGTTTAGTCCAGGAGCTGAAGCTGTACCACGACCGCTTCAGGACCG
>JBAMHW010000018.1:6328724-6347925 GCA_037177495.1 Rhadinocentrus ornatus
AGGTTGGAGACCCTGATTTAGTGTTTGTAAACCGGAATTTACTGGATTTTCTTTATATAGCCGTAGGCCTTCTTTTACAGGAAAGAGACATTTTGCACGTAACAATGTGATTAATAGCGATTAATTATTTTGATAGTTGCCGAGCACTAATAATAATACGTTGTAATATTTTCTAAAAAAAAAATCCTCTTTGTAGTGAGTTGTCAAACAAATGTGAAACATACTAATAGAGAATTCCTAATCTAATCAAATATATAAATTTATATGGATTTAATTTTGAAAAAACTTCCATGTGAATATCAGATTAGTGTGGTAAATACAGTCAGGTGACATCATTTTGATCTCTTACATGAATTTGGAGGTTTGCTTTAAAAATCCAGTATAATAAAAGTCATATACAGTGATACCTCGAGATACGAGTGCATTGACATACGAATTTTTTGAGATCCAAGTTGTGATACGACCAAATTTTTGCCTTGAGATACAAACACATCTTTGAGATACGAGTAACCACGTGTGAGATTCGAACATCCGAGTCGACACTGCAGAACAAAGATCCACAACAACATGTGCTCTGTTTCCTCGCCTCAGCTTCCCTTGTCTCCTACTCCTCCTAACTCCTCCGCCTGTTTACTCCTCCCTCAACATCCGTGCGCATCTTCCGCTAGCTCAAGTCATCTGATCTCCAAGGTAAATAATACACTTTATAGTAAAAGCAGTTTATTTTTTAACATTCTCTTTTATTACTGCATGTTTTTATACAATATTTGTCATTTATAATTACAGGTACTGTACATTTAACATTTTCAAAACACAAACAAAACAACTGGAGTGGAATTTTTGCGGGCTGGAATGGATTAATGGAATTTCAATTAGTTTAAATGGGGGAAATTGCTTTGAGATACGAGCAAATTGAGATACGGGCAAGGTCACGGAACAAATTAAACTCGTATCTCAAGGTATTACTGTAGTCAGACTTTACTCATATTTATTTATATTTACAGAAAGACATTTTTATAAGTGACTGTTGGAAATTTGCTCCAACAAATATGTATAAAAAATTATGTTGAATTTTTTTCTCCAGTAAATGTTGCTGAGTCATGTTTTGTAATGAACCTGCAGTTTGACTGGGAACTGCCTGACTGGGAACGTCCTGACTGGGCACTGTCTGACTGGGAATTGCCTTACTGGGAACTGTCTGACTGGGAACTACCTTACTGGGAATTGCCTTACTGGGAACTGCCTGACTGGGCACTGTGACTGAGAACTGTCTGACTGGGAACTGCCTGACTGGGAACTGTCTGACTAAGAACTGTCTGACTGGGCACTGTCAGACTGGGAACTGTCTGACAAGGAACTGTCTGACTGAGAACTCTCTGACTAGGAACTGTCTGACTGGGCACTGTCAGACTGGGAACTGCTTGACTATTAACTGTCTTACCAGGAACTGCCTGACTGGGAACTTATTCTACTCTATATCTTTTAAGATGCAGGCTGGACAGCTTTCCAATTCATCCATCCATTCATTTTCTATATTGTTTAGTCCAATTCACGATTGAGGGGAAGCCAATCCGCCAAGGCACACAGATCCTGAGAAATTATTATTATTGTGAAATTCCTTGTGTCTTGTCTCAGTGTCACTTCCTTTGTGTAGTTGAGTTGGTCCTATTAACCTATTAACATCCTGGGGGCTATATTTTATTATTAAACCTGCACAAAATGAGTAAAAATGAGTCTTATGTCTTGCTGCCATGTATGCGGCAACATTTTCATTGGTTCCACCAAATCTTACTCCGAGGATTATTTAAAAGTTTGCTGCTCCAAAAAAGGTTGCTTGAAATGGCTAGTTTGTTCATGTAAGACAGATTTTACAGATTATTGGTCATCTAGTCCCTTACATTTACTCCAAAACCTTTCAAGGTGGTATTAGGCCTCATAATAGTGTTTTTTTTCTGCCAAAAATTGATAAGGGATCTGTAATTGTCAATAAAACAAAAAATGTTGTCTGAAATAGCTACAGTTTAATTAGGTTAGACATGTTTTACAGATGAATGGTCATCTAGTTCCTTACATCTACTCCAAAACATCTACTTTTAAGGTGGAATTAACAATTAAGGATATTGACCCAATGAGCAGCGAGCAAAGAAAACCACGTTGCCTAAAAGAAAGTAAGACTGTACAAAAAAGAACAACATTACGATGAGAAACCAACCCAATATGGTACTCAAAAGCTTATAAATTTAGTGTTAGAACAAAATGCATATATTTACAGTATTGGTTATTGTTAGGGATCTACTTAACTTTTATTGTATTGTATTGTAAGAAGGAGAAACCCTTTCAATATCAAATGTAACACTATAATCACAAAGATACTTTTTTGTTTTATTGACAATTACAGGGTCTCTAATCAATTTTTTTTCAGGTAAAAACCACTATTTTGAGGCCTAACTCCGTGTTTTTCTCTTTCAACTGCAATTCTGATTTGAAACACTAGATGTCAATGCTACTTATTTTGCCTTTATTGCCAATAGCAAGTTAGTATTTAACTATTGTTACTATATTATTAACTCATACAGTACTGCTCGAAAATTTTGGAATCACTTGCAAATTTCTTTGTTTTCCATGCGATGCAGAAACCATTTTTTCATCTTTACTTGGATTTTTATCAATTTCACAATTAAAATTAATCAGATGACTTTTAAAGAATGATCTACATTTTTGCATAGAGGCCTGTTATCAGTAACTACTCTGCATCAGTCTAGTAGTTAAACAGAGAAACTGTCAGGTAACAGTATGATGAAAGTTAACTATTCCTATCAGAAGGTTGCCCAAACTGGCTCTAAAAAGGGCAAAAAAGGAGGAGTGGAAAGACGAGATACCCAACTGTGTAAGTAAAAAAAATATTTGACATGTGTGTAGGTTAAGACAGAGATGCCTAACGGGTTCTCAACCGGCAGCTTCACAAAGTAGTACCCGTCAAATAACAGTGTCAGCACCAACGGTGAGGAGGTGACTTCAGACTGCTGGAATTCATGGAGGAATTACCATAAAAAAGCCATATCTCAGATAGGCCAATAAATAGAAAAGACTAAAATGGGCAAAATAGTGCAGATGCTGGGAGACTGGAAGGTGTTGTGGAAAGATTAATCCAGGTTTTCTCCAACATTTGTGAGATGTGAAACTGTACAAAAGGGAAGGGACATTGAGGAAAGAAAAGTTTTTACATTACTATGCAATACCCTGTGGACAATGCTCGAGTGGGAGCAATTTAATTCAATTTCACCAGAATAATGACCCTCCAACACACACACTGCCAACATGTGACAGCCATATTCAAAGAATAAGCAGCCAGAATTCTGACAGTAATGTAGTAGCCAGCACAGTCTCCAGATCTGAACCCTGTTAAGATGTTGTGGGAGCTACTTGACCATGTGGCCATCAGGCCAATCCATATTGTAGGAAATACTCTAGGAAGTATGAGGTGGAATCTCAACAATCTTGAAAAAAAAATTAAAGCTGAGTGCTAAAGGTCTGCCAGGCTGTGATCATGGCAAAAGGAGGTTTTTTTTGTTGTTGTTGGTTTTGTTTGCTTATAAAAGTTTAAGGAACACTTTCATCACTTCTATTAAAATCATTATTTCTAATTATTATATTTCCTACTCACTTATATCATGTGCGTTTCCATAGATATCCCAAGTGATCCCCAACTTTTGAGCCATTTTTTGAAAAATAATCCATCTTCTTGTCAGAATGAAAAGAAAAAAATGAATAAAAACTGCTCTTTCCTTGGTGTGAACATTATAGTGTTAAGTAGTTTAAGAAGTTTTAGCCATCAAACAATTTAGCAACTTTTCTTGGTGATACCAACATTCTCAAAAGCAAATAAAGCCAAGTTAAACTAACAAGACTTTAAACCCAATTTTCGTATCGCAGACAAATGGCTGAGATACAGAGTAAACGGGCAGCTCTATCGATAGTCAGAAATAACTATGTGTGAATGAAGACTGATTTCAGACACTCATCTGAGACTTCAGCTGAAGTTCTGATAAATTTGATGTTCTGGTGTAAATGCTGAAGCGAGAGTTGGTCTATGAAGAGCTAAAGCCAATGGGAACATGAGATGGAGTCAAGAGACATGAAGACAGGATGAAAACCCAGACAAAAAATATATATACAACAAGCATGGCGGCGAGCACAGATGACCTAAACAGACTGAATAACCAGGAACTACTTGTATCAAACATAATGAGAAATTCTTAATCAATGTTTGATCATAATCTAATTGATGGAAATCAGTCAGCGTTGAAGTCCTGGAAAAAAGCCTTGGTGTGTCTTCTGTTATAAGTTCAACAAAATACAACGATACCAAAGCACTAAAAAAAGAGAAGCTGTCTAAATTTGGCCTAAATAAACTTTTTTCAACATCTATTGCTCATAAATGAAAACATTATTTGATACAAAATGCCAAACATTAAATGGGGCATCTTGTGTCTTAATTCTAGGCCAGGTGTATTCATTCTGCTTGTTGCCTGGAAACATCATCCCCACCTCCTTTCCCCACTTCTGCAAACTTAAAACTCAACAGATTTTTTAATGAGCCTTTGACAGGAAAAATCCAAGCTAACTGGTTGCTGGCAACTGCTTCAAAACTGCCAATGTGCATGTTTGAAAGTAATAATAATAACATGCTCCATTTACTTTAGGCAAAAACATAAATATGATTACCTCCCCTCCCTCCGCTGTCGATCTGCTCCAACTGTGACCTCTACATTAAGTGGCTTACACACTCAAATCTTTGTAAGAACAAAGCATCAAAGTGGCAGCGATGACTTATTTTAGGTTTGACTTAATTGGAGCTCAGGAAAATTACAATAAATATGGCAACATTTAAACATCTTGGCTTGCAATTAAACATTGTTGTCTGAATGGGTGTGTTTACCACTGAGGAAAATGTTCCCAAAAATATTTTTAGCACACTGTGGTGTCTGATAAAGGCATTCTCTGAATTTACATTTCTAAGTGCAAATACAGTTAAGCCTAATTTTAGTTATGGGATATATTTAACTATCTCAGCTGAAGCCAATTAAAGAAAGATGTGGAGGCTGACACACTTGCACAGCATGAATCAACAATGATTGCTCTCAGTTGTTGGGCTGATATTTGAAATACTTATCTAGTTATTTAATGTGACATTTAAAATCAAGAGAGCTGCAGATTATGTCAGCATAACTCAGCTTTAAATAGACATGAAAATATTAGAAGTCATAGTAAGAGAAATTTAGTTACTGTTGAAAGATGAAGACATGTCATTCAATTTGAAACCTACCCGACTTCAAGCTGTTGTTTTCTGCCTGTTTTAATAGAGATTACACCAGCGCAACTTTTCTGTGACATTTTATTGCAATGTAATGTGAGCATTTGTAAATAAAATCTAGATTTATCTGTGTACAAATCTGGATTTTCATCAAATACCAAATGGAGAATGTAAGGTAAGAGTCAAGGATCACCTTTAATTAAATATTTAAACCCTTCATATGACAGAAGCTTTAGTTTTTTGCATGCAGCAATAAAAGTAAAGCTCTGTGTTATGTATGGCTGTACTTATTTTGAGCTGTAAAATGAAAGAGAAAAACAGAGGGTTTAAAGTATATTAAGAGAAAATTAGGTTAGGAAGTCCATAGAGAACACAGTTGAAGGCTGATGGGTTGAGAGCTGACTTGTATTGAGGCGTATCTTCCTTTGAGTCAGTGAGAAGCGCTTCATCTGCAGAGAAAGTTGTAATTACACATGTAACAGACATATTTAACTGTGCTCTCTATGTGTGCAGACAGCTCTATATTCAGCTAAACTAGCGTTATAGCGTGATGTGTTGTAAATTAATTGCATGAAAGTGTGAGACTGGATGTGGTTGTGAGCTGAGCACGGATACCGTGTGATGCTGTGATCTTGTGATGTGGCAACTCGGAGTTTGTGCCTTTCCTCAGGGCATGGACCGTCTGGCCAGAGGTCTGTCTGTCCCTTAGTAAATCTGTAACAAATGATGACACACACCAATTGTGCTACCCTATTTTTTAAAAAAATGATGGCACACTGTTAAATGTAAACATCGTGCAATGAGTTGGAGTCTGTGATTGGATATTAAATTGTATAAAAGACTGTTGTTTTTAAACGTAGAATTTCAGGCCTTCTTTGTTGTCTTTTCTGATTCATTAAAGCCAACTACTTTTAGTGGATGACAGTACTGGACTACAGACAAGCCAGCTCATAACCTGGACTTTAATTACAAAACTATGTGGTAAAGCAAAATATGCTTGCAGGATGGCAGCATCAGATCATTGGGCCTCATTCACCAATATCTTCTTACAATTCCTTTTAAGTTGTTCGTATCTTTAGATTGATGAATAACAATCTCCCTGGAAGCTGATATGCCAGGTGGCCTTACTTTACAGGTAAATGCTCAAAAATGCCCATAAAGGTCCAGACTTGACCTTTATGGGCACAGACAGGTTATAAACAAAAAATAAACAGAAGATCTGAACTGTCCTCATTTCTAAAGTGACATACAAACAATTAATTTCTCCTGAACTTGGACGGCGATCCTGCAGTCTGGTCCCATGAGCGCATCCAACCAACATCCTCGTAGAGTAGCTGCTAACAAGGGCAGTTGTACACATTGCAGAATACATTTTCATCTCTCTACATACTGAACCTTCTACAATTTGTAAAGCAAATTTCCACCTGATTGTAATGATGGTGATGAAGACCACATTCAGCAGGTGGATCTGGGAGTCACAGGTGCCTTGGACATTTATAAAGGGATATTTCTTCGGATGAGGGAACAGATTCACTCTATTGCATCAGTGGTAAAGAATTTAATCCCTTCTTAACTGAAACTTGATCTTGGATGAATAAATGAATAACAGTGTAAATTTGCACTGTGGGAAATTATAATGTTAGTATATGATCTGCAGTATCTTGCTATTTATTTCTAAAGTTATTTTACAAACATAATTGTTATTTTATTATTGTATTTTAATCAACTGGACAACAGAAGACAGCACAAATGCTGACTGATGCTTGACATTCAAATGTTCATAAAAGTACTCCTGAGTGTTCGTGGGATTTGTTTTTTACTGAGAACAAATCCAAGAAATAAAGATTTTCATGAATGCCACAAGCTTCATAAAACGTTTTTAAGAAGGACTTAAGAATACATTTGTTGGTAAGTAGAGTTGTTGAAAGTGGTCCAATTTTCTTTGATTTCCAGTTTGCGTTCTTTGTTTCATATGACAACATCTGCACACAGCTGTGTTTGCTTTGGATCAACTGATAGTGTCTCATATTACTCTCACATTCGTAGTGTTCTGGGTTTATTTGAACCAATCTACTTCCTGGATTGTTGGTGTTTGTGTGATCCACAGGTCTAAAGAGTACTAGTGTCATCTCCGCATCAAAAAGTTCTACTTTCTATTCTTTTTATTTTATTTTATATTAACAAAACTCTGTATCAAGACCGTCATTAGGTCCAGTCTTCCACTGATAACCAGCACTGAATCAGGGTGCTACAAACCACGTAGAACCCCTACAGAACCACAGAACATTTTAAATGGACACTGATGATGATGACTCTTATCTGTTTTAGTATGACACCTTTAAATATGCTCATTTATGGCACCATTCAATGATCTGCGAAGATCCACTTGTGAAAAATGTTTTTAGCCATGATAGCATCAGTTTTCCAGGTGTCTCTGAAGGAACACTGTCAGGTGATCAGAGCTAACTGAATTACCCATGCTGTGTACAGTCATGCTTTCACATACCATTACCGATGCTTGCTTTTGGTTATCAGAATACAGAACAAGTTTTCACTTTTTCTCTGTCCATCTTAAATGAACTTGGACCGAAAAATCAACAACAAAAACTTCTCTTGTTTATATGAATATGAGAGTTTTAACTTTCCTTTGTGTGTGTAACTCATGTTATTCACTGGTTGTGTTTGTTTTTACTGCAGTGGTGACCTAAGACCTGGAGAGCACAGCTGCTAAATATTGGCTTTATTATTTTGTCTCATGTTTAAAGATTTCTGGGCATTCCCTGGATTTTTACAACATTATTTTCCCGAGTGGATCAGCTATTTTCTAATCTGCAATCTTTCAACGAATGGCAATCCCCAACCCATCTGTCCTCTTTATAGTTTCTGAATGCTCTTTTTTACACCCATCACTGGCTTGTTACTTATTAACATAATTAAATGTGTGTTCCACAAGGTGAAATTTCTGTGCATTACATCAGTTTTATAGTTCTTTGTTCACCCTGTACTAACTTCCTGAACAGTCTTGCTGGAGTCAAATTTTTTTAAACCACTTTCAGCATTTGCCATGTTGTCTTTAAGATATTTTCAACAAAACACAATATTGAAATGATAAACAAACCACTGAATGCTAATTTCAGTGTAATGTCACTTTCCTTTCCAACATATGGCTGTAATAGTTATTAATTACACTCTATTATGACATATTAGGTTGACAGAATAGAGAATATGTCCAAAACTTACTGTCTAGCACACTGGCAGCATAATGTGCGTTCTGTTGAAGGCTGCTGTGCCACTGGTTGAGGACAATACAGCCGACACCAGCCAAACTCAATAGCAGAGCAGTCTCCGATGGTTTCTCTAGTGAGAAGTGTCCAACACTAAAGAGGTCAGAAGTTTTGAGGTCACTAAAGACAAGAGAAAAGAAAGCCTGACTTCTGTAAACTACCACATAAAAAGATTTAACCTTCCCAAAATAAAAGGCAAAAAACTTAAAGAGTGTAGGAAAGCCCACAAAAACACATTTACCAGACAGGAACCTTTTTTACCTTTTTTGGCTATTGAGGTTTGACGGATGACGAACTCTTGCTTTTCTCCAAACTCGGTCAAAGAGCAGAGCCATGCGGCACTCTGAGAACAACAAATGAAATTTATATCATGCTGCAACGGAACAATTTATTTTCTCTAACGTTGGTATACTCAGTGAAGAATCCGTCTGACGTTCAAGCTGATAAAGCAGATGGTCCAGTTTAACTTTTCTGAATTTTGCACTGTAAAGCATTACAGATCAAAAGTGTTTACACACGAGCTGTGCATGATGTAGGTGAGTGTAAAATCTTTAGTTTGCTACTCATGATCTTTTTAAGAAAGTCTCTACAAATGGCTCAATTACACCTGTATTTGAACTATTTAGTTATGAAAGGTAATAACAGATGCAAAGCAAATAACCTGTTTTCTTGGCATGCATCAATGTGTTATTGTTTTAGGTGACAGGATCAAAGCTGTTCAGAGAGGAGGAGATGCTGAGGCAAGTGGAGAAGCTGGGGAGCTTTAGTACTCATAGATGTGACCTGAGTAACATAACAATGAAAACGTAAACATAATATGGAATACTGAAATGTTTTCCAGACCTACACACCCTACTTTTTGCATAACTCCACCCACTGAGAAATTTGAAAAATGCCTGAAACTGCAAGGGTTGGGTGGGAGGTGTGGGGTGATCAGAGAGCAGAGAGTGTGCAGGTTGGGATGCACAGGCAGAAATGATTGACAGACAGCAGCTCAGCTCACTGGCAAGATGCAAAGCGAGATCCACAAAGCACCTACACCACAGAGCGGTCTTTGAGGTGGAAGACTTTTCCCCTCCTGAATCTCCTCAGCTGCACATGAACAAGGTGGTCCTGAACCGTATCAGTCTGAGCCGTTAGCGCTGTGACACTAACATGTCAACAGCTCCAGCAAGCTGTGGAGACTCGCAGCAGGATCAGCAGGTAAAGAATAAAGTCCTGTGTTACTTTTACACCCCTCAACAGCACAAATCCGTCCCATTGCAGGAATTTTAAATTAGAAACTTTGTGAAAGAATAGCAGTTTGAAACTAGCACATCTACACCACATAAGTTCACATCCCTTCATATGCGTTGGTGGACGTAGTTTTCGACGTAGGCGAGGATCCATCTGTTTGCATCTGGAGGGAGGGGCTGTGGGGTATTAAAAATTTTCTTGTAATGTAGATAACCTCTCTGTCATAAAAAACATAACCTGTAGAGGGCGTTATGAGCCATTTTTTACCCACAAAATCCAGTTTTCAAAATAAATAAAAAACCAGAAATGTTATAAACAGTATATGTGATTCTCATCACAATAATAATAGTGTTGTTCACAGTTCAAATCACATTTTTGGGTGCACTACCCCTTTTGTTAGATACAGATTCCTGGAGAAATAGACCATAATAATGTTAACATGTTTGTTTGTTTTGTGTTTTTATTAAAGTAATAAAAGATATTATGTTAATATGAACACTCATATGAACAAATTCCAATCTCCTGTGGGATTAATAACATATTGTTTTGTGTAATTTGTTTTATTTAATTTTCATTTAATTCCCTGTTTAATTTAATTGCTTGTTTCCATTATCTGTCAGCTCAAAATTAAAATCATATTGCAATATACATTCTCTAAATCTATCATAAATGCAAAAAACAAAGACAGCTTGCCTTCCAAGGACCTCTTTAGGACCCTTTCATGTCCCTATGCCCTTGCGTAGGTTTGATGATGAAAATAAGTTTTGCAACCATATCTGGTTTAAAATGTAACATAGCATGTGCCTAAATCAGGGAGTTTTTTTATAATCAGTTTTAGCAGCAGCTTCCAAAGCAGAAATTCTGGGAAGAACCTGCCTGGATCCGTCACATTGTGTTTGTCAGCAGAGTCATCCACCATCCACTGGACTCTTATGTCTTGTAGTTATTCAGGCTGACTTCCTCCAACATTTGTGTCTGTGTGACACAATGCCTTCCATCCACTCCAAGTATTGTACAGGTGCTGTCAAAAACTTCCTCCTTCAAGTGGTGAATTACAAAATGCTGCTTTTATTTATCAAGAAATAGATGCAGATTAACGTAATTCTTAGTTAATATATGAGTGCAGATGGTGCAGCCGCTGTAGGACACTTGTATTCCCAGAGAAATGTAAATCTGCCATCACCTAATCATTCTCTGTCAGCCAAATAAGTAGGAATGATCCTGTCTGTTGTGAAAAAACAGTTGGAATTCAGTCCAAGGTGTCAGTCACGCTATAGTTAGCAGCACTAACGCCAGACTACCGGGTGGCACATATGTCTGGCCTGGGGCGACGAGCAAGGCCAACCTGACAATCTGCCAATCACACTGGAAAAAAACATGCTCCCTTATTTATTTATTTCCAAGGCACTGAAAAGGCAAAGAGGCCTTACATAATGACTTCGAACCCAGGCACAAGTCCGGAGTCTATTTGTCCCCCAACAGTAACAGTAAATACATTTCAGCAGCTTGGAGTTCTTTGAGATAAAAAATATCTGAAGACCAATATCAAGATGCTCCTTTGATAAAAGAAAGAGAGAAAGAAAAGAAATACACCCAGTAATCATTGTTCCCCATAAGTCATTTATCAACTGAGACAGCCCTGAATAGACTGAAATAATTTAGTAAAGTGTGAATAGTTTGGCTCAGAAGATCTGCTATCTCTTATGACTTTCGACAATCAGCCAAACACAACTTATGAAAGTATTTCAATGCCAGTCCAAAAAGGGAAAAAGAGAAACTTGGTATATTTTAGTACACAAATCTTCAGCTTCATGTTCACACGAGCTCAGCTTTAACAACCCTTTGAAACTTCATGTTGTTTACACATTTAAATCAATGACCAGCAACGATGAGTGTGATCCACCACTCTCATTCTGAATTCCTAATGATCATCAGATTTTCTCTGTAGCATTTTTTTTTATTAAATTTTTTATCAGGAAACAACATGAAAAAAACATCAATTTCAATCGCAACTTATATGACAATTTCACTTATTCCTTCATTTTGGCAAAAATAATCAAAACTAATGCATCTTCATGTTCCCAACCAACTTCTCATATCTTGTATTCTCTCTTTTATCTCTTTCCCCTTTTTCCTCCCTTACCCCCTCCGTGTGTATAAAGAAATAAAAGAAAAAAAGAAGAAAAAAAAATCTATATATAAACATACATACACACATACATATACACTTACACATGACCTCCAGCACGACTTATCTTGTGCATGTGTTTAAAAAATTTTTTTTTAAAAATGCATAACGGTCTTCCATGCAAATTCTCTCCATATTAATGAAGATGTACATTTCCAACAGCTAATTTAAATTTTGGGCCAGTCATCAATGTGAATCATAAAGTTGCCCTCCTTCTCCCACTTCTCCTTGATGTACAATGTATCCACACCATCTAAGTTTTGTAATTCGTAGTATAATTTAGATACTAGTTCATTCTTGCTGTTTGATTGTTATGATGTAAGAAAAATATCTAAAATGCCAAAGAAAGCCCTGCTTGGTTCTTTTTTTCTTGTGTTAGTTAAATAATGCCGGAGCTGTAGGAAGCAAAAAAAGTCTGTATTATTAAGGCCATAAGTCCGTTTTATGTCCTGAAAACTCCTCCGTCAGCCTTTGAGGTAAAGATCATTATATTATACTTTACCAGTCCTTTAACCATCCATTTCTTAAAGGTGTTATCTATTTTGTTTGGACTAAAGTCCTGATCATATGCTATCCATCTGATTAACAAGCAGGATTCTTTATTTTCCTTGACTAATTTACACCATATTTTAAGTGCTGTTGCCGAACATGAGTTGACTTCTTTAAGTTCTTTTATTAGTTTTATATTACCAATTGTCGCTTGCGGAGGGATACTAATCATGGCCCATTCAATTTCTTTCTATTTTGCTGTGTAAGATGGATTGTATAATTCTATAGCGCGTTTTTTTTGCTGCTCTATAGTAGTTTCCTCAAATTAGGGAGCCAGAGGCCTCCTTTATTTTTAGCCATTTGTAAAGTTTTAAATCTAGTCCTAGGCCATTTGCCTTGCCAAATAAATCTAGATATTAATTTATGAATGCCTTCAAACATAATATTAAACATTTTGGCAGAAGCATCATCTTTACAACTTCAACTCTTTGCATGAGTCTTAGATGGGGTACCAGGCAACATCTGGCTATATCTGTTTTTATTTAGGCCAGTAAAGGACCATAAGAACAGTAACAATATTCTTTATGTCTATACAATCGAATCCATATCCCAAATTATTTTAATAATGTCATGGTTTGCTCTGTGTGCGTTTGAGTTTACAGGTAGGGCTGAGCAGGTTGCCATGGGGACTCGGGGCGGAGTCTGGAACTTCAATTGACACCCCCTGCAGCTCATCATCCTGCTCGTTATCCGGTTCAATACCCTGCTATTTAGGGACAAGCAGGAGCTCCAGTCTTTGCCAGATTGTCTCGCTTTACTGTGTAGTAATCAGGCCACCTCCAGTGATTCTTCTTGTGGCTCTTAGTTAGTAGACTCACCTTGTTTTCGCTACCCCTCAGCACCTGGCTGTCCATCCCTTGAGACTTACAAGCAACTCTGGATCAGGACCTCTCTCTCTACCAGCCTACCACCTGCCATTAGTGCCTGCCTGCTCGCCCTGCCTTCCATCTGAACTCAGTCACCACAATCTCAGCTTTTCCTCAGCTACCTTCTCCACCATCAGACTCGGTTAGGATCCAAGTAAGCCACGGATCTTGTGTTCACTACCCAATTTCATCATCCAGTCCGCACTAATCTTTTGCTCTCTCTCAGGAAGTCTTCCATGGCCCAGGACCAAGCCTCCAATATCATTAGTAAAAATAAAGGTTATTTATTTCCCTTATCAGCTCTGTCTGCTTTTGGGTCCACCTCTTTGCTTTGGTCCCTGACCATGTTGAAAATCTCTATGACAATGTTAATAGGTGTATATCTAAATGTCAGCGCTTGTGATTTACGGGTGTTAAATTTATAACCCAAAAATTTACCATAGTCAGTCAAGGTTTTACATAATTCTGGAAAGGATTCCTGAGGTTTGGCCATATAAATTAAAATGTCGTCTGCAAATAAGGCAAATTTTTCTTCCTTGTGATTTATCTCGATGCCATGTATTTTGTCTAATCGTTGTGCCAGTGGATCAAAATATGGCAAATGGCAATGGAGACAGGAAATCCTTGCCTACATCCTTGTTCAATTTTCATAACTCCTGACAGTCCCTATTAATCCTAATTTTACCAGTGGGTTTATTGTATAATCCGTGGATTGTCTTCAAAAATTTATCTGAGAAATTAAATCGAGATAGGACTTGTATAAAAAGGACCAGTCCATGCTGTCAAAAGCTTTTTAACTGCTTTTCTGTCATTCCTTTTAATGTGATTGATCAGGTGTAAAGTCTGACTAATATTGTCCCTGGTCTGTCTTTAATTTATGAATACTGTTTGGTCTAAATTTATTATGTCTGGAAAAAAATTATCTTCTAGCTATTATGGAGGTAAAAATCTTATGTATATCTTAATAGTCTTGGTTTAGTAGGCTAATTAGACGACAGAACAGTCAAGTCATTCCCCTCTTTTGGGATTACTGTAATTGTTTCTCTCCAGGTGGGTGGGATCTGTTCACCATTCAATATCAAGTTGAATGTGCCTAAAAGTATGCACCAAATCTGTTCGCACCTCGCGATTTGAATTTTAATCGTTTTACTGTTTTTTCCCGTTCCTTAGTAAATATATTTCTTGTTAGTGTTTGGCTCATACATGGTATCATCATGGTAACAATTTATTTAATAATGCTTTGGCTTGTTCTTCTCCTAGTTCTTTCCAAGCATATAACTTTTGATAATTTTTCTTAAAACATTCTTGCATTTCTTCAGTTTTAGTTTTAATTCTTTTGCCAGGCTAGCTTTATAACCTCTTCTTTGGTCCTAAATTTGGTGAACTTCACTATTATTGAGCACGGAGAAGCATTAGATGGAGCTTATGGTCCCAGTGAGCGATGGGGTCTTTCAATACTCAGGTCAAATGAGGCTAGAATGTTAAACTTGTCCCTGAGTAGGTTCTCTATAAAGGCCGAGACTGATGTAGAGCTGTCCTCCGCACCTTCCACCACACCGTGCAATCATATGTTGTCCCTTCTCGATCTTCCCTCTAATTCAATCATTTTCGCTTCCAGCTCGTCATGCGCTTTGCTTAGCTCTAGGGCTGCCTCTTCAATCCACTGGGTTCTGTCTTCCACCTCCGTAATACGTGTTTTGGCTTCTTCCATTCATCCATTTATGTTTTTTATTTCCTCCTTAAGTTCATAATATCTAGCATAAAATGTTTTTTTTGTTGTTCATAAAATTCATATAAATAAACATTCATTGATATAAATCTGATGTGTGACTGTACAGTACCAGATAGATTGAGGGCTGCTAGTTTGGCAGGTGAATTGTTTGCCATGAAGTGGTCCATCCCCAGGTGAATAAAGGCACTGCATCTGCACAGCACCTGCTCTATCTCAGCAAGACTATAAATAAAAAGATTTGTTAGCAGAGCCAAGGTGGGTGACTAAGCTGTAATTTGCAACAGATACGGTTTACCAGCATGTTCTTTGCAAAACAATGTACAAACCTGCTGCCTATGAAGCTCTCTGAGAGATGGTTGTGGGTTTCCAAAACTTCTTTCATTGTCTTACTTAGACTGGTCCCTCCTGTACCGTTGCAAGACAACAACATACAGTCACGTAATACTAAGGTTTTATGTATCAGACAAAATAAAATATCATCTGGTCTTTAAAGGAGCTTATAATGAGATAAATAGATTAATAAAATAACATAATAAATCATATCATTTAGTAAACAATGGCAGAATAAAAAAACTAAACTAAAACTAAACCCTTTGCTTCCATTAGAATAAAGAGAGGAAGTAGCAGCCGGATGCTGCCAATCAAATAGATCAGAGTAACTGATCGTCTTCAGGTGTGAGCACCTCCATAAAGGCAGAGGTTTTGGCAGTTTGGGTGTGTACTAACACAACCCAATGAAGGAAAGACAACCCAAGACAGCAATGCTTTTAGAGACATGACTGCTGCTGCAAAAGAGAATAAACCCTTAATTATGTGGGTTATAATCTGTTTTTTACTGTTTCTACAGTAAAAGATTAAGTGGAATAACACATTTAAGACTGTCGCTAATCTACCTAGATGTGGCTGTTCCAGAAATTTCACCTCAATATCAGACCAGACTGTTAAAAGGAAGCTAAAAACCCAAGAACTAAATGTCAGACTCTGCAGGCCAGAGTTAACATGTTACATGTTAAAGTACATAATCTCTCTATAAAAAATACCTGGTAGCATGGTTTAGGTTTGCAAAGTTGCATCTAAACACTTTCACAGTCAAGGTCTGAAAAGAACATAGTAAGTCGAGCACCCTGCTTTAGAGTAGCAGTGCTCGGCTGTGATAAGCTAAAGGGAGAACATTAAACACAGCAGAACTTGGTGTCCTGGGTTTTTAAACACCCACTACGTATCTGGAAGTTTACGCCACCCAGACAGAATGTAAAGTAAGTGCAGCTAGAAGTCTACCATCATTGAGCATTTTTTGATCTGCCCTGATCTGGGTTACATACGCAAACAAATAAGTATATTAAATACACAATAAAATAAATTATCTGTATAAATCAGTTTCATTTGCTTACCAAAACTCTCCTCATCAACAATGTCTTTAAAGGGCAAGTTAAGAATCATAGTCCATCCATGAGTAGTTCAACACACAGTCGTGTTTAACAAGACTTACTGTAAATGGACGTCTTTAAAAAGAAAAAGGATACATTTAAATTTATATGTTTCCACTGGGAAGGTGTAAGGAGGCAGCGAATGACTGGCAGCTACCTGAGTAAACAAAGTTTTGTTATTACAGCTTAAAAGCAACCACATCTACCATTATGAAATCATTAAGACAAAATAAATTACTATGTTGTGTAAACATACACACACACACGCGTATCTGCCAAGAGAAGTCACATAAGAGAATATGCAAGAGGAGTTTATGACTGATTAGAGGGATAAAGAAATGTAAGTAAAAATAGTGAGAAAAGTAGTGCAGAGACAGGATAAATGCTGAGAAGCTAGAAATGAGATCATTATGAAAACCATTATGTAATTGATTGAAAAACCACACTTAAAAGAGAAGCGGGAGCGACTTAAATAATTGCCAGTGTTGACAGCAGGTAAAAGTAATATTGCCGTCTGTATCTGGCAGACCTAGATTAATTTACTGAACTCACGGCTTTGATGGTTTGGCTTTGATCTCCTTTCCCTTTAGTTCCTCTGCCACCTTTGGTCTCCTTTTTGTTGTCACTTTCAACTACCACAAACAGGAAGCAGAATTAATACATACACTTGTCTGCAGGGTAGATTACACTGCTTTTGGACTGGTGAAAGCAAAAAAAAAACCAACTTTGTTAGTATTTGCAAAAGCTGATGACATTTTATTGACGACAGAGCCACTAAAAGTTTTCTCAGGCTGCAACACCTGCCTCTGTCTTTTTTTGATAAAGAACTGATTATCAATTTAATTACCAAATAATTTAGTTTAGTTTAAATCAACATTGAATTACTGGCAAAATGAGGTTGTAATCAATTTATTTTGTTGTTTTTTATCCTAAAGATGGCCAGCAGTGCTGCGTGACTAAATTTGTCTATATGTAAAGTGACAAGACCAAATTTAATTCCTCTGCAATTAGCAGGGAAATGTAGTGAAATTTGACTATTTAACAGGTTAACATTGGCTGACATTTAAGGATCAGCAAGGCCAACATTTAACACGAAAAAGTAATCTAACACAAAACTTTGTGTGATGAACATGGATTCTGTATTTTTTTTTGTCACCCATAAATAGCTCTTAAAGTAATGCATGACATGCAGGACAATTTAATGTGATATGTGAATGCAGTCATGATGTTCTAACTTAGTTTTATTTTAATATCAAACTTTTTTTTTAGTTTATATACGGTTAAAAAACAATAAAACAGTGAATGTTAAAAATAGCAACAGTGTATAATTTTCCAACCTTAAAACTTCTGACTCCTTTTGATGGTACATCGACATAATTTACATAATTCCTGAAGCTGTTGCTGCCCTACAGCAGCCCAAAGTTGAGAAACCACACTGTATTTCTCTAGGCTGGACTAAAGGGTTGAGAATGTTTGTTCTTCTGTGGGGTTATAAGTGTATCAAGTAGCATAAAAACACTAAACTTTGTCTGTGGACATGAATGAATAGATATTATTGTGGCTATTTTACATTTAATCATGAGGCTGGGTTGCCTGAACATGTGCATTTCCACATATCTGTTGTAATGACTGCCACAACCTTGCCAGTGGCGCCAAAGATGTAACAGGTCAGCGTACTGAGGGATCAAGGTCAGGAATTAATCCGATGAATGAGTTTACAAGAAAAAAATAAATCAGAATTGTTTTGATATGACCAATTTAACCTGCCCTTTGACCTTATCCTTTCATGTCTGACCAGATTTCATCTCTTAGCCAGTAAGATCATCCAGAGAGAAAGGACTTTAACTCGAAGGAAATCTTTTTATAGTTTGTTCCAATTTTTTCTTTCAAGATTTTATGCAAAGTACAGCACAGAATATTAAAGCAGTCCTCTGAAATGAGATTTCTAGCACTGCATCTTCTTGAGACAACGGCAAACTTTGAGATGTCAAAGTTATGGTAATGAGGGTCCAGTGATGGTCTCGCATACATAAATTTACTTTACAACTACCTTTGAACAGCGACTTAAGTGATGCAAATTATTCAACCTTTAGAAAGGTAAAGACAGCAGGATCAGAATAAGTTTGAAGTTTTTAAGTTTCAAGTCTTCCTCTTTTTATCCTCCTGCTGTACAGTTTTGCAGATATAACTAATTTATATGTGATCAATACATCAGAGTTGGCGGGAAAGGCATCACCCCTTTAAAACTGTAAACGCTACACCTAAAATATATCAACAGTTTCTAACGGATTGCATCAGATAAGACAGACACGTGCCGGTGAGGATATGAAGTTGCATCAGCTCTTACATTCACCTCTGACGTTCTTTACTTGAGTCATGATGAACCTTCATTCAGTTTTATATTTAAGCTTTACAAACTGAGGCAACTTTAGGGGAGAGGGAGGGGTTGAGAACATCTCAGCTAGTGTTTATCAAATATTTAGTATAAAGCCTGAAAATGCTGATTTCCTACATTTTAACTGCTTTAACAACAAATACATTCTATTACAACCTTTATACATTATGTCATAAATGGGTAAGAAATGTAACACTTTAAAATGATGCT
>JBAMHW010000018.1:6357552-6373315 GCA_037177495.1 Rhadinocentrus ornatus
CTCTCTGCAGGTACTGTACTGTTGTACTTTTTCATATTACCATTATCCTAATTTCCTTATTTATGATATAATACTGTTTAGTACTATGTTATTATTATTATATAGTACTATTTAGTGTTTGTAAATACTGATGTGATTTAGGTAGCCTAAACAACTTGGATTTTCACATTTCAATTCCGTCCTTTTTTTTTTTCTCCTTTTCTCTCCTCCTCTATCTCCCTGTCAGGTTCGGCACTGAGATATTAAGACTGAAGAAAATAAGATTACAATAAAAATATTTTAGATTTTTAATGGGCAGCCATTCATAGAACATGTCTCCCTTGGAAGAGCAAATCTGACCGGCAAGATGTGGCACACAGACCACCGTTCTGTATGTTAAGACGCTGGACAGGAAAGGGTTAAACAAACAAACAAAAAAAAAAAGATACGTGAACTCCTCCACTTGGGGCAGGACCTCATTGCCGACCCGGAGAAAGCACTCCACCCTTTTCCAGCTGGGGACCATGGTCTCAGATTTGGAGGTGCTGATTATCATTCCAGCCGCATCACACTCAGCTGCAAATCGCTCCAGTGAGAGCTGAAGATCGCGGCCGATAATGCGGACCAAGCTTTGACACCGGTCGTACAGGGACCGGACAGCTCGTACAAGGGGGTCTGACACGCCATACTCCTGGAGTACCCCCCTACAGGAGTCCCCGGGGGACATGATCGAATGCCTTCTCCAAGTCCACAAAGCACATGGAGACTGGTTGAGCAAACTCCTATGCCCCTCAAAGTACCTGAAGAGGGCGTAGAGCTGGTCCACAGTTTCACAACGAGAAAAACCACACTGCTCCTTCTCAATCCGAGGTTCCACTATCCGACGGACACTCCTCTCCAGCACCCCTGAATAAACATTACCAGGGAGGCTTGGGAGTGTGATCCCCCTGTAGATAGAGCACACCCTCCGGTCCCCCTTTTTGAAGAGGAGGACCACCATCCAGGTCTGAAAGTCCAGGGGAACTGTCCCCGATGTCCAGGTAGTCAGCCAAGACAGCCCTACAGCATCCAGAGCCTTAAGACACTCCGGACGGACCTTATCCACCCGACGGAACCCTGCCATCGAGGAGCTTTTTAACCACCTCAGCCCCAGAGATAGGAGAGCCAACACCAGGATCCCCAGACTCTGCTTCCTTATCGGAAGCCGTGTTAGTGGGATTGAGAGGGTCTTCAAAGTATTCCCTGCACCCCCTAACAACGTCCCGAGTCAAGGTCAGCAGTCCCCCATCCCCACTGTACACAGTGTTGATGGACCACTGCTTTCCCCTACTGAGCCGCCGGATGGTGAACCAGAATCTCCTCGAAGCTGTCTGGAAGTTATTCTCCATGGCCTCTCCAAACTCCTCCCATGCCCGAGTTTTTGCCTTTTGAACTTTCGACTTTCGAAGTCGCATTCTGCTTAGCCCGCCAATACCCATCAGCTTCCTCTGGAGTCCCACAGGCCAAGAAGGCCCGATAGGACTCCTTCTTCAGCTTGACGGCATCCCTTGTGTCCACCAACGAGTTCAGGGGTTACCACCACGACAGGCACCGACGACCTTACAGCCACAGCTGTTGCTGGCCGCCTCAACAATGGAGGCATGGAACACAGCCCACTCGGACTCAATGTCCCCCGCCTCACCCGGGACATATTTGAAGGTCTGCCAGAGATGGGAGTTGAAACTCTTTCTGACAGGGGATCCACCAGACGTTCCCAGCAGACCCTCACAACACGCTTGGGTATGCCAAGCCTGACTGGCATCCTCCCCCACCATCTGAGCCAACTCACCACCAGGTGGTGATGAGTTGACAGCTCTGCCCCTCTCTTCACCCGTGTGTCCAAGACATGTGGCTCCAAGTCCTACAATACAACTACAAAGTCGATCATCAAACTGCGGCCTAGAGTGTCCTGGAGTCAAGTGCACATGTTGACACTCTTATGCTTGAATAAGGTATTCGTTATGGACAATCCATGATGAGCACAGAAGTCCAACAACAAAACACCACTCGGATGTAGATCAGGGGGGCCATTCCTCCCAATCACGCCCCTCCTGGTCTCGCTGTCATTGCCCACGTGAGCATTGAAGTCCCCCAGCAGAACGAGGGAGTCCATGGAAAGAGTGCTCTCCAAGGACTCCAAAAAGGGTGGGTACTCTGAACTGCTGTTTGGTGCATAAGCACAAACAACAGTCAGGACCCGTCCCCCCCGCCTGGTGGGAGGCTACCCTCTCGTCCACCGGGGTAAACTCCAACGTACAAGTGCCAAGTCAGGGGGCAATGAGCATGCCCAAACCTGCTCGGCACCTCTCACCAGGAGCACCTCCAGAATGGAAGAGGGTCCAGCCCCTCTCAAGGACAGTGGTTCCAGAACCCAAACCAGGCGTCGAGGTGAGTCCAACTATATCTAGCCAGAACCGCTCAACCTCGTGCACCAGCCCAGGCTTCTTCCCCACCAGAGAGCTGACATTCCACGTCCCTAGAGCTAGCTTCTGCAGCCGGGGATCAGACCTCCAGGGTCCCCGCCTCTGGCAGCCGCCCAGCTCACACTGCACCAGACCCTTATGGCCCTTCCTGCAGGTGGTGAGCCCATGAGAGGCCTGGCTTCAGAGAGGTAGGCCCCGGTGACCCGCTTCCGGGCAAGGAAAACCAGGTCCATGGTTTGTCATCATCATAGGGATGTTTTGAGCTGCGCTTCGTCTGGTCCCTCCCCATGACACCTATTTGCTATGGGTGACCCTAACAGGGGCACAAGGCCCCCGACAACATAGCCACTAGGATCGTCAGGATGTGCAAACTCCTCCACCACAGTAAGGTGGCGGAACTTAAATTCTTAAGAGTTAAATCTTGATGTAATATTCACCTTATGCAGGAGAAGTCGAACTGTGTGAGAAGTGGATTCAAGTAGTCTTCCATATCTTGAACAAGTTCTCTGAAGCGAAGTGCTAACTTTGCATCTCCTGCAGTGTTCTGTACAGGGGGACATGACAGGAAAAAAAGCAGCTTGAGTTGCTGTCATCTAGTATTTATTGTTTTAGGTCACTGATTATTTTCCTATATGCAGCTACAAGTAGCCTAGATGTATGATCAGCTGTCCCAAGTTTCCCCATTAAATGAGATGAGACATGAGATAATAATAACTGCACTGGTGTGAGATTATTTAAGAGCAGTGTGTACCAGTAATAGAATGAAACAAAAGCCACATCTTTTACTTAACAGACAAGAGCAGAAACCTGATGCTCCTCAGAGGTCTCCAGCCAGCCCTCTCCACTGAGCTGAGAGTTTTCCTTGAGGAGGGAATGTCGACTCTCCTGGCTAAAGGCCAGAGCCTGCTCCCTGAGTGCCAGAAGCACCTGTGGGCAGACTGAAACCTTGGCCACCCTTGAGCATGTCAGGTTACCTGCAACATAAGAATTGAAATAGAATCAGATATGCATACTTACAGACACGTTACAGGCTTTGTAATTGGTCCCTGTGAGCTTCTCTTCATGCTCTTTCTGTAAGTCTTCTCTTTCTCTCCATCTGTCTTATGTTTTTTTGTTTCCCACAGTTTTTTCTGTTTAATGGACTTGTCTAAATTATAAAGCTATAAGTCTAGATGTCAGAATATTCCCTTTATCCATTTTTCCTACAATTTGTTACATCAGATAAATCCCATGAAAGGTCACATAAACAGGTAATATATGATCATGCAGACAAAGCAGTTGTACGGAGTTTAAAAGCACAAACTTTTTACAAAATTCCTTTCACTTTTCTCCTGTTTGTTTTCATTATATCTGAACATTTTATTTGCCTGAAAGATGAATGAGAACCAAATTAAATAGTGAATAAAAGCACACACATACACCCTAAAACAGTCTGAATTGACATGTCCTTCCTGAATTATCAACATGAGTTTGAAAAATGATTAAACCTCCACCTTGCATTGTCTTTCCTTTCTGATTTTCTTGAGCTTTGTTTGTCTCATAGAAGCCCCCATAGAGGTATGACCTGAAAACAACAGAAAAACAATCAAACAAACTAAAAATAAATAAATATATAGAAGTGAATTTTGATCAGTATACTGTATGCACTGCATAAAATTATTTAAATTACATCAAGGCAACATAGCGGCAGTGCATCTCTATAAGCAATGCTACACCAACAGCCCTGAAGCAGCAGGTTACCACACAGTCAACACCTCCTGCTTCAGAAATGACTGCGGCCTAAATCCAATGGGACCTGTAGTGTTTTACTCCTGCACTAAGGCTCATTCAGTGCCTCAGAGAGCAGACAATTAAATGCACAGCAAAGAGAGGGCAATTAGGAGGGAAAATGGATAAGGAAAAAACAGAAGTTACCCATCTTCAGAGTGCTGAAGCAGCAAGATCTTCAGATTGGGTGGGAGCTCTGAAAGGAGGCTCAGGTGGTTGGAACTGATTGTCAGGTGGCTAAAGACCTGAAAATCAAACAGCAATTTCAAGTGATCACAAATTTAGCATAATACTATAAAAACAAAAGATTCAGCTTCAGTTTAAATATATTTTTCTTATCTATTATGTTTGGCTCTGAATGTTTGATTTCAGTATATATATATAAACAAAAAAAGAGTAGGAGAAGACAAGGGGTTATGTTTAAAATGCTGCAGTTTTAACCCAGATAAAGCAGCAACTGGACATGGTACAATGATATCAAAATCTTTATGATTAAATATGTTTGCAGCTCCACTACTCCATGTGATTTTAAAATCTTTCACTAAATTTGGAGCAAAGGCCATAACAGCACCAACATTATGCCACTGATGAATGGAATTTACTGGGCCGTGCATGACAGCATCCATAAATCATGAGTGGGGCTGTTTGGTGACCTGGTACCTTGGAGAGGCTGCTGAGGGAGTCCTCCACTCCCTTAAGCATGCTGCTGGGTCTCCCCTCCTGAGAGAGGAGCAGATTCCTGCGGAGGCAGAGCAGAGCTGAGAGCTTGGACACACTGGTGTCAGGGCAGGCAGAACTTAGGACCTCGGCCGCCATGGAAACGGTGCAGCAGCTCTAGGAAAACAGCAGAAGATGGATGAAGGGGCTGCTGGTAATAGCAGGAGTTCTAGCAGATGCTGCCACTGATGCAAAGGTGTTGTGCATTTACTTTCCATGCATTGTTCACACACTGCATACATAATCATGCAGTGTAGTAATATATGAATACCTGAAACAGGGCGAGAAATTGCCCTGCCACTGCAGGGTCAGACTGCCCGTTACACTCCAACATATTTAGAGAAGCATCAGCCAGGATGGATGAGGACAGGTTGTGTTGGAGACACAGGTTGATGGCCTCAGACAGCGCTAAACTGCCTTCAGCCAACAGCTGCTGGACCTCACACTTTCTCTGTTATGTAATAAAGACAGAAACATACAGGAAGATAAAATTTACTATATATATATAAAAAAAAAGATTGAAAAAATCCCACAAGCTGAATCAGTCCCAAACATCCTTGCATAGATAACACTTTAAAGACAGGCCCAAGAAAAAAATGGGGAGAAGAGTCAGGGTTTTTTTTTTAATCTAAAGTCTTTATTTGGCAATTTAACAAAATGTAACAAAATTACTAAAAAATCTATATTTTTTAAACATACCGTTTATTACCGTGTGATATGTTAAAATTATTGTTGTGCGTTATTGTGTTATTGTATCCACCAGGGGGCAGATGACAACATCAGACTGTGTACAGCAGGGTTTTGAGCCAAATTTGTGCCAGTTATGTAAAAGCTTTCAGAAACTTTGTTTAAAATATGATACATATGATAAAATAGGGTTAGTAATAAAAAAATTAAAAGTTTCCAACAACAGCTTTCTTATAATATAAATTATAAAAGGCCACATGACCTTTATGTAAAAGCAGACCCAAAACTTTGAATAAAAAGTAGTCCTCTTGCATGGCTGCAGACATCCTTGTCCAAACTTCTCTCTACAGGACGGACTACATTTGTTTACAGTTTATCTTCAAATATTAACCAGTTAATCGCCTAACTCTTAAAACCCTGCTAGATCACTACTTCCCAACAGGCACAAAGCCTGTTCAGGTTTACAATCTAATCAGAAAATGTAGTGCTTATTCTAAGACTCTATATGGTAAATCCACAGACAGAGATCCATGATTATTTCACACCTTTGTGATAAAAACAAACAAACATAGCTATCGCCACTATGTTGCTAAGAGAGCTCTTATTTTGTCCTGGGAATTATGATGAAGCCACTTACTGTCATAGCTTAAATCGATGGTAATGTCGAATCAGGACCAACGAAAGATCAAAAAGTGACAATAAAGTTTTATGTCTGTCTGAAAAGAACAAAAATAAGGCATTTGAGACCACCTGTGCTCTTTAATTTCTGATGTGTCTTTTGTCATCTTGGTTCTGCTATATTTGTTGACTGTGAACAGGACAGCAGGATTTTTTCACAATCTAGACCAGGGCCGGTATCCCTTGTGGCAGGAAGGCCGGATTGAAAATCCCTGCTCTACCCCCATAGTTCCCAACTGTGGTACTTGCAACACTGGTGGTACTCGTGCTCCCTTTTTAGTACACTGAAGAATGTTTTAGGCAGCAACCAATTAAAAATATCCGTTCTGCTAATGTGTAATTTGTGGATAAATATTTTTCTCTCAGCAAATAAACCATATATCTGGTATTACTTGGTCTGGTATTACTCTGGTATTAAATCAATGTCAAAACAAAATCTAGGAGAGTTTCAAATCTTCACTGCATGAAGTTGACAGCAGTGCTACTTTTTTATGAGGTGCTGTGAAAATTAATCAGATCATGGTGGACTGATTACAGATGCTAGGATAATTGACTCTACCCTTAGAGTCTGTGCAATCTGTAAATTGCAAGACCTTGCGAGAGTTTTTCCAGACTGAAGTTAACATTATTGATCCAGGTATGATCCAGCACAGAGTTCACACAGGTAGGAGCATCTTTGTCATCCGGCTCACCAGTTACAGTTTCTGGACTTACTCACTTGTTAGTCAACTTTAACATGATGTTTTTAAGTCAACATATATTTTCCATTAAATGAATTTGTATATGTGTTTTCACTTACTATACAGTGCCTGTGTGAGAGGACAGAGACATTATCCTTGGATCTGTGATCACGCCATACAGTATAGCGTGACATGTTCACAGAAAAAGCTCACATGGGGCCTCATTTCTAAAGCTGCTGTCGATACAAAAACCGGCGTACACCAAATATAGTAAACTTTTGGGATTTCTAAAAACCAAACTTGGCGGGAGAATGTTCCTACCTCCACGCAAACTCTGAACATGGTATACGCACAAAATCTGGGAAAACGGGAAACTGCGACACCAATGGTTTGTAACAAAATCAAGGAAATGATGAGGTGGAGAGTCCGCTGCCAACATTTACCAGTCAGTAAAAGAAAATGCAAAAAAAAACTTTGGTAATTTATTCTGAGATCCAGCAGAGTGGGACAGACTGGAGGTCTAGAAGTGATGCAACGCTTATGAAGCACAGAGGTGGATTTCCTGTATTTATTAATTTATTCTTACACAATCCTTTTCTAATTGTTGTCCCAATTTCCATAAAGACAGTCTCCATTTCCTGCAACTCCTTGGGGACATTGTTAATAGCGGTAATCGTGTCGCTCTACACCTGCAGGACTTCCTCTGAGGACACGGCTGCTGCTGCGTGGACTCTCTAACCTCACCCTCTCCTGCAGCACCCAGCTGGAACACCCAGGAACTATAAAGAAATATTAGTCAGTCAGTCATTATCTGTACTGCTTATTCCTATTAGGGTTCGCGGGGTAAGCTGGAGCCTATCCCAGCAGTGTTTCAGATGAGAGGCAGGGTACACCCTGGACAGGTCACCAGTCCATCGCAGGGCCAACATATATAGGGACAAACAACCAATCACGCAAACACTCATTCCTATGGAGAATTTAGAGTCACCAATTAACCTAATATGCATGTCTTTGGACGGTGGGAGGAAGCCGGAGCACCTGGAGAAAACCCACGCATACATGGGGAGAACATGCAAACTCCACACAGAAAGGCCACCACCCCCCTACATACAAACCTCCCCCAGCCGAGGCTTGAACCAGCGACCTTCTTGCTGTCCACCACACCACCGTGCTTCTAAAGAAATATTATTCAACACTAAATAAGCTGCCACCAATCTCAGACGTATCTGTACATATTTATTTTATACACTAAAACAAAAGACTACATTACCGGCATCATTACTGTCATTTAGCAGACGCTTTTCTCCAAAACAATTTACTTTTTTCTAGTTCTTGTCCACTGTTTTGCCATTGCTGATTTACAGTCATAGCTCCAGAAGCGGACCTGCCCTACATCCAGTGGAATCAAAACTTGATTTCCGTAAGTCCTGATGAAGTTTCTGCAGCAGTTCAAAACATATTGAGCTACAGCATTACCGTTTTTCATAGTTAAAACCTTTTTTCCTCAAAGTTCTGTTTCTATTCATCATGTTTCCAAGCTTCAAACAGAAGATCATGAGCACCTTTACCAGCCACTACACACGGGGTAATTGCAGCCATGTCTTATTAAAATCTTTGTCTATTTTTGCACAGATTGATTTAAAAACAGTTTAAACAAAGCAGTTTGTATAATAAATATCCCAGTTTTTTAAAGTAAATATGTAGTTTTGTAGATAAATGTGTCTGGCAATGGTCTTTTCTTTCAAGACAAAGTAATAAAGTTTGTAAAAGGGGATCATATCGTCCTAATAAAACTAAATGCCACCAGCTCCACTGTATTAAGAGTAACATAGTTTTGGTTCAATTATAATTAATCTCATTAAAGCCTTTAATGTCAAAATTTAATCTTAGAACACTACATGCCAAAACGTTGCCCTCATTTGACTCTGCACCAAGTTTTGATGTCCAGATCTGTGTGCTTACTTTCAAAATGAGAGCTATGCAAAACACCCAGTTTTTTTTTTCCTTTCTGGAGGGATTTTTCATGTGAGGAAGACTGCAGCATGAAGACCCTGAATTAGACCCAAGTAAAGAGATGGGTCACTTGTTAGGAGGTACGTACCTGCAGCTCAGCACTTCTGGCAGAGGTCAGACCCAGTTCTTTTCTGCTTGAATCACTGACTTTTTTAGAGCACTCCTTCTCTGTGGGAACCCCGTTAGGATCAGACCCAGCTTCCTTCTGCACAAAGTTATTTGAAAATCATAAAACACTGATCATACTAGAATAAATGAGCCTTTACAGTCTGGTTGAATTTATATTAATCTCATATTTGGTAATAATCTGTATATGTAAATATGTGTGTTGTCTACCTGATTGTGTCTGAACCAGAGAGCACTCAGATACACGGGCTCCTCCTGCACAGCCAGGAGTCTCAGGTACTTTCCCATTACGTTGAGGCATCGAGCTCTGATATTCGTGTTGTCTGTGGTGTGAGAGCCAACTGCAGCCAGCTGGCCCCGTACCATCTGACCCAAGGTTCTCCCCACACTCATCCATTCCTGGACAAGAGACAAATCAGTTAAGGGCCAAATGAGGAGATGGATCATACGAAAGAATTAGTCTGCTGAAATCTGACAAGCCAGTATGTGGATAAAAAAAAGCTTTTTCTACAGGTAATTGGATGCAATCACGGATGTTCCAGACTTGAGAATAAATGAACTTTGGAAGCAACGTGCTAACAAGGCTTTAATCTACTTTGGAAAGAAATTTCTTTTCATTTTCACTAAGAAAAGCTGTGATAAATATTGTTCTAAAGAAGCATGACAAAAGGAGGAACTTTCAAGATGGAGGTAGTTTCTCTGTAGTGTAAAAAAGTCATATACAGCAACTAAAGTGTATGCTACGCCTAGGCAACTATTTAAACATCTTATAATCAAATTAATTTAATTATCTCTCTTTTGCAAAGTGTTTTAGTTAAAAAATGTGCAAAAATGTAAATTAGGAAAACATTCAAAGGCAGTTTTCCTGATGAGTCAGAACACACCTCTACATGTCCATCTGGTGGTGTTGTAGTACCTTGTCAAATGGTTCAGTAAGAATGAGACAGAGATTTAGAAACCAGTGACCAAATCTTTAGATATGAGAATGAGATACTTAATCTTGTGGATAATTTTATTTTTTGTATTGCCAGCTACATCAAACATATCAGACAATGTATTTCAATTAATCTACCAGCTCTGTAGAATCATTTTGAATAATACAGTCCCCAAAAGCAGTGGGTTCACTCATTTTGTATGTCACAGATCAGAAGCTAACTTCATCAACGTCAGGCATCTTAACACTTCTTCCACCTACGCTTACAGACAGAGTTAAAAAACAAAATAAGCCCCATGTTATTTACCTTATTTAAATGAAATGTTATTTCAGACTGTACATGGTTGCGCGCTCAAAATTCCTCTCTGTGCAGACACACCCACCAGTGGACAGAATGATAGCATGTGTCCAAAAATCACAACCACACTTTTTCCAAGGCCCCGCTCAACTTCTGATTGATTAGTAATGCGTTTGAGATCAAAGCAGCGTTCCTCTTTCACTGTTGGTAGATGAACAACAGTCCACATTACACATCAAGTTATTTAATTGCCTCCTTTCTTTTCGTCACAAAAACCTCAGTATGCTGGAGATCTGGCACGGTGTCCGAATACTTTAAGCCCTGAACATTTAAAAACAAATTGCCATAATAAAAATTACAAAATGACTGATCACCGAATCTGACACATGAAGGAAAAAAAAAAGAAGATTTTTTTATTTTTTTTTAGTCAGCTGATTTGATGAGAAAGGTTGAAAAATGGCCCAAAAGAACATAATGAGCATGTGGGAGGACTTTGCTAGGATTGTCCACAGTATGTTTACCCTGGTAAACCACTCAGGTGGAACTGAGGTAAAAACAGGTCTGAGGTGTGTTTGATTAAAAATTATCTGCTAAAATAAATGAAAACCAAGTTTTGTTTTGCTTTTTGTGACAGCAGGTGAGTTTTTATAATTCCCATATTTTTCATACTGAGGAAGCACAGTGGTCTGCAACATATAACATGGCATGCCATCAATAAATTAATAAATAAATGAATCAATAACTAATTAATAAATTACAAGATTTACACATACAGAAGCTACATTTGTCCTGTGGAGTCTGGTACTACACCAGTGCTGAACACTGGCCGCTTATTGACTTGTGATGGAGTCAGGTCTCTGCAGAGATACGGCCACACACAGTCATGGTGCAGAAAACGGCTGCATTTCAGTCTCATTTCTTTCTCTCTATTTTCCTGCAACATCCACAAGTTAGCTGGGTGGAAAACTGTCAAAGGCTCAAGCTGACTTAGTCTCTTATCCAGACTCTCTTCCTCATCTTCGTCTATCACTTTACTTCCTTTGACGTTTGGTCTGGCTGGTCTGGGAGGCTAATTAGAAAACAGTGGGGGCAGACATCTGAGGACCCTTTACACTTTATCCAACACAATGCTAAGGTTTCGCAGGGCCGAGGAGTGTGTCTCTTCTTCAAACTGGGTGCTTAACTAGAGTTTGAGTGTTTGGCACAGTAGGTTAGTTGTTGTGAAGAACACACTCCTACAGAAACCTTAGTTGTTTATCTTGCTGCGCTCCTCCCAGTTTAAAGGTCACGGCTGCTTATGTGACACATTTACTAAAATCTTTTCTTCAGACTCTGGTACATTTAATATCATCGTCATGACAATTCTGTCACATAAGATATTGCACCTTGTCTGTCCTGCTTCTTGTCAACCACCACTTTGTCTAGGTGGTTCCCACCTTGAAGATCTGGAACTTGAAGACCCACAAGAATTCAGTACTGTTGCTCTGAGCCATTCCCTTCTGTTGAGTCGGGATTTGAGGACCTTAAACTTAAAACCAATGTTCCTGGATTCCAGCCACTTAATTATACCTCTTAGTGTAGCTTGTCCCAGCTCCCATTATCCAGTCTCAGGGGAACCTATCCATAGCTTGGACCTACATGCTCTAGGAGAACCCGGTCCCCATGGATCTGGTATTTAGAGCATCCGTTTCTAGCCGTAGGTAAGACTTTTTACTTTATTTTAGCCACTTTCTCTCTTGGTCAATGATGCATGTCATGGAGGGGTTTGGTCTTTCATCATATTTCCACTGGCTCTTTATCACCCACTGTCCTCTGCTGCCTGAGGCAGTCTCTTCTCAGTTAATTTTTTGGGAGGTCATCTTGATGTATTCATGGATTCACCTTGTTTCATCCAGGATAGTTCCTCTCTGACACAAACTATTCCTCACACTCTTCTTTATGCTGCATATAGCTTTGAGCACACTTTCTTTAAGTTAAATGAAGGAGCATTGCAGGCAGAAAAGACTACGTTTGTTTAGAGATTGAAATAAACATCAAAGACGCTTCATATTTAAGAAATTGTCAGTTTAAGCAACAGTAAATTAATGTGCTGTGACATAATCTGTTCTGAGTGCATTTGACTGCATTAAAATGGTCAAAAGAATTTACCTCTGCTTCTAAGTTGAAGCATTTGCTCACTTTCTTACCTCTTCCGTGGTGTTGGGCTCAGGTGGGCTGCGTGTATACTCCTCCAGCGCAATTTCAGCAGAAGTCTTCTCGGTACGGGCCAAGGCTTGGCATGTCTCCTCAGCACAGTGTTCCTCCAAAATAGCCAGACAAAATTCAGCCAGAGTCAGCCTCAGGCACAGAAGTCTCCTCATGGCTGCCAGCGACAGGTCGTGAGTCTGGTGAGGACGAGAACAACAAAAGCCCCCAAAAGATCAGAAGCAAGCAAGTTATATTGTGGATAACAAGGGGAGCTGTAACTTACATTTATGATATGTTTTTATGGCAATGTGTAGCCATAGAACATTCTTCTCACAACAGGAACTTCAAAAGTTAGTTAAATGTGCAAAATGCTAGTTTGAAAAGTAAACCAGGCTCATATCAAAGAGGACCCAAGCATGACATCCTGACTTCAGTGACTAGAGCTGATGTTTTGGCGGGTTGGATGCCAGAACATGTGCTGTGCTGAGCTGCAGCACCATCTGCTGAAAGCACAGGGAAAGAAAACTGGCTTCTGGCCTCTGTGACTTAGTCAAAACATCCACAGAACATTTAATCAAAAACTCAATTGAATCAGGATTTACAGCTGGTGTGAAAATCGTTCGATCAATCTTTCTTTCATGATTCCATCAGCATGTAAATCAAAACTTCAGCCGGTGTTATGCCAGTCCATCTCAGCCACAGAAGCCCTCAGATAACCATATCACTAAAAGAGATTGTGTTCAGAGCCTGGATAAAATGATGATTTTAAGACCCATCTGTTGTTGACGTGTAATAGTAATGGATGCTTTACGATGCTTTGTGGCAGGGGTAAATAAAAATAGAATGATAAATACAGCAACACACACACACGGAAATACAAAACATATTTACCAACCCAGAATAAGACAGTGACCCGCTAGTGTTAGTTGTGATTCTGTTAAACGCCTTCATTTTGAAAATAGAAAGTATAATCAAACCTTCTCTTTCTGTCATCACAGACCTTTTCACAGGGAAATAAAAATGGAAAACATTCTCAGAAACTTCTCTAAACAGACTCATATTTTTTTGCCATCTGCACATATCCTTAAATATGCCAGCATTTTTCTTAGTGTTCAGCTCTTACACTGAGATTCTAAGAGCTGACCAAATGTACAGTCACAGCTGTTCAAAGCAAGTTTTCTAAGGCTCGCTTGCTGCTGATCAAGTTATCAAAAGTTTGCCACAGTGACTGATTACAGGTCACAGTAGCACAGCCGGTACTGCAGACGCTTGGTGAGTCTATGACTGACTGTGCATGCTTTGGAGACACCTGCTCAGGTATAAACTGCCATGAAGATTGTATTAAATGCTTTAGTAGTTTTTAAATCTCTGTAGGAAGATGTCACCCCAACAGAGTCACAGACAGCCAGATATAGCCATGAAACATTTAGCTGAGAACCAAAGGCTCAACATGTTGAAGGGTGACATGGTTGGTGCGATCTTCCTGCTATACATGTAAAAGATGTAATGACTCCAAGGGATACTCAAAGATCATCGTTACAGTAAAATGTGGACTTTTAGGAAGACAATTTACCTCCTGGGGCCTGAGCAGGCTCTGAGCATTTAGCACTACATGTTGCTGCAGAGTAACAGCTAGCTGCATTTGGGAGAGGCCATTGAGCAGGAAGCGCTGTTTCTTCTCTCTGTCTGTAACATGAGCAGCGAGGAGCCTGCAGAGGAAAGTTAAAAAAGCCTGAGTCTAAAAAATAAGTGCATAAGGAAGGAGCAGTAAGCCTGATGTGTTACTGGAGCATTTAAATTCAGATCTGATAATAAGTGCTGACTGACAGACCTCAGACCGTGTGCATACTCTCCATGTGTCTCTGCTGCTTGCTCTTTACAACTCAGTTTGCTGAATCCACCTGTACACTCTCTGAGTGTATCACAGGCTGCCATTAGTCTCTGGAGAGTCCCTGTGGTGAGCGTCTCTCCTGGTTCACCACCACTAATGGCATGGATGTATTCCATTGCACCTCTAAAAGAAGGACACAATAAACTGCATTCAATCAAGTTACATAAATGTAATAATTTATGTAACTTGACATTTAGCCACTTTTAAAATCTGTAGTATATTTAGATAAATGCACTACATTTAATCTACAGCGTACACAGTAACTAGAGCATGGACAATGCCGCAATGCAAAGACACAATAATTAGTATAGAAGTAAAAAAAAAAAAAGAAATAGAGCTTTACTATGCAGCCTAGAGGTTTGACGTTACCTCCTCTCTAACGAGGTGATCATGAATGTGAGCTCTGGGCCTCTGTTTGCTCGTTGCCCCAGAGCCAGCTGCAGAGCTTCACAGCCTTGCTTTATAATCTGATCAATCTGGTAAAGAAGAAAAAAAAAGCTTTAATGGGAAACATATTCACAAGAAAGATAGTGAATTGTACTCCAGATGGCTGTTCATCACCTTGATATGTGAATTTTGGTCTCTCTGTCCCACAACAGCTTTGACCTTGGTAAGAGCGAGCTGATACCAGAACTCATGGTCCCCACCCAGATTTTGGGCTTCGTCCAACAGGATCAGAGCCTGAGCGAAGTTCTGCTCCTCGCAAGCCAGAGATGCCAGACTGAGTAAACATCTTGATATAGCTTTCTCATCTCCAAGCTCCTGAACATAAAGAAATTGAAAAATAAATTATCAAGTTCAGGTAAAAAATGTTTAATATCAAACACCAAGATGATAAAATAATCTTTCATTTAGAAAGGTCCCAAGTGGGATTACCCCCCTTCAAATCCATGTAATTTAAGACTGTCTGCAAATACCAATTCTTAATGCAAGATTTGCATCTTCCAACAGAATACTTTTGCAAACTACATATCATAAGTACATTATGGTTATTAAAAAAAAAATATATATATATAAATGGCATCTATTTTTTATTCATTTCAGTAGCTTCATGTCACAGTGGTGGAGAGGAAGTGGACCCAAAAGTGGCCTGACAGAAGAGGCAGGCATATACAATTATCCAAGATTTTTTCTACAGATCCAGGTTAACAGACACACACTAGAACAAGAGGAGAACAACAATGACCTAGCAAAGAGCAACAGAAACCAAGGGGAACATACAGGACTGTCTCAGAAAATTAGAATATTGTGATAAAGTTCTTTATTACCTGTAATGCAATTAAAAAACATGAAATGTCATACATTCTGGATTCATTACAAATCAACTGAAATATTGCAAGCCTT
>JBAMHW010000018.1:6382376-6395879 GCA_037177495.1 Rhadinocentrus ornatus
CATGTTTTTAATTGCATTACAGGAAATAAAGAACTTTATCACAATATTCTAATTTTCTGAGACAGTCCTGTATATATTAAAAAAAAGTTGCTAGGAGCAGTGGGCTCCCAGATTCTGGCACCTGGGGAGCAGTCAGGGGTTAAGGGCCTTGCTCAGGGACCCATTGTAGTTTTTACCTTAGCCCTCTGTGACTTTTTATAATTTACTTACAGCCGATGCTGGGTACGAGGCATTTCTTTTATAGCTTTGTCCAGCATCTGCAGGGCACTTTCAAAGTCTCCTTTATCAATATGGATGTGGAGCAACAACTTGTATATGGCTGCTCTCAAGGCTAGGTCCTCTTCATGTTCTGCAGATTGAACACATTCAAATTATAATCAAGCATCTTCATAATTTTGTTATCATTGTGGATCAGAAATTAAATCAGCCAACTAAACATAGTTGTAAATATAATTCCCTATTAGTTGATGTGAAGAGCTACCACATAGCCAGAAGAGCTTTAACACCTGAACATTAGGGTTGTTTTGGCTCTTACTTGTTGCTCCATGTGAAGAAGTCCCTTGAGGCAATGCTATTAATGGTAATAATCCTTTCACTTTGCCCTGTTTCTGAAATTAAAGACGAAAAGGATTAATATTTCAACACCAACAAGAAAAAGGTGTCCTGATAATATTAGAGGTGTTGGAGGTCTTAGTGAAAGATGGGCTCAAACTGGGATCAGATATCAAGTGGATTGTTGATGTTCACATCTGGTCCGACAGAGTGGAAATTCACAAGAAGTCAGGAATAAGAACAGAATAATGTGCTTGTTTTCTTAAAATGATTTAAGTTCTTTTTTTTTTTATTGCTCTTTTATATTTTTTCTAAAGAATTTAATGCATTATGTAAAGCACGCTGAATTGCCTTTGTGCATGAAATGTGCCATTCCCAGTTAATCAAACACCAACAGTTGCAGCCCTTTAAAAATGCTATCGAGTACTGCAGGAATAACCACCACAGATGAACATCATCTGAATCCTCACATGAGCTCCCTTTAATTATACATTTTAAGCTATTTTGCAGTTGGATGACTGTTTATCCCCCTGGCAGGGGAGATGTTTTCGGATAATTGAACACAACCCCAAGTTCTCCTTGCAGCATACAGTGGAACACATTTTCATCAACTTTAGCATTAATTAATGACAACAGAGCAAGTTTAAGAACTTTGACATCATTTTTCTCAGCTTGACAGCCTCTAACATAAAAAGGGAATTTTTTCAAGAAAGAAGCAATGAAAATGGACACAAAAGGTCAGTCCTTGCTTCCTTTCAGCTCTTTTTTCTTTTACGTGTTTTTTTTTTTCTTTAAGGTGAACTTTGGTTCTGTCAGTAGTAGATAAATTCTGGGGAATTTTTCTGGGGAGTAGCTTTAACACATTTCATTGTAGGGAAGAATAACCTTTGTGGTTCTGGTTTGCATTCTGTTGTGCTTCTTAATTGCTTCTGCTCTGGTGTGAAGTTTCAGCGTTAATAATGCCAAGTTTTAAAACATCACAGAAATCCAGGGTGGCAATTTTATGCAAATCTCATCCTACATATGTGTTTAGGCCAGGTGCAGCAAAACAGATTCCGTCAACAATGGAGAAAATCCCCAGACATGATCAAAGTTACCAAAAAGCAATGTGAAATATGTTTTTAAATATTCAGTTGTGGAGTCATACGATATCATGTTTGGTAGTGTGAACAAGGGCCTTAAGGATCTTCTCCAGGTGCTCTTTGAGCTGCCATCTTTCCTCTGGGATCTGTGTCAGAGGCAGACAAGCATTCCAGTAATGCACAGCAGCTGTGACACACAGTGTTTGATTGTCAGCTTTCTCTGCAAAGCTATGGACAAGAGATGAAGAAAGTCAGATAAAAGCTAAGCCTAAGGCTTTAGTTAATATATCAATCCATGCTAAACCGTACCTGACACTGGACAGAACTATGTTCAAAGCCTCTTTGTAAGTGTCTAGATGTCCACTGGACTCATGGACTAAGCTCAAACCTCTCAAACAGGCAGCCCTGCTTAGCATCTCATTCACTGCAGTTGGGCCGTACCTACAGATAACAGAAATTTGTCATTCAATCTAAAAATAAGTCCATTAAAGTGTAGCAACTCTAAAGTTTCATGTAAAAAATTACTAAACTTTCTCATTCATATTGAGTGTAGTTCTCTTCAGTATGCACAAGATGTCACTTGCTCCACAGAACCACTTGTATTACCTACCTACAGCAATTTCTAATAACAAAGCACAGATGTGTGCATATGTTTGAGAAAAGATACAGATCCACGCAAGTATTTATAAAATTGTCTTTTTGTTTAAATAACATATAACTGCACATACAAAACATAGGGCGCGGTGTTAAGACTTGTTGTCGCTGCTTCTCCCAGCTGCAGAGCGCTCCGGGTGCAGTGTAATACCAAGCTGTGGTCCTTGACATGGTGACAGAAGGCAGCCAGCTGGCACCACACCTGCAACTCCACCACAGCGTCGGACCAGCTGCATTCAGACGCCAGGCTCACCAGCTTTACAGGAGGAGAGGAGGGGGAAAATGGTCAGGAAAGAAAATGGAGGTGATGAGAGGAAAGGAGAGGCTTGGAAGGGGGGGGTGAGAAAAGACGAAAATATGAGGTAGGGTGGGAAACAGGAGAGACAAGGAGAGGAAAGAATCAAAACAATAAAAGGGTAAGGCAGAGGATGGGTTAAGCAACACAAGCTCAGAAGAAGAGACGTGGAAAAATCTAAAGACAGTAATGAGCAGAAAGAGGAACAATGACGAATGAGATCAAAAAAGGAGTAAAAGAAAGAAAATAATGAGGAATGGAGCTAAGGATTTATACCATAAAGCAGAGAGGTGGCGTAAAAGTGAAGGAATTAAAAAAAAATAAATAAATGCAATAATGAGAGAATTAGGAAAAATTAAAGACAGAACAGGACAAACAGGGATGTAGGGCGTATTAGAAAAACACAAAGAGATTCAAGAGAAGTGCTGAGCATAGTGAGGAGTGAAAATGGACCAATAGAATAAAGGTGACAAGAGACTACCAAAGGGAGACAGAAAGATGAGAGTGGTGGGAAAAGACCAAAGAGTCAAACTGCCAGAAAGAACGTTTCTCTGTGGACAAAATGGACAGCCCATCTCACGCCTAGGAAATCTAAGATAATGAGACTAAAGCATCATGATCAAAGCGGGCACACAATTCCTCTATATTGACAAGATTCAATGTAGACGGGCTCAGTGGCCTTGAAGGTCACTGTGGCATCTGCTGCTGCCATCTGGACATCGGCTACAGTAGGAAAACACACAGCGAATGGTACATACTGCTGAAGGACTGGGATTGGAAATCTCTATATGCCCGGGGTTCCTACTGGACCAGATCATCTCCACTCCGACAAGCACACGAGTCATCGAAGACACTTCATCAATCTCACACTGCAAATGGGAACACAAGGAAAGCATGCTGAAAGCTTCATTCCAGTCCTCTGCTGAATGCACAACAGAATTAGCTCTACACAAGATATCTAGTATTCCCAAAAACATCAAGACACACAGTCAAAAAGGCTGAGTGTTAGATCCAGCTTTCCTCTGTTGTTTCATGTCACCAACTTCAGCCCAATTAGCTGAGTGGCTAACACATGTAGCTTGTAGGTTGATTCCTGGTTGATCTCTCTCCATCTAGCACATCTGTGCTTGGTAAGCTTGTGTTTGTAATTAGGGAGGTTATTTATGTTTTGCCACATGAGACTGTTTTTGGCGTTTTCCAGTTGAGACAGCTGGCAGATGCTGGAGAGACCAGTACCATTTTATTTTTGGTAACCCTGAGGTGGTCCTTGGCATGCTTGGGAATCCCAAAGTAGATATGCAGACACAGTAAGATAGTACAAGTTTTACTTAGAGAGCGAGAATTGGGTCAATCTTCATTAAAAGTTTCACAATGACAATCTCTGACAAAAATAGTAAAGCATGTGGTAGCATATGATTAGCCTTGTAAATTCTGCTCTGTATGTGTTGATTTGGTGGAATTTGGCAGATTTAATGTTGTGCATTAAATTTGAAAACTGTTTACTGGTTAAATAAGTAGAATGAGTTTGGTAGTTTTTTTAGACTACTGTAGTTTCTGCTCACTTAAGCTTCTATTGGCATTGCTTTTATTCTGAACCTTGTTAGTTTGGCTTGGCATGAGCCGTAGTTTCTACTGTGCTGCTGATGGCTTTTGCTGTATTGTAATTTGTGCTTAATCACAAAAGTAAGTAGTACTAAAGAGAAACAGAAGGAAGAACACATAGTGTGCAGCTAATGAGATTAATTGGCCACAATAGCTTAATTCTGTATGAAAGGAGCACCGTAGAGAGGCAGAGTCTCTCAAGACAAAAGATGGACAGATGTTCATTAATCTTTAAAAAAAAAGGTATTTCAAAATGATGTTCTTCAACACATAATTAAAAGACAGATTTTAATTTATCTCGTCATATACAGCGTATGATATCAACCACAGTCTGGAGGCAAAACACAAGAAAGAAGATCCAGGACTGATGGGCAGCTATGATTTTATTGAGGACAGCATTCTTCTTAAGGTCCTGCATCTGGTCTCCTCAGCTTCAAATGTTTAAGAAAGGTTGTTAAAAATGGAAGAGCTGCTGCTCAGTGGTTAAACATGGCCCTGCCCAAAGTTTTCATAAGACGTGTTGCTGATATTAAATTCATGATAGCCTAATCATTTTAATGATATAGTAAAATGTCCCACGTTTTCAACATTTAATGTGTTTTCTATACATTATTCTGAAAAAAGAAAAAAGCTTATGAGATTTTTAAGGCCTTGCATTCAGTTTTTGTTTACATTTTTGCACACTTTTTCCAACTATTTTGGAATGTGTAATATGAATACCATAGTTTTTTGCCTTCAATGCTGTTGATAATTAAGGACTTCAAATTACATATAAACGGAGTTTGTAAATGCTTGAAAATTATATTTTTTAATTAACACTACGCCTCTTAATAATCCAGACAAGAAACACACCTTCAGTTGAGACGCGAAGTGATAATGATTGAATGATTAAAGGTGATAATGTTGGGCAGGAAATTGTTGACTCACAAACAGGTTTAGGATAATAGAAACTTTAACATTAAACAGCAGAACTGTAAAGATGCTTTTCCAGTATTTCAGTTCCATTGTAAAGTGGTACAATCAGGACATTTAGAGATTATCACACACACCAGCAGGCACAAAGCTTCAAATTGTACAAGGTTGACGTAACACCTATTAGTGTCAAAAATATTAGGCTGCACTGGCATGAGCACATTAAAATAGAACTACATGTTAATTGTAATCCTGGATACATTTAAAATATTATATAATTAACACAATTTTCCTCTTTCGGTTCGCATATTTTGTTGTATAATACAAAGCCTCTAAATTAGCTGTGTTTTTGTTCTTAGTAAAATATAAAAAAAGCATGACAGCCCCTCAAAATGAAGATGAAAGTAATTGCATGAGATGGTTTGAAATTAGCTTTATTGTACATTGGGATCATCGCAACTTCATCAGAAAAAAGCAGTTTTTTTGACAGGTTATATAATTGAAGGTTTTTATCTGCAGTCAACTGAATGTGAAACTGAAAATGAAGTGTTACACTCATTACAACTTCAAAAGCATTCAACTAACTATGTCTTGTTCCCAATAAAGTAAAGTTGAAAGAAATGAAGTTAAACTGTGAAGGCTCAACTCAAGAGAAACTTCTTACTCTAAACATATTGTTCATGCAAACATAAAAATATTATTAAAAGGATGTAAATGTAATGCAGCGAAGAGTGAAAGCAAGGATGGAATATCTATGGAGTAAGTAAAGTACGATGACTTCATTCAATGCAATCGTTTTTTTGCCAATCAAACAATACCAACACCAGGCCAACAAAAACAGAAAAAACTGAGGTAACTCATCTACAGTATGAATCCTCCTTTAAGGCAGCCCTGCTTTCCAATAATGTGATGACAACTAAACATGTGTCAGCTTTGAATGAGCATTGTTTTGGGTTTTTTTCCTCTAAAAGTAACATTTTACAACAGATGTCATCTCCTCATTTGTATAAGATATATGTAAGCATCTGTGATCGGCTCCACCCCTCTGTGATGCTGAACTGGATTAAGTAGGAAAGAAAATTACTATTTGAACTGCAATAATCAGCAAGCACAGCAGCAATGTGGTCTGTGGTCAGCTGTGCAGAGGAATTCAAAAGATAACAGTATAAAATAAAATAAATAAATAAATAAATTTCTTGTTGTGGGGAAATTGTAACTCTAAAAGGGCTTCTGTGTTGTAGCTTACTTGATGTACAGTACTGTTTTGTACAAATGGCAAATCTCATGCAGACACCATACTCTTTCCATCACTGTTAGAGTATATCTGAACAAAGCAGTGGGGAGTATTGTGGTTAATATGACTGATATCTGAACGCCATAGTTTTGAAGCAACCTTAGCTTTTGAATGATATGTCACATGGGTAGGAACTTCATGTCTTGCTTCAAGCCAATGCTAGTCCACTTTTAAAGGCATTGCCTACCCCTCTTCATCCTGTATAGACTGTGCCAGTTGCAAACTATGTCATAATTGACTTAGACATCATAGCCAATGAAATTCTTAAAACAACAGTATGCTGTTTGTATGGCGATATATCCTAAAGTATTCAAAGTATAAACACTGTTAAATAGAAAGTAAGATGTTTCTTTTGTTAAGGAGTAAATGTTAAAATTAATACCTGGAAAAGAAGAATACAAAAGGTGCAACAGGTACCTGATTTTTAAATACGTCCAACTTTGGGCCAATCTGCTGCTGCAAAAGCCTCTTGATCTGCACCCATGTTGTTAACACTTGTTTCCTTATTACGATTGGTACAGTCTCCCCAGTGATGTGGCAGCTGGATATGCGAAGGGCATAGTCGCACAGCTGGGAGAAAGTGTAGGAAACAGTAATGAGTGATATATTGGTTAGGGTGTCTCACATTATTAACAGTTTCACAAGCACAGGTCGTGCTCATTAAATGAGCTCAACATAATCAGAAAATTCATGTGCCTATGTCTAAAATAAAAAAAGAAAAGTGAATCAAAAAGTCTATTATACTGTATAATGTACAATTTGTCATGTATCTGTAGAAGTCAACGTGTCCTGGACATGTACTGGCCCAAGGCCATTTACATTAACACAGAGAATTCAGCAGGACTGTGCTTAAGTCAGACAGGGTATCTGACCCTGCTATACTGTGTATAAAAATGTCTGGAAAAGGAGCATTTCTTATCTTTCCTTCAAAAATTAAGCAGACACCACAAAATTTAGTTAATAATTCAATGATAAAGTCTCTTTCATCTTAAATTAGAACAGATATTCATGGTGGAGCCTTAGAATAAAAAAAGGGGAAGAAAAGAAGAAAGAGATATCAGTAGCACAGGAAAACTAAGTCATGAAAGCTTCATGGAACTGTGTTTGCATGTGTGTGCACGCTTGGTTGGATGAATCACAGGATGTACAATCTAACTTAATATTTCCTTGGAGTGATGTTATGCTTTATTATCTGTCAAGACATTCTACTGATGGAGAACTGATGCTTCCTGAAATGCCTTTTGTAAAGCACGGATCCACATACAGAACACATGCGTCTACTGGTAGCTACAACATACAAGCATTTGCTTGCTTAGTGTGCTGTGGTCGTGTACACATTACCTTTGTGAAATATTAATATTGTGTCTTAAAGCAGAAGCACAACTCAAATTCAAGTTATTAAAATAAAAAAAGAACCTTTCTAGCAGCTCTTTTTGCTGCTTACATGTTATCAATCGCAACATAAAGCATATTTCCAAAATAGCATGAAAAAGGGTGGAGATTTTCCTTTAAAACATCATGATATATAGAAGATGAAAATGAGAGATTTAAGAGATTTAAAGTTAACTATGATGGGTTTCAAATCTCTAAACTCAGGAACTGTTTGGAATCTCTGAAAAGAGTTGAAAAGAGTGGTTTAGGGGGAAATGTTTTCTGTGTTATGTGTGGACAAAAGAAATTTATTTTAATTTATTGAAAACACTGCATTCAGATGTGCACACACACCCCTCAAACAACTCCTCTCAACTCTTTTCAGAGATTCCAAACAGTTCTTGAGCTTAGAAATCTGAGATTTTAGATTTGTTATTTATTTATTTGTTTTGGTTTATTTATTTATTTTGTTTTACAGCAGAGAGATCAGAAAAAACAACTCAAAATAGCACAATCAGTCTGGAAACAAGAAGAAGACGGCAGTTCTCCAGTGAAATGTGTTTTGATTATCTGCAGTGTTTGTTACGTCATGCACCGCAGAACCTTAAAAGAAGGTATTTTATCTTATTTTCTTTTAAACATGACAAAATTAATATGTTTTATAAAATTTCTATTCAATCAGTTTTTTCTTTTCCTTGGTGTCATGGTTCAGTTACTCCTTTGTAGGAGAGAAATGACTTAAACAATTATATGGTCATCTGGCCTGATTGGTGAATCGATGCCTTTACTAACATCCTTGTATAGCAGACAGTAATAGATTCTTCTTTTCTAAATGACTTCCATCATCTACACAGAAAAATACAGCTTCTTCCTTCTAGATAGAAGTTCTTAGTCCTTAGCTTTGTTCCCACTAACATTATAAAACAGAACACGCTGCATGTTCAGTTTTAATTGTTGGAGTTTAAAGCACTTTTTTTATTTCAGTTTTCTTTTTATTTTGTATGTTTTCTTTTTGGGATCATTGGATTGTTCCATGTTGCATTTCCTCTTACTGCAAAACAAATCTACTTATAGGTATAAAATAAATTATTTAATGCCAATGATTATTTTATTGTGCATTGATGCAGTTTGTTGGTTACTGGCTCTGATTACAAGTATAAACAAACCACAGGTAAAGGAGGAAGGCACTGGCTTGGGTCAGCCCTCTTCACGTGTCTCGGCCATTAAAAGCATTTGGGGTGAGCTGCATTGACATGAACCGGCGTTGTGTGACATCTGGATCTGCGCCCCATCCATGTGCGGAAAGAAGCACGTGCTCACTAAAAACAAGTTTCTAACGTACTATATTCATTTTACTGAGATTCTATAGAAAGTGTACAGCCCATAATTTATTTTTGACAGCATTTTTTTTAAATATTTTTTATGTCTTAAGTTTTTAAAATGTCATTAAAAACTAATTTTCTCTCACCATGAATTAGTGCAGCAGGAAAGCATGTTTTTAGAAGGAAGGCAGGTTCACACAGCCTTGAAACTCATATTGCCGATTTATTACCATTCAACAAATAAATCCTGAAATTTACATCCAGCTTTGTCAGATGTATTTGACTTTCATGCATCAATACTTAATTTAAGATTTCCAAGAAATGTTTTACTGTGTAAACAGAATACTGCTGTTAAAAAGCAGCTGATTTGTATCAAATGTTTTAAACAATTTTTTCTGCATTTTTATTGATTTAGCAGTACTTTGAAAAGAACAAATGGAAATACACTGCCTTTGAATTCATTATTGAATTTTGCATATAAGGATTTGATTCATTGGCATTAATAACAGAAAATCATGCAATTAATCGTGATTAAAGTATGTATGTATGATATAAGGTGACTGTCTCTTATCTTCATCAAAAACAGGTTCAATCAACATTGGCTTTGGGACCATTTCGCTTAAAAAACAAAACAAAACAAATTTTAATAAAAAGTCAACAAAAGGAGTTTTAGGGAAACATAGGGAAACAAAAATGTTGCTAATGTTACTGAGACATGCCTCCATCTAACTTTGGCATTACCTCTATAAAATAGACTTCAGTTTAATTAAAAATTGTCTTCAAACAGTTGACAATTCTCAGGAACCCACACCTATTAAGTCTAATTTAAAATTTGTGGACTTGCACAGTTACACAAAGTGTTATCTGTTACCCCACCCCAGCTCAGTAAACACACACTGACATACCTCTAATGCCATGTGGGCATTCTGCATGGCAGCAGGGTCTAAAAGTACCCCATGGGTGCTGGCAGCCTTATTAATCCCCTTCTCGGCTTCTTTTTTCATTTTGTCCCCCACTGGAGCAGGCTCAGCACTCTCTCTTTCAGACAGAGGCTGCATCAATCCCTGAGCCACAGCGTTACAGAGCAGCACACACAAGGCACGGTTCCTGAGAAACACAACACAAAGAATATACCACACAATGACATGTTTGAGAATATGATAAAATTGTGAAGGCAACACATCTTTTGGTTCTTCCTGAAATTAGAAATCTTTGATTCAACACTGTCACGTATCAATACAGCTAAATTCACATGGGCATTTGCTGCTAATTTCCTAAGTCAAAAACAAAAGCTGAGTTAAAATTGAAACATGTTCTGAGGGAGCTACAGTGCCACGGAGTAAAACGACTTGCCTGGGCTTAAAATATTATGTTTCTGGGGATAAATGTCCTTGTGGTATCTTTAGCTTTGAAAACTAATTCTTTTTTAAATTTACCTGACAAAAAAGAGTTTGTAAGCCCAGTAGGGAGTCGATCAGACAACTGCTGAGCTGATGAGTCTTTCAAAACCCACTGAATAATTTAAAAGAAGCAGTCATCTGTTTCATACTTCACAAATGCTGACAACTTTTAAAAAATAAATTTATAAAAGATTAAAGTTCTTATCAATAGCAAAGTAAACAAATTTAATCTACTTTGTTGTTGGTGAAGCAGATTAGTCCTATGTTTAGCATTGAAGCAAAATAAATTTGATTTCACCAGGTCCAAACACCTGAACTATGTTGTTTGGTAATATTTATTGGAATAAAATATCAGTGCAATTTAGAAACTTTAACAACCCAAGGTCTTTAGTCCTTCGGAGCTTTTCCACAAGATTCTGGAAGGTGGGAAGCAGGAGTTGGAATTCCCCTGCTGCCAGCAAGTGGCCATTATAGTTCCACAGGTAAATGGCTGCATTTGCTACCACCCACGGCTCCTCGATCTCTGCTCCGAGCTCTCCTGCCCGCAAGAAGTTGGAGGTGGCGTAGGCAGACAGAGCTTGGATCCAGTCTCTGGGTGAAAGAGAACCAAAGATACCGTAAAGAGTTGGAGAGGGATGGAGAAAATAGTCAATGTGTTAGAGAGAGTGTAAAGACTAGTATTTACTCAACAGCACAAAGGAAGAAAACTAAAACACTACTAGCAAAAATTTATTTGAAACTACTGTTTTTAATCAATAAAAACAATGTTTTTTATGTAAAAAACACAATATTTCACAATTCAACCTTCTGAAATGTGTGATTTGCTGCATTTCCTTTCAATAGTTTAGATTGTTTAGAGAACAGGAAAAAGATAGTTTACCAAGCTGGGTCGCTTTGATCTGAAAGACTATGTAAAAAAATTAAGCAGTAGTCATTTAGTTGATTAAACTGCAGGCACATAGGTCTCCAGCAATTGTAACATACATACATATAACAGTTACTTTATATTAAAAAGAAGTTCACTAAACACTTTCACTGCAAGATCTGTAAAGCTGCTTGTTACTTTTTCATTCACTGACAAAAGTGACTCTGCAGTCTCTGCAGAGGAAAGCTTTAACTGGCTGCAGGCCTACTTTAAATTTAAATAAAATGTAAAAGGATCCTTTCAACCACACCAAATGTGACATATGGGGGGATTTATTTCTTTGGTGTCTGAGTCACTACCAACCAAAATTTGTAAAAAGTACAACCCAGGCATTTTGTTTTGAGCTTCCTATGTCTAAAACTGAGAGATTCACAGAGCTGTTTTGATTTGCAGGGGAACTTATACCGCTCCACAAAGTTATTCAACCTCCTCCATCTTTATCTGTTCCTAACTTTAACTTCAGATGATTAATGCATTCGCTGTGCCAAGAAAGTCAGAACTTGAAACTCTTGCTTTTTGCTTCTTGCAAATATCAGTTGGATGTGTAGTCCTAGCTACTCAGGCTATTTACTGTATGGTCTCTCATTCTATAACAATAAAAATAATTATTATTATTTGCTCCAAGGATGATTGAGTACTACATATTTTAAAAGCACCAGACCCTGAGGAAGAGAGGGTTTGGAGAGGAATCAAGAGGGTCACTCTATAACTCCCAAAATGATTTGCTTGAATGAAGGCGCATATTAATGAGACCTTACAGTTTGTGTTATTTTCACCAAAGCATGTTACAGATGTTTTATCAAGACCTCAATAAATTGTATCAGCTTGTGAAAAAATGGCATAAAATGTCCCCTTTTCTATACATCTGTTCGTACAATGTAGTAATGGGACGTTTTTTGTTACTCTCTCGTTTGAATCCTCACAATAACTTTATAATAAATAAATGAATAAAAAATACAACCGTAAATAACCAGATGGAGTGCATCCATAAAACATAAACCAATTCTCAAGAGCAGCTAGAACACTAACTGCACTGATGTATTGAACTGAAAGCTCCTCTCCTCACAATTGAAAAGCCTAATCATTAGCATGTTGAAGGGCTAATGATACTAATGGGGCAATTAAGATATGAACACAAGTCAACAATCTAAGAATATGACAAAACTGTAACAACTGATAATTGCAGAAATGTTATTATCTATCTCAATCTCATAACTAAGGACTGGATGTGGGAATTTGTATATGTTGTGTTGTAGCGCAACCCAAGCTGCTAGCTTAATGCTATGCCATAAAAACACAATAGCTTACAGTGTTTTTTGGTTTACGATTACGTTATACATAAACTGTTAAACTTAAACTTTGGTTTAAATCAACAGTTTTAACATGAAGATGTGTGTCAATATTAGAGATGACGCTTGAGTCGCAACAATGGAAATCGGCAGATCTGAAAGAAGCTTAAAAACCATACAGCACATACATGTTAACCATACAGCTCCACAGATACTCATTTTTACCAGGGTATAGCACATTAAGCAAAACAACAGCCCTCTTCCAGAATGTTCTCAGGCAGAACTAACTTAAATTCCCTTATCCTTAAAGACAGTAAGTCTAAGTGGCTTAAACAAGTTTATTCTACAATTTAATATATACTGTATCTGTATGTAGTTGTTATTATCATTCTTTTCTTTATAATATGCTTATTTGGAAACAACATTTAAGTGGACATTTTTTACTCTCTCATTTATACAAATGTACCACATCGACATCTGTCCTTCTCATAAATCCTTTAAAGATACTCTTGCTCTTTGTAAAGGCATTTGTCCACATCGTTACCAATATGCTCTTTTAAATACATATATTTGTACACACAGTCTCATCCAGTTACCTCAAATCAGGAGCACATTTTAATTATATCACATTTTCATGATGAGTTAGCTACATACAATAGAACCTGCATGTAATTATTAGGAGTGACTGTAGTGGATTGAGCCAGTGGAAGTGACCCATTCTCTATATTTATGCAATGTTATATTGTTGCTGTTACATGACCGCACATTTTGGAAGCATCCTTTGTCTATACCTAGCTGTGATAAG
>JBAMHW010000018.1:6404714-6418000 GCA_037177495.1 Rhadinocentrus ornatus
GTCCCCGCCTCTGGCAGCCGCCCAGCTCACATTGCACCTGACCCCTATGGCCCCTCCTGCAGGTGGTGAGCCCACGGAAGGGTATTTCTACAAGACAAGAACACTGATAAGTATTTTAATGGATTATGAAAGCAAGGAAAAAGCATCTGTACTTTTAGAGATGTCGTCTGCATCCAACACCATCTGAAAATCATAAGGAGCCAAAAGGAGACCCACAGAGACCAGAATGGGACGAGTGTCTGTATAATCTCCAGGCGGCATATCCTTGGTCTGAAAAAGACACAGAAGGGTTGGATGTCAGAATAAATTTGCAGTCAGCCACTTTTCTTACGGTCCTCTAGGCATCTGCACTCAAGTACAGCAGAATGAAATTTAAAGTTAACTTACTACACATCCCGTTTACACATGAAAAATATTGCCTAATGTAATGAACTATGTAATGTTAAGCAGTGTGAAACAGATGGGCAGAAAACCTGCTGCATAAGCAAAGCGGCCTTATCCTCAGCCCGGGTAGGTGTGTGGTAGAGGGTCCGTCTGAGCTCCAGGAGATTTAAAGCTGACGACAGGCGTTCTTGTTGTGTACCATTATCCAGCAGCATGGCTTTCTGAAGGTGAGTCAAAGAAGCCTCGAGAAAACCCTCCTCTTCCTCAATTATTGCCAGCTCTGTGTGTACTTGACAGCGCACCTCCAGCAACATACTGTAACACACATGCACTTCTAGCATTATATCTTATGGAAGTAGAAAAACATGTTAGCTAGCTGGCTAAAAATGGCAAAATAGTGAAAATACATAACATTTGATAACTACCCTGCTACTACAGCTGCTAGAGTTTTAACCAGGATAAAGAGATCTGAACACATCACAGCAGTTTAACAATCTTTAAAATGACTTTTAGTCAGTCACAGAATAGATTTTAAAACCCTTCTGATCAATTACAAATCTCCGAACAGTTTAGGCCCAGAATACATCTTTGATATGTTCAGAGAAAATAAAACCTAGCAGGACTCTTAGATCCAAAGACTTACGCCAACTAGTCCAGATCAGAGACCAGACTAAACATGGAGAAGCAGAATTTAGCTTTTATGCTGCAAACAAGTGTAAAAACTACCAGTGGAGATTAAACTTGCACCAAATGCAGACACTTTTAAATTCAAGTTAAAAACATTTCTTTTCTTATGTGCATATATATTAAATCTGCATAGTAACTTTTAACTTATCTTACTTAGAATCATTTAAATTTAATCTATGATTTTATTGTGATTTTTATGTGACTTGTTACTGCCTTTTACTACTTATATACAATCTGTCATGCTTTTAATGTTTTATGTGAAACAATTTGAATTGTCTTGTAAATGCAATGTGCTATACAGATAAATTTGCCCTGCATTACCCATTTATAATATGGTTTATATAAGTTGCTGGAAAATCAAATAGGAGAAGGAGGCATCACATCAGAGTACAGCACAGTGGTTAAAAGAACTAAGAGTGGACCACAGCACTCTCTCTGAACAAGGTCCAGTTAGCATCACAGTGGCAGATATCCAGCAAAAAATCTCAGGTATGAAGAACTGGTCAGCACCTGGCCCGGACATGATCTATGCTACTGGTTAAAGATACTAACTTAACTCCATGAGCCCCTGGCTGCACAAATGAACCAACTTTTGAGGGATGGGACCCACCCTGAATGGCTGACCAAGGGACGGATAGTCCTGATACTGAAAAAGTTCCCCAAAAGGAACATTCCCATCCAACTATCAGCCAATAACCAGTCTCTCCACAACATGGAAGCTTCTGTCTGGCATCGTTGTGGCTAAGATAAATAGGCACAAGGATCAATACATGATAGAGACACAGAAAGGCATTGGTAAAGGTAGCAGAGAAGCCAAACACCAGCTACTAGTTGACAAAATTGTCGCCTGAGGCTGCAAAACCAGACAGACAAATCTGTGCACTGCCTGGATTGATTACCAGAAAGCCAATGTCACATTCAAGGATCCTTGAATGCCTGAAGCTTTACAAGATCAACAACACTCTTAAAGCCTTCATTCATTCAAACTCAATAAGGTTGTGGCAGACCACCCTTGAGGCCAACTTCGAGCCAATTGCACAAGTCTTCATCAAATGTGTCATATACCAACAAGATGCTCTGTTCCCGCTGTTGTTCTGCATAGGCCTGAACCCCCTCAGCCAATTAATCTATAGCTACCGGCTCAAGAATGGGGCCACCATCAGCCACCTTCTCTAAATGGATGACATCAAGCTGTGCACTAAGAGTGAGCGAGACATTGACTGACTGATCCACACCACCAGGTTCTACAGCATGGACATCGGAACGTCATTTGGACTGGAGAAATGTGGCCGAATGGTAAGAAAGAGAGGAAAGGTAGTCAATACAGAGGGCAGAGCACTCCCAGAGGGCAGAATAACAGATGATTTACTGCCGGCAGAATAACAGATGTTGAGGAGAGCTACAAGTACCTTGGGATAACAAGCAAATGACAACCACTATGAAGCCACAAGTAAAGCTGGCACAGCCATATATCTGCAACGAGCAAGGTAAGTCCTGAGAAGTCAGCTCAATGGCAAGAAAAAGATCCAGGCAATTAACAGCTATGCCCTGCCAGTAATCAGACACCCAGCTGGAATAATAAGCTGGCCAAAAGAGAGAGTTTAGACCACAGATGTTAAAACATGGAAGCTTTTTACCATGCATTTAAGGTACCACCCCAAATCCAGTGTCTGGAGACTATACATTTTCTTTTTTTAACCTGTCTTGTCCACCATCTTAGCAAGCCGAATGATAGTCTGGTTGCTGTGTTTTGCCGAACAAATTCGCTCTGCCAAGGGGAGGTTTATGGATATAAAGCCAGTCAGTCATTATCTGTACCGCTTATTCCATAACGGGTCGCGGGGTAACCGAGAGCCTATCCCAGCATTGTTTCAGGTGAGAGGCAGGGTACACCCTGGACAGGTCACCAGTCCATCGCAGGATATAAAGCTCCTCTTGATAATCTGAGACAGTGTAAACATGGATTTGATATCCTTCCTTGCTCTCCAGTCAGCTCACTTTTTGATTGGCTACATTCTGTTCCATGTCACAATCCACACAGTCACAACTCAGGAGTCGTTGGCTTTCCTCACACACATGAAGATTTTTGGTCATAAATATAGAACATGTTTAATACTTCCGATTGTCCGCTATGACCGTTTTCGGAGCTGATTGTTGGGAGAAATTTGGTCGTAATACACCTCAGAGCAAATGATAATTTCATAAGATAATCTTATAATTTATTTTTTATTTTTTTACGTGTCTTCTCTAGCATCTTAGCAAGCCGAATGATAGTCTGGTTGCTGTGTTTCGCCAAAGAAATTTGCTCTGCCAGGGGGAGGTTTATGGATATAAAGCTCCTCTTGATAATATGATAATTTATTGTTATTTATTTACTTTGAATTATGGAACCTACGTAATCTTGCTGGACCTGACTGGAGGGGAAAGAAAAAGAAGGAAGATAGCAAAAGAGAAAGCAGAAAGAAGAAAGAGGTGACAAAAACACAGCAAATAAAAGGCAACAACCCTTCCATCTAAGCCATCACCAGACAACAAATTGCTACACCAGAAAACTTTCTACGGCTTTCGCAGAAAAAGTAGAGCTGACAGTAATCAAGTTCCTAAATACTACCCCCCCCCCCAAAAAAAAGACATATCACAAACGTATTACAACAACAATCAAAGTACCAGATACACGCTCAGAAAGAAAAAACTAAAATACTGTATCTCTCAATGTATAGACCCACAGGCCAACTCAGTGACCGTGTCAGCATGAAAAGTATAAGAATAAGGAGTGATCAGTGATGAGGAGTGCTGAGTCAGATAATGCAAATGCGACCACACCTCCACATAGGCCAGAGGCAGACTAAGGCAGCCCAGAGACCCGGGTTCTTAGCAGCAACCCCGGAGCATAAACCCTTTGCAATCACTGGCTTACAAACATTTCCAGGAATCGTTGCCTGTGGATACAGTTCAACGTATCATCCACAAATGAAGGTTAAAGCTCTGTCATGCAAACAACAAGCCATATGTGAAAATGATACAGAAAGACTGCTGTCTTTTTTAGGTCAAAGCTCATTTGAAAAGGACTGAGGCAAAGTGGAAAATTGCTCTGTGGTCAGATGAATAAAAAGTAGTGCTGGGGAACTGTCAAAATTTTTTAGCGCGATTAATCTCATGACATATTGCGATTAGTTGCAATATGTGCGCAAAATGTCTCTTTCCTTTCAAACAAGGCCTACGGCTATATAAAGAAAATGCAGTAAGTTTTGGTTTACAAACACCACATCAGGGTCTCCAACCTGCGACTCTGGAGCCACAAGTGGCTCTCTGGACCTTTCACAATGCCTATAAATACATGGCTAAAATATTTTTTTAAGTCTATTTTTTTTTGTCAGTAGGTTGGAAACTATGGACTTCTTTATTTTTATTTTTTTACTTTACTTTTTTTAATTTTCCACAAATATCTACATCCTTTAGAAGAAATCTGTCTATCCTCTTTTTATACAAGCTTTATGTTTTTTCTTCATTTTAAAACCTAAGAATGGAAATAAAAATGTGGTTCTTCAAAAATAACCTATGGTGGTTCTTTATTAAAAAATATATATTAAGTTGCCTTTTTAAAAAGGTCCCGTAACATTTGCATTTCTAAAGGAGTTTTATTTAGCTGGCTGAGGGAAAAATGGCTCTTTGGATTGTAAAGGCTGCAGACCCCTGAACTAAACACATAAACACATTTAGCAGCAATTTTCTCTTTAAACAGCAACAGTTAAAATATTTTTTTATATATATAAAATCAAATATTTATGACAAAGTAGGATGAAATGTTCAGGATTTACTAACTAAGAGGTAAAAAGTCAGCAGGATGAATTTAAAGTTTTGAAGCTGCTTCCTTCTAAACACAGAAGGAACAATATCTGATGAATATCAGCCATCAGTTGAACATGCAGAAAGCAGGATTACAATCTCACAGCTTCTAGATGTGAGGAGAGAGAAATATTCATAATATGCACAATAACTTTAGTGCTTCATCCATCCATCCATTTTCTGCCGTTTATCCGGAGTCGGGTCCTCTCGATGAGGAGCAATTAACGCGTTAACATGCCCAGCACTAATCAAAAGTTGAAATTCTCTCTGGAAATCATAGATGCAATGTCCTTCAGAGAGAGTACAGAGAAGAAGGACCATCTGGCTTGTTATCAGTGCTCAATTACATAGTCTGCATCTCTGATGGTATAGTGGCAGATTAGTTTCTATGGAATGGACAACTGCACATCTGGAAAGGTATCATCAATGCTGGAAGATATAAACTGGTTTTAAAGTGACATATATTGCTATGCAGACGTCTTGTTTTCACAGAACGTTAGACAATGCTAAATTTGATGGTACGTCTAATTTACTTTAACAGCACGGCTTCACAGTAGAAGGGTTCTGTTGTGCTGGAATGACCTGCTTGCAGTCCAGGCCTTTCACCAAATAAAACGCATTTGATGCAATGTGCAATGTAAAATGCATCAAGAAGAACTAGGAATCTTAAGCAGCTGGAAAACTATATCAGACAACAATGGGACAATATTCTTCTCCCAAAAGTGCTGCCGTTAAAAGAAGAGGGGATGGTCCAGTATTAAACATGACCTTGTCCCAACTTTTTAAAGATATTCTAATGTAATCAAATTTAAGATGAGCTCATATTTTTCACAATTACAAATACAAAAGTAAAATGTATCACATTTTACAACTGATAAAATATTCCATTTGTGACAATTATTCACTTGTTATGGCTTTAAATCTGGTATCGTCTGAGGTTAAACTCTGATTTTGGTGCCATTACACAGTCAGACTAAACTGAAGGTTAAGTTTTTTAAAAGCATCTTGTTGAAACTGGATGAGTTGCTTTTTAACACAAAACTAGGTCAGTATTGACCACACCAAAGAAATATTCAAACATCAAGCTTTGTTAATGATAACATAATCCCAGATCCAGATTCTCTAAAACAGAGCGTACAAGACTAGTGTCAGTCCTGTAAAAGGAAGGATGATGTGAAAGCACAAGTCTCAGGAGATGAGTCGTTCCTCTAAACCACTTTTCAGGGTTAAGGCAAGGCCAAATGCTTTGGGTGGGATAAGATATCTGAGAAGTGCGCAACGAATTCTGAAAGAAACTAATATTTGTTAATGACTGCCAGTATGTTTAGAACTACACATAAGACATGTGTCAGGTATAACTAACAAAAAGTAAGATTTAGAAACAGCTGAAGAAACAGTGAGAAAGAAAAAAACTGACAGGAAAACAACAAACAGGGAACAGGCTGAGGTCTACAAAAATCCAGGTAAAAAAGAAAACAATGGCAAGCAAGACAGGAAAGAATACAAACATAGTGACAACTGACTAAGCTATAAATACAAGGATGTATAAAACACAGGGAGATCTGATGATGGCAGCGGGGGAAGCAATCACTGGAGGAAAATGGGTGAAGGCAGGAAGTAAAACAAGGTATGACTCAATGTTCTTTCAAAATGAAAATGAAGCTCCGAGAATAAACAAATTTCAAAAGTAATGACAAGATTCACATTAGGGATGTAATGAGGTGATAGTAGGGTGGATGTAAAGAGACAAACCTGACAACACAATGCACCTCATCAGCACTAAAATGTGGTGGTGGGAATATTTAAGTCTGGGTGTTTTTATAGTTTGTCTTAAAGAATAATTCTCCTGTTTAAAGAGCTCACGTTTGGTCTTTCTGTTCATTTACTATGAAGTGAAGGAACGTTGAGAGAAAAGTACACACAGCAGGAAAAACAAATGGAAGGTCTCTACAACATTTGCATACTGTATAACCAACCTGTGAATGTCCTCCAGAGCTTGAGCCAGTTTGAGCAGAGGTGTCTTGATGCGTTTCCTGAGGTTGTGCTGCAAGAGGGGCAGGCAGATACTCCACTGGGTAACACACACTGCCTGCACAGCTTGAGGGCCCCCCTCCCTCACGGCAGTCTTCAGCCACTGATCCAGCTTGTCTATCTCCTTCAGGCGGGCCTGTGGGATAACAATTGCAGGCTGATAATCTCTCCTGTAGTGATGACAGCGCAGCACTTCTATCACTTGGCAAGTATACACAGATTAAATTTGGCTGAATATGTTAAATGAGCCAATTCTTAATTCAGGGACTTTTCACAGTGTAGTATGTAATCAGATTACACTATGACCTGATCCTGCTCCCCTTTTTGATTAGTTGCCTTGTCAGAAAGAAGAAAACGTATTAGATAGATTAACTGATAATCAAAAAATGTCACTGAAACTGTTCTAACTTGTTTTAGACACTATTAAAAAGAGAGATTTCAGGATTTACTTTTCAAATACAGAAAAAAAAATTTTACAAAACAAAAAAAACAAAACTCTCATCACGATTATACCATCAGGCCAAAAACAGGTGGGCAGGAATGGGCCATAGCCAACATCATCTTTAAGGTCACTTCTGAGGCTTTAGCAGTGCATGATCAGAGTTCATCAGAGTTGGCATCAAGTGCTTGACACATTTGAGCAAGGCAGGGCTACCATTATATACATATATGTATTTTTATTCAAAATATATGTAAAGTAACATCTCACAAAATGATAATTCTTTTAAAAATTAGGATTAAAAAAAAAGTATTACTTAATTGGCCACTCCCTGTGCATCTAATCAGTTTTTGTCTATGTACTGGGGGGTTTAGTGAGGTTATTGACAAGTGGTGCTATGGTAGTGGAGTAGTTCATTTCTATTCTGGTAATCTTGATGTTTTCTGCACCATTTCTTTAACGAAACATGTCTGAGAAACACCACAGTGCAGATAATTTGTTCATAGTTATCTTTACTTCAGTTTTGTCAGGGTGGATGGATTTCCAAGGATGGAAAAGGACTCAGCCAGAATACATCACTTGTGACAAGACGTTAGATAATGAAATTATCTAACGTCTTGTCACCTCTAACGTGGGGTGTATAAGTGATGGACAGGAAGCTGATTATAGAGAAATGGTCAGTCAGTTTCTGAGATGGTGTGAAAACAATCACCTCATCTTGAACACAATTAAAATACATTTCAATTTTAGGAGGAAACAAAACACTTTTCCCTTCCCAGGAGAAGAGGTGGAGGAGGATTAAAAATACCTTGGAGTTCAACTGGACAACAGACGAGACCTGGAAATGCAGCACAGAAGAATCTACAAGAAAACTTAGAGCAGACTCTTCTTCTTAAGGAAGCTGAGATCCTTCAATGTCTTACACTGTAAACAAAGAATCATTATATAAACTTACTAGTCACTTTTTTGGTGACACGTGTTCATTTGCTTGTTAACACAAATTTCTAATCAGCCAATCACTGGCACTGTCAGCTTTGAACAGGAAACTGAGGCTAGAAGTCACACAGACTTGCCAAACTTGAACAAAAGAAAATTGGAAAAATGTTTCCTTGTCTGAAGATTCTCGACTGCAGCTGCAACATTCAGATGGTAGGGTTAGAATTAGGTGGAAATAACATTGAAGCATGGATCCATTCTGCCTTGTATCAATGGTTTGTCCAAGTATCCACTGAGCATGGTTTAAAGACCAAAGTCTACCTAAGTATTGTTGCTGACCATAACCATCCCTTTATGACCTCAGTGCATCATCTTCTGATGGCTACTTCTATATGAATGTATATTGTGGCTGTTTAAGGGTAATTCACCTGAACCACTGGCCCCATAACTGAAAGGATTTTTTGCTCCGGGCTACAAGCTCTTCCATTACAAGCGTGTGCTTAGCTCTTTCCCAAAGTGGCCTGATGGTATAAATGCAGCTAATAAGTATTTCACTTGCATTATAAAAGGTGGTAAAAACCATGATCAATAATTGCTATGATCGAGTACCTCCACACTGGCTTTGGAGTAGTCATTGATCTTTGCTTCCTTCTTTAGGAGGTTGATTTCACAGTTGACACAGTCCATTATTATACGTTGGCCAATATTCTAAAGAGATTTAAACAAGCAACAGAGAATTTAGTGTTCAGTAATGTATAAAGCATAAGACGGCTAGTCTACAACATACTGTTAATGTCTCTTTTTTTGTATCAAAGGAACTTGCACATGCAAAATAGCTAATTATGTACAAAAGACTTAAAAGAACAAAGGTCCTTTCTTTTAAATAAATTCCACATTGCTGTAAGTAAAATTACAGCAATATCTTAAGTTCTTGATCATGAGCTCAGCTAATTTAGATCATCTATTGTCAGTGGCTTCCTTAAGAGGCAATGTCACATTCATGAATATATATGAACGTCTCTATAATAATAGACACAATTACAGCTGCTGCTTCTCCTGCTTAAGGTTTTAAGAGAATATTGGATACTCACAGCCTCTCCTGCCGACTTCAGCTCTTTCAAACAGTCGGTGGCTACTTTCTGATGCTTCACTTGCAAGGCCAGCAGAGCCAACTCCAGGAGGAAGGCAACCCTGCAAATCCCAGATAAAACATAATTTATACAATTCACATTACTTCAGTACAGTAATCTGAGCTGTGCACTGCCCTTTGGGATGTGGCAGGTTTACACCAGTGGGAGGTTTAGGAAGAGAAACAACAAAGGAGATTTGATCAGACCTCTCTGGGTCACAAACCTGTCAGACGACTGGACGGGTGTTGGGCTCTGCAGAGGGCTAGAGTTCACAGGCGTAGCAGGTGTTTTGGTACAATCCACCAAGAGCCAGAAAATCTCCTCTAGCTTAAAAAAATCCTCTTTGGTCAGCTTGTTTTCATTTATCCCTATCCAACTGATACAAACACCAAGAAAACTGTCAGTGTGCATTTTTACACACAAGTATACACATGCATTTGTATTTTAATTCACCCTCTAACATCTTCACGCCAAACAGTGCATAGACCTAAGGCAAAATAACCTATATATTGCTGATGATGGCTGGGTCAGACTGAGTCACATTGTCTGCGTTTATTGCTGGAATAAGGAACCATAAGGAGCTCTGACATGAGTACATGCCTGCACAGAGGATGTGGGGGTTGGGTTTGTACTACAGTGCAGCACACCAGAAAAACCCAGCACTTTGCTATCAACATGTGCAGTCAACTAGTTAAAAATTGTGGGACAGCAAAGGCTGAGCTGTGTGCCAGCGATCGCTGGCTTCTTGAAACAGGTTTTAAAAAGTATGAAGAAATAAAAGTTGAAGCTCAAATCACAACAATGTCCTGTAACTCCTGCACCCTATAAAAACATATTGAAGATTAAAACCATGAAAAATAAATAACACAAAAAACTATTTTGACCTTCATAAGACCAACATTAGCACCATCACTCATAAAGTGACTCAGCTTGCTTTAATAGCTGCAGGATGTTTTAAAAACAGTAAAACATGAAGTCAAAGTCAGTTCATTTTGTGGGCAGCTACATAACAAACTTGTTAACTTTGCTGCAGCTATGTAGATAGGATGGGCTTTTATGACGACAGAATTAAAACAAAGCTGCCTATCTTCAGCACTGTGAAAGCAGAATAAATAAACCTTAATGTAAATATAAAGCACATTCTTTCCTTACCTTTTAAATTTCTGCATTTTGTAAATCACTGCTAAAGTGGAACACTGCTGGCTCATTTCCAGCAGGACCTCGTCATTAAACAGCTTGTGTTGCACCTAAGAAAACAAACATTAGAAGTACAGCATAGTGTGTTTAATATTTAACAAAAGACATGAAAAGCAGCCCATATTTAGCTTATGCTAAATCAACCCTAAATTCCAGAAAGAAAGTGGGAACCTGTGTAAAATGTAAATACAAATGCAATGATTTGCAGACCTCATCAACCCATATTTTATGCCGAATATAACATATAATTGAAACTGAGACATTTTATAATTTAATGGAAAATATTAGCTCATTTTGAATTTAATGGCAGCAACACACACACAAAGTTGGAACAGTAGCAACAAAATGTTGGAAAAATTATTTGCACAAATCCAAAACAAACAGAGGAACATTTGACATCTAAATAATTTAAAGGCTAAAAAAGTAGGGATTTTTCAGAATTTTTTTTTTTAAATGTTCGCATTTGTTGCGAGGGATAAAAGGAAGCTTCCCTATAAACAAACTGTCCTCTACATCAACAATGTCTTTGTCAAGCTTTTCTCCTTTCAAAATAAGAGTTACGTGATGGAATAACTTCAGTGCACTGTGTAGCTCTTTAAAACTTCCTGGTTTGTTAACCAATCATATGCGACTCCCCAAGGTTGCCAAACAACAGTGCAGCGTTTGGTGCTTTTTGTCGGCAAAAGAGCCTGCATTAATGATGTTTACTCTGGGTTTTTCTCTTTTAACTGCGGTTCTGATTTGAAACACTAGGTGGCAATGCTTCTTATGTTGCCTTTAATTGGCAATATCCCAGTAACATGGCATGAAAGGCAGCTGCCCTGAGGCAGCATTGTATTAAAACAGACATGATTCTCTACTGTAGCTCACTGCGTGGACTTGGAAACGGTTCCAGGAATCACTGCCTGATAACAGTTCACCATAAAATCCACAAAGAAGCCGTATGTTGTTGTGTCCCAACTTTTCCTATTTCATAAAACCCTGACATTTATAGATTCATGGATATAACCTGTATAATAAAAGTTATGTCACAATAAAAAATATGACATGTTGCTTACCAGAACTGTATAGAATCTTGGATAAAGATGTGGAGTATGTGTGCTGATGAACTCTTCTGTAGTTTTGGCAAAGCTTGCAGTGTCCTCAACTTCTCCAGAGTCTACAAGACATTTCAGCAAGTTTCTGACCAGAAACAGAGAACAAATATATGGGCATTATCATGATGTGAATATTTCTACAGTCATAATAATAATATGAAGTATAATAATTTATAATAATGTCATTAATGATAATAAAAAAAATGTAAAAAACAGCCTACGCTTAGGTTCAAACCAGCAACCTTCTAGCTGTAAAGCCACAGTGGTAACCACCACACCACCATGCAGCTCCAGTATCTAATCTTTATGTATGTCTCCTGGCCAATTTCAACCTTATTTTAAATTAACCTCACAGATAAGTGGGCTTTCTTAAAGGTGGAAAGCTGTTTATTTCCAATATCTTGAGTTATTTTCACAACTTGTGGGCGGATTACACTCATTACACATAAATTCAAGATTAGCTAATATTTTAATGAAACGCTGTTAGTGCCAATGTGCCAACATCTGTGAGGTAAAACATGGTCGAAACATTAATATTTTTTGGACTATATTGTTTGATCTCTGGGTTTTTCTTTGACTGAGTTTGTACGCCAAAATTTTACTGACATGTTCATTTAATACAAATTCCTAAAAGCATTCATCCTGGTGTGTTGACTATGTTTTCTGCTAAGGGTCAATTACAGAAACACATTTTTTTCTCATAGTTTGATCATCTTAATGCATGCACTGCATTATTAAAGCAGTGCAGTTAGTTTGAAAAGAAAACCATGTTGCAGAGGCACTTACATCCTGAGTTCAGCCCTCCAACCATAGTCTTGGTCTGCCACATCCTCCAAACTTTGCACCACCTGCTTAAAGGAGGGGACCAAATGGAGGCGCCGCCCTGGCAGCAGGAGAGGACGTACTGTCTGGAAGTACAGCACTGAGGCGTTGAAAACGAGGAAGTGGTATCTGTAAGACACAAATCACAAGTGGAAAAAGTAAACATGAAACACTGAATTATTCATATGAAACGCAAGTAAGTCATTTCATCTCTTAGTACAACTCAATTAAGACCAAGAGTCAAATGTGTATGCGGTGAGTGCATTAACGATCGTCCAGTGAGCCACAGCACAGCGGCCCCAACAGGCTTTTCCATGTGAAATGAAAGATATTTAAGAATTCAAAGCACTGTTCTGGAGAGAAATGTGTGAACAGACTGTTTGAATGTTGCTAATTTATTCACCAGAGAGTGTGTTGTGCATTAGTCTGCACTGAATGTGCTCACTTTGGTGTTAATTGGGAATGTTCATTCAGCCTATTTATTGATATGTTAAAAGTTCATTAACTAAAAGATTCAGAAGTGATTGCTTGCTAAGGTTAAGCCAGTATTTTTCATAAATAAGACAGTTGTTATCTTTCACAAGTACTTGTATTACATTAACTTCTTTCACTGCTCCGATAAACCAGAAGTCATCTGTTAAAATTCAGATTCAGATTCAGATTCAACTTTATTGTCATTGCGCATGTCACAGGTACAAGGCAGCGAAATACAGGTTG
>JBAMHW010000018.1:6418100-6430520 GCA_037177495.1 Rhadinocentrus ornatus
ATATTATAATATGAATAGTGTACAGTAGTGGGTGATTTACATTATCTACAGGATGTATAGTATACAGTATGTACAGTATAGTACAGTACAGTGGATGATTTACATTATCTACAAAATTGAGAAATTCATTAAAAATAATTTACACTTAAGTGTAATTTGTGAATCAAACCTTCTGTTGTCAAGATTCTGGATGTGCAGCAAAGTACATGTTGTCTGCTAAACAAAAGCATTCCCTGTTGAGAATATTTTACTTTAATTACATCCTTTACAGGGGCAACCAGGTGCCAAGCAATATCAGAAATGATCAGCCATGCTCAGCAGGAACATTAAAAATAAAGCTGAACACACATCTGAGAGGTTGCATACCTTGGTTCGGCCTTTGAAATTTCAATTGCTTTTAGAAAGTACATCACAGCCTCTTCCAAGTCTTCCTAAAATAGAAGATTATTGATTTAAATGATGAAAAAAAAAATCTTTTAAGTGTGCTAAAATGGGAAAACACAACAGTAGATATTTCTTAGAGACCAAATCAAAAAAGGTGGCACAAGCAGAGGATTTTGTTTTTAAGCTATTGTAAGACATCTGCTCCATTTCTGGGCATGTATCTGTCACAGAAACACTAACAGACACACAGAACACCCTGAAGAAATATGTCCAATCACTGTCCTCACCACACTCCCAGTGGCCGGCGGAGACTTCAGCTGGCCCTTGCAGAGTAAGGCTCGACACAAAAATTGATTAGCCGGTGGATTGCCCTCAAAGTATATCTTTAGACATGCTGTGCTTATCTCCACATGCCCCAGCTGCAATCACAGAGACAGAAAGAGAGAGAGGGGGGGGGGCATAGAGACACAATACATATTTCAACTTCATGTGCACTTACTATTGTGAGACTAGTGTTTTTCCAAGAGTGATGCACTGTTAAAAATGTCTGAAACTATTGAATATATTGTTGTTTAAATTGATTATTCTTACGGGAAAAAAAATTAAATCTAGTGTAAAAGTCTTCTAGCAGATGTGTTATTCTGCACCTGAAAATGCCAGTAGCAACACAGCATTGGTATAAATGTACTAACAACCCTTAAGGGATGGAAAAGGTTTCTTGCTTTTAAAAGTCAAACCCACTTAATCCTCTCTAGATTACAATGTCAGCAATAATGCAGGAACTTCTACGGAAGAAGATGCTTACAGATTACAAAGGTAGACATTAACTTATATAAATGAGCCTCACATCTTTCAAAGTGAGATGCAAGTAATTAATTCCTGGGGATGCTGGCAGCATCATGTCTAAGGCAAAATTTCAGCCATGAAAAAAAAGAAGTGAACATTAAAAAATATGTATATATATATAAATAAAAAAACTTTTGACAGCACCTTAAGAGCAAGCTTACAGGCAAGTTTGAAGCATGTTTTCTCACTTGCGACTTTCATCAAGCATCAAGAGTTTCATGCTGACTGTCTTGATGTCTGAAACTGGCTATAGACCAGTGAGCACAGCTTTACCAGTGTGGGACAACACATCACGGTATGAACCTGGAGACTACAATTTTAAAGTCTATGTTGTAATATAGTACTGATTTAAGTTGAACTAGTATGAAGTACAATTAGAAAAGGAAATATTATTGCTACAATGCAGAAACTGTGAAATCTCATCCAATAAAAGAGTTATTTAAAAAGTATTTTCTGCTTATTGCTAGGGATAATAACTGCTTGATGTTTCCAATTCATTTGAAAAGAGTTCAAAGCTGTTAATTGTAAATAACATTGCAGAAAACATACAGCTATCCATGAAAGCTCCATGTTGAGTTCAATCATACAGTTGTAACCGGTGAGGAAGATTCACCTTTAACTGGTATAACAATAGGTACCTCACCTGCAAAGCTACTTCCGCACAAACAACGTACAAATCTGGGGCAATGCGTGGGGTTAGTCGGCTAGCTCCAGTTGCTGTTGAGTCCGCAATTAAACGGTAGGCAGACTGCAGAGCCCCAGAGTCTGTAAATGGGGGATAAACACAATAAATATACGTTAACAAATCTTCAAAGTTGAATATCTGCACTCGACAAACCTTGGTTTTCCATTGCCTGGGATAGAAATTCGCGAATGTCGATGTCCATTTTTTGCTGAAAACTGACGGGCTAACTTAGATAGTTAAAAAAATAAAATAAACTAATTACAAAAATGTTACTACTCGACCTTGATCTGGAATTAATTCATATACTTAATTTGACCATTACTTTACCAAATAAATAACGAAACTAGACTACGGAGCAATAGCAAGACCATTAGCTAAACGTTTATGTTTGGTTGTTAGGGAATCGTTACTAAGCAACCAGAGGTCGAGCTGTAACTACGGTAGAGGAACGGGACAAAATTGTTCAAGTTCCGTTTTACTTACTGTTACGCACATTTATTAGGCCCACTTATTACAAACAACTTTCTTCTTCTTCTTCTTCTTCTTCTTCTTTATGTTTTTATACAGTGAGTTCCTTAAAATGCTGCTTGTTGCAGTTCATTTGCTCTTCTGCCCGAGGCTATGCTTATATCACCACCAGTTGCAGGTCCAACAGGCAGTTTAACAGTCTGTGCCATCCGACTTATTTTGCTTTAGAAAAAACATGAATGTTTCTGATGTGAAGAAAATGTGTGGCTGATGGAGTTTCTTCGTTTCTCGCTTAGCCATCCCAGAGGATTAAACGGGAGACATACTGAACAATAAAGAGTAGGGAGAAGTGAGTAATAAAAAAAAGTAAAATTTTGCCTCAATTGGGGAAGTTTAAGAAGGCAATATGGACCTTTTTTTTTAGTTTAGCTTGACTTATTTTAGATTAAATGAGCCATTTACTAAAACTCAGTTTTGCAGTACTTTAATTTTCATTAAGCCATAATTTTCTTTTGCACAGTTTTCGATTTCTTTATATCACAGATGTTTAAATGGTTGTTGATTTATTTATTTAACAAAATCTGAAAATTATACACACAAAGCTAAGATTTGCGGGACTGCTGTGTTAGACTGCATTAGTTTTGACTGATAATAGAGTGGTAATGAAATACATAATTTGATTAAATGGCCCCTTTCATCAGTTCATCAGACTACCTTTTGTGTTTGTCTTTTTTTTCTTCTTTTGGACTTGTTTCCATCTGTTGTGTAATCTGGTGAGAATATCTGAATCACATGAAATTGACTGTTTTTATTCTCTGCTTACATGTTAAGTTGCAGAGAGAAATGTAACCATAGTCAGCATCATCACTGATCATGGAGAAAAGGTTATTGTTGCTCAACAAGCTGAGAAGGGTTATAAGACCATTTCCAAACAATTTTGTGTCCATGAGTCGACACTGAAAAACAATGTTCAAAGTTGCAACATTCAAAACAGTTGTCAGTCTGTTCCAGATGTGGACGTTCAAGCAAGTTCATCCCAAGATTAGATGGTCAGATGTTCAGAGCTATACATCTCAGACTCTACAGGCAGACAGCAGAATTGGAAAAAAGCTCAATAAGTGTGGCTTGTTTGGGAGGGCTGCAGGAGAAAACCTTTTCTGTCTAAAATAAGTCTCATCACAGGGTTTAGGTTCGCAAAGCTGCATAAAAGTAGAGATCTTGCCCATCAGAAACACATTATATGAAAACCCAACACAGCATATCTGTAGGAGCCTAAATACAAGTTTCGGTTATGTTTAAAGTTAATAAGGTTAATATTTCATGCATGTTTTCAGATTATTTAATATATAGGTGTTGTTTAATTTGAGCTAAAAATAAGAAGAAAACTTCTAAATGCTTAATTTAATTACATGCAGGGATATTTCCGTAACTTCGAAGAGGATTTTGTGCTCTAAAAGGATTTGCATATTAGATTGGCTTGGCATACAAGGAGAGGTGGGGCTGTTACCTGATCGGACAACAGTCAGGCAAGCATGGAGTAGAGCCACAGTTTTTTGACCTATCATTCTCTTGGAATTGTAGTTTATTTGCTTTTATTTTTCATACTATGGAGAACTAATGTATCAACTTTTGTGAAGTCTTAAAGTAAATTGTTCGACTGCATCCAAGGGATCTTGTGGAGTTTTTTACAAGTGACACGTGGATAAAAGCGGGGATTAGAGCACCAAACTAAGGCTTTATGTTAAAGGAAGATACAATATCAGCATAAGCAATGCATACCATCTATCTTTGCCTTGAATAGGAACTCCACTATATACAAAAGTTTTTTAAAGGCGGATTTAAGCTTGTGTGTTGTCTGCGTCCGCGTCACCGCCGTATGCTCTGCGTAGCTTCACCGAGGCTCGACAGTTTGTCCTTGTCAGATCCTTTTGGTTCATCTCTGTTTTGCTGGTTACCTCTTCCTAAGTTTGTGAACAATAAACCCTTGTACCTGCACCAACCTGCCTCATTGGGTCCTCACCTTCACCTACACTTAACAATCACACAAAAAAAGATTACTATAAGCTATTAAAACATGGGCTGTACAAGGGTTTTTCGTACATCTAATTTCCATTTGGTCTTGGGTTTTGTTAGATAAATAATGATAAGTTCAATATTCCATTTGTTCTCTTTTATCTGAGATTGTTTTTACTTTATTTCTAGACCTGGTAAAAACCAGATTTCTTTTTCTTTGTGGTCTAATAAGTAAAACTTAAGAACTACAAAAGGTGTACTTATTTTCACACTTTCTTTACAGTCAGTACTAATTAAATTGCTTACAATAAATTGCTGTTTGTACAAAATGTCAGTGATTGGTATTAAAATTACAAATGTCTCACAAAAATGCAGTGAAAATTGCAGGTAAACCATGGGCTTTTTATTTAGTGACTTCATTATTCTTTTAAACAAACTGCAGCCCCAACATGCAAAAACTATTTTTTTACAACTGAGAAACAGGATAGGCTTGTTTAATGTTGATTTTATGTGGTTTAAAGACTGCCAATCTGTTCCGCACAGATGGCGTTGTGTGATAGGAAAAGCTACCTAAAATCATAAAACTGTGTGTGTGTCATCTATTATGCTTCTACACTGCACCTGTCCTGTATAGCTTACAGATATTTTCTATAGTGTAATTAGTCCTCTTTAATAAGTTATATTGCAGTAACATTAAACCAATGTCTGTCAACATCAAATATTCTTTAATAAAACTGTAGAGACTAAAGTTGGACCAAAGCTTCAATATTTAACGTCAGTATATATGCTTTTTTTATGACAAGAAAAGAAATAACATTTCTAATATAGGATCCGAGGAGGTTATGGCCCAGGGAAATACAACCAGGGCATTTTCACTGTGGACAATTGTTATTTTAATATCCTGTCTCTGGAGCAGTACTTGAAATGTCTCATATACACAAAAAGAAACTTAAATATAGTGAATTACATGAATAACAAGCCTAGACTCTTTTTAGAATTAATTTTGAAGAACTATGGGGGTGAGGTGAAGTTCAAGCCAAAAAAAGAAAAAATATCTCAGGCTTCAGTTTGGGTTCAGTCGCAAATGTTTATTCAATTTAGCTTCTGTTTGCACATCACCATAAAACTACTACTAATTTTGTACTAAAATAATCCACCAGATTGGCTCCACTGACTGTGTTTAGAAGATGAATGAGACATTTTGCGGAACAATTTCCATTAACCGTAACTTTCCCCTAATCACATGGGATCAGACCCACTGTAAACATCACAGTTTTTTGGATCTGTTCATTACAGCTGTTGCTAATTTTGAATCTAAGGAAAATATATTTTTTTAAATATTTTTTTTAATATTTTTAGTAGTCAACTCACACAAGTTATTTCAAACCTTACTAATTTTAAATTTTTTTTAAGATGCACTATGCAGGGATGACCAAATGTGGACCTGTTGAACCACTGTCCTGCAGATTTACCTGCTGCCTGAGTCAAATTAGTAGTCATTAGGAGGCTTGTGCAGAACTTGAGAACAAGCTGTTATGTGGATCAGGTGTGATTCTGCAGGGAAACAAAAACCTGAAAGAAAGGTTGCGATCCTGCACTAAAGTGCTGCATATTGGCTCTACTCTCTACATTCAGGGAAAAAATAATATTTTAAATTTCTCAGTGGGTCCAGATGGATTTTAGTTCACATTAAAAACTCCTGGATAAGTTATGTTAAAAGCATATTTACTAAGCTGAACAAATGTCCATGTTTATCTGCAGGTTTTTAGCCCCGCGATGGACTGGTGACCTGTCCAGGGTGTACCCTGCCTCTCACCTGATACAATGCTGGGATAGGCTCCAGCTTCCCCTGCGACCCGTAATGAATGAATGAATCTGCAAGTTTTCCAAATTCTGGAAAGCAAAGATATCATCCAGAGGAGAGGGACAGAGCATTTGTCAGTTTAAGCTATACATCAAGTTACTAAATGCTAGTATAAAGGGTGAGAATGGATTTCAAATTCCTTGGATAAAATGCAGTTTTCTAAGCAGACCGGAGAACAGGCATCACTTACAACCAAAAGTGACTTGCAACTTGACTTGGACTTGCAAAAAAGAACTTGTGAACATCTCTGGAAGCCAACCACATTTAATGAGGATACAACTGCAATTATGTCAAGATGGATAATTGACATCAAGTTGTGAAATGACATTAATTGGCAGAATTTTATAGAGATTCGAACCAAAACCTCCTGTCTTTTACACCAGGAAGGTCTTTTGCATTAAAGAAAAACAAAAAATATGAGTCAGAAGGGATTTGTAAGCTGTTTTAATGCATTTTCAATTAAAATATTTAGAGGTTTTATTGGGTTTTAGGCAAATAATTAAGAAGAGTATAAGCTAATCCTCAAACCATCCCATTTAGAGGCAACCGATTGGTCCAGTATTCTGCCCAGTCTTTGGATAGAATCCAGCAAACTTGTAAAAATCTATCATCTTCAAAGTTATAACACATTGCACCGCAATTAATTAAATAAGGATAATTTTACAGTGGTAGTGTTTACATTAATGTATATGATTTGCAATGAGTTTGCGTAAAGGTAGGCTTAAATGCATGCGCAGCTCACCTCACATTCATAATGAATCAAAGCCACTGTGTGCAGTAATCTCACATGCATTATCTAGCCCCTGATAGGATTACTTTGAACATCTTTGAAAATCCTCACAACACCAGCATATGCTTAAGTTGTGAAATCCGCAGGAACCAATGAAATATTGATCAGCTCTCAAATTATTATCAATAATTGATCATTTTGCACATGTGGAATCCACATGCACAATAAGGGCACGAGCCAAACAGCTATTATTGCCTAAATTTTACAGAGTGGTTGTTTCTCTGCTCCTTTACTGCTTAGATTTGCATAGATTTACAGAATATCCTGCACCAAAACTGTTAATGTGCATTAGAAAAGTAAGATTTCTTGTGTCTCTAAAGGTGCACAATGCAGCAGTTTCAGTCTCAACCAGAAATCTTAAACACAAAGCAGATCATCGCAGAAATGAAGCTCAACCTGGCAAGAGAAGTGGAAAAACATGAAACTCAGCAAAGCTGTTAACATATTTTGAGGTGAAGGTGCAAGTCTATAAATTAAGTCTATAAAATACCAAACAAAGGCAGGAAGCAAAGTGGGGTATAGTTAAAAAAACAAAAAAACAGGAAATGAAGCTAAAAGATGAAACATGGAAATGCTAAATCAGAAAACAAGGACAAAAGCAAAAAACCAAACCCACAGACCATAAGAGGCTTTGATTTTACAGACTTGTAGAGTAGCCATCACTAAAACAAAAAGTTCCCTCACCTTCTGTCTGTGCTTTTCCTTAAATCTGAGATTTTAACATCTACTGAGAAAGCTGTAATTATACATCAGACATTTGAAGCCAACATTTACTATGAAACAGAGAACTGTTGTGCTTAAAATCTTTGATTTGTTCTTTTTTTCTGTTTTAAATGAGTTTTTAATCAATGCATATCAGTGCATTCAAGTTTGATTTACATTTTACTAAGTGTTACAACTCGTATCAATAGTCCAACCAGGCAAGGAGGCTGATTAGCTATCCTCCCTTACACTACTATTTTCATTTTTATTTGACTTTTTTCTTTGCAGTTTGCCTCATTTCTTTTTTCTTCACTCTACCTGGTTTTAATGTGTTCAAGTTCCACCAAGCTGAGTTTTCCATAGCTGTAACATTAGCAGAGCAAGTAGTCTTGGACAATCTGTCACTGAAACTACTAATATCTACAGCTATAGAGCAAAGCAAGGTCTTATTATTTTTTAGGCAAACTGTAAAAAAAGAAATCTTTAAAAAGGTTTACAGTGGTCCCTCGCCATATCGTGGTTCATCTTCTGTGGTCTCTCTGTTTCGCGGATTTATTTTGTATGCAGCACTGCATATTTAAGTATATGTAAATCCTATTTTAACTATTCTATGTCCAAATTTTACTGTAGGAATCGGCCCACTGTGCTTTCTTGATTAAACAACGTTACACACGAGGGTGGGGACGCAGCGCCAGCAGAGAAGCTGTAATATATTTTACGGGGTGAATAATTATTAATAAAGTTACGTTGTTAAATTTGTTATGTGTTTTTATGCCTCCAATTATCTCTCTCTCTCAGTTTAAGCAAATTATCAGTAAGGCTGCTTAGTCAGTAAGACAGTACTTTACAGAGAAGTTTGAACAGATTTTGTCATTTATCTTAGTGCATCTAAAGTTAACTCTATGCTGAAAAAGCCAACTTTAAGCATGATGCTTTTAATTAAGCTCCAAAGCTCTATTTTATAACAGCAATAACAATCACTGATTGGATAATAAACCCGCTGGCTTTTAGTCTAAGTTCTCATTTCAAATCCTCATGACAGTGAATCAGCTGCTTATTGATGTGAAAGGAACTGACTAAACAAAAACGTGACAAAGCATAATACTGTTGGGATTTTTTCTTTTCCGTCACACAGCTGGTGATATTCATTTTCCTTTCCCTGTTGCAATTAGGGTAACATGAGTTTTTGGTGCAGAATTCCAGCAATCTCATGTAATGCTGAGTCATTATGAGCTAAAACATAATATAAAGCTTTGCTGCTTGGATGTGTGATCCCTCAAGATTACTGTAATCAGATTATTTTACACAGAATGTGTTCATTTAACATCTTTATGGTACTAAAAGTGTTATGCACACTTTCAGGATGTCTTAAATTCCATAGCTCAATCAGTTGGACACTTAAACATAATCCTGTCTGATAGAGGTGGACCATTAGACGTGCAGTTGCTTATCTACACAAGCATGTGTTTAAACTGCTAATGAGGGTGTTGAGTCACTGCTCACGCTTTTATTGAGGATGACGCATGCCACTGATTTGTTTAAACACAGACGTTGTGGGGATTGGATTTGATGGCACCCTGGATGCATACTTAGTAAAAACCGAAGTGATGCCCAATCCTTCACTGCATGTTTCGGCTGAATTGGTTGATCTCCATAAAGATTAATCATATTAGTCAATCAAGCAAGGCATTACTGTGCTGTATGCTGGAAATTAAATTGAAAAGGAAAAGTCAATGTACATAATATATTTTAAGTACATGGCATCCAGTCCTCCATTAGCTACGGTATGTTCACCAGTATCACAGGTACCTGTCTTATCTGACAGGGCTGTCACGTTTTCTTTTAAGTTCAAACATTTGTTTGATTCGGGCTAAACTTTGAACATCAACAGCCCTTTTTAATTAAAAAGTTTGTTTGTAGGTCCTTCAGAGCATAGGCTGTATAGATGCATCATACAGTAGTACAAGTTTGACCTAATGGATGCCCTGCTAATAGAAGCTAATGTTATCATTGCTACATTTATTTAAAATCAGAGGAAAATAGCAACTAACAGCTGCCCTACAATGAAAAAAACACCAAATAATCAATGAAGCAGTGTTTGGAAGTATTTCAGATTCTGTTTCTTCAATGGTTTTGTGAATCAACTTTATAGAGAGCAGCTGTTATTCTGTAACAAAATCAAATCTGATGACTCATCTGTTAGCTTACTACCTTTCAGAAGCTGAAGCTACAGATACAAGTGTGTCAGCATTATGTCTTGTCTGATTTCCTTGTCTGATCAGCCATTGCCAGAAGCTTTAAAACGGGCATTACAGCAAGATGACAATATTTGTATGTAATAATATGCATAATTTTGTTACTGTTTAGGAACTGGAGTCATCACTTATAGTTTCAAAATGCAACAATCAAACAGATTCAAAGAATTGCTGTTTTTGGATTGGAAAAACTTGATTTTTGGAGAATATGTCAAACCTATTTCCTGATAAGATTGTCATGGATAAGTCACTAATCCAAATAGGCAGTGTGTGTATATGAGAGACAGAAACATGGTGGCAGCGGTAATGGACCTCACGAGTGCCCACCGAGAGTTGCAGCAGCAACCTTAATGCCATCGGACCAGCCTGATACCAGACAGTCGTGCAGCATGGAAGGTTTGAAGCCACCGCTAACTTCGTGCCTGGACTCCATCAATCTTTTGAAGACATGGAAGAAATGGAGTGACGAATTTAACTGTGACGGCAGACAACGATGGAAAAATGGTCAAACTTTTCAGCTATCTTGTCGGAGAGTGTGGCAGAGAGCTACTGGACACGTTAATGGGTGACATAGCTAAAGATACATGGAAGTTGGATGACATTATTAGCAAATTCGAATAGCACTGCAACCCAAGTGTAAATGAGACTGTGGAGCGCTATCGTTTCTTCACGAAGACGCAAGGTGCCTGTGAAACGATGGACATGTGCATCACGGAACTGAAGCTGATGGCTAAAACATGCATTTTTGGAACATTAAGAGACTCGTTTATTTGAGATCATGTTGTGTGTGGTATTAGCGACGCAAGTATGAGGGAGAGACTACTCCGTGAAAAGAACCTGACACTGGAAACATGCTTACAATTGTGCAGGGCCCGCAGAGCTGTCACGTGTGAAAAATAAAGCGATCTCCGGCTCAGTTGATGAAGGCATACAATGCAGTACATGTAACAACATGAGAGGAACAAACTAGCGGTACAGCTGAATGCAAGTTCTGTGGGAGGAAGCATGAAAGGAGCAAAAAAAATGCCCAGCATATGGCAAAAATGCAAGAGGTGTGGCAAAGACAACCATTTTGCAGTTAAATGCAGAGTACGCCCAAAACACAGACAAAAGAAACCAGTACAAACACACAGAATGTGAAAGAGAAAAGTACGAAGAAATTCTCTGTGTCACAAAAGATATGGAGGAGAAGGTTAATGCGGTGAACACTAATGATGCTCAGCTCTTTGCAGGCATGTTGTTAGGCAAAGATATTATGAAATTTCAGATTGACTGTGGTGCTAGCTGTAATGTCATGCCAACAAACTACTGAATCCAGACACAATACTGGAGGAGACAAAAACTATACTTGTGATGTACAACAAAAGCAAACTGAAACCGTTGGGAAAATGCAAACTGAAATTAAGAAACCCAAGGAAACAGAAACTATCGGTTAGAATTCCAAGTAGTAGAGAGAGATGGCACAATGCCCCTGCTTGGTAAAAAAGAGGCTATGAAGCTTATTAGGGTACAATATGAGAACATTTTGGTGATTGTCAGCATCATAACCTCAGGAAAGCACACCAATGCACAGTGGACAATAGAGGAAATTAAAAAGGAATATGAGGATGTGTTCACTGGTGATGCTTGTTTTGATGGAGAGTATAAACTGGAAGTTGACAGCAGTATAGAGCCGGTGCAACTGCCCAAAGGATCCATTCCAGTTTCCATGATAAAGCCGTTGAAGGAGGAACTGCAGGAACTTCAGCGCAGAGGAATCATCACACCAGTCGAATGCAGCACAGATTGGATCAGTAGCATGGTCATAGTACAGAAACAGAATGGGAAACCAAGGGTGTGCGTCAACCCAAAACCCTTGAATAAGGTGTTAAAACGCGACCACTTCCCACTACAAACTATTGAGGACATACTGCCTGACTTCTCTCAAACAGAAGTATTAACTGTTTGTGATATAAAAAGTGGGTTTTGGCATGTTTAGCTGGAAGAATAGTCCAGATATTTGATGATGTTCTCAACTCCATTTGGACGTTACAGATGGCAGAGGACGCCAATGGGCATTAGCCCAGCACCGGAGATATTTCAACGGAAGCTCACATAAGCCTTGGAGGGTCTTCCAGGTCTGTATATTTTTGCAGATGACATACTGATTACAAGTCAAGGTGATGTCAGGTAGCCTTCGGCGACCGAGTGGTTAACTCGCTCTGGGAACTGTAATGCTAGCCCTTTAGCTAAACCTGCCGTCTTAGAAGTTGCATCTGGGAGCGAGAAGAGTTGTTAGACTAGAGAGAGAGGGTCACGTCAAGCTGTTATAGTGGGAGGAAGTCAAATCAAATCAAATCAAGTCAAATCAAATCAAATCAAGTTTATTTGTATAGCCCTATATCACAACAAAGTTGTCTCAGAGGACTTTACA
>JBAMHW010000018.1:6449621-6461153 GCA_037177495.1 Rhadinocentrus ornatus
CCCCCCCCCCCCCCCCCCCCCCCCCCCCCCCCCCCCCCCCCCCCCCCCCCCCCCCCCCCCCCACCCCCCCCCCCCCCTCCCCCCCCCCCCCCCCCCCCCCCCCCCCCCCCCCCCCCCCCCCCCCCCCCCCCCACACCACAAAAACATTCCTTAGGAGCTAGACAATGCCATAAAAAACATTAGGCCCTTAACTTCAAATAAATCCCACTACCGGAGCTTCCACTCCAGCTTTATTCTCAATGCCCCTCCTACAAAACAAACCAACATTAACTGAGATTCACTTTACAGTTAAAGCAATACCCAGACACAAAAAGTGCATGTGCACATTAACCCACAAATATAATTTAGTCACAACTATAAAATATTCAAAATGACTCCATATACAGGTTCTTCAAAAATAATTAGTTACATCAATAGGAACACCCCTTCAAAGTATCTACACTTGGTACATATAATGCCACCAGCTCTATAAAGGCATTTGGACACCCACCATTCTGCTTTATAAGTATTATACATTTTACTCTGGCAGCTATTTTACTTAATTTTATCTTATTTACTATATGTTGCATTTTGTCTTCTCTAATATGTTGTTGCAATTATTCTATTTTATTCTGTTTTGCACTGACTGGAGGCCTATGTAATTTTGTTGCACTTTTGTTACAATGACAATAAAGTTCTATTCTATTCTAGTAAATACTTTTTAGAAGGCGTGGGCTACACCATGACAGTGACAATGAATTCACTTTACTCCAATGACCTCCACACCAGATCTCTATCCAACAGAGCAGCTTTGGGATGTGGTGCAACGGGAGATTCTCATCATGGATGTGCAGCAGCTGTGTGATGCTTTCATGTTAATATGAACCTCAACACTTTGTTGAATCTATGACACCAAGAACTAAAGCCTTTTTGAAGGTAAAAGGGGTCAAACCCGGTACTAACAAAATGCACTTAATAAAGAGGCCAGTGAGTGTAGATGGCTAGTTGGTAAATTCAATATTTTAATTTTATTTCAAAGCTTCTCAAAAGAGCAAAGTTGAAAATTCCTTCAGAGTGGAGAGACAACAAGAAATAGAAGGCGAGGCATCAACTGGAACAACTAGAGTATTCATGCCTTGTTAATTCAGTTTGCTGTTGTGGCGAAAGTGTAAGTTTTTTTTCTTCCTTCTGTCCTCCAGAGATCTTCACATGACTTGTTAGACATCTTAATCTGTTGTTTCACACCTCAGCTCAGCATTTGAAATTCTACTCAGGCCTCTTGTTTGGCTTGTGTTTTCTTGGGGCTGAGGACAGTCATGTCAAAAAACAGTATACAAGAAATATAACTTCACAGTTTCACTGCAAAGTGATGTATATTTTTTTATCATTATTGCTTCCTTCTGAGGTTGAAAGACTCCATACATTGAAAATCTGTTTTCTTGTTCTTGTGTTAGAAAATCACCCTCATGTCTATCTGGCTAATGTGTGTAGCAATTATAAACCACTTCTGAAACAGTTAAAGAAGAGACACCACTGTTTTCATGATTGATAGCTGCTGTGTAATGGCGTGCTCTAAGTTTGTGGCAGAATAGGCAAAATGCTTTTTTTGTGATGCCTGCTTGTTTTAGTATTACTTTCAAAACTATATGCAGATGATCTAGACATTTATTTGGTGACATTTGCATAAAAGTTAATGCATAAAATACATGAAATCAATAAAAAATGTGTTTGGGGGTAAATTTAGACTGTTCAGCCTGAAAATGTGAGCGTTAAAGGCCCGGCAAGTTTATTTGTATGCTACATTCATGCACAAGACAGTTTAAATGGTTTTACACAAAACAGTAAAAGCATTGCAGAAGAAATAGTTAAAATCTAAATAAAAACATAAAAGGATAAATTAAGTAGATTAGGTAGATTTTTAAAGCAAGTCAAGTTAAAAGTTACTGTGCAGATTGCATGCATAGATGCATGAGGAAAAAAATGTTTTTAACCTGGATTTAAAAGTATTTAAATATGTATATATATATATATATATAATCTTTTTTTTTTTCTTTTTTTTGCGTCTTTTTTTTTTATTGTATCTGTTCTGAAGTGGATTGGTATCTGTAATCTTCTTCAATATGGGCCCAATACTGAATTATTGAACTGGAAACTTTAAATTTTAATAATTCACAGTTCATTTGATAGATAGGGTCTGTCCACAGCTAACAGCTGCCCGGCTTGTTTCTGTCTCCCAGTGCCGGGACTGCATATGCACGAGCAGCATTCAAAATTATCTGTTGGTATGCCTGCTGTTTCTTTTGCAGGTGACATATTCTCCACATGTAGCTGACACTTAAATTCATACAGCTGACTCAGATGTTTTGACCTCATGACTTTAACTCCTATTACTCGCGGAAAGAATCACTCCGCAGGAGGCTCAGGTGGTAGTTTCCATGCAGGACAACAATGAATTGTCATTTCAATCTATCTAAAAGCATGTTGGTTAAACATCTTATGTTATCAGTCACCATTTGGGTACGTTTAGGCAGTAATGGCACTTCTTAATGTTTAGCATTTTTTCTGGTATATTCCTTGTTATGATGGGATTTGACATTTGACAAGGCCTACTGTAACAGCAAGCAGGGCTTCACACCTAAGCTATTACTACACCTGGACCAGTCAGTCTATGTTTCTCTATAATTCCAGCATACACCAGCTTCAGGAAAAGTGATCTTGACCCCATTCAAAAGTTAAATCATGGCCTGAGGGTGCCTTCCCAAGAACTGCTTTGAGTGAAGATGATGAGATGTTTTTGAACATCAAGACCTGGAGCAGTATCCATCAGCTGTCTGGGGTTTACATTACACACTGCATGGACACTCCTTAGCTGTTCCACACTTATGAATAAGCATCTGGACTTATCCAAGTAAAAAGCGCTGGATGTCAAGAGAAGTCCCATAGTCACAGCTTTCATTGTCACTCTTACCAACCTGGAGCTGCAGGGGAGCTACACCAGGCTACTTTTTATAGACTTCTGCTTTCAACACCCTCCTCCCTTACAGACTGGTATCCAAATTGTCAGACTGGTATCCAAACTGTCAGACCTGGACAATCACACTCAATTTGCAGATGGACAACATGGACTTTCTGACAGATCACTCCCCCAGAGGATCATCAACACGGCTCAGAGGATCACCAGCTGCAGCCTTTCTGTACAGTTGCCACTACCTCAACAATAGCAAACAAAATCATAAATTCTCCAACACACTCTGAACACTTTCTGCTTAAACTGCTGCCCTCAGGCAGAAAGTTGAGGATAATGAAAACCCAGACAAACAGATTTAAAAACAGCTTCTATCCCAAAGCAATAACAGTACTCAATGCTGGGGGATGTTTAATTCATGTGCCGTACCAGCAGGCTAGTCTGTATGTTAGGTATCGATGTGGTATGTTTGTGGGTGGACTTATGTTTATCTTTGAAACCAATTCCCCTCAAAGTTTTCACTTCCCACTAGTAGCATCAGTGCAAAGTTAAGATGCCCCACCTTGGTTTTTTTTACACCTTGGATTTGTGAAAACAAACCTTGGTGACAATTTACAAGAATAATAAACTTCTTTTTTACTTAAATGAGAACTTTGTAGGATGAAATACGACTTCATGCAAATTCTAACTTTACACCAGTTTGTCAATTTATTGTTTCTTTTTATTTATTTATTTTATTAGTAATGCAGTTCAGCTGTTATATCCGCTACTGATCTATAAAGGAAGTGAAAAAGGGAGGAGTTACCTAGATGCTAAATCTCAATGTTAGGCTGGTTGACCTGCTTGAAATTGGAGCAACCATCCATCAAGACTTTGGAGACACAACAAGGTCCAAATTTCAATTCAGCAATACAAGACATGACTTCATTTCAAGTGAATGAAAAGTAGGATTATTGATACCTTAAAAATGTTCATATGAATCTGAACTTACAGATCTTTTTTCACATTGGAGAAGGGTGTGTATTTCCAGCAGCAAATTTATTTTCATCCTCCTATCCATCCATCCATAAATCTATCCATCCATTGATCCATCCGTCCTTAATGCCTACTTATTCCAATTCATGGTTGCAGGGGTAACAGGGGGCTGCAGCTTTCTCCAGCAGCTGAGAAGCAGGGTACACCCTGGACTGGTCGCCAGTGCATTGTGGGACCAACAAAGAGCGACAAAAAAACAGTCACACTCACTCATGGGGGGACTTTAGAGATACACATTAACCTAACATTCATGTATTTGGACTGTGGGAGAAACCTGGAGAGAACCTACACATACACATAGAGAGCATGCAAACTCCGCACAGAGAGGCCTGGTACGAACCCTTCTTGTGATTATCTTACCCACTGGGAACTCCTGTTGAGCAAATGATGCTCCTAAGCATTTCAAATGTGAAGTGACTTATCTCTTTCAATGACTGAGTTGCAGGATTTTGAAAATTATTCTTGTAAATTTGTACAGGAACCACATTAGCTGTCACCAAGAAGCTTTGACCAACTCACAGACTTCAACAGAATTAGAAGTTTAGTTTCTGACCAGTAGACTGCATTAATGTAATGGTCTTTTAACAGGACTTCCTAAAAAGAGCATTAACCATCTGCAGCTCATCCAGATGCTGCTAGAGTTTAACCAGGACTTGTAAAGCTACGTTCACACTGCCGGTCTTCATGCTCAAATCCGATTTTTTAATGAAATCAGAACTTTTTTGTGCAGTCAGTCACATTATCATTTCAAAGTGACCTTTATCACACTGAAGTGTGAACGGTGTGTGGCCCTGAACGCATGCACAGAGGAGTATTTAGGGATGTAATGGATGCTTTGATGTCTGTTTATCAATTTGGAAATACTTGCCCACTTTGAACTGATAAAATGACGCCCAATTGATGAATGAAAGGAGACTGAGAAAAAAAAGAGCACAAATGTTAACAATGGCCTTTAAGTGGAGCACTGGCTCCTATTTCTGTCCAGATGCATGTACAGACAATGCAGCCGAGTTCATCTGCGCAGAGTCCTGCACGGGCCACACGTTAACGCCCCTCCTTTTGTTGCATTCAGCACCACAGAGAGTGTTTCATGCAGAACAACACGTGCAGCTCAGCACAGCACAGATGCTTTTAGTATGCTTCTCCATCCCAGTCAAAGAGGAAGTGTGCCGGAACGCTCAGCAACAAACCTGCACAAGCGCTTTACATAAGCTCATTTTAGAGTAGGGCTACAAGAGCTCAACCAAACCCTGTTTAATTTTGTGCAACATACTTTAACTCTGTAAAACATCAAGGAAATATCTTCAGCAGACACCCGAACACAGTAAAATACTGTCAGTGAAAATGTAATTGTGACTTACCACACTTTGTCCACTTTGTTGTGCACGCATTTCCAGTCCTTTAATAAAACCCACAGTAAGGGTAATCAGCATGCAGCCTTTCCTTTTTCTTCTAATAGGGTTGAATCACTGGCATTGTTTCTCTGACATGTTTGATAAATTAAATGTTACAGGTAAAATTCAAAGTTACCAGAATAGACATGAATTACTCCTCACTGACCTCACTAAACCACACATAAACCAAAACTGACTAAATGCTTATTGGGTGGCTTACTAAGTATATTTTTCATTCAATGCTTTAAAATGGGTTTTCAATCTTGTGTAAACCATAGGGATGGTGAAACCGAGGCCTCATGAAACATCTAGTCAACTTTGACACAACTGCCTAAAACAGTCTCCCCTCTGTCGAAACATTGACATGGTCAAAGTGTTGGAAAGGTTTCACCTGAAGGAAACCCAAGAAGTAAATTGCAATTGACCAGCTTTAAAATCAATAAGAATCTATGCTGATGGTGATTAGAAACCAGCTCGGCTGTCGAAGGTCCCACAGGTTGTTGTGCTCCTCTAGAGCTGCAGACTGAGATGTTTCCTATGACGCTTTAGGATGAAGTTTGTATGTTTAACTTTAAAGTTGGCTTTTTGCAAGGCTATTTAAAAAACAACAATAAGAAGAGGAAATATGAAGGCACCGTCCGTTCTGTTCTCACAGTCACTCTCCGAGCTCGTTCAGCAGTTACCCTGGCAATGGTGTCTTGAGTAAACGTTTCCTAAAAGCTAATATCATTCCAATGTGACGCTTTCCTTCCATCTGAAATGATGAATGGTTGCTAGGAAAATCTCCTCTCAAAAACCTTTGGTTTACAGTGCAACTGAATCCATTTTAAAGCAATGACTGATTAACAACTTCAGTCCCTTCAAAATCCCTGGAAGCAGCTCGACACACATAGACGTCATACCAAGGCCTCGGTTTGTGTGGTCACGTGACTTTTGTCATGCGGAATCAATGTATCGGAACAATGGCACTTCCATGTCACATTACTTGTAAACCATAGGTTTCAGAAAGGTGGTTTGCTAGAGATCATTTCAATTTGAAAACAGACTGCAGGAAAGCATCACATTACAGAGATTGCACTTGATTTAGACACACGTTCACACTGAGAAACAAACACATAGCCTTAATCCCTATACAAACATATATGTACACACAGCACACACACCACCAAAAACATGTAGGCTAGATATAGTCTGTAATTAGATATGTATAAATAATCTCACTAGTAAGCACAGAGAGTAATTGCAGGTTGAAAGAGTTTGTGTGTAAGAGCCTCAGAACCTGCCCCATAAATCAACACCAGGCGTAATTCCACATTTTTCATACTGCAGCAACTACATGAGCAGCGTGAACCAGTTTGAGCAGCGGTCACATATCTTACCAGTGATGTGTGCCACCCACCAAAGCAGTGATTATGATACATTGCATGCCCGTAGGTCGTCGGACCATTTAGTGGTATAATTGTTTATTCAGTGATCACAACCAAATCATCAGGACTAAAAAAAAAAAAAAATGCCACAGCCATTGAACTAACGGAACCCTTCAGCACTTCCTGCATACAAGGTGACAAGTTGAACATTTTCTCATCTTGACCAGACAAATCTTGGCAACAAATCTTGATCCTTGATTCAAGACAAAAGCTTCTGAAAATTAAACATCTGTACAGGATGCTGTTACCAGGGTAACTGCTGAATATGCTGGGAATGAAAGAACATAGCAGTCGGTTCCTTTAACATTAGGTAGGCTATATTTTATTTTCTACTTTACTATCTTTTATATAGCTTTGCCAAAAGCAAACTTTAAAAGTTAATCACATCTGGGTCTGCAGCTGCAGAGGACCACGACCAATGAGAGTTGGTTTGTATTAGCTTCTTTGCAAACTCTCCGAAGCTGGAGAGGTATTGTACCAGAAGAGGAGCAGACTGAAGTCAACCATCATTGAAAATAAATCTTTATAAATATTAGACTTTACAAAGTTGCACAAGTATTTGTCTGAAATTTTATAATTATGCAACTTTCTAAATACAGTAACAATCATTATCCCTGTGGCATACGCACCACTTTCTCCTACTTTTTTCACATTTAAAATCACTGAGTTTGACACTTAAACACTGACAGATGAAAACAGCAAGCATGAGACAAGAGCTGCATGAGACTAATGAGGTGATGAAGCCTTGTCAACACACAGACAGACATCAGATAGAGGTCTTTCTTAATGTATCAATGTGTTAATGTAATGAGTTGATCTCAAGACAGTTGTGCCAAATTGACTTGGTGTTTTACGAGGATTCGGTTTCCGCATCCATAGGTTGAGTTGCTGCGCCAACGGATACAAAAATCAACTCCTGCACTTCAGGCTCTCAGATCTGCCCCTGTGTTCTCTGGTTCTCGGTAAAGCATCACCTCCACCAACAAAGGCAGCCTCCATCCTACTATTCCTTTGACTCCACTTATATCCTGCACAGGGCTCACGCCTGTCCTTACTTAGGCTGAAGACCTGCTCTGCTTTGAAGAACTAGAAGGGATGTTTGAAAAAAAAAAAAATCAAATTCTTAAATGATATATTACCATGCAGGTTAAAATCCACAAAAGTCAATGCAAAAAATTAATAAAAACATTTGTTTTCTAGCATTGTTACATATTCTAAAATATTGTATAACAGATAATGATTAAGCCATTTATTTACTTTGGGACCAAGTTAAAAAAATTATAATGATCATTTATAACCAGTATAAAAATAATAGTAAAAAAAATTACAAATAAAAAAAGGTTATTTAAAAATAGAAAAATTAAAATAAAAAGGCTAGTTGATGGGTGGGGCCTTGCCCCCCTGGGGCCCACCCATAGCACTGGGTCTGTGCAGATGATGTAAATGGAACACTTTGGATTTATTTCCCTGTATTGCTCGGTGCGCTACACAGGTGGTTGCAAACTTGGAGTCCCTGGACCCTAAACGGGGTCCCCCAAAGATTTAAGACTTAAGAACAAAGACTAATTTATTGATCCCAAAAGGGCAATAGACCCTTTTCATAATTTATACAAAATTACGCATGCTCGCAACTGCTTTTGCCAATCAGAAAGCTAAGCTGTCTGTTAAGTGTTATGTTATACGCTCTTACTCCTATCGTTTAAGTCATTTTCCTGTTTCCCGGTATCATTCCCGGTATCAGTCAATTGAAATTTGCAGTGGGTCTGTCTTTACTAAGGAAATAAGAGAGATTCTAGACAGTTATTGTGTATTTTATTGTTCAGATCGTTAAGGCAAGAAGACACGCAAACAGTGAATGGGTTTTTACTGGTTTCCCTTGAAGAAACATTAACAAACAGCCTGGACGTGTGTAATCAACCGGGCCAAATTGCCCTGGAATCGTTTAAGCAGCGCTGACTTACCCCAAATGTCCACTCCAGTAAAACTTTCAGTTATTAGTCTGGGACTGTGAAAATCATTTGGTGTAAGCCCAACTTAAATAAGTAAAAAATCAACAAGTAAGGCTATATGTTGCTAATTACTTGACAAAATTGTGATAAAAACCACATATACTGTTGTTAAAATTTGTATTTTTCTTTATTTATTTAAAAAACAAAAACAAAACAGGATTTTGTCTACATTTTGTCCTCTACATAATGAACCAGGATTAGTTTTTCCACGATATAGAGCCGTATAGGGCTTTAAAACATCACGAGAAAATAAAAAAAACAACACAGCCCCCTCCCTCCAGATGCAGATATGCGGGTTCTCACCTTGCAGGCATAGAAAACCACGCCCACTAACGCATATTACTGGTAAAATGGTGTAGATTTGCTGGTTTCGGACTTCTATTCTTTTACCGAGTTTCTGTTGAAATATTCCTGCAGTGGGACAGATTTGTGCTATTGAGGGTAGTAAAAGAAACACCGGACTTTATTCTTTACCTTCTGATCCTCATCTAGCGACAGACAGCAGCTTAAATCATAGCAACGGCAACTTACAGCGGCACTTGCACCTGCAGCTGCCAACCCGCCCACTCTCCCCTCTCTGATCACCCCAAAACCTCCCACCCCAACCCTTGCAGTTTCAGGCATTTTTCAAAATTGGCAGTGGGTAGAGTAACACAAAAAGTAGGGGTGCAGTTACACTTTAACTTTGGCTTTATAAATGGAAAGGAGTCAGCTAGAATGCATCGTTTGTGGTGTGAAGCAAACAAGCATGGTTTCATCATGGGATGGGCGCTGTGTTTTCAGGGAGAACAGGTTGGGAATCATTGCCCTACACTACTGACAATATATTTCAATGAGAAGAGGTAATCATACAATATATAACATGACATTTTTTAAGAATGTATCATTGCACATTTAGCATTCAGAAATAATCAGAAAAAGAAAATGGCATACCCCCATTAATTACGTCCAGGCAACTGTTCAGCAGCAGATTGCTCAGGGGGTTGCCAGTTTTTCTGCTATCATGGATGTTCATGATCCAGGTAGTAATCAGTCACAGTCATTCTGTAGATGTGCTGACAATGCTTGTTTTCAATTTTTTTTTTTATCTGATTTTCTATAGTTTACACTTTAAAAACATTTAAATGAAGCTGTGTCTGCAATACTTCAGTTCCTGAACTCAATGAGCTGAAGATAATTTTACGAGGAGACAACATGACTAAAGTTGCTATTCCCTTTACCCCAACTCTTATTTTTTAATAAGGCTGTTCACAGTTCAGAGCATGTCTTCATTTCAATATCTTCCCATTTATGTCAACAGCTGTCTTTTTGTCTGGGATGTTCATGTTTAATTGAAGCTGACAACCCAAGACATTTATTAGTCATCAGTAAGACACGGGGAAGAAATACTGCACCTTCTGCCTAAACTTTGATTATTTGAATTTTTTTCAAATTTCTTGACCCACTTTAAAAAAAGATGCAAGAGGGAGACATAGCATAATTGGCTGCACAAAACTAGGTCACCCACTGAGCTTTGAAGAGTCAATTTGTGGTGTTTTTGGAGCTTATGAGAAGTAGCTCTTCAATATTAACCTTCTAGATGCTCTCCCACTCCTTCTTGGCTTTGATAAGGCTGTGTTGTGAAAGAGGAAAGTTTTCATCCGTGTGCACGGCTTCAAAAAGAGATCAAGTGCAGAAGTCTCCCTGGAAATGGACTCCCTGCACGAGGGATGCATATTAACCTGGAAAAGGTTGTGGAGAAAAAACGCGTCTATAATCTGTGTGGGGTAACCGATTAGCGTCAAAGTTTTGCCAACATGTCTGGCTGGAAAAAAAAAAGAAATTATGTAATGGTGCAGTAGTCTAATTTAAATCTGTTCTCTACCTCCCACAGGAAGGATTTGCCTAATAAGAGTTCCACCAGCAAGATGCAGCTGAGAGACATTTGACTCGTACTGTTTGTTTTCTCTTTGTGATTTTCCTTCAAATGAGTTATCATTTGCAATTGTTGGGATCGCGATTGGAATTTCATGTGGTCCTTTATGTGTAAAAAACACCAGCAGCTAAATCTGACTGTAGTTATTCTCTGATTTTGCTGCTTTACAAAAAAAACAAAAAAAAAACAGCTGCTGTGTCCTGCGGCAGTTTGTTCAGAGAGATTATACAGTGCACCTCTCTGGCACTTGACAGGGCTTTGTAGTCTCCCACACATTTCTAGATGATATGGCAGACTTACTAATCTGACATGGTGTACAGCCCTGTCACCTTTTCAGAAGCAGAATCCTGATAATAAAATGACAGCCTTTCAGTGTGAGGAAGACAGACAGTAAAACAGAGACAATGCATTTGAGATGGGAGGGCAAGAAAGTAGAATGAATCCCCAGACAGATAGTTCATGCATGATAGATCAGCAATGCAAGGCAATAAATTTTACACTTGGAGCAGGCTTAGACAGAGTGAAACTTGGACTTTGCAGTTAAGTGATAAACTATATGTTTATCTTCACTTACAAGCCCTCATAAACTTTATACACATTATACACAACATGATGCACTCTACAGTGCACAAAATGGAGATCTTACTTGAGGAGATGTTTCATTATGGCATTCTTGGAGACGCTGGCATTGCTTCTTATGCAGAGATACATACAGAATCTGACCCCTGACATTTTTTTTTTTTTTTCCTGTCCTGTCCAGCATCTTAACATACAGAATGGTGGTCTGTGTGCCATATTTTGCCGGACA
>JBAMHW010000018.1:6468276-6481115 GCA_037177495.1 Rhadinocentrus ornatus
AAGACCCGAAACCCCCTGTGATCCCAGGTTACATCACTGATGATGTGTCCAGGGGCACCATAAAGTGTATCTAAGAGCGGTAAAATAATCTATTACCAAGAAATATAAAGAAATGATTCAAAAATTATAATTTAAGGAGGAAATTTAACTTTAATATTCCCTTAATTCAGACAATCAGGAAAGGTTTTTGTGTTTCCGTCATTGGGGTGAGAATATTGAACAGGGTCACTGTGGATTTGAAGCAGTGTCCAACCAATAAACAATTCAAATGAAGACTATTTTCAACAGATATAGGGATGAGGAAAGTGTTGGGAAGAACTAACTGTTATGAGGATACCGTGATTGTTTTTATTTTTCTTTACTGGTCACTATTACTGGGTATGGGTACGAGTATATATGACCACGTGTATGTAAGTGTGTGTATGTTTGTGTATGTTTACATTGAACATGGCTGTAGCATGTGTATATAAAAGTAAGTCTTCAAATCATTATTTAACTACTAATATCAGGTTGGTTCCTAGACAGGCCTAAACCAGGACGTTTATCATTGGTATTTATTATTTAAGGAGAAGGGGTGCGAGTCACAAGTTATACTTCTTCTCACTCCCTTTCGAATATGTATTTGTATGTCTTACATTTGTAAACTTGATTTTTTTAGTTTGTTTTTCATGCTTAAACTAAATTATTTCAAACTTTAATGCTGTGAGTCTTAGGGTTATGGGCTCTTTATTTATAGTTAGGGGGCAAAAGGATTTTGGCTATATTTACCAAATCTGGTACATTTTCATACTCAACATGACCTTAACTGGATACTTGTCTAAACAACTATTAAATTTTAGTTTTTTAGTCTTTATCTTTTTGTATGATGCAATCATGTTGACAGCTCAGTCACAGAAAAAGCTTGATAGATTCTCCCTCAAACTGACACTTTATGCAAAACCGTGTCCTAATTACAGTTCTTCATGCATGTGGAGCAGAAAGCCTCCAAACGCAGGATAGCAGACACTGGAGAAGCATGTAAATAATCCAGTTTAGCTGCAACATCATCCATTAGTCAGTGTCTTTCTACTTATCTATCACACACACATTATGTAATTCTTTTTGTGCCAGTAGAATAATGCTTTATTGTTTGTAAGAAATTTATTTTCATTTAAGAGTCATCAGAGCTTGAGTCTTACTTCAGAGCTGGGAAGCCCACCTCTCCATCACCGCACTAATACAGACTGACTCTCGCTCACATTTGTATTAAAAACAAATTAGTCTTTGCCTCACTTAACTCACGTGGGAAGAACTTATATAAAACCAAAAGGTTTATTTATTTATTTTTTAATTTATTTATGAGAAAAATTATGCTATAAGCGTCTTAGAAGCTGCAACTTGCAGCTGAGATGGAGTAGCTAATGTTGCTATTTTCACCCAGGGGGACAAGCCATAGCAGAGACAAGTTGGATAAGGTATATTATTTATGTTTACATGAAACAGCTTGCAGTGTACTGCATTTTAGAATTTTTCTCACAGATTTTACACCAAAAGGCTTAATCTGCTCTCCAGAGAATAATCCTTTAGAACCAAAAGTAACATTTGACAACAAAGAAATCCATTGAAACTACTAGCTATATTCAGGGAATTATGATCTTAATGGAGTTAATCATTAAGAAGATTAACCCCTTTTTTGTATTTAGAACTGAATGAACTGATATATAAGATGCATAGTGCAAAATATATAAAAATGTTGCACTTAAAATTAACATTATAGGGACTTTAATGTGCCATATCTTAAGCTGTTGTGTTTCTCTGCCGTGTCTTTAACTGTTGAAGCACACAGAGATAAGTGCAACCATGAGATTAATTAACTTCTCAAGTTTTCTTTTTTTCCCTTTCTGTCTAGTTTTCTGTCAGTTAAATGGCATGTTATAAGCATCAACTTTTTTCATATTTTTCCCTACTAAACCCCACAAGTAGGGCGTGGCAATATATTAACTGTGCTTAATATTTCCTAAAGAGTTTTACTTGTGATATATAAAATGTACAAACTGTCACAGCAGCATTTTATCCTGTCTACAAGTAAGTTTCTTTTTCTTTTCTTTTTTTTTTTTATCTTGTCCTGTCCAGCATTGTAGCAAACAGAACAATGGTCTGGCTGGTGTGTAACACCGAACAAATTTGCTATGCCAAGAGGCGCTTTATAGGTATAAGGTATGGAGCCCCCCAGGGGATACTCCTGACACACATACACACACACAGACATATACACACGCATCCACACACTCACATACCCCCACACACCCACACCAACCCCTCAGACACACCCTTACCCATACAGTGTCTCCCCCTACAATCCCCCAAGCCCCACTCAGCTTCCTTTCATACCCTTACACCCCTCCTACCCCCATACCATACCCTGAGTCCCGGGGCAGCAACCAGACACCAGGACATGCACCAGGCCACACTGCGGCAGAACACCCAGGCAGGCCCAGAACCCCCGGCACCAAACAACCCCTCCACCCCTGAGAGAAGGGGCCACCCCCAGGCACCAGAGCCCAGAACCCCCACCCAGCCCACCCCAGAACAGTCCGGCCACTGGGCCAAGGGCCCACGCCCACCGACCCAGGCCCCCCGGTGGCCATGGCCCACCACCGCAGGGCGACCCCACACGCAGACTCACCCCCACAGCTCTACAGGGCCGGACATGGTGCCGCCCCCACAGTGGAGCAGTCCAGGTCCCCACCGTGGAGAACCAACAGGGACCCATAGCAAGAAGGAAACCCCCACCAGCATCCAGTCCCCCAAGAGACGAGGTCACAATACTCCACCTACACTGAATGATGGAGCTAATCACAGGGGAGCAGAGTGAATAAAATTTCAGCTAACTGGTTCTTTGAGGCAGACATTGACTCCTTGCTGATGTGGTCTAATAAGATGTTCCTAAACTGCTAAATACACAGATTATTTTTGGTTTTCCAGTTCACAAGGATAGTTTTCTTTGCGATGCGTTCATGTGTTTAGAGTTTATTACCATGCTAGTTTCACTTTTCACTTAAACAAGTGAGTTTAGTTTCTCTCACTCACAGCAGACAGACGGCTCACTCTCCGCCCTACCAGAAATACTGCGTGGAGACAAGTATGCAGATAGTTATATAACTAATTTACAAGCATAAGAGATGGAAGCTGAATGTAAGACGTCTTTTTTTAGGCTGTAAAATGCCTTAGATATAACTGTTACGAGGAAAGTGATTGATGGCCATGAAGTTCTCAGTACACCAGAGCAGGAACTCTCTTCTACCTGCTTCTCCTCCTCCAGCTGCTCTTATTATTAAGAGTTGATCTTAAACCAGTAGGCAGTGGGCTGAGGCCGATGTGGTTGTATTGACAGATTCTGTAAATTACAGATTTAGTAATACATGTATTTATATATCTTTAAATGCATAAAGAAGTGGATACATTTACTGACATTAAATTATGATTGATCATATACTGTATGATCATATATTATCAAATATAATTTAAAGTATAGTATGTAATATGGGAATTCAGTACACTATATTCTATCACACTAGAAGGAAAATGTCTGTACGATACATTACAAATTTTTATTTATGAGGAATATTGAGGCTTTTACTTTTCCCAAAAATAGAGTCTGAACAAATTTGAGGTGAACTTTTTAACACACATTCTTGTATTTAACTATTTTCCTTCTAGTGTGATAGAATATAGTTAAATTATATTTGATAATATATGATCATACAGTATATGATCAATCATAATTTAATGTCAGTAAATGTATCCACTTCTTTATGACATTTCAGCATTTACTCCAATATTTAATAGATTAAAAAACATACATGAAATTATGAAAAACATGGGAATTATCTGACCGGTCTAGTGTTGATGATCTGCCTGCCTCGTCTTACTTGCTGTCTGCCCAGTCCACCTGGGATATCTTTTACCTTCCTGTTTTTACCACTTGGGTCCCAACTTTTGGTCTCCATTAAAGGACATTGATTTTACACTTCTGGGCCCTCATTTATCAAACCTTCTCATGTACAGATTTGTGCATATTTGTGTGTCAGAACATTTTCATGTGTGAAATTTACCCTCTTGTACTTGTTCCTAATTATAAGAACATCTCCGACCAGGCGTACGCACAGACTCTAGTGGTAGAACAGGAAAACTGCAGGTGTCAGCATTTTAGTTCTTTATTTTGGTGAAAAAATAATTACCCAATTAGTAATAAAGAAATAAATAAAAAAAAACAGACATGTGGTTTAATTGGTTTCAAATGTTGCGTAAGACATCTGTCACAAGTGGGAACTAGGGATGATTGATCTGATGTTCTGACGTTTTCTGAAATAATTTCTGAACAGATGCCAAAAGAGACCCTTTTAGAGTTCTGCACTGATACTGTATATGATCTGTGTTGCTAAGTTATTAACTCCTATTTCAGTAAATATCCAGATGGCTTGACATTCCCTGACCATCATCCGTGCTGCATTTGTGTTTTCGGATCAAAACATTTAATTCTCATGAACAATTCAAAATTAGATCCTGCAATGATGTTGGGAATGTATGTTTAAGTAACGCCTAATTAAGTCTCCATCTTTAGAAAACATACAACCTCTACGTGAAAAGTATTTGCAACATCATTTAATATCTCCCTTTAAAAATAAAATAAAAATCTCCGCTTGATCCCGAATCAGTAACTGCTCTCATTTCTCTCTGCAGCGTTTGCTTATTCTTTGTTAGTTTAACGTTTTTAAGCAGGATTGTTAAACAATATGTATCTCCTGATCTTTAATCTTAGCAAGTGGAATTCAAATGCATTTTTTATTAACTTAACCTGAATGAGTGAACTAAACAGAGATGTTTTGCATTCAAAGTCAGCAGAAATGTATTCTCTCTTCATTCCTATCAATCCGAGTAGAAACTTGGGTGATTTCTGCGTGACTTCTAAAGGGACCTGTTGTCTCCATAAACTGTTAAATCAGGACAATTCTGGATGCAAATAATCATTAACAGGCATGAGCAGGTGATTTAGAACATATATGATTTAGCAATACCTTAGTACTTACTAACGTGCGTACAACTGGCCTCTGCACCTTTAATAAACTGGATTTTACAACCATTCCAAATATAATTTCTAGGGTGAAATTTAGGACGGTTTCTAAGAATGATTGATAAATGAGGGCCCTGGGGTGGAGTTTGCATTGAGTCCTTCCCTCTTGACTCAATTTAGTGACACTTTGTTGTCCATACAGCTATCCAGCATATTGTTCTATGAAGTGCTCTACCGCACTTCCTCTCTTTGGTCCTTTGTTCTGCACCAGGGTGAACATGAATGCTCGCTGTACTCCAAATGGTGTAAACAGACCAGGGATCATTTAAAACGGACCAAACAGTCACAGTGTGAAAGCACCCTTAGCTTTTAATACACTCACAATAGTGCTTAGGCTTGTGTGTGATGCTGACCCTTCAGCAGCTCTCTCTGTTCCTTCTTACTGCTTATATCAGCTGCTGTAATCTCAGGAAAAACTGAAGCAGCAGCAAAAACTTCTGTATGCTCCAGAAGCCTATCCAAAAAGTTTTCTTAGTCCCAGGAGATTACCACTCCAAACTTTTCTGTGTCAACTAGCAGTGACAGATACAGTATTCACAGAGTCTGTTTGACTGTGTGCATTCAAATCGTCTGCCGTTCTCAGTCACTAAGAATAGTTATTTACACTCTAAACCTTGAACAGCCCTGGTTTGTTTAAATGCTTCTTTTTTCGACTTGGAAATTTTCAACTTTATGTAACAGATGCTGAAGGAAGTAACTTTTTTTGTTATTTCTATTGCTGATTGCAACTTATTATTTATTATGGGGTGCTATGTATTCTGTTGAGTAGCCAGGAGACGATAGGCATCTGATCTGCAACCTGTCTAAACAATATGCAGCTGTAAGTCTATGCTCCAGCAATCTTTAAGCTTGCTTTCTTAAAAAAAAAAAAAAAAAAAAAGAATTTCAGGGAAAGTGTGAAAAACTAGAGATCACAAACAGATGGGAAAGGAGTAAATCTGTTGACAGAAGAGGTGGCAGACAGTTCCACTCTGTCACACAGATACAATGCTGGTGCCAGAACTTGCTTAAATGCAAATGCTGTCTAAACAACAGTCCAGGAAGGACAAACTGAAAGTGTCCTGTGGAGCTGATGATGGCTCTCCCAGTTTTTTGTTTTTTTAGTTTCTGTTGGTGTTTATTATTTACATCCACACCTCAGTCTGCTTGACATCGGCGCCAGGTTATATTATTTTACAGCACCTTCATTATCCTCTCCATCCATATCCCCTTCAGAACATGGAAATGAAGCACATTGGACACCTTCCAACAGTAAATTAATTATATTATTTAACTTAGTCTATTTGTCAAACAAAGCAAGCATATTGGCAATTGACTTACTAATATTATGCCTCTTGTGGTTAGACATGGGGGGAAATAAGCTTGGAAATGTGTAGTGAGGCGCCCTCACTATATGAAGCATGCATAAGGTGAGCGTGCAATAAATACAACCAACTTCCTCTGCACTTCTGTTTGAATGAACTGAAGGACTTTAGGAACAATACAAAATAAACCACATTTACACATTATTAGGAATAATAAAATAAAAACATTTCATGGTTTTGCTGCGAGTCAGGTGTGCATCTATAATGTTAAATCCTACTCCAAATTTACGAAGGGCAAACCTAATTAAAAACCATATTGTAACTTTCAGCACAGGACAGGGTCTCAAGCAGTGGTTGCAGAGAGGAAGGTGTTTGGTTTGGGAACCATAGGGCATCTGATTAGGATGCCTCCCCTTGGAGGTTTTCCAAATAAATCCTGCTGAGAGGAGACCCTAGGGCAGGCCAAGGATTTTCTGGATGGATTATTTACAACTTAGGGTTCCCCAGGAGGAACTGGAAAATACCACTGGGTTGAAGGATGTCTCAGTCTCCGTGCTGAACCTGTTGCCTCCATGACCCAAGCAAATAAAAATGGATGGTTAGATAATTTGTAACTTTCTTTACCATGAATTAGTGTTTATATTTACGGCTTCAGCAAAGGCTTTTGAACTTCTCTTGCTTGTTAAAACAAGATAAAAAAATTACAACTTATTTTAATTACACAGATTCCCAAAACTATAAGACCAAAACCAAAGTCATTAATCATTTGAGAAAGATAATTGCTCTGATATGTGAAGGATGTCACATTGCCACAGCATTTATATTTCTTTTATGTTTTCGTTTCATATGTAATTTCACATTTTATCACAGATGATTGGCAGAGCTTCTCATGTACAACTAACAAGAGCAATAAATGAGTAAATTAACCATTGCGCAAAGGAGGAGGCTGTTTGTTGGTTAGAAGAAGTGAGATACAAAAATAATAAGTGGTAGAAATAAACTATTACCAAATCTCAGTATCATAAAAAAAAGGTTTTTGAAAGAAAAACAAAAACAAACTAATTTTGTTGTGTGTGTAAATCATGTATATAAACACTTGCAGAAAAGAGAGGGGCAGAGCTGTCAACTGATCACCACCTGGTGGTGGGTTGGCTCAGATGGTGGGGGAGGATGCCGGTCAGGCCTGGCAGACCCAAGCGTATTGTGAGGGTCTGCTGGGAATGTCTGGCGGAGTCCCCTGTCAGAAGGAATTTCAACTCCTATCTCCGGCAGAGCTTCAACCATGTCCCGGGTGAGGCGGGGGACATTGAGTCCGAGTGGGCTGTGTTCCGTGCCTCCATTGTTGAGGAGGCCAGCCACAGCTGTGGGCACAAAATCGTCGGTGCCTGTCGTGGCGGTAACCCCCGAACTCGGTGGACACCAGCAGTAAAGGATGCCGTCAAGCTGAAGAAGGAGTCCTATCGGGCCTTTTTGGCCTATGGGACTCCAGAGGCCGCTGATGGGCAGGGTCCGAAATTTACACTCGCCAGGCGCCAAATGCGAGTAAATTTTCCGTTTGGCGAGTAAATCTCAGAGGACTGTCTGCCAAATGGCGAGTAAATTTTTGTACCAAACTAGTCATGTTTTTGTCTTCCTTGTTGTGGATTTATTCTTCATGTTTCTCTGCTGTCTGCATGTATGAACGACGCGCACGTACGCAGACACTCGCACGTGACACAACAATGCGCTTGCACTATTTCAGTTCTGTTTACCATTTAGCTCAGGCTAACTAAGTAGGGTAAATATGTTGAGATTTTTAGCAGGAGCCGGCCAGCTTTCCAGAAGAAAGCTCGGTGAACTGGATGATAACTCACCAGGGCTTACAGCCCCAACCAGGAAGTTCTGTGAAAAGTGATGGTTTGGATATAGCGGCGCCTTCTGGCTGCTTCACGGCCAGGTTTCGTGCGCTTCTTACACCGGCGCGTGCCGCGCTGTCAGCACAGCAGCACTCTGTTAGCCTGTTAGCTTATGTTAGCTGTTTCCAACCTGAAGGGTGACGACAGCTGCACAACGGGCGTGACGTGACGCCGTGAGAAGACGAACAGCTGTCAACAGATCAGCTGATAAAAAGAATAATAATATTGCATATTATTATTATATTGATCAGTTATTAAGTTCATTATTATTATAAATAAGCTTTTATTATTCTTTTTTTTTATATATTTTTTTTATTTTTTTAACAATAAAATATAAGGCAAAAATTAGGGAGTCTGATCCCATTGGAGTAGAGTTGCTGCTCCACTGCATCGCAAGGAGCCAGATGAGGTGCCTCGGGTATCTGGTCAGGATGCCTCCTGGACGCCTCCGTAGTGAGGTGTTCCAGGCACGTCCCACCGGAAAGAGGCCCCGGGGAAGACCCAGGACACGCTGGACAGACTACATCTCTTGGCTGGCCTGGAAACACCTCGGGATCCCCCCGGATGAGCTGGTGAATGTGGCCGGGTAGAGGGAAGTCTGGGTTTACCTGCTTAGGCAGCTGCCTCATGACCCGACCCTGGATAAGCGGCAGAAAATGGATGGTTGGATAGAATAATAATAATAATTATACTAAAATGACATAAATCATGAAACCCTTTTTAAAATTAATAAATTTACAATTCCATTACACAGTTTTTAACACATTAGGCTCAAGATATATAAATACTTTCAAATTTAAGGGAATAATAATAATTTTAATTATATTAATAACAATAATAATAATAATAACAAAAATAATAATTGCCTAATAAAATGAACAAATCACCTAAAAAACAGCTTCATCAAATGTCGCGTAGTATACTAAGAGACGTATATGAATGACACATGAACAAGTAACAGGGATTAGAGAGTAAAAATTACAAGTTATTTTAAATAAATGCTATACAGCACACATAGTTCAGTGGTTTTGACAGCTTTCGGTTTTTATAATGTTGCATTTTCATAAAGTATTGCTTGAGTTCCTGAATAAATCCCATGTTTTTTTTATTATTTTTATTTAATTTTTAATTATTCAATCAGTGAAAAAAAAGGTACAGAACACATATCACACGCAAAGTGCAACAAGCACATTTTTCAATTGAGGGATTAAAAGATACACAATAAAAAATAGATAATAGAAACAGTAACCAGTTTTTAGAGCAACTCAGTCTGTCACGCGCCATTAACTTCCTTCTGGTTTGTTGTTAATAGCGTCCGTAGCAACCAATGTAGCAACAACACAAAACGTAGTATTCCTACAATTGCGTTGAGAGATCTGAAAGAATGCACATCGAAATGAAAAATCTTCGAATTTTGTACATAAACTGAATAGATGCTATGAAAATAAAGTTTACATTTGTTGCTAGAAAAGATATCAAAACTAAGGTCGATCTTAAAATATAGCATTTTCCAACGAAAAAAGAAGGGATATCCGCCATGTTTTTAGTTCACGGCGGGTAGAAACTCGGCAGTCATGTGCAATGGTTACGTTTTGCCCTGTGGACAAATGTAGGTATTTACACGATTTAGAGTGAGATTGGGTTGTAATGAAAGCAAAGTCCTGTTAAAAAAAAAGAGTTGCATTGATAATCACTTTATTATCAGATTGAACCTCTTTTTAATTCTAAATGAGTTGAATTTTAAGATGGCTAGATGCCTGCATCCTGTCTCATCTCTGAGCTCTGTCCAGCCAGTAAAAGTCAGTCTGGTGTTGCTCTCTGCCTTTCTTTTCCTTACTTCCTCATTGCTTGTCCTCTCTTTTTTTTAATTTTTTTTTACTGAATCAATAACATTGTGTTGATATCCAGTTGCTGCCATGTGACTCGGTGCCATAAAGTGAAATAATCCTGTAAAGTGACCTGAAAAAAGAAAGTTGTGTAGTGTAGTTTCTCAGCCTCAGTTAGGACACTGCGGGGCAACAAGGGCTCAAGGAATGTGCATAATGAATGTCCGTGATTCATCAAAACTAGTGAAATACACGTGTTTTTAAGGTCAGAAAGTTACATAGCAATATATTAACCTCCAGCGGGAGCCATTTGAAGGTGAAAGTGTGATAGAAAATAAAAGAATTGCATGCGGGAGGGACATAGGACCATTCACCATCCTCATGGGAGTTTGTGGACAAATCAGCTCTTAAAAACATGGATACCATCTTGTAATAACACATTTGGAGATGAAGGACGTCAACAGGCTGACAAATGGAAACCTTTACTACATGTGTGGGTAACACAAGTTATATATAGTGATTGTACAGTTTTTGCCTGTTTATTGTAACATTTAGTTGTGGATTGATGCTGATTAAATTAAAGTAATGTAATATATAAAATGAGGTAAACTTATAGATAAATTGGATAAACTCCCAAGTTTATCCATTTAATTTTTCTGGTGCCGGTTGTTGTAAAAATTTTATCTGGATAAAAAGTATCTGGATTTGGGAATCCCATTTTTCAGGATGGCAGATCATGTAATCCATCTTACTTTTACCCCGTTTGTTCAAAGCAACATTGGATTGGATCACCCTGATTCAGAATCAATAACGAACAACCAATTTTTAAGATTTGATCCTATCCGTTAACCGAAATCTGATTGTATTACGATTGAACAACTGGGCCCTGGTGATTACTCACCACCTCACAACTCATCGCCACCCAGGTGAAACTGAACACACAGGACGCGACAAACAGCAGCGACGGCTGTGTCTTGCATTACACTTTTGGATCGCTTTTGTCTAAGAAATTTAATTGGTTATGATTTTGGAGAGAATTTAGACATTTTCAAAGCAGTCTGTGGCAAACAAGGGGTGAAGGATGAAGTCACAAGATTTTGCTCGAATCAAAATCTTGCTGTTGACTCTACTGTACAAAGAAAGACAACCCTGTGTTCATCCTATTTTTTAAACAAGGAAAGAGTGTGTGTGAATATCATCATTTGATGGCGGACTGCAAAGCTGATCCAAATAAATTCAGAACCTGCGTTTGAACAAATTCACTATAATCTCTATAATCTTTGTGTGAAGTATTGTAAGGTCTAGCAAAGTCAGTCACATCTGAAACGATCTGTTCCTCCATGTTGAAAGTGTTTGCCGACTGTCTAGCCTTCTCTCAATTCATTAGTCAGTCCATAAGGCCCTTGATGATTGATTGTAGTACCATGCGACAGTGACAAAAATGGAACATTTTTCTATTTTCTTGTGTTGCGTCGCAAGCCCCCGTGTGCATGTCTACGTGAATGAGTGCAACATTTCACATGCATGAATGTTGCCTGTTGCTTGGCTGGATGACAGCAGGTATTTTCGCTTCATCATACAAGTTCCATAGAAATTTATGAAGAAGGAGCGATGTCGCCTCCCCTTTGTTGAGCCCATTACCCAACCAAGAGAAGAAATTGGTTAAACTTCATTCTGTTCTCTATTAGGGACACAAATTCTAACAACCAATGGACTGGAGACCTGTCAGGGTGTACCCTTCCCATTGCCTTACAGCAGCTGGAATGAGCTCCAGCCCCCTGTGAACCTGCGATAGAATAAACAGATACAGATATTAGTGGATGGATGGCCCGAAGGAAACTTACTTGTGGTTTTACAAGCTCATAAAGTGTGTAGAAATTGTTGTACTCTACAAGGTCAATATACAGTAAATAACAATTACTTTCTCACCCTGAATAAGTGTTGGATGGTTTTAAAAAGATTACCTCTAGCAGAATGCAAACTTACATAATTAAATTCCTCTAAATTATTTCTTCACCCATCCCACCATCTTTCCAATTATTTTGGATGATGTGATTCCCATGAAAACATTCCAAAACCACATTCAAACATGTGATTTACATGTGGATGTACATATAGACCACACGTGAAACACACTATTTTTTTTTGTAAGTAATAAAAAAGACAATTTGGACAATCTATACAGGAAAGAAAATTGCAAACTACTGTAAGGAAGTGTTTTGCTGCAGTTGATCATGATGAACAACATTTTATCAATCTGCCTAGATTTTCTTGTGCTGTCTCCCCAGGTTGTCTGGCGTCTCGCTGTGGTGATGGATTTCACTGAAGTTATTGCACTCAGCTACTGTTTGCCGAGAAACAGTTGCAGAAGGTTGCTCTGCTTTTTGACTTCATACAACGCTGTACTGATCACTTTCTAGCACTTTCTCCATACTTAAAGCACAGGTATGCGTAGTTTAGCAAGAGACAGCAGACAGATGTAAAAGGATTTACGCAAAACAGTCGTTACGAATTGGGTCAGTAAGGATTATCTAAAAAGCACATCAACTTTAAAATAGGTGTTACAGGTGAGGCGAACACGGCAGTGCTTTAGTTTGATATGATGCAGAAAATGTATAAAAAGTGCAGAAAACTAACCCTCGGGGCACCTTTAAATAAACTTGCACTCTTTCTGTTCAGGTACCAACATGATACCTCTCAT
>JBAMHW010000018.1:6508689-6520479 GCA_037177495.1 Rhadinocentrus ornatus
TGTTTATTACTGATTCAGTTTGTTATTTACACCTCTTTCTGTAAAGTCCTCTGAGACAACTTTGTTGTGATATAGGGATATTCAAATAAACTTGATTTGATTTGAACATGATGGCTCACACAAGGTCAATAAAGACAAAAAGAAAATGTAATTAAATTAATCATGCTAGATTCAATATCTTATTGATAGGATTGTAAGTTATCTGTGGATTTGATGCGAAGCACAAAAAGAAAAAGTAAAATTCATAATTAATATGGCAGGGTATATGACACGGCTACTAAAATGCGACTGAGGTATTTCACATCGGTAATGATTTGTTTTACTCTGAACCTACAATGCCTTGTTTAAACTCTGTAGCAGAGCAGTGTTGTCCTGGTGGTACCTTTAGTACTGGAATGCTTTCTTCAAGCCAAACTTTTCCCAAGAGCTGCAGTTGTCATACCAGACAGTAATGCTCCCAGAAAGAACAGACCCTTGGCAGCACTGGGGACGTGTTTAATTTCCTCATAAGGGTGGAAATGTCTGTGGGCCATGACGGGCCCTCAGAGACGTGCACTCCAAGTAGCTTCTCCCTGTAAAACAGATTCTTAGTGAGTACTCTGCTCTGTAAAACAAATATCTCTAGTCCTGTTTACTGAAGTCAATTTGACTCTTTTTTATATAGTTGCTGTGCAAACGTCATGCATGTTGTCAATGAAAATTGCACATTTACCTGCAACAGAATCATGCATTGTGTTCAATGCAGGTAAATACAAACCTAAAGCCTTATGATACTTCCAATGAATCTTACCAAATATCCCAAGTCTGCACTCTCATCAAAGTCAGCATAACACCACAGGCACAAGTTTTCTTTCTACTTAACATTAAATACTTCCTCTGGCTAATCTTGTCATCCATGGCTGCTGGGTCACTGATTAAGTCATCCTAGCCTCTGAGGGCTTTCTGTCTGTTTCTTCTTTCATCTGTAGAGGTAAAGAGGTCTAGGGGGGATAGAGGAAACGAGCAGACTCTCAGAAGGAAACTGCTTTATTACTTTTCACCCAAGTCTCCAGCTCAGCACCAGAGTTGTAGTTGGGGTGAAGTCATTAATGAGAGGTCATTATGCTGCTGAGAGAACATCCCTGAGGCAAATCAATGCTGTAACTTACTGCTGTGTGATATTTAAAGATGTCTGACCACATTTCAATGCTTATGAGAGTGTAAAAGACACACAAATGGCACAGAATAACACCTGTTACCTGAGAGATGGGTAGATAAATATTCATTGAACCATAAACCATAACGATATCAAAATAGGGCAATGGGACACAGACCATCTGTGATGCCTGCTAGCTAGCAGTGGCCAAGAATATCTTGCATCCCTGTTGAAATGCATCCAAATATTTGGGTTGTCAGGGATGATAATGATCATATCTTTCTGAATGTAAACATGCAACCTCTTCAGTTACTGTCTTATTTTTATTCTTATTGCAGATAAAACTCTACCAGGCGTTCTCTCTCCTTCAGCCATGGCGCACTCTGTCTCTGGAGGAACTGTGTTCACCATCCTCCTCATCAGCAGGTAAGACCATGAAGAAATATAACTACTAGGATGTGCAACCACAAAACTATCCTAAGAGCCCTGGAGCTTTATCAAGCACTGTTTGATTTAGACTTGTAATGATGTCACAGACTGGTATGCAGTGGAAAAGCTAGAGGGACTCAGCTGTATCATTTTCTTGTGAACCATTAACACTCCAATAACAATTCCTCATACATCACGCAAGAAGCATGGAAATGTCATTGCTATATTCATGATGCCGCTGAGTAGAAGTGATGAGGCAAGATCCCGCACCCCATACATCTGTCATTGCATACAATTGGTGTTATCATCCCTGCCGAGGTCAATATGGAGAGAGTGATGGGGTGTATTGAAAGAAGAAGCCTATCTTTTTTTTCTTCAAAGTACAGAGAGCACTTTGCACATTTCTGATAAGACAAAGCATTTGGGTATTAGTGATTTCTGCTGTGCTTCTTCCCACAATCAGCTATGGCATTGTTGTGCTTTAGTGTTGTGTTTATTGTTTTTTACTGCACTAGTATATTTCTGATATGCCACATCTGGACTGTTGAGGCATACATTTCATAGTTTGAGTCCATTTGGTATCTGGTAACTAAGACCTGATCAGGTAGAGGGGGTGACTGACATGTGAGTGTTTATTTTTTCATTTTGGCTTCTCTCTACTTATCGTTCGTGGTGTATTTCTCTTGTTTAACCAGGGTTTTCAGCTTCCTATCTGATTAGCCATGATTAGCCATTTAACATAAAAAATTTGCACACAGATTGCTAAATCGTGCTCTCTATTTTGCAATCCGTGTGCACAGATTCCCTAGGCCATGTGCATAAAGGATGATTCCACTGATTTTTTTTTTTTTGCAAACCTAGACCACATTAGGTCACATCCTGATGTATAACTACAATGCTTAGACTTTTTAAATCTGGACTGAAATATTCTACACAGGACGCAGATTCATTAAAACACAGTGTCTGATTTGTGAAACATTTATTCTATTTGTGAAAATGAAAAATATGGATATCTTATATGATGATGGAGAAACTTTGCCCAACTGAGGCATTTCTGCCTTTGATCTAGAAAAGATAGAAAATGATATGACAACACTTCAGACTAATTTGTACAGAATTGTCTACAAAAGACACATGTTCTGTAAAAATTACACTAGTATTGTCTAAACTGGATCAAAATACACACATCCAGTGTTTAAAAATGAGTAAAAGACTTTACTGTTTCTTTTCTTTTTTTGTTTTTTTAACAATGTTTACAGAAAGGCCACATTTCTCCACTCGAAGCTTGATTTGCATTAAGGGCTCCTGCTCTTACTATGAAAAAAGAGCTCAATCAAAAAATGATCAATTCATAAATGTTTTCTATTCTCTTTGTATGCTCTGCTTTCCAGAAATAGTGACTGTTTTTCTCCCTAATCTTTCCCCCGTCTGCCTCTGGTCAACCTTTGCCACAGCTTCAGTCCGTGTCATATTGTGTTAATTTCATTAGCAAAAACTAAACGAAAACATTTTAACTTTAAAAGTTACATTAAGTTCTCAATGTATTTAGTTTATGTTTTAAAAATTAATTTTTGCACACTCCACACAAACAGATCTGCTTTAGTTACTGGTGCTACTGCCATGTGATAGATTATCCAGTATCTCTTTAACTAAGTCATGTGCAATAAATAAGTTGTGTGCATATGGAATTTTGTCATATATTTTCCTTCAGTATGTTAAATAGGGATGCATGTTATTACAGCTTTATGGAGCCTAATTAACTGCACTTTATAAGCTATAATGTTGCACAATGATCAATGTGTTCATTGTTAATAAAGCATTTAAAGCTTCAAGTGTAACAAACTGCTTTTTTGATCACCAATTTACTAAAAAAACTGACAAAAAATAAAACACACCACTGCTGCTGGTTCCCCACCCCACGGGAGTCGGGCCGTGGTGGTCATGGCCCTCAGGAGCTTTGGGTGGCGTCCCTTTTTTTCACTTCTGAAAGTTGGTAAGCCTAATTGTGTGCGAAGTTGAATTCATGCTAACTTAGATATGTTATACTGGTCAGCAACTATGTTTTCAGTTGGATTGCAAGTTTAAAGCAGACAGAAGTATGAGCTAATCTAGGAGCTGCAAGCGAACTAGAGTTAACACAAAACGACTGGGCAGCTACACATGGATGCAAAATAAAAACTACAACGTACTAAAACAAATCATCTAGATAAAATAATACACCCCACTTATTTCAAAACAACTTTAACCTACATTTACATATATGAAAAAGCCTAAATGTGATATAAAAGTAATTAAAATTGTCTGTGTTTTGAATGTCTGGGTCGCCAAGGTTTTGTGATATGAAAATGGGGTTCCAAGCTAATGAAGTTTGAGAACCACTGCTCTAGGAGTTTGCATCCCAATGTATTTATTTGGTGACCTAAAATGCTGTTCTGTTTGTCTTCAGGTTACCATCACAAGGACATTTCTGCATATAATAGGATAGTTATGTTTTAAGTGAGTTTAAAATGGATTTTGTCATGTAGTTTGACAATGTGAAACTACATTTAACAATGTTCTACTATTGACAAACCACTACTAACTATGTAATATAATACTAACAAAGTTCAATATTATATGCTGACAAAAAAAGTAAAAGAGTAAAACGATTGCCCTGACTAAAACTAGACTAAAATGTTGACAGTTTTTGTCGACTAAAACTAAACAAATAAAATACATTTTTCTTGGACTGAAATAAAGACTAAAATGCTCGACTTATATTCGACTAAAACTTGAATCAATAAAAACGGTATGAGGTTGACTTAATGTGATATAAACTAACAATCGCGATTGAAACTGGACTAAAACTTAGACTAAATTTAAAAATGGCTGATAAATTTTTCTCTTCCAGAGCCTGTAGTGTTGCCTGTATTAGACGTGACATATTTCAATTCAATTACCTGTAGTTTCCACATAGATATTATGTTGACTTCCCTTTGAAAGCACCACATTTAGGACAAACCTGAGCCTATCCCTGGAGATCTGCGTGCAGACTTCAGGAGACAGTTGATTGCAGATCATCTTGTCCAGCTGTGTGTAATGATCGAAGGTGATGGGTGCCCACCTTTTCTCAAATATATAAATGAGTAAATAAAATGAGCCTAATGTGAATATTTCTACAAATAGAATAATGGTTTCACAAATCAAAAACTGTGTTTTAATGAATCGGCATGCTGTGTAGGAAATACCAGTCGAGGTTTGAGAGAAGTACTGTACTTTCTATTTGTTTTATTGGGACCTGGTATAATGTGGTACAGATGGTGAAAAAAGTCATAAAAATTAGCCTAATTTGCATCTCAACAAATAGAATAAAGTTTTTATAAATAAAAGAGCACAGTTTGGTAATCTGTGTGCAAGGATTACCACCAGTTTTTAATTTTTTTTATTTATTTTATCCACTGGTCAGGCTCCGTGGTGAATGTGGAACATCATTATATAACATGTAAATATCCCAATGTCAGCATTAGCTTGAAGCCTTACATTAGCAAAATAGAACCTTACTGAGCCCAGCATGGCTTTAGACTCTTACAGTAGCATATAGGCTACAAATGTGCATGTGTCTGCTCAAATGGTCAGAAACATACTTCATGAGGGTGGTATGAGGGCCCGACGTCTACAGGTGGGGGTTGTGCTTACAGCACTGTGCAGGACGTTTAAAAATTTCCCAGATAACACCAAGATTGGCAAATTGGCCACTGGCGCCCTGTGCTCTTCACAGACGAAAGCAGATTCACACTGAGCACACGTGACAGACGTGATAGAGTCTGGTGACGCCGTGGAGAACGTTCTGCAGCCTGCAACATCCTCCAGCTTGACCAGTTTGGCAGTGGGTCAGTAATGGTGTGGGGTGGCATTTCTTTGGGGGGCCGCACAGCCCTCCATGTGCTCGCCAGAGGTAGACTGACTGCCATTAGGCACCAAGATGAGATCCTTAGACCCCTTGTGAGACCCTTTTGCACTGGGGTGGTTCTTTCGTTGGTTCGAAGCCACAGCCTGCCTAAGCACAGGCTATTTGATTTTCGACTGTCCATAGCCCCGATCCTGGCTCTCAACACTGGTTTGAAGTTGGCTCCAAGTCTTTGCTGGGCCTGATCAAAGAACCGCTGCACGTTGGTTGCGTCAGAGGTTGGGGCGGGGCTCCCTGGGCGACAAGAGCTAGTAAACAGACCGGCATCCTCAAACCTACATTCTCAAACCTACGAAGCAATGGATGCCAAGAAGCAAAACTGGTCAGAGGAGGAGACCAAGTTTTTCCTGGCATTGTGGTCGTCTGCAGAAAAACAGACTAAACTGGATGGCGGCAATTGGACAAAGCCGTTCTTTGTCGAGATTCGGAAGGAGATGTCTGCTGCTGGCTACAAACGAACTGTGGACCAGCTTATAAATGAACTCAAAAAGCTAAAAAAAGACTTTAGGGAGCTGAAAAGGGAGCTGGGACACAGCGGCAATGGGCGACCAAAAAGCAGTCCGCACTTCAACATTTTAAATTTGATTCTCGGAGAAGGCCCGGCTAATCAGACTACTGGGGCCCCTAACTCTACCTCAGCTGAGTCCATCCTTTTTACCATGGTGGAGAACTCAGCAGCAGATGCTACAAATCCCTTTGAATCTGGTAAGTGTAGGGTTTTTTAATGGTGTGCATGTACTGCCACTATGTATTAAGAGAAATTACCTGTACATGTGATTTAAGATATCTTTCTGACTGTGGAAAGCGTGTTGCATGCTAACATGCTAACGTAGCAAACACCAATATCTTGACCGAGGATGTGCCCAGATAACAGGAGACCTCCGAATCCCAGTTCGTCTTAGTGAGATCTATGAAAAAGGACATACAAGTCATTACATTTGTGTAGCGCTTATTGATTTACATAAATTCAATGCTAAGTAAAGCTACGTGTTGTAGCTAACAACAACTAGGACATAAAACTGAATATTTACCATCCTCCTTAAACGTCTTTACCGTTCTTGACGCTGGGTTATTAAAAGTTGCCCAACAGCCATTACCAGATAACTCTTCAAACGGTGAATCTGGAGATTAATTTGGAAGACCAAGAGTAGCATTTGTAGGGAGACAAAGACCTTGTCCATGTTTACAAGCAAACACACTCTGCTTTGTTTCTCTGTAGGGGTGCGTAACTGGTTGCGGATATATGTAAGACGACGTGATGGCGCAGCAAGGACTTGGTTTAAGTCTGGTGGAAAACCGAGCAGGATCGCTAAAGGCACCAGCTAAGCCTTGACTCTAGTACCAACACAGACACCGAACCAGTTCGTCTTTGGTCGAAATGCCCTACATATGCTGGTGCGGTTGGCCCTGAGTTCATCCTAATGCAAGACAATGCTAGACCTCATGTGGCTGGAGTGTGTCAGCAGTTCCTGCAAGACGAAGGCATTGATGCTATGGACTGGTCCGCCCGTTCCCGAGACCTAAATTCCAATTGAGCACATCTTGGATATCGTGTCTCGCTCCATCCACCACAAACTGTCCAGGAGTTGGCAGATGATTAAGCCCAGGTCTGGGAGGAGATCCCTCAGGAGACCATCCGCAACCTCATTAGGATGCCCAGGCGTTGTAGGGAGGTCACACAGGCATGTGGAGGCCACACACACTACTAAGCCTCAATTTTACTTGTTTTAAGGCAAGGCAGCTTATTTGTATAGCACATTTCATGTACAGGACAATTCAAAGTGCTTTACATAAAACAAAAGCATTACAGATATTAAGAAATAGTAAAAGGCAGGAAAGGACATTACATCAAAGTTGGATCAGCCTGTAGTGTGTTTTTCCACTTTAATTTTAAGTGTGACTCCAAATCCAGACCTCCATGGGTTAATAAATTTGATTTCCATTGAAAGTTTTTGTGTGATTTTGTTGTCAGCACATTCAACTATGTAAAGAACAGAGTGTTTAATAACACACCAGACACAAACACACCGCGATTAGTTGGGAAACGGTATCCACCACTGCCCTCTCAGTGTCACACACACAGACACAGACAGCAGCAATCTTCATAAAGTAAACGTCCATGATTATACCACAATTAGTTTTCCACTGCTGTTCATACAGCCATGTTCATACAGCCTTCCAGATTTCCCTGACATTTTCTTGACATGTATCTGAAAACAGATCCACCACAGTCATTTATACCAACATGTATGGCTACAACAGCGTAATGAGGACAGCTAATGATTGCTGAAATACTTGGACCTTCACCTATAAGCAAACGGTAACTCATTACAGGTGGCAGGTTGTAGCAATATTAGACTTGTAAAGGTTTCTGAATCAGATATCCATTTAGCATACCGTTACCATTTGGCAGAGAGAGGCCTTGCCAGTATAAATGTACTGTTTCAGCTCTGCAGAAGAACTGACTACCTTTATTTTTAGTTGCAGTATACCACCAGTGGAGCTCAACCATAAGAGAAATGTTTGCCAATACAGTAGTTCAGTCAGACAAGCCTCAGATACCTTCATCTCATGTTCCTTTGCTCTGTCTGAAAACCCCAGCAGCACAAGTGCTCCGTTTTTCTCTCTGAGTAAAAAGAACAAAGCATGAAATTGAAGAGGACAGGCTGAGGATCACAGTGCTACAAAAAAAAAAAAAAAAAAAAAATCAACTGTCATTGGGGATGGTCAGCCGTTGTGGGGGTCAAAGAAAATATTAACTTATTGCTTACTACTAAATAAAACATAGCAATGGTGGAGACTACACACATACCTGTAATTTTTTATCATTGTTTTATTTATTATTGTAATTATTGACTGATGTGTGATGTAACAGAGCTTAAACGGGAGAAACAGCATAAAATGTTTCAAACAACTAATGTCTATTTTTACTATAAACATACTAAATGGAACACGTCACCCTGTGCTTATTGCAGAGGGTTGTCAGGAATACAGAATTCAGGGGCCTCGTTTATCAAGCTGTGCATAGCAAAGCAAACTACAGGTGGTGTAGGTAGGGAAATGGGGAAATGCGGCGCACAAAAACGTTCAGATTTATCAAAGCATGCGCACGAACGTCCTTCACCTGTTTGCGTTGATCAATCAGAATCAACTCTAAAGCAGGTGCACATGAGGGAACACATGGTGGCTATAAATGGTCAAGTGAACGCCTGTAATAAATATTCATCACATCATTTCCATGATGGCTCAGGAGGGAAAAGAGGGAAGAAGCAGAATTTTGGGGGGTGTGAGAATGAGATCCTTAAGGACCACGTTGGAAAACGTAAAATTTTTAATTGGTGGCCAGTTACTTGTGTCAGGCAGTAGGTGGCAGAGGCTGTCATCACAGTGTCAGAAGGGAAGACACGCCTGAGGCATCGTAATGTGCAGCTGGATATCTCAGTCGGTAGCGCTCCTGTTTTGCATGTGGGAGACTGAAATTCGAATCCTGCAGGGGTGAATTGCTTTGGTGAAAAGTGTCAGCTAAATGATAGTACTGATGTCAGTCATTTGTTTAATTTATAAAATAAATATGTACAGATACATCTGAGATTGGTAGCAGTTTATTTAGTGCAAAATAATATTTCTTTCTAGTTGCTGGGTGCTCCAGCTGGGTAGGTGGTGCTACAACTGGGCGGGCGGGGCTACAGCTGGGTGGGCGGTGCAGAGGGACCCAATCACCGCTATTAACCAGGTGGACAAGGAGTTGCGGGAAAATAAAGACCGTCTGGACAGAAATTGGGACGACAATTAAAAAAAGCATTGTGTAAGAATAAATAAATAAAAGGAAATCCACCTCTTGTGTGTTTCATTAGCGTTGCATCACTTCTAGACTCCAGCCTCCAGTCTGAGTCCCGCTCTGCTGGAATTATTGACCAAAGCTACTTTTCGAACTGACTGCTACATGCTTGCAGCAGACTGTCCACCTTATTTAGCTGGATGGATTTCATAACAGAAATGTTTTGTTTCACAATGACATAACATATTTTAGTGGTTGATGTTCTTATTAACATTATCTCCCTTTTAATAAAAAATACTTTTTTATCCCCGAACGTGCGCTCTTAGGAGAATTAATTTCGAATGTGCGTCTTTATTAATTTCTCAAAACAGCTTTAATATCTAAGATGTGGTGTGAAAGCTAATAGTGGATTGTGCACAAATGTTTCACAACATTTCCTTGATTTTATTCTGTACCGGTAGAGTCGCCGTTTCCTGTTTCTCAAGATTGTGTGCTTACGCCTGGGGCAGAGTTGCCGTGGAGGTAGGAACATTTTCCCGTCAAATTTGGTTTTCATAAATACTAAAAGCTGACTATATTTGGTGTACCCCAACTTTGTTCCTACGCCAGCTTGATAAAAAAGACCCCAGAGATCTTGGTAGGAACATTTTGACCTAATCTGATGAAGGCTAGGTTTAATGGACGATTAGAATCAGCTTGACTCAGATTTTAAGAATTTGAATTAATGCATAGCATTTTCCAACAGACTGTGGGGTCAAAAATGTTTTCAAGCCTTTTTCACGCGTATTTTTGGGACATGTTGCGTTGGTTTGGCAGTAGCAGCTCTTTAAATTTCAACATCAGTTTGGTAAAATTACAAGTAAGAACTGAATTAAAAATATATAAACAAATGCATTTGTGGAAACTCTCTTCTCTCTCAAATGGCCTTAAATGACTATATGACCACTGCGTGCCTATTTAATCACATTAATCTGTTAAAGTCAGATATGTGGTTCTGTGGAATTCTGTTTTACCCTTATTGGGAGCAGAATTTACCAAATTAATACAAAGCTGTATTTAAGATTTCACAATAGGGATGAAGGACATAAACTCATTACAAAAGATAGCAAATCAATTGGCAAACATGGCGAGTTAGTTTATGTAGCAGCATTCATCAACAAAGTTTTTTAGAGAGAAGACAAACTGCATTAAAACAAAAAGCATCAACAACAGACTAAAATGCAGAGAAAAAGTTATTAACCAAAGTCCTTCCATTTCATTTCAGTCTAATGCCAAGACAAGCAGTCATTATTTTTAATACCCGATTAATCCAATTCAGGGTCATTGGAGGACTGGAACCTATCCCAGCTACTGTCAGGACAGACCTGGACTTCACCCCACACAGGTCACCTGTTCATCACAGGGACCAATGAGAAAAGCAACTCACACTCTGACTCACTCCTAGGGTCAAATTAGAACCACTAATTACCCTAACATCAATGCCTTTGAACTTTTGGAGGAAGCAGGAATAGCCAGACTGACCCACGGGTGTGTTTGAAACTAAAAACCTTCTTGCTGTGAGACTACAGTGCAAGTAACCACATCATCATGCAGCCCCAGAGGCAAACAAGCAAGCCAAAAGAAGCTAATGTTTTAAAAGATATGCTTTTTTTTAATAGGAATTTGTTCCAATAAGTAAATAAAGTTAAATCAACTTCTCCATTTTCATTTTTTTACTTAAAAATTCACAAGTATGATTGTTCGCCAAAAACTGACTACCTAAGAAAAAGGAAATGCAGCTTAAGTCATTTCCACATTGGCTTTAATTCTTAGATGGATACATTGTCTTTGATATGTAGTCTATTTATAGTATGTTTTTTTTATTTTTTTAGCTTTATTTAATATGTATTAGTTGTGGCCAGAGGACTAAATTATCTTATAATCCTTTTGGTAGCGTTTACAACCACTGCAACAAGACAAAATATGGAACTTGGAATATTTTTAACTGTGTTTCGATTAACCACGCTAAACAGCCACATAAACATAACCCATCAGGTACAAAAGGTTCAACATGCATAATTTAAGTAAAGGAAACTCTAATTGAAACTAATTTGCTGTAAATAAGCTACAAAAAACTAATTTAGAGACATTTGATTAAAATCAACCAATTTTACAATCAGTTACCACAACGGGCTGTAAAAATAATGATTAAAGCAAAGTAAATGTTAATCCTTACAATCATTTATTTATATGGATAAATTAAATGTAATTAAAATTTTTTTTTCTATTTCATAAGTAATAAACGAAGATGCGTTGCATTGAGGAAACTGTCATGTTTCACCACCTTAGTTCTTGTGTGTTGGGTTTTGATCTGCTCCTTGGTTTGTTATGTTTTGATCTGGGTTTATAGTTTGGTGTTTTCAGGGTTTATGTCTGGTGATCATGATTTAGAGTTTTGGTTTATAGTTCTGGGTTTTGTCATGTTTAAGTTTTCCCTTATGTGCTGTGTTTTCTGTCCCTGGC
>JBAMHW010000018.1:6524144-6549694 GCA_037177495.1 Rhadinocentrus ornatus
AGGAACCCTCATCAGCCACTGCTTATCCGCAGGCTGGAAGTGGAGAGGGTGAGCAGCTTTAAATATCTGGGGGTCCAACAGAAACGTCTACAGCTGCATCGTTGAGTCCATCCTGACCAGCTGCATCACCGTGTTGTACGGCAGTCCTGCTGTCACTGACCGCAAACGCCTGCAGAGAGTGGTGAAGACTGCGTCCGAGATCACCAGAACTCCACTACCTTTTCTGCAGAGCATCTACCAGCACAGAGTCCAAGGGAGAGCTGCCTCCATCATCAAAGACCCCACCCACCCCCAACATGGACTGTTCACTCTCCTCCCCTCAGGCAGGAGACACAGGAGTCTGAAATGCAGGACAACCAGACTCAGAAACTCCCTTCCCTCGGCCATCAGACTCCTTAACAGCCAATAGGAGTCTGTAACAACGGCCTGTACCCTGCACACTGACTGTTCTTACTGTTAACCACTGTAACATTGTTTACTGTTTTATGTGTCTTATTACTTATAATAGATATTGCGCATGCATCTTACCGTCTACCACAGTTTTTTGCACAGCTAATCATTCATTGCTGAATGTGGCACAACAGTTCATGTAGGATATGTATATAGAGTATTTACTCAGTTTTTTTTAATCTTATCTTAATCTTTATCTTCTATCCAGCTTTCTTACGTTTTTTTCTTCTATTTGATAATCTTTTATTGCATTCAGTGCAGACGGCAAAGTAAAAATTTCAGGAAAACTTGTTTCCTTACTGGACACGTGACCATAGACACTTTGAATCTTGAAATGTCACGATTAACAACATAGTTACCTTTCTGAGGGTAACTTCCAGAAACTCAAATAGGAACTGTCAAGTGGAGTTTAATCAGCTTGATTTATAGTTGTGTGCCACAAATCACAATTCTGCCTTGAAGGGTTTTACCGTCTCTAAGATACCTCGTCATTGATTTTATCCCTGACTTGGATTAACACTTCGTATTAGGCTTCATTTCATCAGAAGGAATGATTGCATGTCTATAAATGAAGGGTTATTAGTAAACATTAGAGAAGATGGTGTCATTTTATATAACATGATAATTTGACATTATTTTGTTGAAGCACTTTTTTGCTCCCTTCATGACCTCCATTCTAAGATAGTTATTTGGTAGTTATCTGAATGTTATCTAAGTTATCTAATTATCTGACAAAAAGTGTACCTTACTGTAAAGTAGTGATGGGATGTTCAGAGAGCCGGATCTTTTGCCTCAGCTCCCAAAGAAGAGCCGTTTTTTTGGGTGCCCAAATCACTCTTAATTTAGCATCTTTTGTAGCCCCATAATTTACCTTAACTTCTCAAAAATTAATGGAATGTGTTTTGAAAACCCTTTTGTGTTCAGCATTTTAATGAGAAGCATTATAATTTTCTACTTTTGTGCAATTTTTCTGGTACAAAACCTCTTACTTTATTTTAATATTTCAAGGAAACTCTTTTCGAAACACATTTACTGCTTTTACTTATCTTGGATGGGATGATTCAAGACGCACTCATTCTCCTCACGGCTATCTCACTTGCAGTGTAGTGCTGTCTTTTCAAATTTCATTTTCCAAGTGGCAGATTGTATGAACTCAGCCTGTCCTGTACATACTGTATGTGTAAGTAGCACATGGCAACACAGCTGGCTCCACAGATAATGTCCTTATTACTGTGATAATACTTTGTAGTGTCATTTTTAATTAATACTTACCAGAAATGGTATTTTGGCCTTCCTTTGAGCTTCTAAACCAGAGGTTACATAAGACAATATTTAATAAAGGAGCACATGCTTTCCTTCAAAAAGATGTCACTGCAGCTGATGGCTTATCTGATCTGAAAGATCTCTAAAGTCAAGATCAGAGTTTTGCTTTGTTTCTTCCTCACCAACAGAAATACTCTTTCAGCGTTGCAAGCCTCATGAAATCTAATTACTCTGGTTGTCTCACACACTACATTTTTCCTGGCTTCACGTCCTGATGATCCCAGGATAATGTCCCAAACTGTCCATATGCTTGGATCATGATCTGAAGGTGCTGAAGATTCGAGCTAATTTGCTTCCAAAGCTCTTAATAAATTCCATAGAAACAATGTATTCTTTTCACAACACTGAACAATCAAAGCTGTGATCTGCTCATCATGTTTCACATTAAAGAAAATAAATAGCTTCTAATTCATTAGGTTTACCTCAAATAAGAATCCTCCATGTTGAGCTTGTGTAAAACTCGAGTTTGAACTAAAGAAGCTGGTGCTTTCAATCCTTTTTGCTTCTGTATTTATTAAATTACCTAAGTTATATATATTATAAAAATATATTTTAGAGATATACATTTAAAATATGTTCATATGTATTATGAAAATATGTTCATATACTTTAAAAACCCAATGCACTTGTATAATATGTGTATGAAATTGATTTCCTTTGTAGTTCTATCACACCTGAAGGTAAAAGGACTTTGATGCTGCTTGTATACTCCTTTGGTTTGTCTGAACTATCACACCCTTTCAGACTTTATTCATCACATATCACACCTGTTGTTTTAAGTATTGCCATGACCTCATCACAAAGCTTTGGTCCCTTTAAAGATGAGTTGCTCAGAATAAACACACTTATTGTGTTGTTGGACCAGTTCTGGTAAATAATGAGCTTGGACTTGTGTCCAGGATGACAGGACTGACAGGTAGTGAGTCAGATTGATGATAATCTGTAACATCACCATTTCATTTGTCAGTGAGATGTGATCCCTCTTACTTATGGTTTAGCTGTTCAGCTCACATCATTTACTTTTATTTAATCACGCTTTTTGCCTGCCAAAACGTGTAGCTGTTTATAGAGAAATCTTTAAAATCCTGCTGTGTGTTTCTCGACGAGTACAAAACGGGAGACAATTACAGACTAGCTGGTATGCTCAGTGAAAATAAAGAGCCAAACATTTCACTCTGGAGTTGGCAGAGACCCGAAACAAAGTTGTAAGAGAGTGAATATGAGGTACATTCGAAGTAGTGGCTGTAATCACAGCTGCTGTGCTGTAATTTGTGGTTTTGTAAATAAACATGTAGAACCCAATTTGGAAACATCATCGGGCATTGTTAGCATAAAGTTGTCACGTCTTATTAGATCAATACAATTTTAAATGCAGTTACCCGGCAGGTCAAGACCGATAAAGGCTATCTTCCATATAATTTTGGGTCAAACCTTTCTAATAGATTGTCATTCAGCTTTAGTCAAAATTAAAGTTTTAGGCAACTAAATAGAATAATAGTTTATTAATTTTATAGTAAATTTAATTATCCATCCATCCATTATCGATACTGGGGGCAGCTGGAGCATAACCCAGCATTTTAAATTTAGTCAATTGTTCATTTAGTTTTCTAAATCAGGGTATTAAGGTCACAGCTGTGGTATCTTTAAGTTCGCAGCCTTGAAAAGTACCTGTAACTCAGGATATAATGTTAGCTTTACTATGCTTAACTTTGCATATATATAGATGGTAAGTGTGAAATGTAGCTGAATTTGCTGTGTTTTTGCCAGTAAAAGTCACTCCACACAAGCTGGCTGACAAAACTGTCATTCCTGTCTCTCTGGCTTCCCCTGCACTTCCTGGCATTGCTCAGCTTCTCCTCCCTCTCTACCTGCACATGCCCTTACAGGATTATTGCACACCCTTCCCTCATCAAAACATCAAACTTCGCAGCGTAAAACCCCGTTTCTCCAGTCACTTCTCCCTGTGCTATTGAGCCTACTCTGGTTGTCTGTATTTTTGGACTTTTCCTTTAACAACGTTACAATTTTGTTAAAGAAATTTTTGTTTTTACCAAAGATCCGCCAATGAGTTCTTCCTCTGCGTGGTCATGACAGAACAGACTGGTCAATAAATGGAATCCAGTGTCCCGCCCTGCTTCTCAACTTCTATCGCAGCATTCGCCAGTGGATCACATTTTATATGAAAAGGCTTTTGAGGAGATGCACCTGGGCACACAGGCCTAACATGATTGTTGGGCAGGATTTTGCACTAGACTGGATCAGATGGCTAACTACAAAAACCTGGAACCTCTGCATGGAGTCATGACAGAAAAAAACCTTTTAAAAAGTCCATAAAGTGCTGTTTCACTTGTTTACACTGCAGATCTGATTAATATAAGAAGATTTCATTCATATAAAATGAGATCTGCATGTGCTGAAGGTTCCAGCCTGGACAGATGTGAAGATATACTATCTGTGGTTGGTCTTATTTTGCTTCCACTCAGCAATAGTAAATAATTGTTTTGAAACACATTGACTTTAAAAAATACAGTATATCTGTTTTTACAAGACGTAGAATGAAATAAAATTCTGTTTTGTTCCATAATTCTGTCAGAACAGCTCTTATACGTGGTACATTTTCATTTATACATTATCCAAATCATAAGCTTGAATAAAATGTAAGAGAGAATATCAGTATTCTTGGTTTTCATGTGGTTATCTCGACATTGACGCTATAGTGTGCTTTACAACATCGATCTAATTTTAGCAAATTAGCTTAACTCTTCTTTTAGGTGCAGATGTGTTCAATAGAGAGGAATTAATTAACATGCCGGTTATTCTGTCATCGGCTGTTGAAAAGAAAACACAGCTAATTATCCTGCTGATGAGACTTTTCTGGATGGTCAAATTTTCATCATAACTAATTACTCTTCTTTTGAAATGGAGCAAAAAAAATTGGAGAGTAATTAGAGATTACCCATATAGGCATAAAATGTATCTTTAATATCATGCATTGATTAAAAGTCACATTTCTAACTCCAGTATTTGCAGGATGGTGACAGGATACTGTCAATATGATTTAACATCTCAGTGGATGACAAACTATTCATTAAACAGGTTAATCTGTTTAAATGGATTAGCGACTGGTTGAAATCAGACCACAAGTTTAATGACTAAAACAGTGTACAGCAAAGACAGAAAGGTGCATGTGCTTTCTTTTCACTAGATTAACAAAACTTTGCCCGCATATTCTCTGCATGAACACACAACCTAAATTCCATAAAAGCTAGGATGCTCCCAGCAGAACATAAACATGTCAGATGTTGAAACTTAGGCCTGGTACACACATAAAGATTTTTTAATCTCTCCGGATCTGCAATAGGGTCCTGCCCCAAGTGGAGGAGTTCACGTTTCTCAGGGTCTTGTTCATGAGTGAGGGAAGGATGGAGCGGGAGATCGACAGGCAGATCGGTGCCTTGTCTGCAGTAATGCGGACGCTGCATCGGTCTGTCGTGGTGCAGAAGGAGCTAAGCCAAAAGGCAAAGCTCTCTATTTACCGGTTGATCTACGTTCCTACCCTCACCTATGGTCACGAGCTGTGGGTAGTGACCGAAAGAACGAGATCGCGAATACAACCGGCCGACATTAGTTTTCTCCGCAGGGTGGCCAGGCTCTCCCTTAGAGATAGGGCGAGAAGCTTGGTGATCCGGGAGGGGCTCAGAGTAGAGTCGCTGCTCCTCCGCATCGAGAGGAGACAGATGAGGTGGCTCGGCATCTGGTCAGGATGCCTCCTGGACGCCTCCCTGGTGAGGTGTTCCAAGCACATCGCACCGGAAAGAGGCCCCGGGGAAGACCCAGGAAACGCTGGATGGATTACATCTTTCGGCTGGCCTGGGAACACCTCGGGATCCCTCTGGATGAGCTAGTGAATGTGGCCGGAGAGAGGGAAGTCTGGGTTTCCCTGCTTAGGCAGCTGCCCCCGTGATCCGACTCCGGATAAGCGGCAGATAATGGATGGATGGATGGATGGAGATTTTTACCCGTTCGAGACCTCACACGTGAAGATAAAAAAATCAGGTGTTTAACAGTTTTGATCATACTGTGTGTGTGGTGTGCTCCGATAATCTCAGCACAGAACAAAAGACACATACTAATGCTGTCCCGCAACTCCCAAATAAAATCTAGTCCTCCGAGCCAGAAATCTTGCACAATCAAATGTTTTGGGAAATGAAACGCATTGCATCACTACTTTAATGCAAATCAATAATGTAGAACCCTGAAATCTCACAATTTCTGTTTTGTTACTGTGGCACTTTTACATTGTGGAAGTGTGGGAAAACGTACTTATTGCACATTTTCTTGTTAGAATTCTGCTTGCTTCTCACAACCTATTCGACTTTTCAACAGAGCTTTATTAACACCAGTCCACTGCTTTGGAATGTGAGAAAGCCTCCAGTCACACTTACACACTCACACTTCTCAGTTTATTTGTCTATTTATTTTTCTTATCTCCTTTTTATCTTATTTTTATATACATTTTTATACTTATAGTGCATTTCTTTTATTATTATTATTAGCATTATTTTTTCAGGTGCTTATTTTCACTGTAACTCTTTTATTTTTCCTTTTTCTGTTTTCTCTCATCCCTCAGCTTTCCCTGCACATGACAATCTCAAATTATTTAACTAAGCTTTGACAGGTTTCCACATTTTAAGTAATCTTCACCTGTTGCTACAGCCATTTTTTAATTTCTCAATTCCCGAGGGACTCAAACCCAGCGTGCCTAGCTCCTCCTTGAGAGCTAGTGGGGTTGCCAAACCTAGACCGAGTGTTTCCTAACATACAAACCATTTATTCCTTCATCTTACTTGCTTATACTATTTATTACCGGAGATACCCACGGAGATTTTCTAACCTCCAAAACCTTTTAATTTACCTAAAGAATCCGGAGAGATTTTCTAATCTCCAAAACCTGTTTTTCAGTAGATTTCTAGCAGTGTCATTTCTTTAGCTTAGTCACAGTCACAAGTTGCAGCAAAAATTTTAATTCACCAATTTTACACAGACTAAGTGACAAGGATATCCAACAAAGATTCCACAAGCACTGTTGAACTATGGCTACACTGTGCAAGCATATGCAGAAGGCTTACTCGTGTTATCACTGATGGAGACAATTCAGATGTTTTTTTTTCAACATCACTCTGGAATTGTGACTCTTAGAAGTCAGGTTTCTTTACCTTTGTTTAACATTTTTCCTAAGAGGCATTTAAATTTGCATCAGTGTTTTGCAGTCTGAAGAAATTGCATTATCTCGCTGCACTGGGCATGATTTTCTTCAACATTAAAGAAAGGAGTAAGAGAACCCTTGCCTGTGTGACTACCAGCAAACCACCAGGGTTGAGTTCACTCAGGAGAAGTTGCACATATTCATTCATTACTCATGGATGATTTTCAGACAGCTAGATGGCAAGAGGAGAGGTTAGCAGGAGTTGAATCTGTAAGCAACAGACTGGGGGCTGTGCCATCAGTGCTCCCCACAGCCTGGTGGTTTTGTTTCACAGCAGGAGCACATAATCTGTGTTTAACCAATCAGAAAAAACTCACTGAAGAATTATAGATTTTTCTTTGATATCCACTGCATCAAATCATGCACATCTTATTGCTTAGATAACCTTATGTTTCTGTACAGATGCAGTTACCATCACAGTGAGATACCCTGACTTACACACAAGTTTTTTTCAGTGCTACTCCAACAGTTTCTTTTCTGACAGATGACTCCTGCCTTCTGTCTAAAAGCTGCAGCTTAGTTACCATGTGAACATGATGCAAAACAAACCTGAATAATTCATTTAACTTACTGTAAAATTCAAGATGTTGCCAATTTCAGATTGTGATGTTGCAATAATTGATTGAATGATGTGTCTATAAAAGAGAGCGTGTCAAGCTGATAGTAAAGTAAGCCATACTTTGGTTTAATTGGCTGGGGGCGATGCTACACTGACAAATCTCACTTAGTCCCTTTAATAATCAGCAGAACGAGGCCTGCATGTATTAAAAATGAAAACGTGCTCAGAATAACAAAATTGAATAGAGGCAGAGCCATACATCCATGTATGTGATAACAGAGTGGTAATCTGATATGCAGACTTCTAAGGATTGTAAAGCATATGAAGCCTTCTGATCCCATTAGAATAGAAAATCCCATTCTTTCTTACAGTTGTTAATTAGAGCCATAATGCTTCTATAATTTTATGGTACAACAAGGCTTGTCTTTAAGGTTTGAAGATCCCAGAGAGGCAAGTTTAGATGAAGATAGGTTCAGTACTCTGTGAAAGTTTACTTGAAAGATTCAACCAAAAATTGTAAAGATTTTTTATTTCTTTAGTCCTTATTTTTTTAATCATCTACTGTAGACAATGCATAAAATTTAATAATCCTGAAAAATCCATATATAAAGGGATTGGGACTGCAAACTTACTGGAATTACTTTCATCTGCAGATGGCATGACTTAAAAAAAATGAAAATTTAATAAAGACAGGATTTTAAAGTGGAAGCTGCTGCACGAATTCTGCAAACCATCATCAGTGAAATCCCTGCATTTACAATACAAATCAAAGCTTTACCATGTAAAAAAAAGAAAGAAATACAAACTGTACTGATAAACAATCCTGTCTTTGTTGGGCCCGAGCTCATTAAAGACGGACAAAGGGAAAATTAAAAATCTAATGAATCAAAAAGTGAATTTCTTTTCTGGGAATTACGAAAAACCGCTGTCCTATGGATTAAATTGACCAAGTCAAACAACAGGATTTTAAGAAACAGTTTCATGTTGTGTGTGGTGTAGAAGTCTCAAACCTAAAGCCTCGAACGGTCTATGTCTCCATTTTAATGGAAGATTTAGCTTATTTCAGCAGGCACGGGTCTGTAGTACAGAACGGATCCCTGACTTAGATGACCAAATAAGTACAATGAAAGAGGAAATTAATTCAATCTTTTTAAGCCTCTTGTTGTTTTGTTTACATTACCATGTCTAATAACTTCAGCTTTATATAATTACAATAAAACGAAGGGGTATATTTCTGCTTCTGCAGAATTTATGCATATTTATGCACCTGGCCTCTAAACTGAAATAAAGTCACAGAATTCTTATGTCACACTTTTTTTCTGAGACTCTCCTGACTTCAGTCGGCTTATGAAGACGGCAAATGTTCTGTATTTGGCAGAGGGGGAGTTCTTTTATTCTCCCATGTGGAGGGGCTTAGGGAGCTGCCTGGGATAGCATGAAACAGAGAAACAGCTGCTTTTATCCACACAAGCCTGCAAGTCGAACTCAGGAGGACTTCTTGTTGTGGAGCCTGGTTCTCTGCCTCTGCATCTCTGAGCATAGAATGGCTGAGGGGTCTGAGGAAGTCTTGAAAGTCCCTGATGAGCAAGAGAATAATCTCTGTATATGAGAGCAGCAGCGAGTTTTCTCAAATCCCATTTCACAGCAGCAGAAAAAATGAATATTCTCTGCAATAGATTAAAAGAAGACATTTAATGCAACTTTACAGGCAAAGTATCCAGTACGAGTCTAACATTTCTAGCACACCTGGAGGATTGAGTTAATGCTGTATTTTTTACCCGTTTCCCCCAGCAGTCTGTCAAATGACAGTGGATGCCTCCTCTCACTCACGGCCTACTGTCAAAGAAAGCATGAGGGCACTCTGCACTTGAGATCTGGAGGCAGAGTAACTTTAGCCCTGTATGGAGGAAAAATTAACCAGTTTCTCTGGTCTCCCAACAGATCTACTGCTCGGAATTAAGATGCACATGTCATCAGTGAGAGCATAAATAGATTTAAATCTTGGACCTTGAAGGTCAGCTTGTCATTTCAGTGTGCTGAATAAGTAATATCCATACATATATGATGATGCTACAATCTGCACAATTTGGAGCAATACTCCAAAGGCCAGATGTGCCGTTTTGCACCAAATATAAGTATAATTAAATAAATTACAGTGATTGATTGTCCATGAAGGGCACTGGTAGAGGGCAGTTTGCTGCAAAGATCCATGCTGTTCCGTTTTAAAACAAAACCTCTCCGATAAGTTTAATGGATCCTGTTGGACAAATGGCTTTTATAACATCCTGGCAATCAACTTCGGTTTGAGGAATTTTGACACAATAACTGAATAGCACATGACCTCTTCCCTTGAAAACCAATTAAGAGATTACAGCAGAGATGGGGACTTGAGTCTGGGACTCAGACTCGAATCGCACTTTGCATTTCAAGTGACTTGAGACTTGTATTGAATTTGCAGAGTTAAGACAATCTTTTATTATTCATGTTTTTGCTTTTTGTTGTTTCTTTTGTTTTAAAAATCTATTTGTCTAATCTCCTGTCTGTTTTGCGTGCTGCCATATCCCCAGATGTATCACTAACGTAACATTATACAAACAAAGTTGCACCTGCACGTGCAATCAATCAAAACAACAGCAAGACATGAACAAACTGGAACAAACACATCCACCTTTATGCACTATAAAACACACCTGGAGAGGTACGTCACTGTAATATAAGAGCTAAATGTTAGCATCTATGTTAGCAATTAGCTCAGTGCCACACCGGTGTAAACATTAGCTTTCTGCTACCTTCCTACTAAAATAATGTTGACTCCATCTGATTGGCTCCACTAAATGAAGAAGTTCAGGCATTTATAAAACATTTACAAGTATACATGCATTTACAAGTACTGCTACTGATTTAGGAATGGAAGGAAAATTTATTTCAAGCCTTAAAAAAGTAAAAAAGAGAGAAAGAAATTCATGTACTAGTGCAGGGATGTTGATCTCCAGTACCGCAGGGTTTGACATGTTTTTTTCCTCCAGCAGTATGCTTGAGTTAAAAATTTAAGGGTCATTAAGAAGCTTGCGCAGAACTTGAAAACAAGCTGTCAATCCAATCGGATGTGTTGCACCGAGGAAACGTCAAAAAAAAAAAAAAAAAAATGCAATGAACTGCAGAATTAATTGAGAACATTTCCCTCTTGGTCCAGATGGATTTTTGTAAACATTAAAAACTCTTGGTTAAGTGATGTTAAGAGTATATTTACTAATCTAAATAAATTTCCATGTTTAACACTGTGAAAAATGCATGTTTGCAGCTGCACGTCGGCTTAGATAGAGACAAAACTATTTTCCATTGTAGAAACAGCTCTAAAAGTGTTGCTGCAGAATTTTTTCTTGAGAAGTTTAGAAAAACATACTGACCAAACATAGCTAATTCTAACTAGCTTGCTAAACCTCCCAGATTTTAAAGTAAGGATTTTTACCCAAAACATACTAGTGTCATAGTGTTGATTTTAAATCCACTGTCCACACCTTGATTGTCTTTTGTCTTGAATTGCAGCAATCTATTTAGCTATTCGCTCTTCGAAATTTTACATTTTACTGTATCAAGTGATTTCTTCAATCTCTTGGTACAGTCACTTAACAGCTATTCCCCATTTTTAACATGCATTGTGTCTGTTCCTCTTCAAACAGTCCACTGTAATAGAGTAAGCTGACTTATTGCCTTTCAGTGAGTGTAATCTGAGTCAAGTTACATCTGATCACATTATGGGCATTCAATCTATTTTAGTTTAAAAGCAGGCTAACAGAAGTTCCTGGATCACACTTCAGCTTTGTTTTAGTTGAGGGCTGTGGAGTGAGGCTAAACACACTGCTATTAGCAAATGGCATATGTTCAATGTTCATTGTATCAGTGGGTGTACTCACATTTCAAACACCCATTAAAATAAACTGCATTTAGAGCAAAACTGTGTATGTTACCAGTTAGAGGCAATGTGAAACAAATGACAGAAATAAGTTGGATGGAGATGCATCCCCTCATCAAATCACAACTTAGTTGCTTTGTACATTTCCTTGAAAGGGATTTTCAGTCAAATTGTTCTCTGTGCCAATACAAACCCAACAACATTGTATGGGACTTGTGCCTTTAAGCATGCAGATGGCCTCAGGGATTTCTGTAGTACAAGTAGAGCCAGATGAGGGAGCCTGGTGTGTAAGAAATGACAGGAATCAAAGAAAGAATGAGAAGCATGCTGGAGTCGAGTGCACTGCTGAGTGGGAGGGAGATGGCAGAAGGAGGGAGAAAGGGCTCCACTGAGAGCGTTACTCAGTTCTCTGCAGGGTTTATACTCAACTGATTTAATCTGTTGGGAAATGTGCGAGAGTTGCCTGGACCCATGCCTTGTGTGCACTGGAGATGGGGGGTAAGAGAAAGCGGATGGGTAGCTGATCTGTGGGGAGGCTAAGTCATGAAACAGAATCTGAAAGGCAAATCCTGCCATAGGGTTCAAGTCCCTGTTTCCAAGCTATCCTTCCACCACTCCACCCACGCATCCACATCAAACCATATTAGCATAGCCTTTAGCCATACAATGTATACGAGCAAATAAGCCATGGTAGTAAAAATCACTTATGTACACAGCTGCTAAGTTAATCTAAGTCCTTTGTTTGACACAGTTATACCATTCTGAGAAATTACAAAGAAACACATCATGATAAATGTTCTGTTAATAAAGTTAAATAAGTCTGAAATTATTAATTATGTTGTTGACGACAGCTACTTGAGATGCAGTATGAGGCTCATTTGGATCTAATTCTGCCCTCAAAGCCTTGTTAGTCATGATTGCTCAATAGATTAGTTGGTGGCAGCATTGCATTTTCCAATGAGACAACGATATGCAACATAAAGCCAACGTGCTTAGGGAGTCAACAGAAAAATGAAGCTGTATTGCTAGGTGGTTGTATCATTTTTTGCTAACTATCTGCATCATGGTGCAGTTAGAAACATCCACATAATTACATGAGAGAAAGAGAGACAGGAAGACGCTGACAAGAGGAGGACAGAAATTCAAAAAAGACCAAGAAATGTGAATGAGGAGTTAAGCAGAACTGAAGTATCCAAAGGGCTCATTACTGAGTGGAAGATTTTGATCGTGACAAACTAGGACAAAATGAACATTGCTTCCTGTTCTTGCTTCCTTCTCGAGCCAGTTCAGAGGATCTAGAAACAATAGTTTGTGACAGTCTCATTATCACATCAGAAGGTGTTGTTTGGTTGTCATTTGTCTGCAGTGATGTTTCTTCTTCCAATGTCATGACAGACGAAACCCTCAGAAATAAACTGGTGTCGTGTAGCACTGATTACTGCTGTAATGTGAAATGTTAAAGCTTTATTTCTTTGTGTAAGAGCCCAGCTTAGACAGTACATTGTGTTCTGTTGAAGCTCAAAAGGGCAGACGGTCTTCTCCAATTATATATTTTTTTGACCCTGCCCCAACACCAAGCGACAACCTCCAGTGGTGAAATGTGAAGCCTATGCGAAATTGCAAAAAAATGCAGTTCGCCCCTCCTCCACTAGGGGCTGGCTCCAAAACAGCGCAAAAAGGCCAACTTCACAGCAGAAATAAACATGTTTGAAGCCTGGTACAAAAATCCATTTTAGGTTTAATCAGGAGGATGAATTTTTTTTTCTAACTCATCCGTCTGGATGTTATTTAATCCTTTTGATTGACATGTATCTAATATCACAACTGTGATTTTTAGCCGACTTAGCTTTAGCCCGCCTACCTTCATTAGCCTGTAAGCTCACATTAGATCCGTGTTGGCTCAGTTAGCTCTTAGCTACAGGCGGCTCGGAGTTTGACAGACGTCAATCATCCACCCCCACACTCACAGCCCCCCTTTCAGCTCCACCACTTTGCCCATTTTTGTATTTTCCGGGAGCGACGGCAGTCGTGACGCTACCAAGGATGGATGGTAGGAACGGCCAACGAGCTTCACTTTTTTTCCTCTTCAGAAATCTATGGGTGACATCACCGAGGCTCCGTCCATCTTTCATATACAATCTATGCCCCACACCCGCTTGTATTTCAGCAAGATAGCGGGTTTTTGTGTGTAATTTAAATGAAGGGGTGAGACTTGACTGCCAGAAATCTATGAAAAGAAAATGATGTGATCCACTTTAATATTGTCTGTTATAAACTCTTTTATAAACTGTGCTATAAACGCTCTTTACTCAGGCATCTGCAATAACGCACTTTCCCATTTACAGTTAATCCAGAACGCCGTGGCGACTTTTATTCGGTGCCAGGAAATGTGAACACATCACCCCTATTTTAACTTCTTGCACAGGATGCCTGTATGTTTGAGAATTGACTTTAAGATTTTATTGTTCGTATTTAAAGCTGAAAATGGACTGGCCCCCCAATATGTTACTGACTGCCTCCAAATTTACAATCCACGCGCTCTCTGGGGTCCGAGGGCCTGTCCCAGCCCGCGGTGCCTAAGACGAGACATAAAACTAGAGAGGACAAGTCCTTCTCTGTAGTCAGCCCCAGACTGTGGAATGCTCTGCCCTTCCATGTCCAATCTGCCCCCACAGTGGAGAGCATTTAGTCTCGTCTAAAGACCCACTTTTATTCTCTGGCTTGAGTTGTGTGGTTTTCTGTCCTTATTTTATGTTTTTCCCTTTTTTTTATATATATTAATTTAATATTTTATTTTTTTATTTTTGTTATCTTTTTACTTTATTTTATCTTTTAATCTTTTTAATCAGTATTATTGATTGTTGATGTGCAGCATTTTGGAGACATATGTATAAATGTATAAATGAAGTGGATTGGATTAAACGTGGATTGGATAAAGCAAGCATTACTGTTTTCCTTTTCTTAACCCTAGTTTTTATTGGCAAACCTTAACCACTTACATATTAATACCTAACCTTAAAGCCCCACTACTGAATTTTGAAAGATTTTCTCACTCTGGTGCCCCCCATAAGAAGGCTAATTTGGCATATGTCTCACATCCTGTCTTGTCTCTGAGCTCTCTCCAGCCAGTAAAAATCAGTCTGATGTTGACTCTTGTCACTTTCTCTCTACCTTTGCCTTGCTTCCTCTGATAATATCCTTTGCTGAAACAGCGATGGTGTGCATTCAAAATGTCCAGTGTGGTAATATCCAGTTGCTAACATGGGGTGCAGTGCGTATAGCAACACACAGCTATTAAGTTATGTTACAGAACAGAAGAAACTGTGTGCTCTTAACCTCAGGAAGCTGCTGGGCTACAACAGCTCCAGGAATATACATAATTAATGTTGGTGTGACATCAAAATGGGTCAGAAGCATAGAGTTTTAAAGTTCCAATTCGTAACTTTCTGACCTCAAATATGTGTTTCTGAATCGTTTTGATGGCACACTGACATTAATTATGTATATTCCTGGAGCCAAAACTAGTTTCCCTATTGGTGCAGCTAGTGGTGTCTAACTGGGGAGGGTAACAGCTATTTACCCAGGGCACACTGCAGGGTGTAAAATAAAAAAAAAAAAACATCCACCAAGGTATAGCACCAAAAAATAAATAAATAAATAAATAAATAAAAAAAAAAGGGGAAAAAACACATCCAACTCCAATCTTACATGTCACATACATCCAGCATCAACTTTCTCTTCTCTTGCAAAATATATAAAGGCTATGCTGAAAACCATTCTGTTACAAACAAAGGGGTGTATGCACAATTGTGACCCATAAAACATTTACTACAAACTAACATACACCAGTTCCCCACAAAATTCACAATTATATCCCATTTACTTAAACCATCACAAGCAAAGCAAAAAATGAAAATAAACTACCCCAACCTTCCCCTTCTCCTCTGGCTACTTGGTTAGTGCCATGCCAACCAATTAAGCACACCAGGCCCTGGTTAACAACACTCATGGGTGTGCCTCCATGATTGTGCTGATCTCCAAACCACCTCAGAAATAGAGAGAGAGATTAGGGACAAACCAAAACATGTACTGAAAATAAACCAAATTTATGTATTAACCAACTAAATAGGATCCATCTTTAGTGGATCAATACATTAACAAAAACCAAAGAAACACAAATAAATGGCATCAAGTTGCATGTTGTGTATCTGTGTGTGGAACCACATACTGAACTGCTTAGTGAGGGGGTCTCTGCAGCTCTCTCACAACATCTCGTCAAACATAGGGTTTCTTTGGTCAGTTTTTTGGATGTCTCCAATGAGATAATAAGGCCAGCAGGAGACATATCTCTTTAGTGTTCTCATATATTATCTAGTACATGTTTGGCGCCTTGTTGACGTGTTGGTTAAAACTCCTATAAGTAAATACCTCAGTGTAATGTTATGCTAATGTTATGAACAGCATTAATCAGGTGTGGCTTCACAAAAAAATCATCCTATCTGTCATTGAATTGATCTATAGATGTAGTGTCATCACACCTTTAGAAGACTTTGCAACTTTAAAATGTTTTTTCTTTTAAATACTTTCAAAGGAAAACAAAAGGCTATTGTAAAAGGTTCTCCTCTGCTCAGTTGTGGGCATTGAGTGTGTCATCTTGTTATTTTTGATAGGTGGGCAGGTGTGTTTGGGTCTGTCAGCACGCTTTCGGAGAAAATGTGCTCTCCACACACTCTGCTTTCATCTGGAGAGAGAGGCACCCCACAGCACATAGATATGACTGATGTTTGTTTGTGGGTGCATGCATGCGTGGGTGTGTGTGTGTGTACAGAGTTCAGCTTCATGTGTTATTCGCACTGTGGTCCTCGTGACCACGTTGTCCTGTAAATAAGATTTGTTAGTAGTATTAGTAGTTATTGTTATTCTTAGAGTATTTTAAAGATTTGCATTTCTTTTTTTCTTTTTTTCCACTATCAGAGCTCAGTGGTTAGCAAGTGTTTGACAGGTTGGAGTGCTCAGGTCTCATCCCTGCCTGCAGGTGAAGGTTTAGAGTCTGGGGATTCACAGAGGTGGGTAGGATGAGAGAAAAGGTGAGCTCTTTGTATATATTTTGCTGTAATGCCTACATAACATTGTCAGACTGCCTCAAAGATGAATGAACTTGTCTATAGTATTGACACCTGCCCTTATTTTATCTGTGTTTTCCTTGATTTAATTATGGATAATTTTTCCCTATTGAATTTTCTCTTTTCCTGCCTTCTACAGCATGACATGGTTTTGCTCCATATTTTTGCTTCCATGCAGAAATATTCACCATTCACACCTGCTCGCATTCATGCAACACCATCTGTGTAGGTAATCAGGGTCACACAGGGTGACCCAGATTGATAATGCAGCATGCCAGAAGCAGAGAGATGTCAGCACCAATACTAACATGGCTTTGCCATCCAAAGCTGTTGCCAACTGAAACAACAGGCTGCGAGCCATGTGAGTGAGACTCTGTGCAGCATAGCAACAGTCTGCTGGGAGGGAGCGACACACCACTGTCTAAGCTGATTTGCCACAGTTAGGTGAAACACGCTGAGTTTTTTTTACCTTTATTTTAGATGCTGGTCTGGTTTAGAACTGGGCTCCTGAGTTCTTGTGGAATATATTAAAAGCAGAGGGCCCAGCAGGACTTTGCCTACTAAGTGAGTAGTAAACATAGTCATGTTGATATTTAAGGTGTGAAATAAACATTCCTGCTTCCAAAGTGCTGGTGGCAGCATCAGAATAAATTTGGTCTTTTTTTTATTCTTCTTTCTCAGCTGGCATGACTGTGTCATTAGGGAATTCTGGCGAGGATACAGATGGAGGATGGAAAATACTTAATATACAAATAAAGGATGCAGCAGGAAACAGGTTAAAATAAACCATTTCATTAACAAGGGATCTTAAAGCACAGGATAACAAAGAGTGAGGCGATCAAGCTGAGAAACCTGACGAGCAGACTGGACCAAAATCAGTTTGTACACACACACCGGATGACAATGTGGAATTAATTAGGATAGAACAACAGTGGGAAAAGAAAAGAAGCACAATGTACAAATACACAATGTGAGATATATATATTTAAAACAAAATTGGAAATGCAACAAAAGACACAAGTCATGAAAGAATGACAATGAGCTGAATATTTTATTTTATTTTAGATATTTTTTTTTTTTAACAGTAAAATTACCAAAAGTTTACATTCATTGTGTTAAACTTTAATTAAATTATGATAAGCTTTGATGCTGCATTTACCTTTGCCTGAATATTAAATCTTAATATTTCACGAGTATTACATTTACATGGCAGATTATCGCTTAACACTTTTACTCCAGTACACAACTGTTATTTAGAATACAGTAAAATAGCCTTCATATTCTTCATTTGTTATTATTATTACTGTTTTCCTTAAGTGTTACAGTCTAAAGAAAAACTGACTGAACTCTAATTATTTTATAACAAAATATTAAAATAAGATTGAAATAGTCTCATTGTACGTTTGATTTGTGACAGAAAATTTTGATTTACTATGTGTAAAATTTAGGCAAAACAGAATGCAATTATTTACAAATCTCATCAACTCATATTTTATTCCCAGTACAACACAAACAACATCAGATGTTGAAACTGAGACATTTTACTATTTCATGGAAAATATGAGCTAATTTTGAATTTGATGCTACCAACACGTCTGTAAAAAGTAGTTCAAGGCTGAAGTTTAGCATGGTGTAGCATCCCCTCTTCTTTTAACAACTGTCTGTAAACATCTGGGATGTGAGGAGACCAGTTGCTGGAGTTTTAGGAGACGAATGTTGTCCCATTCTGGTCTTATGTAGGATTCAAGCTGCTCTACAGTCCTGGACCTTAATAGCTCGACTATTGCTTTCATGATGCTCCAAATGTTTTCTATTAGTGAAAGATCTGGACTGCAGGCAGAACAGTTCAGCAGTCGGACTCAGCCATGCTGGTGTGATGGATGCAGGATGTGGTTCAGCATTGTCTTGCTGAAATCTGCAAGGCCTTCCCTGAAAGAGACGTTGTCTGGATAGGAGCAGATGTTGTTCTAAAACCTCCATGTACTTTTCAGCATTGATGGAGCTTCACAGATGTGGAACCAAATGCACTAATGCAACACCATACCATCAGAGGTGCAGGCTTTTCAATTGTCCACTGATAACAAGCTGGACGCTGGACACTGTGTCCTGCAGACTCTTTAGTCTGCCATGATTTCCAGAACTATTTAAAATTTTGATCCCTCTGCACACAGAACAGTTTTCCACTTTGCCTCAATTCATTTTAAATGAACTTTGGTCCAGAGAAGACAACATACTACCTTGATCCTGTTCACATATAGTTTCTTCTTTGCATGATAGAGCTTAAAACTGCATTTGTGGATTTCAGAATGAACTGTGATTTTTGGAGGTCTTCCTGAGCTCATGAAGTAATATCCAGTAGAAAATTGTGTTTATTTTTAATGCAGTGCTGCCTGAGAGCTATAAGATCACAAGCATCCGGTTTTGACCTTCAAATTTTTCCCCCACACACAGAGATTCCTCCCACATCCCTAAATCGTTTGATGATAACACACATTTTACTGAAATCGTTCAACAATTTTTGACCCAATTTGTCTAAGATGGGTGAATCTTTACTCATATTTATGTCTAAGAGACTGTGAAATTGCTCTTTTTGTACCCAGTCATGTTACAGACCTGTAGCCAGTTTACCTTTTGACTTGCCAAAAGGTCCTCAAGTTTGTTTTATTTGAACAAGTTATTTTTCCAGCCTTTTGTTGCCCCTATTCCAAGTTTTTACAGATGTGTTGCTGGCATCAAAATTCAAAATGAGCTAAAATTTTCCTTGAAATAATAAAATGCCTGATATGTTCTATTTAAAAAAATGACTGCATGAGATTTGTAAATCAATCCATTCTGACTGTATTCACGTTTTACACAGCATCCAAGCTTTTCTGGAATTGGGGTCATATTTTCTTAAATTGCTCTTTAGTTTTTCTTGTAATTTGGTAATATAAATCATGAGTTTTATTCTAGTTTTAGTCAATAATTAAAATAATGTTAAGATCAACTAAATTGAAAGCACATTCTTCCAACTATAATTTTAAGCAAAAGGATCCCCTTCCCTCCTCCTGTCCTTTTATCTGAGCTTGGGACTGACCCTCAGAGAACACTGGCACATGCCACCGTGGGGGTGCAGATGGCAGGGCTCGAACCTGGGAGCACACTCATGCAAAGCATGCGCTCCACCACTGGGCTACCTCCGGGCATTAAGTGAAAGGATAATACATTATCTTTAAAGATACCCCTGGATTTTTTAAGTCTATCTAATATTCTAAGGTGTTTTTTTTTCTCCTGTTACTTATTTTACATCTTAAATTTGTGTCAGTCGGATGTTTCCATCTCAGATTAATTACTGATATGTCTCTCAGTTGTAGTGTTAACATGGCAGCTCCGGCATCTTTAAGTCTGCAGGCTTATTACCTGTAACTCATAATATAGTGATACTGTTAACATACTTAGTTTTCATGGATTTTGTGATTCCCGGCATGTAAATGTCACTTCAAAATTCTAGCTTCACACAGTTTTCAAATTGTCTTGTTTAGGGTTGCATCACATGTGTCTACTCTTCTTTCTCCCAGGTACTAACATTATCAAGATGACACTGCTTTGTTCTCGCCATTCACACAGGGTTGCTGCTCACTCTGTACGTACAGTATGCTCCTTGCTTTGTTTTCTGTCACATCATCGCCTTGTGCTTCTTCCTGCTGCTTTCCAGACTCTCTTCATCTTGCTTGGATTGTGTGTCTTTGGGACTTTGTTGGATTTTCAGCCAAGCAGATTTTTTCTATTCTTGTTGTTGTCACTGGTTGCTCATCAAGCCCAATATTGGATTTCTATTTTAAGGCCTCTGCAGTGCCTAATGTTTTTTTTTCTTTTAGAAATATGAACGTATTATATTCCTCTTACCTGATAGTCTGCACAGGGGTCCTCCTCTATGCCTCAACCATCACAGAAAGAGGTGATTTAATGAGAAAACCCATGTAGATTTCTGTTAGTAAAATGCATCCTTTAGTTTAAACTTGTAGCATGTTAATGTAAATCCCAGAGAGAAATGATAGATGATTTCTAATGTGAGGCATTAACCATCCACCAAGGTCTGCACTGAAATATTTGCATAGAAATTGGATGGGTTGCAGTGAATTTTGATACAAACCTTTGTAAACCCTATTTATTTTCCACCATTATCACCTGAAATCATTCGTGGTTTTCTGTTAAATATCTCAACAAATAGTAAATTGAATTCGATTAGGTTTAATGTGGATAGAAAATAAATCTAAATCTCTGCTCCAGTAACTTTGTATAACTGTTCCTCCAGGGAGAAACTACCTTAAAAGGTTCACTATTAGACTGATTACTTGGCTGATACATGCATTCATGTTTCTCACAATACAATTCAATCTGCACAGAGGTTATTACCGAGGCGTGACCACATCCTTTAATAGCTGTTGGATTACTTCTCAGCCCATCGAGAAGTTGCTTAATGACAAAGCAAAAACAATGGTAAAATTGTGACAATTTTTCATGTTTGATAATGTTATTTCCTTTGCAGACAGTAGCAACTGATTATGTGATACTGACACTAATTATATTAGTGTAATTCAACAAACATATAACAATAAATTTGCACTATATTACTGATGATTTACGAGATGTAGCATTTTCACTGTAATGGAGGTTTTAATAATAAGTTGAAAAACATTTTACGCATTTTTGCTTCACTATTCTTGTTCTCCTCACATATTTGACTTCATTGGCGCACAAATGACAAGGGGGACTGCTGCCAGTGTATAGAGATGAATGTTTTTCTGCCTCTGCACATGGCCTGATCCGCCTTGCTTCAGCCTCTCTTACATCATGGCACGTGCCTCGGGGCTTTCTTTCTACAGAGCAGCCGTTCTGTGTTTAGAGCCTGATTTATACACAAACACTTACAGCAGTAGAAAAGGCGCAATGAGTGCTCTTTCCCCTGCCACAATTGCTAGCAATATAATCATCTTCCCACACTTCAGTGTGCCTTAAAGGATAGCATTGAGAAGAACAGGAGGAAAAAAATATCTTAAGAAAGAAAGCAGCAAGTTCTAAGGCACAAGAATATATAAAACAGAAAACTGAAAGACCAGGCCAATTCAAAGTTACATAATGGTGAAAAGAAGCCTCTTTTGTCCTCCTCGGCTCATCTTTTATTTCCTGGTTACCATTTTAATCTCATGCCTTTTCTTCCACCCAGCACGCCCTGTAAGATTTGCAATTGACATCCTGCAGATTCTGTGGCTAGTGAAGAGGAATCCATATGGTAACGGGAGGAGAAATGAAAAATAACACTTTTCTTGGCTTGTCTCTTTCTCTGTCTTTGTTCTCAGGTTGTTAGAGAGCTCGTTGCTCAATGCAGAAGTCAAGGAAGGAGAGATCCTGCCTCCTACCATTCAGCGACTGATGAAAGGATACAACAAGTACCTTAGGCCTTTCTTTGACAGTAAGGGAACTGCAGAGACATGCAGACATGGAAATGACAGAGCACATTTGACAGAAAACAGGAGGGGGATCATTTTGCAAATTTGCACTCGACGTCTGGTTATTAATTAACTGACAAAAATATATGTAAATGTAGTTCAATTAAATATAAAATTTATGTGCTCCATTTCAGCAAAAAGAACCTAAATGACCTAAATACGAATTTAAATTTAAAATAATGTTAGTTGTCTAAGACATCATGATTCACCTTCTTAATTTTCACCAGGCGGTTATTTTACTTGCTGTAGAGAACGTCTGTCTGGGCACACACTTTTACAAACAATGTTCTGTCATCCACGGCAAATCCTTTGCTGCTGTTATTGTTCTGGGGTCTGAGAAACAATCACAATATGATTATGGTTTGTTTGCTTCTTGTTAGATCTGTAGTAACACCTTGCATTTCACCAAGGTGAATGCTGTTTAGCATAATCACCAGCACTCCTGCCTTAAAACAGAAGGCAAACAGTGATGCTGAAAGCACCTGCATGCATAAATGTGTTTGCTGTTTCAGAGCTAAGTCATCATTTCTGCCATAAAATTAAACTTACAGCAGTGATCCAGCAGTTGGAGGGGTACTTATTTACCTAACAGAAGTTGCCACTCTCTATATTTCTCTCTCTAAAACTAATCTCCTGCAGAAGTTTACTGCAACTTACTTATGCAACAGTGGACAGTGTCTGCATGATGATAAAAAGGCTCATTAATCTATTTCACTGTAATAAAAATTGCTAAGTGTGAAGGAAAAAGAACAAGAAGATGAATCAGAAGAGTAGAAAAAGTTTTACACCCTTTTCTGACGGTGATTCATGGAGAACTAATCCTTTTGAAGAGGTTCACACTCCACATACTGCAGCTGTTGAGACATGTGGGGTGGATTCGGCATTTTTAACTATGCTGTCCTTCAATAACTTCTCAAAATATAACATCATTTTGTGTTATAAATTTTTCCAGTGAATCCTCAGTATACCTACATACAATCAGTTAGAACAGGAATGTCCTATTTCTGTCCTCAAACCCACATCCTGCAGGTTTTAGATGTTTCCCTGCTTCAACATACATGATTGAAATGAACACTTGTAAGTTGACAAGCTGCTGGAAGAATCCATTTGCTTTGAATCAGGTGTGTTGGAGCAGGGAAACATGTAAAACCTGCAGGACAGTAGCCTTTGAGGATTGAGTTATAGCTGACAGGAAAACGTGTTTTATAGCTGAACCAGTCCCACAATGTGTTATCATATGGGGGCAAGATTAGTGACAGATACTTTCCTTGTGTGCAGATGGTCCTGTAACAGTTGGGATGAGCCTGGACATTGCCAGCATTGACACCATCTCGGAGATCAACATGGTAAGATTTACTTCTTGGATTTGTGTGCTGACTAATGCTTCGATTTTACTAAGAGCTCAAAGCTGATCATTAGCAACAACTAACCGCTGCTAAACTAAACCCAAAGTCTAATCCTCACTCTTTTTAGTCTGTCTCTGTTCATCACATCTTATGTGAAACACTCAGAAACTCTCAGAAACAGTTGAAGCGACATTTGCATTTACCACAGAAAGCATTTACAGTAAAGAAAGTAGATAAATGGTGAATACAGATGTACTGATGTGCAATTATTGTGGCCCTGAGTACTTTGCTGGTGGTTTTCTCAACTCATTAGTACCAACTGAGCATGATCTTAATGCCACAACCTAAATTCTCAACATTTTAATTAAAACATTATGAAGAGCAAAAAGAATGAGGAAATATCCCAATTAAAGCATAAAATTAGTTTAGAGAAAAGACAACTAAATAAATATAATTTGCATTTTAAAGTAAATAAAAATGGAAGCAAGCAAATAAGTAGAGATAACTGTTTGAACTCTATCAGCCTTCAGCTAAAAAAAGATGTCTAATTTAATAGAAAAATGCAGTGAATAATGTTATAAAATTTTAATGAACTAAGGATTGCAGACCTTTAGAAGAGAAAAACTAAAAAGCGGTTTCACTTGCTTAGTTTTAATACACATGAGGGAAATGTTCTTCATTTAGTCTCAGCCTTGTGGACAAGATGCAGCTTTTTGAGTCCCATAAAGACACCATCCCAACGGTCACGTATGTTAGATAAAACCACAACGTTTTCCTTCATCTAACGGGGGACAAAATTCTTTGATTCTCGTGCCTTTGTGAGCTATTTGTGGGTTGACTATGTGATTTGGTTTATATGGTTGTTAGATTTTAGCTCTTAGTTCATAATCAGTGAACACTGTGCTCTAATCTTTCTTATTTTTAAATAAAGTTTCTTCTATATTTGTAGAAAATGCTGGATCATTCATTGGTTACTTTTCTTGCTGTGTCATGCTGCGATGCTGTTATGGAAAGTTGTGGGTCAACTCCATAATAGTAGATGTTACAATGACCCATTACCTTTAATAGTTTTTTGAGGGGGATTACAGCTATGTATTTAGTCAGTCATGTAGCTGATTTGCCCTGTATTTTGTTATTGTTTGTATTTATATTGTTTACATGCTAAATCATGGTAAAATATTGAGAAAGTGCAGCAATATTTCACAATAACTTAATGGGAAAAAAAAACAAGCAGAACTGGGACAACTTTTTACCACTTTGCTGTCATGTGGTACACTGTTAAAACTGTTCCTTAAAAAAATTAAGGCAACATTTTCCAAGCAATTGTTTGAAGTTCATAACATAAATCAATCAACTCTGTATCATCTGACATCACTGCCAAAAGCAATGGAAAAAAAACAGCTACAAAAAACAAACAAACAAACCAAATTAAGCAGAGGCCTTTGTTTGAATTCAGTCACATAAGGCTTTACTGTGTATAAAACATTTTCACTAAACAATTTTCACAGGTTAATTCACTAGCAAGATAAAACCATTGTAATAGAAAAATGAATAAAACGCTGTAAGAAATTTCTGTCATCTGGCTTTAAAACATTCAGAAGAGTCTTGAGCAGGCAGCAAAACAGCTGTTTCAGGGCCAGCCTATGAAAGCAACTTGTTTTTCAGTGCAACAAACCCGGAGCTTGGTTTTGGGCGAAGCGTGTCCAGTCTAACAAAAAGTCTTTGAAAGACTTCAAATGTTTTTACAAACTTCGATGGGTATCGGAGGTTAAGTGCATACGTCACCCCAAGGAGTAAGCAGCAGGGTTTGGCAAGATTTTCAATGTTGGTAAGGACCGGGATTTCTTCGATGATGATGCCTACAGCGTCTGGTGCACGGCAAACGTATATCTTCATTGGGTGCATCTGCAAGTCCTCATGCACAGTGGTCTCTGCTTTTCCCTTTAAGACATAGAAAAAAAAAATAAATACTCTAAATGCTTGAATTAAAACTTTCAATGTAATTGAATGACCAACATTTCTATAACCACTTTCCCATGACTATTCAACTAATACCAAAACGGCTACAAATGATAGTGCTA